>CM077166.1:105036588-105636588 GCA_039583875.1 Platanthera guangdongensis
AGTGAAGCATCACTCAACATGGTCCTGCAGGCCTCTATGAGTGTTCTGTACCTTCTCTCAGCCAATCCATTTTGTTGGGGAGTACGAGGAGAGGAAAACTCATGAAGATACATAAGCTTTCATAGATTTCTGTCATGGCCCCAGATTTGAACTCTGTTCCGTTGTCACTTCTGATTTTGACTACGGAGCAGTTGTATTCAATCTGGACTTGCCTGACAAAATTAGTAAAGATTTCGAAGGTATCTGACTTGTGTTGTCAGAAAGAAACACACCACGCAAAGCGCGAGTATTCATCAACAATTACCAATGTATAGTCCTTAACTCCCAAACTTCTAATCTGCAGTGGACCTAACAGGTCCATGTGCAATAGATGGAGACATCTATTAGAGTCTTTGTCAATATTGCTTTTAAAGGTAGCCCTTGTTTTCTTGCCTTTTACGCATGCATGACAAGGTCTGGTATTTGACGCATTTGACATTTGAGGCATCACGTACTAAGTTCATTGAAAATAGTTTATTAATTGTTTTGAAATTAATATGTGCTAGTCTCTTGTGTCATTGGTCACCAAGAGATGTACTATCTTTTGCTAAAAGACACACTGGTGTAGAGGATCTATACAGATGAAATTTAAACCGAAAATATTCCTGCTTCGAGTGCCGGATAGAATCGTTTCCATATTGTCAACGGTTTTATCAGTCACATGTCAGCATGGAACTCAGCTATGTATCCTTTATCGTAGAGTTGGCTTATGATATGAGATTGTGTTCCAATCCTTCGACATAGGCCACATCCGAGAAGGATACATTGCCGTTAGTAATCATAACATAGCCTCTAGTAATTCCACGGTCTGAACCTCCAAAGATGACCTTGGTCCGTTCACGACTGGAGTAGTGTTCTGAATGAGGCTTCTCGTCCCGGTCATATGCCGAGAGCATCCGCTGTCCAAGTACCAGATAGGCATTTTGTTGTCCTTTGGACATCCTGCAATTACAATCAATTTGCCTTCGGAACCCAACACGTTTGGGTCCTTGTCTCGGTTAGAGTGCTCCCCCTACGAGTGGTAGCATTATGAGCGGTCTTTCTCATATTGCTGACATGAGGGGTTGCATCTTTTCTGGAATTGAACCAGCAATCTATGGCGAAGTGACCAACCTTGCCACAGCACCAACAGTCAAATCTGTTATACCTTTGCCTTAAGATCTCCTGCTTGACCTTTTGGAACTTAGGTCTAGCAGGGTAGCATTCTTGGAGGAGAGTGCCTCATGATGATGGCAATCACATGGCTTCTTCTCCTTTTTGGGCTTCTCTACAACAGGCTTTGTCTTTGGTGCTTTTTTGAAGTTTTGCTCATGATTGAAAGGGCCATAGCTCTAAAGGACAACTTCTTCATAAGTGCCTTAAAGACACTTTTGCCAAAGTTTCGGGGTCGAGCCCATACTTGATAATGGGACTTTGGCTCTACATAAGTAGGCCTAGCAAAGTGCCCGTATGATGAGTCAAAATCAAACTCATTTGATGGAAAGATGACCTTTTTGAATGTGGTTTGATTTTGAGGGCTTTTCCCTTTTTCTTCGGCTGAGGCTTTTTGGCGGCCTTATTTTTCGTTGATTTTTGTTTCTCTAGAGGATTTACTAGGAGCTTCTTCATGGCCTAGTCCAGCTCCCTTGGCCTTTGCTGAGAATTCCACAACGAATGAAAGAACTGTTTTGGGCTTCGAGAAACTCTCAACAAGTTTCCTTTCAGCCGCAAGTTCGGCTTCCAATCCTTTGATGATCTTCCCTTCAGGTCAAGGTGCTCAAGAGCCTTGTTATATTCTTCAATAATATTATTGAAGTTTTCCTCGAGGGAGTCAGTCTTTGCGACTTTCTCTCTCAAGTTTGCTCTCTTCGGCTTTTAGAGATTTGATCTCTTTAGCCTGAGTCTTCACGACTCGACGACATTTGTCGTAAGCCATAATTAACTCCTTGTACTGGGCCATCAATTCTGACTCATCGTCAGAGGAGCTACCCCCACCAATCATGTTCAGAGACTTCAGACTCTGAGGAGGGGTATGAGAGTTTACCTTCCCAGTGAACTAGGGGTCTCTTGTTCATCATCTGTTTGAGCCATTAGCCAAAGTAAGCTTCTTCTTCTTCGCTTGACTCAGATGAGTCGGACAGAAGAGTCGCTAAGAGTCTTGCTCCTTTTGGCTATGAGGCTCTTCTCTTCCTTTTCCTGTTGTGTGAAGATTTCTTGTCTTCTCTTCTACCACCCTCCTTCTTCTTGTGAGGGCAGTCAGCAATGACGTGACCTGGCTTATTACAGCAGTAGCAAATGATTTCAGTTGAAATGTTTTGTTCTGTTTAGTATTATACCTTTCTTGGCTGCTTGAGCCTTTTCTTTGTCGATCGTCTTCGCGTCGCGATCTTCTGTATGAGGCATCCTTGCCTTTCCATTGTTTCTTTTTATTGAGAAACTTCTTGAACTGCCTTGAGAGTAAGGAGAACTCTCTTCAGAAAGTTCAGAGCCTGAGGTGCTAGGTTCTGATGTTTCTTCTTCTTCATCAACTTCTATAGCTGGAGCGGGGGATGCAGCCTTAGTCTTTCTGGAGGTGTCAGTCTTCAGAGCGACAAATTTCTCCTTTAGTGCAGACCTACCCTTCTCTTATTCAGCTTTTCTTGTATTGATTTGGAGTTCATAAGACATAAGCTTTCCAAGAGATTTTGCGGGTCCGTTTCAGCTAGCTTCCTGAACACGCTGATGGCGCATACCTTGTTATCCCATTCTTGGTAAAGGATCTCAAGAATTTGTCATTCAGTTCTCCATTGGTGAAGACACGGCCATACACCCTTAGGCCATTTACATTTTTGAAGAAGTTCTCAAAGGTGTCGGCAATTATTTAATGGTTCCCTTGTCGGAACGCTTCATATTTTTGATTGAAAGGGATCTCCGATCATCCCTTACTTTTTCAGTTCCTTCCATCAAAGTGACTAAGGAATGCCACATCTCCTTAGGCTGATTGACAATGAATCAAATTCTGCAGCATGGAGTCATCGACTGCACTTGCTATAATGTCCTTCGCTTTCTTGTCGAGAGAGACAAGTGCAATCTCATCTTTGTCGAGATCCATTAGCTTTTTGGGAACTTTCTTGGTTGGGTCGATAGTGGACATAGTCATGTGAACGTAAGGACCTTCTTCAACGATCATGAAGATCCTTGGATCCACAACTTCCATGAAAAATTTTATCCTTTCTTTCCACATGGGAAAGTTATTTTTGTTGCATAGTGGAAGCTTGGCGAAATCTTTGCCCTTGTCCATTTTATGGTAGAATCTTTCAGACAACAGATTTGGATCTGATCAAGGTGCTAATCTTTTGACGATCACCTCGCTCTGATACCAATTGAAAGAAAACGGTTGTCACCTAAATCACCTAGTGGGGGGTGAATAGGTGAGTTGTGCGTCTTTTGCGGAATAAAAAATAGTTAGAGCACAGCACAGAACTATCTACAAATATCACAGACGACACAAGATTTATAGTGGTTCCCCAACCTTGGGTACATCCACTTTCCCTCACGGTCTAGCAATCAAGTAGACTCGGCTACTCCACTATCTCGGATCAAAAATCGATCCTACGCTCAGAACAAAGTTCCTACAAACTCAATCCAAACAAAAAGGATCAACACACTCGGAAAATAACACTTCCTACAAACTCGGAGTGAAAAACTCATACACTCGGAGAATATTTCTCCTACAAGAATAAAATGAGGTTTACAAGAATACAAACAGTAAATCACTCAGATCTGAATTAAAACGGCAGGATCTTCTTCTTTTCAACTTTGTAGCACTTTCAGAAATCGGTGAAAAGAAGTTCTCGGCTTCGATCTGGATTTACTCGCTCTTACAGAAATCGAGAGAGAATATGATCAGCGAAGTCGATCTCGATCTGTAACTTTCTTCAGAATAGTCCTCTGAAAGTAGAAGCTTTGGCCGGAGAAGAAGGCGGCGACGGCGGCTTCCGTTTTGCGAAAATCAGAGAGGAGTCGGCTGAAGACTTTCTTAAAATGAATTGACAATGAAAGATTATAGAATACTGGGTTTGTCATTTTCTGATAAGACCTATATAGAAGAGACTAATGGTCATAATCGGTCATATGATGTACACGTGGACCAATCATGTCGCGTGATTTCAAAATCCTGTCAGAAAAGGACTTAGCAAAATTTCAGAGAAGTTTCAGCCATATACACGAGTAAATGAATAATTACTCGAGTAGTTTGAATAACTACTCGAGTACATGAAGGGGAACATACTCGGGTATATAAAGATAGCTACTCGAGTAGGTAGAAATCCACTACTCGAGTAAGCAGAAGAAACTACTCGAGTATGTAGAGTGACTTACTCGAGTACATAAATGATCTACTCGAGTACTGGAAAAACTACTCGCGTATATTATATAAACTACTCGAGTACATGAAGTACTACTTGAGTGGGATATTAGAATGAATTCTGAAGATGTCAGCAAGAGCTACTCGAGTAGTTGAAACTTAACTCTCGAGAGAAGTAATCTACTCGAGTAGGTGAAAGATCTACTCGAGTAAAAGACTTAGAAAATTCTGGAGTGGGAAAATTCAAGATACAAAGTGAAACATGATCTACTCGAGTAGGTATAATGAACTACTCGAGTATGATTCTATCTACTCGAGTAAGTGAGTATACTTACTCGAGTCCATGACTTAAAAAAAATTTGATAAGTGAACTTTTAATACTCGGGTATATAAGAGTAATCTACTCGAGTATATAAGTATGCTACTCGAGTATATGAATATGTCTACTCGAGTAGGTGACTTAGCTACACGAGAGATAGAGTTAAGTACTCGAGTACAAGGTTCCTTTACTCGAGTAAATTATACCCAAACTACTCGAGTAGTTATAGATCTACTCGAGTAAAGACTTAGAGAAATTTTGATGTTGGAAAACTATTTCTTCTATAGTAGTCAACTTCCAATTCCTTTCCCATAGTACAATAGCTTGAATATGAAGTGTATCCAAATAGAGAGACCACACATGAGTCAACACCTTGGAATATGCAATGAGGGATTACATTGCACAGTTCCTGTGTTTGGTGACCCACTGTGGACTGACATTGGTCTACACTTCCCAGTGAAATTCCTGCAAAATATAACTCAACCAAGCATCAATACAACTTAATTCATCTTAGTTCCAGGGTGACTTCATCAAATCTGGGTTAATGTGGATGTAATACCCAACATCGTGGTAGACTCCCAACTTCGAGCTTGCGGCAACGACCGTCCCAATCCACAAACTCTCGATGTCATAGATCCACGGCCGCATCAGCATCGTCGCCATCATCGAGCCTAACCGCTCGGATAATCATAAAAATTAACCTCCCGAGTCAACGCAGTGTGTGAAGGTGAACCACTAGTTATACTAACTACTCTTTAACATTTATTACTTCTTACAGTTTAGGTTAGCCCATGACTGTCCCTGCCATACCCGGTGAAGGATTCTCAAAAGGCACTAGGAAATATTATGATAGCTGAAAGCCATCATTCCCTCTCCGCAAGGCATTACTATTATTTGTTATTACCCAGATTCCCGATCCCTGTTTAATATTATACTGGATCTAACCCCTAGTGTATTTGACTCTTTCTTTTCTCCATAGGAATGACGATCCTTCGTCGATCCGTGCACCACTTAACACAAGTCAACAGCACTTTCCTCATCATTATTCCTAATGATGAACCTATTTCCACTCACGAAAACAAGTAAACCATTAAACCCCACTCTCTAAGCTCATTTCACCTGCTATGTCAATTTTTCTATAGTTTTTACTAAACGCAGACCAACCAAAGCTATATGATGCACATGATAGGAGGTACTCCAAATTTTTATTTGAAAAGCCTTAAGATATTAATATTGGTCTAGCATGACAAGTTTAGCCTAAATCCAGAAATTTACAATTTTTTTAATTAATTTGTCATTTATTTAATTCTCCCAAAAGTTAGGCCATGGGTAATTTTGAACAAGAAGTACTAGATTTTCTTAAGTTATAGCCACCCAAAATTTATGAACACTACAAGATGCAAAATATCAGAGAGCATCAAATTTCACTAATTTTTATAGAGGAATATAACCTGTAATTAAATAATCCAAGATAATACCAATAAATGGTTGTAAAGAAGGAAGAATCACTCACCAATTAATACAAAAATTATACAAAAATTACCAGAGATTAAATTATGATCACAAACCATTACTGATTAAGTTTCATACATTCGAAGTTAAGATATTAACCACCATTATATCAAAATCATCAATAGGGGCAACACAAGGATTAAAAGTACAAGTACAAGCTACTCTCTTCCAAACATTCTACAATATTTTCTAGAGACTCATATTGTTATAAAATCCTTCTTGCCAAAATTTCCTAAGGATCCAAGGTCATATGACCCCTCAATATTTTCCTAAAAGGTATAAGCCTAAACTAACCCTAGTTAGTTTAAGTTATGTGTCTAGGTCTAAATGTCATCAAATTCTTCCTTATGGCATTCACCACCCTAGAATCACATGGACTAAACACCAAGTCCATACAAGGACATAACACCCTATGTCTTTCACAAACCCCCAAAGTTCAACCTTATGGTTTGAACTAGGTTCCTAGGGCAAATCCACCGTAATCCACCCCATAGTCCATGGGAGGGTGTTTACTGACATAACACATCAGGGGACCAAGTATCAACTTCTGTTGAGGTGATTTGGCCACGTAAGCCCACATGGGACACTTTGACCCTTTGGGTCATGGCTATGGTTTTCTAAACCAAAACCAAATCATCTCCAAATGAGATGAAATTTTATACAAAGACCTATATTGACCCCAAAAACCGCTCATCAGAATTTGGGAGAATTTGGAGGTCATTATCCCTCTAGTTAAATTATAGAATGTTTATTAAATATTTACAAAAACTATAGGAAAAGTATGTCCACAAATTCCCATTTTTCGATAGGTTGTTGGTATAGATAAGAGTAATACCCAGTCCAAATTTCAGGTCAATTGGAATGCTAGTTGGATATGGGAATTCAAATAAACCTCTGCTCAACCCTATGTATATGCCTCACCAAAATGAGTGTTGTGGTCAATCCACTTACCCAAATGGGTTGAAATAAATTTAAAATTAAACTATATTTGAGGGGCTATAATTTGCATGTTGTCCATTTTCTCTGATTAAGCATCTAAGTATTTTTAAATTAATTCCTAAGGTGACTACTTTTTAAAGGCAGAAAATACATAAAGTTTAGTATAAATAACTTGATCTTTTACGGATCTTGATGCAAATCCACGATTGCCGGTGTTCTTCTTTCTCCAGCCGACGGGTGAGATTTACCAAACCTAGACCAACTTCCAACCCTATTTCCCGGCCACCCGGTGTAACGCCCCGAAAATTGTATTTGAGTTGGTCGTGTAAAAAGGGATTTTGGTGCCTGTATTGGGGTACACGGCCTAGGACACGGGCGTGTCCAAGGCCGTGTCTGGCTTGTGTTTTTGTCGTTTTCGTCCCTAGAAGGACACGGCTAGGAACACGGCTTAATGACACGGGCGTGTGCCTACCCGTGTCAGTACCCGTGTTCAGCAGGGTCGTGTCGGTTGGCATGGCGGTTATGTGTGACACGCACCCGAACACGGTCGTGTCGAGGGACCCGACAAGGGGTGTCGAGTGAGACACGTGCGTGTTTGAGCCCGTGTGAGTCTCTATGTTCGATGATTGTGCCTTGATCGAGGCACACGGCCCGGGATACGACCGTGTGCCAAGCCGTGTTTGGCGCAGGTTCGGGGATTTTTGAGCGGATCTGAGCCGTTCGTTTTCTTTTAATAGGATCCAACGATCCAGATAGTTTCCTGCTCTATTAAGGCCGAGAATAGGGGAGTTAATTATTTATTTTCTCCAAACCATTCTCTTTCCAAGAAGTTAGAGAGAGGAGGAAGAAGAAGGACGATTCCGGCCGCCGGCAGAGCATCGGAGCACCGTTTTGAGATCTGAGAGCGGATCCGTGGAGGAAAGATCGTTGCAAAGACTTCTATCCGTGTAGTTTTTCCATGGAGCAAAAGCGGACTACAAGGGTAACGAATCTCCACATGAGCATGTGAAGCTCTTCCGTTATGCATAGGGAATCCCTCTCCCGCGAGTGTGCGGTGAGTGCGTGCTGTTCCATGGGGTTAATGTGAATTGTCCCCCTTGTGATGCATATAGAGTCCGGAATCGAAGTACGGGCATAGGAATTGTGTGTGAAGCCTACCTGCACATGTTGGTCTGGATCGGTGATGTTGCATTTGTTAGGATTTACCGAAGAAGACTCCGTGCTTTGGGTTTTCGGGTTTCTACGAGGTAGATTGCAGCAGGGATCCTTGAGGATTAACTCCAAGGCGCACCCGGAAAACTGAGTTGAATCGTTGTTCTGCAAACTTGGCAGTATGGGAACCGGCCTTGAACATAACTGTGTTATGTGATTTATTGCAATATTAGGATCCGAGAGAAGCTTGGCCCGTATGTATGTCTTAAGGTGAACTACGCGGTTGTGAGCAACAGGCAAGTGGAATTGGACCCGGGCTATGTGGTTCGGTTGACCCGAAAAGGGGACTGGCCATTGGCATAGTCGGGAGCCTTTGACAGTGGTTAGGAAGGCTGAAATGCTCACGTGGTTGCCATCTTTGTGGTGGTGGTGAAGATGTTGAAGTGTCAGGATTCACCGTTAATGTGCCCTGAGTGTACTGGGTGTTTGGCCATGCGAGCCTACACCTATGGTGAAGTATGTTTTTACATAATTGTTTAGCTGGGCTAATGTTATGCAGTGAAGGAGCACCGCCATCCCGAGAAAGGGACGGGGTCGTTATAATTTGGTCGGCTTTTGCTGACTGTTGCATTGTTTGCCACCATGCGGTGGAATGTTGCTTGCAGGTGCTGCAGAGCCAAGTGCAATATAGCGGGCGGGAGCCCATGTTGCCGTGCTGGCCCTCGAAGGCCATATAGAATAGTTGTTTTTATTTTGTCATGTGTTGCCGGCCTGCGAGCCGATGTATGTAAGACACTATTTGTTAAGTGAACTATTGTAAGGCCATAAGGCCGTGTACCCCCCTTTCAGTGTCTTTGGTTTTCATTCCTGCTGTGTGGATGTGGACATTCATGATTATGGATTTAAGTTTTGGGTTCGTTCAGTTATTTAAAAGCTTCCACTAGAATGCTCTGTGTAGGACGAGTAGTCGTAATTAGATAGTTTGGATATTCTTATGTAACCCATCCGAATGTCCGTGGTATATGGCGTTGGGTTCCAGCTGGACCTTCTGTTATATGCCATACGACGGATGGGGGTGTTACAATTTGGTATCAGACTTCTAGTTACGGTCAGGCTTAAATGAATTCATGGATGAATTCTTTTAAGGGGTTGTGGGCACATGTGTGCGTCATCGTTATAACATCAAAAATAACCCATGAATGTCCACTTAGGAATGAAAAATACACTTGTTTTGTGGAATCTGAGTGTTCCAATGATTGCTCTTAACAATTTGGTTGTCGTCTAATCGCGTGTCTTTACTTCTATAGGCAGCTAGGAGCGGTGCTGGTCAGTCAGAGCGTCCGCAATCGGCGGAAAGTAGTGCACCGAGAGACATGCCTGCTACACCTCCTTCAGCAGAAACCATTAGGTTGGTGGCTGAAGCCGTATTTACGATGATTAATGCCCAACCTGCAGGGAAAATATACCATGCACCTCCTAACGTGGAGCAAGAACCGGTTAGGGCGGCAGAGCCGAGAGTGGTGGAGCGCGCAGAAGTTGATCTAGTAGAGCTGAGGAGAGCTATGGAGAAGCAGCTTAAGCATGTAATGGGCTTTCATCCCCTAGTATTTGACGGGACTGGAAAGCCAGCTCA
Source organism: Platanthera guangdongensis (assembly GCA_039583875.1). NCBI lineage: Eukaryota > Viridiplantae > Streptophyta > Magnoliopsida > Asparagales > Orchidaceae > Platanthera > Platanthera guangdongensis. Next base: position 105,046,507 of record CM077166.1, read on the forward strand.
AGCTGAGTACTGGCTCTCTACGATAAAGAGGGTTTTGATAGCCACATTAACTGAGGAGTGGCAGAAGACTACCATAGCGACCTTTCTTTTGGCGGGTGAAGCGAGGCTGTGGTGGGATGAGTTGGAGTTTCATCTCTTAGTGGGTAGGCAGCTTGCTGATGTGCCTATGGAGGAATTTTCAAGATTGTTCCTGGCCAGATATCTACCCTCTGCTCAGAAGCTTGAGATGGAGAACCAATATCTTGGGTTAACTCAGGGATCCAGAAGCGTGGACGAGTACCTCCACGAGTTTATGCGGTTGGGTCGGTATGCTGGGGCTATGTTTACGGAAGAGGAGAGGAAGACCAACCGATTTTATGTTGGTCTTCGTGGTGACCTACAATTACTCCTTGCTGGGCCTAAGGCGCAGAGCTTTCTAGCCTTGGTTAACTCGACTCGGTCTTTCGAAAAGGTTGTGAAGAGGGTGCAAGATAAGAAGGACTTAGGAGAAAAGAATGCACAGTTCAAAGTGCCTAGTGCAAAGTCAGGATTCCGCAGATGGAACAAGAAGCAGAGGACTTCGAACTCAGCCCCTTCGTCTGGTGCGTCAGGGGCAACCACAAGTCGAGTCCCAGAAGCTTTCTACAACTGTGGGAAAATGGGGCATTTTGCTCGTGAGTGTTGGAGCGGACGTTCAAAGTCCAAGAGGAAGTTTGGAGCGACTTATGAGGAGAAAGGGAAGGCGGTGGAGTCAACCACATCCCATCATGCTCCAGTCCAGCCTAGAGTTTATAATCTTGGTCTACAAGAGGCCATAAAGCAAGATGACGTGGTGACAGGTATGAGTTAATTTATAGCAGATTAACTTTTGTAGTTGTTACCTCTTTAATGTGTTAGCTTACTTTTGTTGTTGCTAGGATTTGTTTTGATTCTCGATTGTCCGGCGAGAGCCTTGTTTGATACGGGAGCTTCGCATTCCTTCTTGTCCTAACGAGTTGTGATGCTCATCGGGGTCCCTCCCTTGATGGCAAAACACAAGTTGGATGTGTTGTTTCCCAATGGGTGCTCAATGCGTGCGGATAAGGTCTGCGTAGTCAAGGTTCAGATTGGGGATCAGGAGTTTGATTTGCGAGCATTGATTCTACCGTTAGTAGAGTTCGATGTAATCTTTGGTATAGACAGGCTCTCGGAGCAGCAAGCTTACATTGACTGCAACCAAAAGGAGGTTAAGTTGGGATTAAATTCTGAACGGGAGACTATGTTTGCGGGCATGAAGGGGTCAGGGAAAGTTTTGATGTCGGCCCTTCAGGTGATCAAGGCAGTTCGTTCTGGGGCAGAGCTGTTTGTCACATTAGTGCAGGCTTCAACGCCTAGGCCTAGTCTGGATAGTATCCCAGTTGTGTTTGAATATCCTGATGTGTTCCCAGATGATCTCCTAGGAGCTCCTCCTCAGCGGGAGATTGATTTTACCATTGAGCTGGTACCGGGTGCCAAACCAGTATCATGTTCTCCGTATCGGATTGCGCCGCGAGAGATGGCGGAGTTGAAAGTGCAACTGCAGGAGTTGTTATAGCAAGGTTATGTGCGTCCAAGTTCGTCGCCTTGGAGCGCACCGGTTCTCTTCGTTAAGAAGAAAGATGGGAGCTTGCGGCTTTGTATCGACTACCGGGAATTGAACAAGCTTGCGAAAAAGAATAAGTATCTGGTCCCAAGAATTAACGATCTATTTGATCAGTTGGTTGGGTCAACGGTATATTCGAAGTTAGATCTGAAGTCCGGTTTCTACCAATTGAGGATAAGGGAGAGCGACATCCCAAAGACAACATTCAGTACGCTGTTTGGGCATTACGAGTTCACGGTCATGCCATTTGGTTTGACCAATGCGCCATCTGTGTTTATGGATCTGATGAATAGGACGTTCAGAGAGTACCTGTACCATTTTGTGATAGTATTTATCGACTATATCCTGGTGTACTCGCATTGTGAAGAGGATCACTACAATCACCTGCACATGGTGTTGGAGACATTGAGGAGAAATCAGTTGTAAGCTAAGTTCTCCAAGTGTGAGTTCTGGTTATCCTCGATAGCATTCCTTGGTCATGTTGTTAGTGGAGAAGGGATAGCTGTGGATCTGGCGAAGATAGAGACGATACAGGAGTGGCCTGCTTTGACTACAGTGGTGGAGGTCCGGAGCTTTCTGGGGCTTGCTGGCTACTACAGGCGGTTCGTAGAGAACTTCTCGCAGATAACGCTACCACTCACGACTTTGACTAGGAACAATCAGAATTTTTTGTGGTCTTCAGAGTGCGAACAGGCTTTTGAAGAGTTGAAGAGGCGGTTGACCACAGCGCCTATTTTATGTTCCCCAAGTGGAACCGAAGGGTTCAAAATCTATAGTGATGGTTCGGGCAGTGGTTTGGGCTGTGTTCTACTACAGCATGGGAGTATGATACCCTACGGTTCATGACAATTGAAGGCTCACGAGTGAAATTATCCGGTCTATGACTTGGAGTTAGCGGCCGTGATATTTGCTTTAAAGCTGTGGAGGCACTATCTGTACGGTGTAAAAGTCGATATATACACCGATCATAAGAGCTTGAAGTACTTGTTCGATCAAAAGGATCTGAACATGAGGCAGCGGAGGTGGATGGAGTTCCTAGGGGACTACACCTTCAAGATACATTATGTGCCGGGGAAAGGTAATGTAGTGGCGGATGCGTTGAGTTGTAAAGTTCCTGCACAGGCCAACTGGTTATCAATACATTATGAGAGATTGGTCCGTGAGTTGGAGGCTTTGGAGATATCTTGCGTCGACAAGCAGTATAGTATTGAGGCGAAACTATTTTGGACCGAGGTGCAGTGTGACCTAAGCAGATAGAGTTCGATGAGCTTTGATTCAGGATAACGACATGAAGCGGATCTTGGATGAATCATTGGATGTGTCAAATTCCTAGTTTGCTGTTGAGAATGGATTGCTAAGGAAGGACGGTCGTCTATGCGTTCCTAGTGCGGATAATCTTCGGTAGGAGTTGATGTACGAGGCTCATCATACCAAGTACTCAATCCACCCGAGAAGCACGAAGATGTATAGAGACATGAAGAAATTATTTTAGTGGCCAGGATTGAAGAAGGATGTAGCACTTTATGTGGCTAAGTGCCAAACTTGTGCATTGGTTAAGGCGGAGTGCCAGAAGCCCGGAGGTTTCCTAAAGTCCTTGCCTATCCCGGAATGGAAATTTGACGACATATCAATGGATTTTGTGCATGGTTTTCCGAGGTCACAGAAGGGAAACGACGCCATATGGGTGGTCGTAGATAGGTTGACTAAGGTGTCGCACTTCATCCCGATCAGGAAGGAAGATCCGTTGGAAAGGTTGGCCAAACTCTACGTGGAGAATATTGTACGGTTGCATGGTGTGCCTCGCAGTATTGTTAGTGATCGAGATGGACGCTTCACGTCGAATGACTGGAGGTTGGTGCATAGTTTGTTGGGTACTAAGATAAAGTTCAGCACAGCCTTTCATCCGCAGACGGATGGCCAAACCGAGAGCGTCAACCGGACGTTGGAGGATATGCTTCTCATGTGCGTCCTATATTTTGGAAAGCAGTGGGAAGATAAACTGTACATGGTGGAGTTTGCTTATAACAACAGCTTTCAGGCGAGTATTGGAATGGCACATTTCGAGGCCTTGTACAGGAGAAAGTGTCGCACGCCGTTGTCTTGGTTGGAGACGGGTGAGTCGAAGCTTTACAAACGTCAAGCGGGGGAAGATGCCACTTCAGTGATACGGACAATTCAGGAACGGTTGAAGATCACTCAGGGCAGATAGTCGAAGTACTATAACGCCAAACATAGGAACCTGGAGTTCAGTGTTGGCGATTGGGTGTACTTGAAAATCAAACCGTTCAAGGGTATCTCGCGGGTTCGACGCTTGAAGAAGCTGAGTCCGAGATACCTTGGACCATTTGAGATCCTGGAGCGTATTGGCGAAGCAGCATATAAAGTGAAGTTGTCGGTGGAGTTGAGTGGGCTACACGATGTGTTCCACGTATCGGTGTTGCGTACGGTGATGCAAGAGCCTTCGCAGATAGTTGCGGTTGATCAAGTGCAAGTTGATTACGAGTTGACGACAAAAGTCAAGCCTATACGTATAGAAGACGTTGAAGTCAAGCGACTCCGCAACAAGGATATTCGAATGGTTAAAGTCTGTTGGGATAATTGCGGACGTGAGGAGCTTTCTTGGGAACGAGAGCAAACTATGTTAGAAGAATACCCCGAGTTGTTCCATTCAGGTAACTTGTAAATTTGTGTACCTTTACTTAATTTCGGGACAAAATTCCTTAAGTGGGGGAGATTTGTAACCCCCCAAAAATTGTATTTGGGTTGGTCGCGTAAAAAGGGATTTTGGTGCCTGTATAGAGGTACACGGCCTAGGACATGGGCGTGTCCAAGGCCGTGTCTGGCTGGGGTTTTGGTCAATTTCATCCCAATAAGGACAGGGCTAGGAACACGTCTTATTGACACGGGCGTGTGCCTACCTGTGTCAGTACCCGTGTTCAGCAGGGTCGTGTTAGTTGGCGTGGCGGTTATGTGTGACACGCCCCCGGACACGGGCATGTCGAGGGACACGACATGGACGTGTCGAGTGAGACACGGGCATGTCTAAGTCCATGTGAGTCTCTGTGTTCGACGAACGTGCCTGGATCGAGGCACACGGCCGGGGACACGGCCGTGTGCCAAGCCATGTTCGGTCCAGGTTTGGGGATTTTTGAGCGGATCTGAGCAGTTCGTTTTCTTTAAATATTATCCAATGGCCCAGATGGTTTCCTGCTTTGTTAAGCCCGAGAATAGGGGAGTTAATTCTTCATTTTCTCCAAACCATTCTCTTTCCAAGGAGTTAGAGAGAGGAGGAAGAAGAAGGAGAATTCCGGCCACCGGCGGAGCATCAGAGCACCATTTTGAGATCTGAGAGGGGACCCGTGGAGGAAAGATCATTGCAAAGACTTTTATCTGTGTAGTTTTTCCATGGCGCAAAAGCGGACTACAAGGGTAACGATTCTCCACTTGAGCATGTGAAGCTCTTCCTTTCTGCATAGGGAATCCCGCTCCCGCGAGTGTGCGGTGAGTGCGTGGTGTTCCATGGGGTTGATGTGAATAGTCCCCCTTGTGTTCCATATAGAGTCTGGAATCTAAGTACAGGCATAGGCATTGTGTGTAAAGCCTACCCGGACATGTTGGTCTGGATCGGTGATGTTGCATTTGTTATGATTTGTCGGAGAAGACTCTGTGCTTTGGGTTTTCGGGTTTCTATGCGGTAGATTACAGCAGGGATCCTTGGGGATTAACTCCAAGGCACACCCGGAAAACTAAGCTGAATCATTGTTCTGCTAACTTGGCGGTCTGGGAACCGGCCTTGAACATAACTGGGTTATGTGATTGATTGGAATATTAGGATCCGAGAGAAGCTTGGCCCGTGCGTACGTCTTAAGGTGAACTACGCGGTTGTGAGAAAAGAGCAAGTGGAATTGGACCTGCTCAATGTGGTTCGGTACGAGAGACCCGAAAAGGGGACTGGGCATTGGCATAGTCGGAAGCCTTTGACAGTGGTGAGGAAGGCTGAAATGCTCACGTGGTTGCCATCTTGGTTGGGGTGGTGAACACGCTGAAGTGTCAGGATTCACCGTTAATGTGCCCTGAGTGCACGGGGTGTTTGGCCGTGCGAGCCTACACCTGTGGCGAAGTATGTTTTTATATAATTGTTTAGCTGGGCTAATGTTATGCAGGGAAGGAGCACCGCCGCCCCGAGAAAGGAACGAGGTTGTTATAATTTGGTCGGCTTTTGCTGACCGTTGCATTGTTTGCTACCGTGCGGTGGAATATTGCTTGCAGGTGCTGCGGAGCCGAGTGCAAAATAGCGGGTTGGAGCCCATGTTGTCGTGTTGGCCCTCGAAGGCCGTATAGAATAGTTGTTTTTATTTTGTCATGTGTGGCCGGCCTGCGAGCCGATGTATATAAGAAACTATTTGTTAAGTGAACTATTGTAAGGCCATAAGGCCGTGTACCCCACTTTCAGTGTATTTGGTTTTCATTCCTGCTCTGTGGATGTGGACATTCATGATTATGGATTTAAGTTTTGGGTTCTTTCAATTATTTAAAAGCTTCTGCTAGAATGCTCTGTGTAGGACGAGTAGTCTTAATTAGATAGTTTGGATATTCTTATGTAACCTTTCCGACTGTCCGTGGTATATGGCGTTAGGTTCCAGCTGGACCATCTGTTATATGCCATACGACGGATGAGGGTGTTACACCCGGCCACCTCCCTGGCCGGCCACCACCGCCACCAGCTTCGTTGAGGTGGGGGCTATCACAGGGCAGCGGCATGGCCACCGGAGGGGCGGTTTCCGACGATCCCGCAAGGTTGGAAATCCATGAAAAATTTCTGAAAGTCTCCTCTCCAATTGGTCTCAATTGAGCCCGATTTCTCTCCTAAAATATCTAAGGATCTAGCCCACGAATAGAGGAGTAGAGGAGGACCTGTAACCGGGCTTGCCGGCGATTGTGGTGGTGGTTCGCCATGGCCGGTGGTGGTGTCGTCGGGTATATTGCAACCGCACAGTGGGAGATTGGTTTAGAAAAAAATGTCGAAATTCCTCCCCTCTTCCTGGTGAAGCATTTAAAGCACTCAAATGGTGGAGGGGAAGGTTGTACGCTGAAATGGCCAATAATGACCTTAATGAAGAATTTCAGCCATGGTGGTGGGGGTGAACCTGGGCTCAATCTGGCCGGGAAATGGTTGGAAACTCCTCTTCCCCAGAGGAGTTGAATCCAGTAATAAAGGGTGGCCCTTGGCCTCCTTATGCCATGGATGGCCTTCTCCATCATTTTCTCTCTCCTACATTAAAGGGCAAGTGGATTTCTTCTCTCTCCTAGTCACCTTGGCCGAAATTAAAGCTGTAATTCAGTCAAGCTGCATCCCATAAACTCATATAAATGATTATCATGAGGCTAGCCCAAATGAATTTGGGTTTGATCTTGAGTTAGCCCATTTGGGTTAGCTTGACCTAAAGGTGGGTTGGCTCAACCCTAGGCCACATTGGGTGACCTAGCTAACCCTCGGAGGTGATTAGTGACTCATTGTCCCCTCCTAAGGTATAGTGAGAGCATGTTGGGGTGGGTTTGGCACCTTGGGTCTTAGTTGACCCTTAGGAAGGGTATTTTGACCAAATTAGGGTTAGGGTTGACTTTCGCTGGCTTAACCTCTTGAGTTGACGCCAATGGGTACTTGGTGACCCATTGACCTCACTTTAGGGTTAGGGAGGCATGTGTCGGGTTCACTGGTTAAGGGAAGGTCAATTGACCCTAAGTAGGCCAGTTTGTCCCATTTAGGGTTAGGGTGGACCTACGTCAACTTCACCACTTTGATTGCCGCCAATGGATCCTTAGTGACCCTATGGACCACCCAAGGGGTTAGAGATATTGTGGTGGGGTCATGAAGTCAAGTTGAAGCCCTAGGGTCAAACCCTAAGTCTGGTGGTGAGATTGTGCTATAGGCAGACCAAGGTGATTTTCAGCTTGGTCCTTGTTCACTTTGTCATTTGAGCTTCTTAGGTTTTGTCATGACCTAGTCAGGACAAAACCACTCCTAGGGGTCTAGTTATTTGAGGGATGTTACAAATCCCAATATATAAAAATAAAAGTTTCTCCCCCGAAATTAAGGTTAAGCCTACGGGATTTCTACTGAAGTAAAAGTATGTAACATCCCTAGGAGTTGAAGGTATACCTGACTCGAAGTGTTCCGGGTACTTTTGCTGTATCAAGTCCTGTGGCTTCCAAGTGTGCTGCTCCTGCCCATAGATTCTCCACAGAACATTGACTAGTGGAACCTTCTTGTATCACAAGACCCGCATCACCGTATCATCGATCCTGATCGGCTCCATGTTGACTGATCGATCTGAGGCCACCGGGCCGTCTGTGGTGGAAATCAGCTACTCAGCGTTTAGTAGAGCCCTACGAAGTGAAGAAACATGGAAGATATCATGTAACCCTGCTAACTCCAACGGTAGCTCCAGTCTGTAAGCCAAGGGGCCGATCCTCTCCAGGATCTTGTAAGGCTCCATATATCTCGGACTGAGCTTCTTCCGCCCGTGAACCCGCAAGACTCCATACATTGGCCATATCTTCAATAAAACCTAGTCTCCCACCTGGAACTCTACCTGATGATTCCGCGCATCGTAGTATTTGGACTGCCTGCTCTGGGCTTCCAACATCCTATCCCGGATCAATCTCACCTGTGCATCTGTGTCGTCAACGAACTCCGAGCTGAGTGCCTTTGGATCCTCATCCTGGATCCAAGATTATGGGGTCCTGTACCTCAGTCCATATAATGCCTCGTAAGGGGCCATGCCTATGCTGGACTGATGGCTATTATTTTTACGCGATCTCAAGCAGCGGCAATAGACTCTCCCAGGGCTCACCACGGTCCAAAATTCATAGACGTAGAAGATCCTCTAGTATCCGGTTGGTGCGTTCCGTCTGCCCATCTGTCTGAGTGTGGAAAGTCATGCTAAATGTCAACCGAGAACCCAGATAAGTCTGAACTGACCTCAACTCCTTGGACGTAAACTGTCCACCCCGATCTGACACGATCGTCCTGGGCACTCCATAATAACGAACAAACTGTTCAACGAACCTCCACACTAGAACATTGACTGGAGCGTCCTTCGCAACTGGAATAAATCTGGCCACTTTCGTCAGTCTATTAATGATCACCCAAATCGAATCATTTTCCGCTTGACATCGGGGTATCCCATGCATAAAATCCATGGCTATGTCCCCAAACTTCAATTCTGGCACTAGAAGTGGCTGTAGTAATCCGGTCGGGCTCTTGCACTCCGCCTTTACGAGCTGACAAGCCTCGCAATGGGTCACAAAGTATGTAATATCCTTCTTCCTGACCGGCCAATTCATCATCCTCTTCAGGTCCGCCTCCATCTTCGTGATTCCTGGGTGCACTGAATATCTACTACCTTTTGCCTCTGCCATAATATTCTCCCGAATTCGGCCTCCTGCCGGTATATAAACCTTGCCTCTAAAGCATAGCATTCCATCCCTTAGAGAGTCATACCCTATCGTGCCTTCCTCCAAGGCCGTAAATATCAACTCGATCCTCGCATCCAGCCTCTACCCATCCCTGATGCAATCCCGAATGTCGTCGGTGGCAATCGTCGATGACAGGTACTCTGCATATAGATCTAGATCATCCTCGGACACCAGAGTTATCTGCATCTCCTCCAACATCTGCACCAACTCTATAGCCATCAGCTGAGGCACTACTCCAGATGTAGTTGCTCTTCGACTCAGAGCATATGCTACCACATTTGCCTTCCCGGGATGATAGTGCATGGTATACTGATAGTCCGACAAAAACTCTACCCAGCGTCTCTGTCTTATGTTTAACTCCTTCTGTGTGTCGACGTACTTCAGGTTCTTGTGGTCTGAGAATATATCACAGTGGACTGATGTAGGCTTCCATGTTGACACCGAATATATCTACGGACGAACACGTTTGCCTATCTAATGATCTAATCCTACACTCGCAAAATCGTTCTATGTGGCACCACGTCAATTAATTCAATCAATTATATGATAACGTACGGGTTGCCAAATCGCTTAGGATCGAACAATGTCTATAGGCAAATATTCTTTACAGCTAAAAGGACCCACCTGGTCAGAACGAGCGGTGTTGTACCAAAAGAGATCTACCAAAAATTACGGTTCAAAAAAGGTAGATCTCTCCCAACAAAAGAAAATGAAGGTTCGCCAAACCATTTCGAAATTAAATCAGGTAAGATAATGACAAACCAATTGAAAGAAAACCACGATTACTCAACGCTTCAAGATACAACGCCAAGAATTTCCACCATAAGAATATCTAGGAAAGAGAAACACACAAATGAAGGGATTTTTCGTTACCCAACCGGAATGGATGATTCTGGTTTCTCTACATGGATCGCCCTTCTACGGCTCCGCCGGAGTCACCTCGAAAGGAGAGTAAACATGTCGGCCTTCGTTGCTTCACGCCGGAGTTGGAACACAAAAGATGATCTTCTTGACTTGGCCGAATTTCTCAATGGATTGAATATGGCTAGGTCGGGTTTTAGGTGATGGAGGTGGGCGGTTTTTCCTTCGGAAGATGTGACTCGGTTTGGGGAGGAGGAGGCTAGTAAGGCTGACTGAATTCAAGGGAGGTAGTAGGAGGAGGAGGGAGAGGGGATGAATAGAGAGAGAGGGTGGAGAATAGGTGGACGAATTAGAGAGGGGGGAGGAGAGGAGGTTGGCGGCCAAAGAGAGGGGGAAGGGGCTAGGGCCGAATTTTCAATAGAGGAGAGGAGGAGGAGGAGGAGAAACCAATTAGGGTTTTCAATTTGTCTTCATTCTTCACTAATTCAATATGAGGACATGCATGCCTATATATAGGCTTACATCAATGTCTTGGTTACATGCAGCACAAATAGAAAAAATAAACATAACCCATGGTTTTACACATAAACATGGTTTTAAACATTACATGAAAATTTAATAACATTGCAAATAAAACAAAAACATAAAAATGATTTAATAATTATTAATAATTATTAATATATTGTTTTGCGCCCAGGGCGGATATTATGGCGACGCTTCATATGGTCATCACGGCTCCGCAAATCGTTATTTGGAGGCAGAGAAAGTTCTTCTGTAAGCACGTTGTCACCATCTTCAACATGTTGAAGGCTGTCGTCTTCATCATTCCTCCCCTACTCAAAATATTCATCACCGATGAGTTGGTCTGAAAGTACTGGTGCAGGAGAGCATCATCCCAAAGAAACACATAGTGACAAACAACACCACTTGGAGAAGAGAGCACTTCAACCTGGAGTATCCTGTCATGCAAAAAGAAGGTCCTGGGGAACCTTCGAAAAGCATTAGGCAATAAAGGAAAATAAGTTTCTACATCAACTACCCACATACCTCCAGTGAAGACCGATGAAGAGAGCGATCAAGGCACAAGCTCACTACCCAAACCATAAGAAAACATAATGGACCCAAACAGACAGGCGGATAATTCGAGTGGTGCAGAAATATAAAGCGTTAAATCAGAAAAATAAAAATAGGGGTAATACCCCAATCAATGGATAACTTCAAATGATATGCGTATTCTCCTAATTTCTTTAATATCCGAAAAAAGGCACATCTCGCCAACTAGCCACCTTTATATAGTGCTTGAAGGCAACCGTTAAGGGATAGGACACACGAAATCTAAATCGCCAACAATATAGTGAGACGCCCTTTTATGTAAGCTAGCATGAAGTTGGTAAAATGTAATTTGTATGGTTAGCGTTTCACTAATGTGCTTATATAATTTTTGCGCATGAGAGGCATAAAATAGTGCGAGTTGACTTGTCTCATAATATAGTGGTAACGAAATCAAGTCAAAAGGCACTTGTGCTTTAAATCCGTGCACGATCTCATTCGGCGATCAACAACCATATAAATAATAATAAGACGCAACTAGATTGAATAACTTTGTAAAAATGCGCCTAAGTATCATACTATCGTGAGGGGTGAAACTATGGGCTACATGAATTACCCCAAATACAGAGGATAAGGGGGTTAAGTCCGGGGGTACGAAAGCCTTATAATCAATGATGATTTTCATAGGCTTCAAATCCGCAGTCCTAATTTTATAATTAATATTTTCACGCTTGGCATGAAGATATATCAAGGGAAACCGCTCATCATAAATACTAAAAGAGTTGGACACTCCCAGATGTGACAAGAGGTGCGAGCGATACAACTCTTGGGGCGAAACATTGGTCACCAACGTGCGGAAAAAGGGTCATCAAATGGCGATGGGTAAATACGTGCGACCGGGTGTGGGATATGGGTATGTGAAAGAGACACCACATCCAGATGCACAATAGACAAAGAATCAGAAATGGACGAGGACAGAACCGTAGCTAGACATGCAGATAAATGAATAGCCAAATGTGTCGCGTAGTCAGATCTACGCGGTGCGGTGAACAGATCAAAAACTAGTGCGCTCAATGTACTAATATCTAAGTGCTAAGAAAATGCCAAGGTAGGAACTAAAAGAGTGGGCATGTCACAACAACTTAGTCTAGGATTAATGATTCCACGTCCTAAACCGTCAACTAATGTGGGCTCATAGATAGGAGGAAGGGTCGGTAAAATCAAACACAGGACAAAATCCAAATCAGAATAACTTTCACCGATCGGTGATAACTTCAATGAACTCTCATCCGGGGGTAAAACCAAAGAATCGTTCAAAAATACCACTTCCTCGCTTGCAATTTCTTCCAACACACTAGACAAGTCGTTTAATTCAGAATCAGTAAAGGTCTCAAAAATGGGCAAAATCGAACCCGATGGAAAATTTAATTCAGATGGAACTTCAGACAATGGTGATATCATCAAATAACTATCGTCCGGGTTCGCAGCTCTAAAATCATCCAAACATAACCTTCTCACATAAGGTGAGTCTTCCCAATTAGTTGGAACATCCACTAAGTCAGGGTCGTCAATGACAATGGAAAAATCCTCACTTACAGGCTCCTTAGGAAAGTCAGATAAAGTCTCAATGATTATAATCGTAGGCTCTAACGCGATGCGGATCGTGAAAGTTATTCAGTTGTCTAGCTAAATCACCTAGAGGGGCGTGAATAGGTGAGTTGTGCATCTTTTTACGGAATAAAAATTATCGATCTACGCACACAATAATCTACCAAGCAATCACAGAGGACACAAAAATTTATAGTGGTTCCCCAACCTTAGGTACATCCACTTTCCAATCACCGATCTAGCAAAGCAGTAGACTCATCTACTCCACTATCTCGGATTGAAAACCAATCCTACGCCTCGGAATAAAGTTCCTACAATCTCAATCCACAACACGGATCTACACTCGGAAGATAAAAAATTCCTACAACTCGGAGACAAAAGCTCCTACACTCGGAGAGGAATCTCCTACAAGAATAAATGGAGAAAATATGAAATACAAACAGAATATTTCTCAGATCTAAAAATCTCGGGCAAGGCCTTCTTCTTTTGAACTTTGCGGCTTTATCAGAATAATTTGAAGAAGAAACTCGGCAAGATCTGGATCTGAAATTTCTTTGACTCACACGATCTGAGAGAAGATTAGGAGTTGAAGAGAAATCTCGATCTGTAAGTCAACCTTGATCTGAAACTTCTTGAACGAAAACCCTAAGCGATCTGCATGAAAATCGGCTGCGGCGGCATCTGTTTTTGGACAGAGAAAATAGGATTCAGAAAACTTAAGAATATTTCATGACATCTTGTTGTTAGGGTTAATCGATTTGACAAGACCTTATATAAGATCTCCCTAACGGTCATAATTATCATTAATGACGTCGACGCGGACCAATCATGTCATGGCATTTGAAAATCCCGTCAGCTATGGACTTAGCAAAATTCTGCAAAAATTTGATTGAATTACTCGAGTGGAAGATAAGCTACTTAAGTACCATTATAAGTACTCATTTGGAGAGAATTAAACAACTCGAGATGAATTCTTTGAGAAGATTCAAAACAGAACTTATAGATACTCGAGTGGAATAAAATTTACTCGAGTACTAGAAATATTACTCGAGAGGTAGAAGGAATACTCGAGTAAATGACTTAGCGGATTTTTCTGGGAGATGAAATCTATTTACTCGAGTACTGGAGCTGGACAACTCGAGAAGTAGAAAGACTACTCGAGTACATGACCAACTACTCGAGTACATGAATTTTACTATTTGAGTATAAGACTTAGAAAAATTTTGAGGTGAAAAACTGGTCACTCGAGTACTGGAGCTGAGCACTCGAGAAGTAGAAAGACTACTCGAGTACATAAACAACTACTCGAGTGGGGTAAATACATCACGAGAATCTTCCTTCTATAACTCGAGACAAAAGACATATCTACTCGAGTAGTTAACATGACTACTTAAGTAAAGTACATGGAATATACTTTGAGAGGAAAAACTGTTAACTCGAGACAAATTGAAAGTCTACTCGAGTATTGGACTTGGCCACACGAGAGCAATGTTCAGACTACTCGAGAGAAATTTCCCTTACTCAAATACAGACAAACTTACTCGAGTATTTACTAGGTGTTCAACTCGAGTACTTAAACTTCTACTCGAGTAAAAGACTTAGAAAAAATTTCCTTCAAAAGAATTTTCCTTTCTTCAATAAAATCAGCAACACTTCTTTCTCCAATCAATCATAGTGCTTGAAACATGAAGTGTATCCCAATAGAGAGGCTACACATGAGTTAACACCATGGATCACACAATGAGGGATTACATTGTATGGTCTCGTATTTGGTGATGCATTGTAGACTGACATTGGTCTAAACTTAGCATTTTAGTCCTGCAAACACATAACTCAAACAACACATCAAATACAACTTAATTCATCTTAGTTCAAGGGTTACTTCATCAAATCTGGGTTATTGTGGATACGATACGCAACAATCTCCCCTTATTTGTAGAAGTCAGAGCCCTCTACACTAAGGTGAATTATATAGACAAATAAGGAACTAAATATGCAGGATAGAAATCAAAGAAATAAGCATATAGATTAAAAGCAAAGAGTGGATTAACAAGATTAAGAATTATATAAATAAAATTATCCAAAGGCCATTTCTACACAATTCTTATCCCCACTCTTGTAACTCTCTTCATGCTTAGACTTGATGTTGTTGTGGTTGTTGTTGTTTATCCTTCTTCTCTCGTTGTCTCCTCTGAAAACTGTAAGGCTTTGGGTAATACTTGGTCGGCCTTGGAGGAGCAGCAGGGTTTTTTCTTCCATGTTCTCTATCTTATAGTCTTCTCTTTATCATTGACCTCTCATACAAGTCCCATTCTTGGGGGCTGTAATGATCATGTCTATTTTCATTGAAGTCCAAGACTAACTTTAGAGTATCCAGAATGAGTGACTTTGAAGTAGGAGACCAAATGTATGCAAATCCTAGAGCTTTCCTTTTCTCTGAATCTGGAACTGGAATAGATCTATAGGCCGAGGCTCCATCACCATATCATCTCTTCTTTGGAATGTGAATTTCAGGATGAGCTTGAAGAAATATGTCTGCTGGATCAGCCTCCCAAATCTGGGCATAAGATTCTGAAGGAGTGCCTTCAAAGCCTTCAAGTCTTAGAGAGAAAGAAGGTTGAGGAACTGGAGCTGGAGCTAGGGGATTCAAATGATGAGGAATAACATTTGGATCTGCTGGAGAGTAAGGGAGTATCTGGTTATGCATCCATACAGCTGTATCATAAGTATGGAATTTTACACATTGGATCTGACCCAGCACATCATCATGAATTTCTTTCATCTTTGCTTCCCAGAGTTTTTGCTTGTTGGCATCTGATTTGTCTAAGTATTGCTTGACTAAATTCTCCCCCTTTCTGACTTCTACAGTCAGAGTATTTATAGCATCTTATTTGAAAGTCCCTACCTCTTCACATTTCATGAATGTGTGCTCTTGGGCTTTCCTTTCTAGCTGTATCTGATTATTGGCCAGAGTGACAGATTGTTCCATGACATAACCAACACTAGTGATTGTGTGGTCTAGAGCTTTTCCACCAATCCTGAATAAATGTCTTAATTCATCAGTATTATGCTGAATCTCAACAAATCTTCTGCTCATCTCTTTCTCAAGTGCAGTAACTTTGTCTTGAACAATTTTGAGAGAGTCATCAATGTATTTTCTTTGTTCAAGAGGCATCTCTTCAATCTTACCAACAATGTCATTTGCAGCAGCAGCAGGAGGAGTAGCACCAGTAGAAAGAACTGGAAGAAGAGGAGCAGACCATGGAATGACTTCTTCATTGCTGTTTGAGCTCTTAGCTCTTGTAGTATGAATCAGGGCATCACATTATTCATCAATGAAGCTAGGTAGAGGGAAATCTAAGCTCTTCAGGGGGGCTTCAATTGGTTCTGGGAATGGCTCTATGTCATCAAAAATCAAAATAGTCTCAACCTGCTCTTGTTCAGCAGTAGGAGAGTGGTGAACAGGGGATTCAGGAGATGGAACAGGAGATCTGGGATAAGTAGTATGAGTGGGAGAAGGTACTAGTGTTGGTTGTTTGGATGGTTCAGCAGGTTGTTCTGATTACAGTGGAGGAAGTGGTTCATCAGTACTTAACTCTTCAATCATCTGATTGATTGCTTCTTCTGTAGATAGAATATTTTCTTGGACCTGAGCATCTGATGGTGTTTCTTCTGGAGTAGATGGAGGGAGAGAAGTGGCAGGTGGTGGAGTAGGTATTCTGTCTTCTGAAACAAAAGGAGCAGGTTCCCCCTCAGCAGTTGCACCAAATGTGCTGGCAACATGAGGTGGTGAGGGAGATGGGGTCCTGTCCTCAACAACAGGATGATCATGGGCTCTGGTAGACTGGGCAGGGTTCAATAGTTTTAAATCCTATCTCTGAATGGAGGATATTGAGACTTTCTTCATGTGGTGTAGAATTGTACCTTTGGAGAAGTTGAAAACCCCAAGATTGATCTCAAACAACATCAAAGAGATGATCCTGGCATAGTTTGGAGCCTTGATGTTCTCCCTGATTTTGTCAAGAACTAACATACCAAACTGATATTTCTTCCGGCAGATAATTGTTGTCATGATGTCAAACATGCTAAGAGAAATGTTTGATTGAACTGGTTTTGTATAGGAGGATTTTCCCAATAACATCTACAAGAAATTTGCTCTCTTAATTGGGTTCTGATGGGCGAATGGTGTGGACTTCTGTTGATAATCCATAGAACAAACATGCTCTGTCAGAATCTTCAGGACCAAGATGCTCTTCTTCATCAATGACTGGTAGCCGAAGAAGTTTTTAGATAGAGGTTTTTGTAAGCTTAACCTTGATACCCTTAACATTGGACTTAAGAACGTGCCCATTTCTCTTTATCTTAATGTTCTTGAAAAATTCTTCAACTTCTGGAAAGAGAATCTTGCACGGTTGTTGTAGAAGAAACGTCAAGCCGGTGATGAGTCCGATTTATATAGGGTTTTTCATACTCATCTGGGCTAGTTTTCACTCACTTGCACTTCACTTTTAGTATGATATCGTTGATATTTCATTCATACAACTTTTCACGCTAAGTGCTTTATTTTGGCCAAGGGTGTCCAATTGCGCATTCTGTTGTTGGGGGTAAGCACATGGTGCTCCCCACGGGCTCTTTCTAGAAGTTTTTCATTGCATTTCTGTGACGTTGGAGGGCTCTCTTTAGCTTTACTGGTTTGTTTGCAGGTGGTGTATTTTACCCAAGTCTGGAATGCAAGTTTGAGGAAAATGCACGGTCGTGCATTTTATTAGCACACGGTCCTTTGTGATCGTGCGTTTTGTTTTTTGTAGGAGAAACGTCGAGCTGAGCTCAACAAACTGAGCTTGACAATCTTAACGCACAGTTAACGCATGGTTTCTTCCAAACTGTGCGCGAAGGAAACGCACGGTTTTCCTGTAGCTACTTGTTATTGCATTCTATGGTTAATTGTGCGATTTGTTCACACACGGGCGGCAGTGCCCGTGCATGAGTAAAATGCACGGTTCAACCATTTTTCCCTATATTCCTGCTTTCTGTCACTAGCCGTGTGATTTCCTTCATGCACGGGCGGAATCACCGTGCGGGAAGTAAAATGCACGGGTCAACGCTTCTTCTTCCTCAAGCATTATCTGCACGCGAATATCACACGGTTCACGCATGGTCGTGCGCCAGACCGTGCATGACCAATTTTCTGATCTTTTTATATTTAAGTGCAGATTTCTCACCATTAAGTGAGGTCCGACACGCCAATTCCTCCACATTTTTCTTGAGAAATCCGCCGTTCCACGAAGGGGACAAGATCCGGGCAAGCATTCAACGTCAAATCCAAGTCGGAGCTTCCTCTCAGCCTCCTCCTTCATCCTAGAGCATCAAAAGGGGATTTTATCTAGCTTTCTCCACCAAGCTAGAGAAGTTATGCCATCCTCCACCAGCTTGTGACACTAAGAAGACGGGTCAATTGGGAGTGAGTGACATCCTCCTCTACCCCAGACGCGGTTGAGGATCGAGCTAAGGCGCGGAAAGACAACCCGACGAATCTTACCATGAATCCTCAGCAAGACTTTAGATTCGGTCGATTTCACACACTTTTCTTCTCTTGTTGTTGATAGTATAGTTTATCTCTTATATTTGATGAAGTATGCTTATTGTAATATATGTTTATCTGTAATCATATCTATGTGATTGTATGTTTTCGTTATTTGCTTGAGGTGCGCCCTTATTTTCCATCCGCCATCCATCTGTTCTTGCCACACTAGCGATTGTTAGTGGCATGCATAGCGAAGAGGTGCTTACGACCCTCATAATCCTCGGTTTGTTTGGTTCTTACGCTTGCCTACTCGTCCATCCGCCTAGCGATTCGGTGCATCGAGGCTCGTGTAGTCTTCCATCTCGCGTGGCGAAACATCGCATAGCGGCATTTCATAGGAGTAGTTGTTAGTGTTTTGCTTTAATTTTTCGTAACCAT
The DNA here is from genome assembly GCA_039583875.1 of Platanthera guangdongensis. Lineage (NCBI taxonomy): Eukaryota > Viridiplantae > Streptophyta > Magnoliopsida > Asparagales > Orchidaceae > Platanthera > Platanthera guangdongensis. Next base: position 105,065,067 of record CM077166.1, read on the forward strand.
CAAAACCCCCTTAGTAACTCCGACATAAGGACTTCAATATCAAGTACTCCTCGATATTAACTCCCCCCTTATTGTGTTCCTTGAGGAGATTGATACTTGGGAAAGCCACCCATTTTATATTACTTGTGCGACCGGTACACTTGTCGTTCAACATATCAAGTTTTTGGCGTCGTTGCCAGGGAAAACACAATCGTGTGAGTTTTTGAAGAGGGAGATAGTAGATCGAAGCCCTTTCAATTTTTGCATTGCATTGTTCTTCTTTGCTTTAGTTGTTAGAATATTTATTTTGCTTATATCTTTTTGTCCTTTTCTGATTTTTGGTTTTAGATAGCAGATCCGTGCGATTTATATTTTAGTTATATAGCACTCTTTGGTAATTTTTCTTGTTCGCGATGTATTCAGCCGAGTGCCGTCTTTATGACGCTTTGAGCCGGTACATCGATGTCATGGCTGATTTGAAAGCCGAGCATTGCATTAGATGTTTGTTATGTCAAGGTGTAGGCCACATGGTGGAGGATTGCCCTTGCTTGTGCGACCCTTCCCCCTCTGAGGGCGTGCGCGCAACGGCCTCCCGTTCACGGAAGACTGTTGTGGACAGGCCTACCAGGGTGTTGCCTGGCCCATACACTAATGTAGCGCAGCTTTCTCGTTCTTTACCCTTTGAGATTACGGAAGAATCTCTCGCTGCATAGAGATCCTTCATGGGTCCCTCGCTCCATTTTTACAAGCTTCCCTTTAGTGATGACGATCACTATAGTTGTAGCAAATAAAAAGAGGATCAGGAATTCATGGACGCTTCTGTATTAGACATAGAGATTATTCCTGTCGATGGGATGGCGTCTGCGATTGATTTTGCGATGGGACCTACCCATTCTGTGCCTGATTTTGAGAGCATTTCCGCCCCTGCACAGTTTTTTCCTGAGTTTGCTACTACTTTTTCTTGTGAGTCGGCTGATGATGCCATATTTTTGGATGATTCGGTGCCTCAGGTTGCGCCGAGGTGGGATGAGGATTCTTCTATCTCGAAGGAGAGGGTGGATCTTTAGAGCACTTTTACGCACCCTGATGGGATGAGGAATATCGTCCTTCTGATGCAGAGGTTTGCACATCCTTATTAGATGGGGTCATTCCCCTTATCATCGTGGATCTTGAGCTCTCGGATTCTCCACGATATGACTCGTATGATACCGACGATGATCGCTACTCGGATCTCGCTGAGAGTGATACCGGGATCACTCTCCCTTTTCCTGATTATTTTAGTTCTTCTTCTCTTTTATTACTTGATCCCATTTCTCTATCTGAGCCTGTGCAGGCTGAGTCTCCACGGGTACGCTGGGATGATGATGAGCCTGGTGTTCATGTCGTTGCCATCGCTTCCTACACATCTGTGGTTGAAAATGCCTTGTTAGGCGAGGATATGTTTTGTGATAAGATGAGCGAGGACCAGCTCTCCTCCTCTTCTTATTTTCTATTTCCTCTACCTGTATTGGGCAGGTATTATTATTTAGGTAGAGGAGTAATTGTATTACCACTGTATCGGTACTCGTTACCGCAATGGATAATGGAATAGTTACCTATGCATTTTTATTTTCATAGGTCAATTAGCTAGAACCTTTTCCTTAGCCGAATAAGTCGTGCTGGGATGACAATAACCCACGTACTTATCTTTCATTTTCTGTATTTTTATTTTTCATGTTTATCTTAGCTTAGTATTTCTTTATATATTGTATATTTTTCTTTTGTTTTTGGGGAGCTCACCCCTCCAAGTATTCATGGCAACTTATTTTGGCAGGGTTGTGATTCTTCGTATGGCTTCACACTTTAATGCCAATCTTCTGGTATGCTCATTGGCTAAGCATGTGGTAACCTCTCCCCCAACTTATACTTCATTGTTTTTATTGCTCATCATATGATTGGATGCATGGATTAAGTCTGGTGGGGGAGGGACTCGAGTTGTTATCCGCTCACGCGCACATTTAATTTGCATACTATAATATTTTATTGTTATATCATTTGCGTTTGTTTTGCACTCCACAACACCCACTTGAGTGCGTTTACTTCAGCACTTGTATGCGCCGAGCTTGTTTATCACTTGTGCATCGAATAAAGAATGTTGTGTTAGTTTAGGATTGCGTGATAGAGTAAAATGTAGACTCCAAGAGTGTTCTTAGGCGTGCACTCATGATCACTTAGAGTCTGTGTAGATTAAACTTCTTTATATGCTTATAGTTTCTATTTTTTATTAGCATAGATTTGTTTACGGTACTTTAGTTGTGTATCCGATTATGAATAAAACGGTGGTGTAGGATTGTGTGAGGGAGTTCAATAGCCTTGTATTGCTCGAGTCGGGAGGAAGGGTTGTCTTTCTCGATGGCTAAGAACTTGCCCCTAGCTACTCTTGAAGAATGGGTACATGGTTAGTCTAGTGCGTGCGTGATGTAGGCCGTCACTTTGTCTAGTTTGAGCCTTGTACCATTCCTAACATCTATCCGTTGCTATCCCCGTTGAGACTGTCCATTCCTTTGATATCCCTACGTGTCGCTACCAAAGCCATATAGCCTTTCCTACCCGCACATCTGAATGTGGTCGCTCGGTTAGTTTGTTTTGTTGTAGTTTGTCTCTGTTATGTGTGGCAGTTATGTTGGTGTTTGTGCAGCTTGTGGTGTTATCGTGTTTGCATATTTTGCTTTGGCTATTTAAAAAAAGAGGAAAGAAAAGAAAAACAAATATGATAGTAAATAAAAAGAAAATTCCAAATGGGGAATAAAAGAAAAGACTAAATATTGTTGCTGAGTTTTGAAACTTTGTTGTATTGTGTCGTTATGGGCGTGCACGCACCGTCAAAAGTTCAAGTCCGGTGGTGCGCCGCACGTGTTTGTCCGTTGAGTTCAGCTGTGAGTGTTTTTGGGCGATCTAATTTTGGGTGTGCGTGTCTGTCCTGTTTACCTTTGTTTACACCACCTTCGCCTAAGCCTATATTATACTCCAAGTCCTACGGATTCGTGGTTGAGTCAAACTAGTGTCGTGGAAAGAGTGTGAACGAGCGATCATATCGTTACCCACATTGGTGGATTCCTTTGGAGATTTTCCTGAGACCTGATCTTTGGCAATGCTCACCTCATTGTCCACCTGCTTTCATTCTACGCGCAGCCGAATTATTCACCGTGATTCACTTTTGGAGTATTTGTAATATCTTCTTTATGTTTAAAGGAATTAGAAATTATTTTGCATGCATAGAAGAGTTTTCTACTATTACTTTTTGTACATGAGTGTATGACTTTACATGGTACTCTATTTATGCAATTGCTTATTCAACTAACTTTCTTAAACTCCACTTAGTGCTGATTTACTCGGGACGAGCAAATGTTTAAGTCTGGTGGTTTGATGAGCATGATTTATATAGGGTTTTCGGTCTCATCTGGGCTAGTTTTCACGCACTTGCACTTCACTTTTAGTATGATATCGTTGATATTTCATTCATACAGCTTTTCGCGCTAAGTGCTTTGTTTTGGCCAAGTGTGTGCAATTGCGCATTCTGTTGTTTGGGTTAACCACATGGTGATCCCCAAGGTCTCTTTCCAGATGTTTTTCTTTGCATTTCTGTGACGCTGGAGGGTTCTCTTTAGTTTTATTAGTTTGTTTGTAGGTGGTGCGTTTTCCTCAAGTCTGGAATGCAGGTTTGAGGAAAACGCACGGTCGTGCGTTTTCTTAGCACACGGTCCTTTGTGATCGTGCGTTTTGTTTCTGCAGGAGAAATGTCGAGCTGAGCACAACGAGCTGAGCTTGACGATCTTAACACATAGTTAACGCACGATTTCTTCGGAACCGTGCGTGAAGGAAACGCATGGTTTTCGTGTAGCCTCTTGTTATTGCATTATATGTTTAATCGTGCGATTTGTTCACGCACGGGCGCCAGCGCCCGTGCGCGAGTAAAACGCACGGTTCCACCATTTCTCCCTGCTTTCCTTCTTTCTATCGCTACCTGTGCGATTTCCTTCACGCACGGGCGGAATCGCCGTGCCCAAAGTAAAACGCATTGGTCAACGCTTCTTCTTCCTCAAGAATTATCTCCGCGCGAATATCGCACGGTTCACGCATGGTCGTGCGCCAGACCGTGCGTGACCAATTTTCTGATCTTTTTCTATTTAAGCGCAGATTTCTCACCATTGAGACAAACCGGATTCTACGCCAACTCCTCCGTATTTTTCGGGTGAAATCCACTGTTCCACCAAGGGGAGAAAATCCGGGCAAGCATTCAACGCCAAATCCAAGTCGGAGCTTCCTCTCCGTCTCCTCCTTCATCCTAGAGCTTCAAAAGGGGATTTTATCTAGCTTTCTCCACCAAGCTAGAGAAGTTTTGCCATCCTCCACCGGCTCGTGACACGAAGAATACGGGTCCATTGTGAGTGAGTGGCAGCCTCATCTACCCCGGACGCAGTTGAGGACCGAGCTAGGGCGCGGAATGACATCCCAACGAATCCTACCGTGAATCCTCAGCAAGAGTTCGGATTCGGTCGATTTCGCACACTTTTCTTCTCTTGTTATTGATAGTATAGTTGATCTCTTATATTTGACGAAGTATGCTTATTGTAATATACGTTTATGTGTAATCATGTCTATATGATTGTATGTTTTCGTTATTTGCGTGAGGTGCGTCCTTATTTTCCATCCGCCATCCATCTGTTCTTGTCGCACTAGCGATTGTTAGTGGCATGCGTAGAGAAGAGGTGCTTACGACCCTCATATTCCTCGGTTCGTTTGGTTCTTACCCTTGCCTACTCGTCCATCCGACTAGCGATTCGGTGCATAGTGGCCCGTGTAGTCTTCCATCCCGTCAGGCGAAGCATCGCATAGCTGCATTGTATAGGAGTAGTTGTTAGTGTTTTGCTTTATTTTATTGAAACCATCAAAACCACCTTAATTAACTCCGACCTAAGGACTTCAATCTCAAGTCCTCCTCGATATTAACTCCCCCCTTATGGTGTTCCTTGAAGAGATCGATACTTGGGAAAGCCACTCATTTTATATTACTTGTGCGACCGGTACACTTGTCGTTCAACGCATCAAGTTTTTGATCTCGTTGTCGGGGAAAACACAGTCGTGTGAGTTTTTGGAGAGGGAGATAGTAGATTGAATCCCTTTCCATTTGTGCATTGCATTATTCTTCTTTGTTTTAGTTGTTAGAATTTTTATTTTGCTTATATATTTTTGCCCTTTTCTGATTTTTGGTTTTAGATGGCAGATGTGTGCTATTTTTATTTTAGTTATGTAGCACTCATTGGTAAATTTTCTTGTTCGCGATATATTCAGTCGAGTGCTGTCTTTATGACGCTTTGCGCAGATGCATCGATGTCATTGCTGATTTGAAAGCCGAGCATTGCATTAGATGTTTGTTATGTCAAGGTGCAGGCCACATGGTGGATGATTGACCTCCCCTGTGCAACCCTTCCCTCTCTGAGGGCATGCACGGAACAGCCTCTCGTTCGCGGAAGACTGTTGTGGATAGGCCTATCAGGGTGTTGCCTAGCCCATACACTGACGTAGCGCACCTTGCTCGTTCTTTACCCTTTGAGATTACTGAAGAATCTCTCGCTGCATACAGATCCTTCATGGGTCCCGCGCTCCCTTTTTATGATCTTCCCTTGAGTGATGACGGTCACTGATGTGTGTAAATCGGCAAGCGCACCGGTCGCACAAGTAATAAAGTTTGGGAATAAATCCCCGAGTGTCGGTCTCTTAAGAAATGCAATTAGCATAGAGAGGCAACAATTCAAAAAATATTGTTATGAGGGCTATACTTAGAAAAAGAGTAAAAAGGGACTTGAGAGATTGTGGTTGTTTGATCTAAAAAACTAATAAAAGCTATGCGGGTCGAAGGCACCGCTTCGCAAGGTGAAGAGAGTGTTTCGGCTGCGATGCCGAACTTCGGTTGGGCAAGTGGACAGAAAGCTAATGGATGGAAGTTTTCTTGTGTGGAGTGAAATCGGGTGAGACACAGGTATGGAGTGGATGTGGAGTGAGCAAGGCACATTCACAAACACTACTCACAAGCATAATTGAACTACAAACATCCCATTAGATATAGAATAAAACTTGATGTTCATTAGAATGTTAAATTATTCCATACTACAGAGGAAGGGGAAGAGGAGTAAACCAAAAGAGAGTGAAGATCCACCGCAGGTCGTGGCCGGAATAGCGAGTTGTCAATCCGCTTCCGGGCTCAGTCCGAGGAGGCTTCCGGTACCAACGAGCTGTCACCTCGAAGGCCTTTAAGTCCGTTCTCTAGGTTATCCTCTTCACCAACTTCGATGGAAAGCTTGGAGTTGAAGTCGTCAATGGCCGGGGGCTTTGTCGGAGAGTTTGAAAAGCTTCGGAATAGCCGGCTATGGACTCCCAATGAAGGTGGAGGTGATGAAGCAGCTAGAGAAGTAAAATGGTGATTCCCGCGCACTCCCCGATCGCAACAAATGACGGGTGTTGACCTAAATCACGGAGGAGGGTCTTAAATACGGAGGTAGAAAAAGCAGAGTGCACGATCAGTGGCGCACGACCAGTGGTCATGCGCACTGTCGGTCGACGATCGTGCGCCATTTTCAATTAGACCTGCAAACTGGATAGAAACATCAGCATATATGCGCACGATCAGTGGCGCACGACCAGTGGTCGTGCACACTAAATCCACTGATCGTGTGATTGGCAGGGATAGAATTGCCGAAAGCAAGGGGCTAACGCGCACGAGTAGTGGCGTACGACCAGTGGTCATGCGCACTACGACCAGTGCTCGTGCGATTACCCGGGCAGAATTAGGAAAAAATGAGAATGTAATGCGCACGATCGGTGGCGCACGACCAGTGGTCGTGCGCAATAAGTCCAGTGGTCGTGCGCAATAAGATCGATGAACAGAGAAAAGTTCTTGAGAAATTCGTCGAATGGAGATCGACGAATGTAATGCGCACGACCGGTGGCGCACGACCACTGGTCGTGCGCAATAACTCCTGTGGTCGTGCGCAGTATTCCTGCATCATTGGGGTCTCCCGAGCGGTTCCAAAGCACGCACCCTGCACCAGCAGAAGAGGCAGATAGGCCACCAAATGTGCACACCACATTCCCAAGATAAAGCTAAAGAACAACAAAAACACAAAAATAAATAAAGCTCGTAGAAACTGGCCTATAGTGCACTTAATTGTGAAATAAGCACGTAAGCAAATATAAGCAGTTATGGCTCTCAAGTGTAGTGCTAAGACAATAAAACTAGCCTAGATGAGTCCAAAAATCAGTGTAAAATTTGGACTCATCACACCCCCAGACTTAACCATTTGCACGTCCCGAGCAAATCATCACTCCATGGACTAGGAAATAACTAGCTGGCTAAGAAATTTCAAAAAGAAGTAAGTTGAGAAATCAAAAAAATATTGTAATTGCTCAAAATTAGAATTCTGGAGAATCTTGCGAGCATGTGTAGGAAGAAAGTAGGCAGGCCACTAACGTGAGCATTGCCAAAGATCGGGGCTTAGAATCACCTCCAAAGGAATCCACCAATGTCGGGGACCATACGCTTGCACGTTCACACTCTCTCCACGATGCGGGTTAGACTCAAGCGTGAATCAGTAGGACTTATAGGAGAGAATGGGGCTTAGGCTAAGGTTTGGTAGTTAATGATAAACATGAAGGCTACACGCAACCAAAGCGAGCGAATAAAAACCTAAACCAATACAGCCACTTAGAAATGTATGGGTAACACACCCCCACACTGAGCTTGAAAATCGGGCGTGTACACGGCCTAACCCGACCAAAATCAATAAATAGGATGGGGATAGAATTCTCAAAGAAATTCTTTTAGATTTTACTTTTCTTCTTTTTCTTTTCTGCGCTTGCAATCCCCAAACGTAGCAATCAAAACGTTTCTGAATTCAACTCCACATTAAACGATTTCCATATATCACAACCTTGGCAAAATAGTAAATACAAACAAGCTCAAGCATTTGATTGCGATGGTGGGTTTAGCTTCAGGCATTGGTGAATGTGAGTGGAGCTGGATCAAAGAAGGGGTAGGCACAAATTTGGCATGCAATGGTTAACAGGTAGGAAAGGCTAAACAAGGCTCAAACTAGCCAAAATGAGGGCCTACGTCATGCTCACGCTTGACTAACCGGGCACAAAAGCTTCGAGAGTAGCTTAGGGCAAGTTCTTAGCCACCGAGAAAGAGGATACTTCCTCCCGACTCGAGCAATACGAGTCTAGTGGCGGCTACACACATTCCTACATTATCGTTCGATTACTCCAGATTCAGATTTTGAGTAGTACAAACAATATTTACGTAAGAAGAAAAATATAAATTTACGAGCATAAAGAATAATTAATTCTATCCTAGTTCTACACAAAGCATGAGTACTCGATTAGGAGCACTGCATGAGTTTCGAACTACTCAATCATGAATCCTAAGCGAGCACCACTATTTTAAAGTTTACAGAAAAACAATGCATTTGACTCGGGCGGTGCGCATGGATAAGAGCGCACTCATGTGGGTGAATCAGTGTGTGCAATAGAGATCAAGAAATAACTAAACAAGAAACTGATATGCAACAGAATGTGTTCTGTAGTGACCCCCCCAGACTTAAATTCGACAACTAGTAAAAATAAGCATTCCAAATGGGATAAATAGCTAGGGTAGGAAGTACCTATGCTCAAAATTGAGCATACCAGTCGTGCAACGAGATGTCCAAGTGCGGCCAAGTTTCCTCTCCTCAAAAATGCCTGCACCTGCGATTAAAATATGCACGCCAAACAAAATATGGACACTTATATATATAAATATATAAAAAGAACTCAAAACACAACATATGACCAAACGGCCAACTTGGGTTGTCTCCCGAAAGCCCTTTTGTTTACCGTCCTTAAGGTGGATCAAATACCTGTATTAGCAGTTATAATGAAGAGTTCTTTACAGTAGAAAAAGAAAAAAAAAATAAAAGTAGAGCAACCCAGCGTTCAAAAAGCAACGAGAAAATAGAAAGAGGAGGGAAAGTGGAATGATGGTGGTGCAATCAGCTATAAACAGATTTGTGGTATGTCTCTCCGGTGGGATGCGAGAGGACAGCAGATTGTCTGTTTGCATTGGGGGTAGGCATTTTCCCTTTACTTCGATTGCACTCTTTCTCGTGCTGGAAGGCAGCGTAGCGCTCTTCGCGTAAACTCTTTGCCTCCTTCAGTTTCTCCACCGTGGGAGACTTCCAATGGATGTAGGCTGTGGGGTTTCCTGGTGTCGTGGTTTGTGGCATCCTGTCTTGCACCATGACGATGACCGGATCTGCCCAAGCTACACATCGCTTAACAGAGTTATCAGCAGTGTTATACAAATAAGTGTCTAGGGATTTCTCCCGAATAAAACTTGGTTCGCCATGCTCAACAACATAGTTAGCTAGAGGTAGAAAGGTAGTCGTGGCTTTGGTACACTCGATCTCTTCTTTGACCAGTAGCTCTTGATTCTCATCTACCTCCTGGGAGAGTCCTATCTTTGTCTTCTCTTCCAGATGTGCTTCTTCCAATGTTGGGAGACCTGAATCTATCTTGTTATCTGTGACACTCAGAAAATTATTATTTTGGATGGGAGAGGAATTTATGGATGTGTTATCGAGGGTGGAATCTTCGGTCGGCCAATTGACACGGCCTTTGGAAAAGTTGAGGGGTGCACCATTGTAACACCCCGGATTTTTGATTGCGTACGCATGATGTGCGTTACGTTGGCTTTGACCGTTGTTCGAGCATGGTTTTTCCCGCCGGCTAGCGAGTGGCTGTTTTGGTAGCCGAGTTGCACGATTCCCCAGCAAACCGGAGTCCAAATTGGGGACTCGGTGAGGCCTCTTAGGGAATGTTTGCACTTTTTCGCGCCCGAGTAATGTTGCTCAAAACAGGTTGCTTGTATAGAAAACAAAAAAAGGGTAAAAAGTTCTTAAGGCAAAAATGGTCTAGGATGACACAGAAACACTTTTCAAAACAGGAAAAACTGGTCGTTTTTGTGCGTAACACGCCCCCTGACACGGGCGTGACCCAGGGCGTGACCTCCTTGACTCGATGAATTTTTCTTGCGTCGAGTTGAGCTCGACGAATGGGGTACACGCCCCGTGACACGGGCGTGTCACGGGCCGTGTCCCGCTGTGTCGAGTGTCGAGTGTCGAATGTCGAGTGTCGGGTGTCGAGAGAGGGGACACGGCCTATGACACGGGCGTGTCACAGGGCGTGTCAAGCTGTGTCGAGTGTCGACACTTTGTGTCGACGAGGTGTCGAGACACGGGCTAGACGCCCTAGGTCACGGGCGTGTACCCGGCCATGTACCGTGTAGATAAACTTGGATTTGCCGACTTTCTGCGCCGCTTAAGGTACACGCTCTGCGTCACGGGCGTGACACAGGGCGTGACAGGCCCGAAAATCAACTTTTTCCAGTTTTTTTGTGTTGTTCATTTCCTTGATTCTACATCTAACAGTCCAGATCTGTTCTGGAGGAAATAAGGCCGAAACAGAGATTACTCCTCCTCATTTCACCTTCTTCTTCATCTTCTTCTTCATCTTGGATTATTGGGTAATCACGTTGGAAGAGATGTTTGTTTATTCTAGCATTACCGAGGACCACAAGGTGATGCTTGCCGCCTATCAACTAAAAGGGTCGGCGAAAGGTTGGTGGTTGCGAGAAAAGGAGAGCCTAGGGGCGGGATGTTCGTGGGAAGCCTTCAAAGAAATGTTACGACGCAAGTTTCTACCGTCAGTTGAAAGGGACCGCCTGATGAATGACTTCTTGTACCTGAAGCAGAGGAAACTCACAGTTAGTGAGTATGAAATTGAGTTTAGCAAGTTAAGTCGGTTCGCTCCGAGCTTGGTGACTACGGAAGCTGATCGAGTAAAGAGATTTCTTCGCGGACTCCGCAGCGACGTGCAGCAGTTCGTAAGTGCTTATGGTGCGACGAGTTACACTACTGTGGTTGAGGCTGCGTTGAAGGTTGAAGCGATAGAAAATGCAAAACAAAGAGGACAACTGATGAGGAAGGATAAGAGGAAGCTGATGGGAGGGAAAAGCTCCCAAGAATCAGACGTAAGGAAGAAGAACAAGGAGACGTGTAGCTTCTGTGGCCGGTCAGGCCACCCATTTGAGAAATGTTTCAAGCGGTTGGGGATGCAAAAGAAGGAGCAGGTGCACGCCATTCAGGGTGCGCCAACCAGAGACTTGGAGTGTACAGCTTGTGGGGGCAGAGGTCATGATATGAGCCGCTGCTGGGTCAAGGACAAGGTGTGCTTCCAGTGTGGCAAACAGGGACATCTGAAGGCAAGATGCCCACAAAACCAGCCCGTGCTGCAGCCAATGCCACTCCAGGCTTTGCCTCCGCCTCCGCGTTTGGACAAAGGAAAAGGGAAGTTAAATGTGATGTCCTCAGAGGAAGCTCAGATGTCACCCCAGGTTATCTCAGGTTCGATTCATTCCTCTGGTTCACGTTTTGTTTATGCTTCTTACGAGTAGTTCTTAGCTCCATATCTACCCTTATAGGACACTTTAAGGTAAAGAACCATTGGGCGCGTGTTCTCTTTGATTCTAGCGTGACCCATTCATTTGTGGCTCGAACCTTTCTAGATCGGTATCATTTGACACCAGATCGAGTGGGGCATGCCTTTTTGGTGAAGTTCCCTTCCGGTACTTCTGTGGTGGCAGACTGGGGTCTTCTTGCTTGTCCCATTTTGTTGGGCGATTTCTTAGCAAAGGCTGATTTCAAGGTGATCGATTTGGAGGATTTAGACGTCATTCTGGGCATGGACTGATTATCCCGCTATGACGCCGTCATCCAGTGCAAAGGGAAGCACTTGGATTTTATCAAGGACAATGGTCAGCCGGGAAGTGTTTATGGTGATTCATGCCAGGATACTACAGGGATTTCGGCGGTATGTGTTCGGACGTTGAAACAGAGATTTCTCCTCCTCATTTCACCTTCTTCTTCATCTTCTTCCTCATTCCAAAAGGAACTCAAGGGAGCAAGGGCTAAAGCAAGGCAAGGAAAGAGAGGAGCAGCCGTCGTGGCGTCGTCTCGGTTCAGGCAAGCGGTGTTCTTCACCCTTGCCAATCTTCTTTCTTGTTCTTTGATTGTGCAAAATAACTAGTTTTTCTCTTTCAATTTTCCTAGCTTGTTCTTCTTGTTTTGGGTTATTCCTCACTAGCCTTATTATGCTCTTGAATTTCCCTATGCTTAATGAATTCGATTTTCCATGCTTAGGTTTGTTTAGTTATCAAGTCTATGCTAGGTTGATTCATGTAGTTTATCTTGTTCATGTGCTTCATATAGCTAAGTTGATTCATGTTCATGTAGCCTTTCTTCTTCATGTGCTTTTTCCTTGGTCATATCAAAAGCATGTGATTCTTTCTTGGTCCTAATCATGATATTCATGTAATTTTCGTTAATCAAACTCTATCACGTTTGACATAACGTTGGTAATTTGTCATCATGTGTGAGGATGAAGGAAGGGAACGTGTGTACTTGGGTTATGGGTTATGGTGAGAGTTGCTTATGGTGTTACGCTTGGGTTATTGGTTATGGTGCGTGGTGCGAGGCAAATTGTGAACCATGGCAGAAGCGTTTGTGTGAGGTTCGGTAAGGGGTGGTGTGGTTTAAGCCTTTGTGGCCACCGGGTTTGGATTTGTGGTGTAGAGCGCCATTTTGGCCCCGATTTGGGCTGGCTTTTATTGGTGCGTTAAACTTTAGGGCTGCCACCAAAAGACCCTTGCTGAATCGCATTTAATCGCTGCTTATGTTTCACTCGTATAGTTGTTTCTTGTACTAAGGATGATGGAATGGGCATGTGTTTTGCCTTTTTGCTCCTGTGGGTTGAGCAGGACTTGATGAAAATTGTACGCACTTGGTGCGTTTGGCACTTTGGATTGACAGTGTTTACTACTTGTTTTCCACCTGTTTTGTTCACTCATTTTACTTACATGAAACATTGCTACGGGGTCGGTAAGCCCCTTCATCATATTTTCGGAACTTCCTACTATATTGTGTAGCTTTGATGATTGCTGAGGTGTTCTTTCCTGAATGCCTCAGGTGCAGGTTGTAGCCGGTTGAGCTCAATAGGAAATTCAATGCAACTATCACCGCTGCGAACTCCAAATCATGCGTTGGGTAGTTCTTTTCATGACTTTTCAACTGCCGAGACCCATACACAATCACCTTTTTGTCTTGCATTAAAACACATCCAAGTCCAACGTGCGACGCATCCACAAAAACATCATAGTCTATCCCTTCTGTCGGCAAGATCAACACAGGAGCGGTACATAACCTGTTCTTGAGTTCCAGGAAAGACGCCTCACACTTGTCATTCCACTCAAACACCACATTATTCTGGGTTAAGCGAGTCAAAGGTGCAGCCAACGTAGCAAAACCTTCGACAAATCTGCGATAATAGCCGGCCAATCCCAAAAAGCTTCGAATCTCCTTGGGTGTCTCTGGTCTTCTCCACTCCATGACTGCAGCAATCTTTTCGGGATCCACTGAAATTCCATGGTGATTAATGACATGACCCAGAAAGGAAATTTGAGGCAACCAAAACTCGCATTTGCTTAGCTTGGCAAATAACCGTTGGTCTCGCAAAGTGGCCAATACCAATCGCAGATGCTGTTCATGCTCCTCAGCTTTGCGGGAGTAGACCAGAACGTCATCAATAAAAACCACCACAAACTTATCCAAGTAGTCCTTGAACACCCTGTTCATCATATCCATGAAGGCTGATGGTGCGTTGGTAAAACCAAACGACATCACCAGAAATTCAAAATGGTCATGCCTTGATCGAAATGCAGTCCGCGGATTATCAGACTCCCAGACCGTGAGCTGATGATAGCCTGAGCGGAGATCAATCTTCGAAAATACGGAACTGCCACGCAGTTGATCAAACAAATCATCAATTCTTGGCAGTGGGTACTTGTTTTTAATCGTCACAGTGTTCAACTCTCGGTAATCGATGCAAAGCCGCATCGACCCATCTTTCTTCTTTACAAATAACACTGGTGCACCCCAAGGTGATGAACAGAGATACATGCCCGTGTCACCTTCTTCTTCATCTTCTTCCTCATTCCAAAAGGAACTCAAGGGAGCAAGGGCTAAAGCAAGGCAAGGAAAGAGAGGAGCAGCCGTCGCGGCGTCGTCTCGGTTCAGGCAAGCGGTGTTCTTCACCCTTGCCAATCTTCTTTCTTGTTCTTTGATTGTGCAAAATAGCTAGTTTTTCTCTTTCAATTTTCCTATCTTGTTCTTCTTGTTTTGGGTTATTCCTCACTAGCCTTATTATGCTCTTGAATTTCCCTATGCTTAATGAATTCGATTTTCCATGCTTAGGTTTGTTTAGTTATCAAGTCTATGCTAGGTTGATTCATCTTGTTCATGTGCTTCATGTAGCTAAGTTGATTCATGTTCATGTAGCCTTTCTTCTTCATGTGCTTCTTCCTTGGTCATATCAAAAGCATGTGATTCTTTCTTGGTCCTAATCATGTGATTCATGTAATTTTCGTTAATCAAACTCTATCACGTTTGACATAACGTTGGCAATTTGTCATCATGTGTGAGGATGAAGGAAGGGAACGTGTGTACTTGGGTTATGGGTTATGGTGATAGTTGCTTATGGTGTTGCGCTTGGGTTATGGGTTATGGTGCGTGGTGCGAGGCGAATTGTGAACCATGGCAGAAGCGTTTGTGTGAGGATTCGGTAAGGGGTGGTGTCGTTTAAGCCTTTGTGGCCACCGGGTTTGGATTTGTGGTGTAGAGCACCATTTTGGCCCCGATTTGGGCTGGCTTTTATTGGTGTGTTCCACTTTAGGGCTGCCACCAAAAGACCCGTTCAAGTATGGCCTACCATCCAGGCGCAACAAAAATGTACCGTGATTTGAAACAAATTGTCTGGTGGTATGGAATGAAAAGAGATATAGCTCCAGGATACTCCAGGATTTTCTTGCATTTAACTGTTGGATTTCAACTCATAAAGTAAGCATCAAGGGTTGCCTGAGCGTGTGCAGTTATCCCCTGCACGACGTGGCATCATAACCCGTAGTTCCTCTAGCTCTGATACGAGGTACTCGTTGAGGAAATGCGGGTTGTGAAAGCCATTGGCTGTCAAGAATGGGACTCCTAATATAGGAATAGAGTTATTTTCCCTTGGTCCCAAAAACTGGAAGTCAGTGGTTATACGTTTTCCGTTAACCTCGATTTCAACTTCCCGAACACCTCCCACGGTGTCAACCAATTTGCCATTCGCTAAGATAAGCGACTTCCGATTTTCAATGTCGACTTGTAGGTGCATCTTGGCAACATCTTGCAAAGTAAGGATGTTGCTGGACGCCCAGAATCGTATAATGCTGGGGTTTCGATGTTGTTTATTTTACAATTGATGACGAGTTCGTTGCGGTTTCCCAAATTTTCCTCCCCACTGCTTTTACCTTGTTCATGGGGGTTCTTTTCGGTGTTACTCGGAAAGGTGCCTTGGGTGCGCTCGGAAACCACTTGGGCCAATTTGCCCAATTGTGCCTCCAGTTTGCGCATCGAGGCGGCTTGATTTGTCATGTTGGTTTGGGAAATTTCAATGAATTTCTCGAACATCTCTTCCAAAGAACTTTTTTTACGACGGGGGGCCCTTGGTTTTAATTCGGCTATCAGGAATGGGAAACCACTTCATTTTTGTCACCATTTCTGTCGCCATGAGCTATCCCTCCAACTTGGTTGCCTGCATCAATATTTAGCTGGTCTCTCATTGGGGCAAAAGTGATGGCTGCGGCGCGTCTTCGCGCTAGGATAGTACGTTCGATCTCTGGGTCGTAGGCGACAAAATCTCTTGTAGCTCGGCACTGCATTCACTGCGGCAAACACAATAGAAGGAAATAATAGTCAAAAAACACTAACTCTTATAATAATATTTTTCAGTCATCCTGAGTCGCTCTACAGTTGCATTCCCCTGCAACGGCGCCAAAAACTTGATGCGTGTAAATCGGCAAGGGCACCGGTTGCACAAGTAATAAAGTTTGGGAATAAATCACCGAGTGTCGGACTCTTGAGGAAAGAAATTAGCATAGAGCGGCAACAACTCAGAAAATATTGTTATGAGGGTTATACTTAGAAAAAGAGTAAAAAGGGGACTTGAGATATTGTGGTTGTTTGATCTAAAAAACTAATAAAAGCTATGCAGGTCAAAGGAATCGCTTCGCAAGGTGAAGTGAGTGTTTCGACCGCGATGCCGAACTTCAGTTGGGCGAGTGGACGTAAAGCTAATGGATGGAAGTGTTCTTGTGTGGAGTGCAATCGGGTGAGACACAGGTATGGAGTGGATGTGGAGTGAGCGAGGCGCATTCACAAACACTACTCACAAGCATAAGAGAACTACAAACATCCCATTAGATATAGAATAAAACTTGTTGTTCATTAGAATGTTAAATCATTCCATACTACAGAGGAAGGGGAGAGGAGTAAACCAAAAGAGAGTGAAGATCCACCGCAGGTCGTGGCCGAAATAGTGAGTTGTCATTCCGCATCCGGGCTCAGTCCGAGGAGGCTTCCGATAACAATGAGCTGTCACCTCGAAGGCCTTTAAGTCTGTTCTCTAGGTTGTCTTCTTCACCAACTCCGGTGGAAACTTGGAGTTGAAGTCGTCAATGGCCGGGGGCTTTGCCGGAGAGTTTGAAAAGCTTCGGAATAGCCGGCTATGGACTCCCGATGAGGGTGGAGGTGATGGAGCAGCTGAAGAAGTAAAATGGCGATTCCCGCGCACTCCCCTATCGCAGCAAATGACGGGCGTTGACCTAAATCACGGAGGAGGGCCTTAAATACGGAGGCAGCAAAAGCAGAGCGCACGATCAGTGGCGCACGACCAGTGGTCGTGTGCACTGTCGGTCGATGATCGTGCGCCATTTCCAATTAGACCTACAACCTGGATAGAAACATCAGCATATATGTGCACGATCAGTGGCGCATGACCAGTGGTCGTGCGCACTAAATCCACTGATGGTGCGATTGGTAGGGACAGAATTGTAGAAAGCAATGGGCAAATGCGCACGAGCAATGGTGCACGACCAGTGGTCGTGCGCACTACGGCCAGTGCTCGTGCGATTACCCGGGCAGAATTAGTGAAAAATGAGAATGTAATGTGCACGATCGGTGGCGCACGACCATTGCTCGTGCGTAATAAGTCCAGTGGTCGTGCACAATAAGATCGACGAACAGAGAAAAGTTCTTGAGAAATTCGTCAAACAGAGATCAACGAATGTAATGAGCACGACAGGTGGCGCACGACCAGTGGTCATACGCAATAAGTCCAGTGGTCGTGCGCAGTATTCCTGCATCGTCGGGGTCTCCCGAGCGGTTCTGGAGCACGCACAAGAAACCCTGCACTAGTAGAAGAGGCAGATAGGGCACCAAATGTGCACATCACATTCCCAAAACAAGGCTAAAGAACAACAAAAACACAGAAACAAATAAAGCACACAGAAACGGGCCTATAGTGCACTTAATCGTGAAATAGGCACGTAAGCAAATATAAGCAGTTATGACTCTCAAGTGTAGTGCTAAGACAACAAAACTGGCCCAAATGAGTCCAAAAATAAGTGTAAAATTTGTACTCATCAGTCACTCTAGTGGTAGCCAGAAAAAGAGGATCAGGAATTCAAGGACGCTCCTATATGTGACGCAGAGAATATTCCTATCGACGGGATAGCATCTGCGATTGATTTTGTGATGGGGCCTACTCATTTTGTGCTTGATTTTGAGAGCAGTTCCGCCCCTCCACAATGTTTGCCTGAGTTTGCTACTCCTTTTTCTTGTGAGTCGGCTGATGATGTAGTATTTTTGGATTATTCGGTGACTGAGGTTGCGCCTATGTGGGATGAGGATTCTTTTATCTCCGATGGAGAGGGTGGATCTTCAAAGCACTTTTACGCACCACGGTGGGATGAGGAATATCCTCTTTCTGATGTGGAGGTTTGCACTTCTTTATTAGATCGGGTCGTTCCCCTTACCACCGTGGACCTTGAGCTCTCGGATTCTCCACGATACGACTCGTATGATACCGACGATGATCGCTGCTCGGATATCGTTGAGAGTGATACCGTGATCACTCTCCCTTTTCCTGATTATGTTAGTTCTTCTTCTCTTTTATTACTTGATCTCCCTTCTCTATCGGAGCCTGTGCAGGCATAGTCTCCACGGGTACGTTGGGATGATGATGAACTTGGTGTTCATACCCTTGCCATTGCTTTCTGCACATCTATGGTTGACAATGCCTTGCTAGGCGAGGATATGTTTTGTGGTAAGATAAGCGAGGACCAGCGCTCCTCCTCTTCTTATTTTCTCTTTTCTATACGTGTGTTGGACAGGTATTATTATTTAGGTAGAGGGGTAGCTATTTTATCACCGTAACGTTACTCGTTACTGCAACGGATAGTGGAATAGTTACCTGTGCATTTTTCTTTTCATAGGCCAATTAGCTAGAACCTTTCCTTAGCCGAATAAGTCGTGCTGGGATGATAATAACCCCAGTACTTATCTTTCATTTACTGCATTTTTATTTTTCATGTTTATCTTAGCTTAGTATTTCTTTATATATTGTATATTTTTCTTTTGTTTTTGCGGAGCTCACGCCTGCAGGTATTCATGGCAACTCGTTTTGGCAGGGTTGTGATTCTTCGTATGGCTTCAGGCTTTAACGCCAATCTTCTGGTATGCTCATTGGCTAAGCATGTGGTAACCTCTCCCCCGACTTATACCTCATTATTTTTATTGTGCATCATATGATAGGTTGCATGGATTAAGTCTGGTGGGGGAGAGACTCGAGTTGTTATCCTCTCACGCGCACATTTAATTTGGATACTAGAAGCTTTTATTGTTATATCATTTGCATTTGCTTTGCACTCCACAACACCCACTTGAGAGTGTTTACTTCTGCACTTGCATGCGCCGAGCTTGTTTATCACTTGTGCGTAGAATAAAGAATGCTGTGTTGGTTTAGGATTGCGTGATGGAGTAAAATGTTGACTTCAAGAGTGTTCCTAGGCATGCACACATGATCACTTAGAGTCTGTGTAGATTAAACTTCTTTATATGCTTATAGTTTCTATTTTTCTATTAGCGTATATTTTGTTTACCGTACTTTAGTTGTGAATCCGGTTATAAATCAAACGGTGGTGTAGGATTGTGTGTGGGAATTCAATAGCCTCATATTGCTCGAGTCGGGAGGAAGGGTTGTCTTTCTCGGTGGCTAAGAACTTGCCCCTAGCTACTCTTGAAGCATGGGTACATGGTTAGTCAAGTGTGTGTGTGATGTATGTCGTCACTTTATCTAGTTTGAGCATTGTACCATTCCCAACATCTATCTATTGCTATCCCCGTTGAGCCTGTCCCTTCCTTTGACATCCCTATGCCTCGCTACGAAAGCCATATAGCCTTTCCGACTTGCACAACTAAATGTGGTCGCTCGGTTAGTTTGTTTTGTTGTAGTTAGTCTCCATTATGTGTGGCAGTTATGTTGGTGTTTGTGCAGCTTGTGGTGTTATCATGTTTGCATACTTTGCTTTGGTTATTTAAAAAAGGAAAGAAAAGAAAAACAAATATAATAGTAAATAAAAAGAAAATTACCAATGGGGAATAAAAGAAAAGACTATATATTGTTGCTGAGTATTGAAATTTTGTTGGATTGTGTCGCTATGGGCGTGCATGCACCGTTAATAGTCCAAGTCTGGTGGTGCGCTGCACGTGTTTATCAGTTGAGTTCAGCTGTGAGTATTTTCGGGCGATCCTATTTTAGGTGTGCGTGTCTGTCCTGTTTACCTTTTTTTACCCCACCTTCGCCTAAGCCTATATTATACTGAAAGTCCAACGGATTTGTGCTTGAGTCAATCTAGTGTCGTGGAGAGAGTGTGAACGGCGAGCATAAGGTTATCGACATTGGTGGATTCCTTTGGAGATTTTCCTGAGACGTGATCTTTGGCAATGCTCACCTCATTGTCCGTCTGCTTTCATTCTACGCGCAGCCGAATGCTTCACCGTGATTCACTTTAGGAGTATTTGTAATATCTTCTTTACGTTTATAGGAATTAGAAATTATTTTGCATGCATAGAAGGGTTTTCTACTATTACTTTTTATACATGAGGGTATGACTTCGCATGGTACTCTATTTATGCAATTGCTTATTCAACTAGCTTTCTTAAACTCACTTAGTGATGATTTGCTCGGGACGAGCAAATGTTTAACTCTGGTGGTGTGATGAGTTCGATTTATATGGGGTCTTTCGGACTCATCTGGGCTAGTTTTCAAGCACTTGCACTTCACGTTTAGTATGTTATCATTGATATTTCATTCATACAGCTTTTCACGCTAAGTGCTTTGTTTTGGCCAAGGGTGTGCAATTGCACATTTTGTTGTGGGGGTAAGCATATGGTGCTCCCCAAGGGCTATTTCCAGATGTTTTTCATTGCATTTCTGTGACGCTGGAGGGTTCTCTTTAGTTTTATTGGCTTGTTTGCAGGTGGTGCGTTTTCCCCAAGTCTGGAATGCAGGTTTGAGGAAAACGCACGGTCGTGCGTTTTCTTATCACACGGTCCTTTGTGATCGTGCGTTTTGTTTGTGCAGGAAAAATGTCGAGCTAAGCTTGATTAACTGAGCTTGATCATCTTAACGCACGGTTAACGTACGGATTCTTCGGAACTATGCGCAAAGAAAACACATGGTTTTCCTGTATCTTCTTGTTATTGAATTCTGTGGTTAATCGTGCGATTTGTTCACGCATGGGCGGCAGCGTTCGTGCGCTAGTAAAACACACGGTTCCACTATTTCTCCCTGCTTTCCTACTTTTTGTCACTACCCGTGCAATTTCCTTCACGCACGGGCGGAATCGCCCATGCGTGAAGTAAAATGCACGGGTCAATGCTTCTTCTTCCTCAAGCTTTATCTGTGCGCGAATATCGCACAGTTCACGCACCGTCGTGCGCCAGACCGTGCGTGACCAATTTTATGATCTTTTTCTATTTAAGCGCATATTTCTCACCATTGAGAGATATCGAATTCTACGCCAACTCCTCTGCATTTTTCGGGCAAAATCCACCGTTCCACCAAGGGGAGAAGATCCGGGCTAACATTCAACGTCAAATCCAAGCTAGAGCTTCCTTTCGGCCTCCTCCTTCATCCTAGGGCTTCAAAATGAGATTTTATCTAGCTTTCTCCACCAAGCTAGAGAAGTTGTGTCATCCTCCACCGTCTTGTGACATGAAGAAGACGGGTCCATTGGGAGTGAGTCATAGCCTCCTCTACCCCGGAGGCAGTTGAGGATCGAGCTAGGGCGCGGAATGACAACCCGATGAATCCAACCTTGAATCCTCAGCAAGACTTCGGATACGGTCGATTTCAAACTTTTTTCTTCTCTTGTTGTTGATGGTATAGTTGATCTCTTATATTTGATGAAGTATACTTATTTTAATATACATTTATGTGTAATCATGTCTATATGATTGTATGTTTTCGTTATTTGCTTTAGGTGCTCCCTTATTTTCCATCCGTCATCCTTCTGTTCTTGTCGCACTAGCGATTGTTAGTGGCGTGCGTAGCGAAGAGTTTGTTACGACCCTCATATTCCTCGGTTCGTTTGGTTCTTACGCTTGCCTACTCGTCCATCCGCCTAGCGATTCAGTGCATAGCGGCGTTGTATGGGAGTAGTTGTTAGTGTTTTGCTTTATTTTATCGCAACAATCAAAACACCCTTAGTTAACTCCTACCTAAGGACTTCAATCTCAAGTCCTCCGCGATATTAACTCCCCCCTTACTGTGTTCCTTGAAGAGATCGATACTTAAGAAAGCCACCCATTTTGTATTACTTGTGCGACCGGTACACTTACCGTTTAACGCATCAGCCGGCTGTGTCGAGGTGGATGAGGAGATTGCGAAAATCGTCAGACAATTCGGCAATCCCTGCGGTGATGAGTTCAGAGCCGATTCCAATCTTGGAAGAAGGTGCCATGATCCAGATATTTGACAGAAATCTGCTATGGGGAAGAAAATGGCGCAAGCTCTGTGACAGTCGGCGGAAGGTGATGAGTTTTTCGGCTTACTCGAGTGAAAGGGGTTTTGAATCGTGTAGAAAAATGAATTCCGGACTTTTCCTATTTATATAACCCTAATTAATCGATAATTAATAAAGAAATTAAGCTTACATACCTTGGAAAGGGAGGTATAAGCCGCGGGTTGCATATAAAGAAATTTAAATTGAAGTTGAGAAATAGACTCCTGATAATCGAGTGGATCGACAGTACTCGAGTGAAAAGATGATAGTACTCGAGTGAGAAAAATTGGAAGTAATCAAGTGATGTCTTTATATGTCTTGAGTGGCAACTTAGTACTCGAGTAGGTTGAAGAAGTACTCGAGTAGGTTTACTCGAGTGGCTTGCGAAGTACTCGAGTAGTTCAAATAGGTACTTAAGTGACTTACTACATACTCGAGTGGGCTTTGTATTACTCGAGTCATAAAGTCTGAATTTGAAAAATTTCAGCTTTTCACAGATTTCTTGACCTTTGAGCTTTGTTGTAAGTCCACCTTCTCTAATCTTCTTTGTTGAGCATTCCAAGTTCTGTTTTGAAGAACGAGAACTTGTTCTCGTCCAGCGGATTCGTGAAATTGTCTACAATCTGCCTTTCTGTTGGGACATATTGTAGATATATGTCCTCATGCTCCACATGCTCCCGGATGATGTTCTGAAGCACTATGTGCTTTGTCCGGCTGTGGGAGACTGGGTTGTTGGCTATTGTAATCGCGCTGGAGGAGTCAGAAAACAAAGGGATATTTTGAACTTTGAGATTGTAATCTTCCAGCTGATTCTTTATCCATAGCAACTATGCACAACAACTGCCTGCAGAGATATACTCTGACTCAGAAGTTGAAATTGTAACACAATTCTGCTTCTTAGTACTCCAAGAAATGAACCTTCTTATAAGGAATTGGCAAGTCCCGGAAGTGCTCTTCCTGTCGTCTTTGCTACCTGCATAGTTTGCATCTGAAAAACCAATTAGCTCACTATCATTACTTATTGGGTAGTATAAGCCAAGATTTGGTGTATCTTTAAGATATCTCAAAATACTCTTTGCAGCAGCGTAGTGAGATTCCTTAAAGTTCACTTGAAATCTAACACATACACATGTTGAGAACATTATGTCAGGTCTACTAGCAGTAAGGTATTGCAACGATCCAATTATGCTTCTGTACTGGGTTTCATCAAAAGGTTTCCCTTTCTCATCCTTGTCCAGAGACATAGTTGAACTCATTGGAGTCCTCATAGGGGTTGCGTTATCCATTCCGAATTTCTTAATTAGCTCTTTGGTGAACTTAGTCTGCGAGATGAAAATTCCATCTTCAGATTGTTTCACCTGAAGCCCTAAGAAATACTTCAGCTCGCCTATACTTCTCATTTCAAACTTCCCTTGCATAAGTTTTCAAAACTACATGCAGATATTGTCGTCTGTAGAGCCAAAAATAATGTCGTCGACATAGATTTGCACTAGCAGAATCTTGCCTTTTATATCCCTAAGAAATAATGTCTTATCTATCTTTCCCCTTGTGAACTTGTTCTCAAGAAGAAAGGTAGACAACATCTCATAACAAGCTCGAGGAGCTTGTTTCAAAACATATAAAGCTTTGGAAAGCAGATAAACATAATCAGGAAACTTAGAATCATCAAAAACTGGAGGTTGTTCCATATACACCTCTTCCTTTATGTCACCATTAAGGAAGGCAGACTTCACGTCCATCTGATAGAGAGTGAAGCCCTTAAGAGCAACATATGCTAGGAATAACTTGATTGCCTCCAGCCTTGCCAATGCAGCGTACGTCTGGTCAAAGTCTATTCCTTCTTCTTGACGATATCCTTTGGAGATGAGTCTGGCCTTATTCTTTATGCTCATTCCATTCTCGTCCATCTTGTTCCTGTATGTTAACCCTGAAATCGGCAATCCTTCCCAAGGCAGCCATCTCACCCGTCGCGGCCTGCTCCGGGTTCCTTTTGGAGGTTGCGACATCTTAGGATGGACATACATGCTTTTATGTCAGGTCAGGCCACAAGACTTGGGTAGTCACAGCGGTCTGATCGCCCAGGACGCGTGTTGTTCCATTGGTCGGCAGCGGCTACAGACTGCTTCTGTAGGCCGCCCTTGCATGTCGCGCGCCTTGTCAGCTTAACTGCAACTATCTTAATAGGTCTCCCTTTGCCGCACTCGGATGTCTATCTGCCCAGACCGCCATAACGACAAGCGGCCTGCCTCTTGGACGCACACCTTCACCAGCATCGACAACCCTCCAGCTCGCCGCATAGCCAGATTGGCGACCTGACCCTAGGCCCCCAGCCAGCTACACCAGTTTCCACCTCGCCAACGCGCGCGTCCTGCCTCATCAGTCCGGTAGGTCACAAATCCCTTATCACCCAGCAGATGCGAAAAATTCCATTCAACAATGTGGCGGACTCCAGCAGCATGGAAAACCTGCTTCTTCAGTCCGCCTGAGGAGCGTGGACGCTCCAGCTCTCCGGCTACCCGCAAAGATCAATAGATGTCCCGTTCAACGTGAGCTGGGCGGACTCGAAGCGTAGTCAAACCTTCCAGTCCGCCTACGTTGTTGAACCCCAGCTCCAGCTTCACCTACAAGCCGCCTCGTCCAACAGCAGAGGCAGACTCAGTTTATCAACTGTGGACTCAGTTCAGCAGCAGCGGATTCCGCAGATTCCTCCCACTATCCTCCACTCAGCCTCCAGCGCCCGCTTTTCCCTAGCAGCAGGAAGTCCCGGACCATGTGGCATAGTGTAGACTTTGCGGACTCAACGCATATCCCTCAGCTCACACCCTTAGCGCGTGCTCGGTTACCTCAGCAGGGGCGGACTCATTACACAGTCCTCCACTCAGCCTCCATCATCTGCCTCCGTAGGAGCAGGCAGACAACCTCCTCAGCCCGCAGTATTGGCACTGGCTCGATTAGCAGGCGCATACTCTTCCCAGTCTGCCAGGTAGCAAACCTCTTCTAGAAGCCAGTTCCAGTCCGCGAGGGCCTCATGCGGACTCAGCGGACTCCGAGGACTTCATCCTCTTCTTGCACCAGTTACCGTCTCATCGGGGGTAACGTCACTGAAAGTCGTTACCTCCTCGGGCCTATAAACAGACACCCATGCCTCTCATTTGAGGACACTCTGGATGGTCGGGACAGTCTCATCGCTATCACGCTCGAAGACAGTCCACGGCAAGCTCAACTCTTCACTTCATGCAGAGTCCTCCTCTGAGTCCACATCCCCTCTTGTAACTGCACGGCCTGCCGGCCTCAATCCCCAGTCCGCACGGCCTCCTCTCTGGCATCTCTTTTCGTTAGCCTCGAGCTTCCCCTATGTACCCTTTATTTGCTTTCTTGTAAGGTGTAATTACAAGCTGTAATAACTTAATATTAATCAAAGGAAATCCCGTCGCAAGTCTGGAAATTAAGCCGCGGCGGGCGAAGTCTGTTATTGCCGCTGCTAGCAGCCCCTTTCTTCTTCTCAGCTCAGCTCAACTCTCTCGGCGTCAACTTGCAAGCACAACCGTCAAAGTAACCGTCTGCTCGACAGCTCCTGATCAACCTCCTCTGCTGATCATCAACATTCTTCGCTGATGATCAACCACCTCCGCTGATCATCAACCTTCTCTGTTGATCATCAACCTCCTCCAGTACTCTTAGCAAACCTCTCCTCTATCCCTGCAACCCTTGAATAAGTGTTTGCTCCACTCTCAAGAACTCAGAAGCTTCCTACCTCTCCTCTATCCCCGCAATCCTCTTCTTCACCTAGCTTGTGAGATCGAACAACCTGTTAACTAGGCGGTGCCGTTTTCGCACATCAACAGTTAACACGCGGTCTTCAGATCCGAACAGATGGTGAAAATCAACTGTTAGTCTTGACATACCACCAGCCCTCTCAAAATATTCCTCCTACAAGTGAATACGCTCTCTAGGAAGCCATCTTGCTGACGCGTCAGGAAACTTCCCTGCAGATAGCAGCAATCAATGAGAACCTAGTCACTATAATTCAATGACTAGACTCTAAACCTGCAGCAGCAACAATTGTTATAATCAATGCAGCAGTGGGGAATTCACATGTTAACCTGCCAACTTTTCTACCAGTTGGTCCTTATGCTTATCTTGCAAGTTATCCATCTAGGCAGGCCACAGTCACTTTGCAGCTTCTAGTTACCAAACAAAAGGAGTCTGCCTGCAAACTCAGCTCTCAAAGCACTACGTGCACCTCCAATCAACCAATGAAGTTGCATGAAGTTCCCACTGAGAGGAAGAGAGGACCAAAAGTTTTGCTCCCTACGGAATAACCTCCAAATTCTCCGCTAAAGTCCCTTCAATCACAAGCGAAGAAAGCAAGATATTTCTGACGACATCAACGTCTCTTCCCAAGCAAAGAATGTAAAGTTTATAGTACATTGGGTGAGGCAACTCACACCATGTAGAGAGAACCAAACGTTGTGGGATCTTTTCAGCTTACTGATCGAAAGGTCAAAAACTCTGACCAATACTGTAAGTATCACAGAGAATGGGGTCATGCAATAGTGGATTGCTGAGCTTTTCGATAATTAGTGCAAGAAATGCTGAAGGAGGGTAAATTTCAACATCTGCTCCAGAAGGGTGACCCATCAGATCCATGAGTCTCCAAAGTCCCTTGCATTTATTACTGGTTACTCTTACTCTACTATTCATGTTTTAAACATCTTCTCTACAAAGCACTTCTAAGTGTTCATTCTTGCATTTCAATAAATTTTACCTCAGGGATCCCGTACTGACACATTTCCCTTTTTGGAATGTCTCTTCCTCCATTTTTTCTTTGCCAAAGGGATCACTAAACCACTGAGATATCGACGAGTCTTGTTATAGGCTCCCTCGAGATTGGATTCCGGCGTAAGGCCACAATGACCACATATCGCTGGGGGTTTTCGCATATGTGTTGTGGGGGCTATCCAACTCTCATGTGGATGAATACGAGACTTTGGATCCTAGCCAATATCTGACACAAAGTGTGTGTCAGGAAGGCCCATGTGTTTGCTCTGCTGTGCTTCATTAGGGATACATTACAGTTACGATGATCTTTGCTTGACAATAATGACGACCAAGCGTAGCCTTGTCTCTTCGATCATCTCACAACTGTGATGGCCGAACACTCTATGGTACTCTTAATCCGTGCTTTCGTGGGATCCACAACTCCACTGATCTTTCCACAGACAAGCAATGCTTTAGGCCACTTGGCGCAACTAGTCTCATTGACCAGTGATGATTGTACTAGAGGCAAGAGAGCAGTGCATCTGCCGTTTCCTTCTTAGGATTTTGTGCATGTCTCCCTTTTGTGCTATTTCAAGGGAGTATAACTAGTCCGCTCTGAGTAGGGCTATACTGGTGATGACCTTTCTTGGTCATCTCCGAAAATAGACCTCTTTGTTATCAAATGCATCATTCACAGGTGAACATGTTAAATCTGACCTACCAAAAGGATTTGCAACAATCGTTTCTACTTATTCTCATCTTATATGCATTGTTTTGCTCAAAGCTCTATTAGATGATGATTTACAAAGCTCTTCATTACTCTTATTAAATGCTAACGACATCAGACATTGATTAAGGAATCTAACTTTCCTTGATCATCAAGCCATGCAAGCAGAGTCTAATTAAGATGATCTCCTCTTATTGATCTGGATTTCATATTGAAGATATCATGCCTATCTTACTACAAATACCATTGCGGTCAAATCTTTATTCAGATTCGTAGAATGCATCAAGCTTCTTCTCGGCTAATCTGATCATATCCATCCTATCATATCAACAGTCAACACTCGACTTATTGATCTGGACTTCATGTTAAAGATATAATCTTTAATAAAGCAAGAAGATCACTACTTTTGTTTGATCTTCATTCGATTATCGGCAGAGTTCATCAGGAATTTCCTCTGCTATTTGGTCATATCCATCTTATCTCATTAATAGTTAGTATTTGCAAGTTCCATCCAGATACCTGCAGCTTAGCTCATTATTTTATCTCTGTTGTTCACTCTTCTCTTTGTAGTGATTAACGGGCACATGCAAGCCTTACCCAGGTACTTGCAGCTTAGTCTTTTCACCATAGCTGCTTCTAACTCTCATTTTGCAGAGATCAGCAAATGCTTGGAAGTTTCATCACAGGTACTTGAAAATTTCATATATCATGTCTCCTAACTCTCATTTTGTAGAGACCAGCAGATGCTTGCAATATCCTTCGCATTTACTTGCAACTTTCTTATATCATGTCTGCTTCTAACACTTTTCTTGCAGAGACAAGCAGATACCTGCAAGTTGTCTTCAGGTATTTGCGGCCTTTTCTTTACTCATATTTTGTTCTAACTTCTCTTTTGCAGAAACCAGCAAACGCTTGTAAGTCCCCCTTCAGGTACTTGCAACTTATTTTCCTCTCCACGAATGTCGCTTACTCTTCTTTCTACAGAAGTTAATAGTTGCTTGCAAGCCTCCATCAGACACTTGCAAGTTATTATGCTTAAAAGTTTTCCTCTCACCTTCATTTTGCAGAACTCAGTAGAAGACACATCTTCTTCGTCTTGCAAAGGAAAACCCAGGTACACACAAGATGTACCTTCCATACATGCCTACACTAACTTTTCCTTTACAGGAAAAAGACAGGCAACACCAAACTCCTAAGGAGAGACATTAGGTTCTATCTCTCCTCGCCCCCTTCCTTTCCTGTGGGGTGGATTACGACTTTCATGGGTATCCAACTTTTTCGAAGTTCTCTTCTGAACTTTAAAAAGTGCGGGGATTATGTTAACCACGAAATCAGCGATCCTTCCCAATGCAGCCAGCTCGCAAGTCGTAGATTGCTCCGGGTTCCTCTTGGAGGTCACGATGCCTATAGGATGGGCGGACAAGCTTTTCTGTCCTCTCAGCCCACACGGCTTGGGTGGTCTCACCGGTCTGACCGCCCAGGCCGCGCATTGTTCCTTTGGTCGGCAGCGGCCGCGGACTACTTCTACAGTCCGCCCCTGCAGGCTGCGCGCCTTGTCAGCTTAACTGCACTGTCTTAACAGGACCCCTTTGTCGGACTCGGATGTCTATCCACCCAGACCTCCACAACGACAAGCGGCCTGCCTCTAGGCCGCACACCTTCACCATCATTGACAACCTTCCAGCTCGCCGCATAGCCAGATTGGCGACCTGACCCCAGGCCGCCAGCTAGCTACACCAGTTTCCACCTTGCCAATGTGCGTGGCCTGCCTCGTCAGTCTGGTAGGTCGCAAATCCCTTATCACCCTGCAGATGCGGAAAATTCCATTCAATAAAGTGGTGGACTCCAATAACATGGGCAACCTGCGTCTTTAGTCTACCTGAGGAGCGAGGACACTTCAGCTCCCCGACTACCCGCAAAGATCAATAAGTGTCCTGTTCACCGCGAGCTGGGAGGATTCGAAGTGCAGTCAAACCTTCCAGTCCACCTGCATTGTTGAACCACAGATCCAGCTTCAACAGCCAGCCTCCTTGTCCAACAGTAGAGGCGGACTCAGTTCAGCAGCGGCGGACTTCGGGGATTCCTCTTGCAGTCCACCACTAAGCCACCAGTTCCCGCTTCTCCCCAGCAGCAGGCAGTCCCAGACCGCGCAGCATAGTACAGACTCTGCAGACTCAGCGGATATCCCTCAGCTCGTACCCTTAGCACGTGCTCGCTCACCTCAGCAGGGGCAGACTCATTGCGGAGTCCACCACTCATCCTCCAGCATCCGCCTCCGCAGCAGCAGGCAGACAACCTCCTCTGCCCGCAGTCTTGGTGCGGGCTCGATCAGTAGGCACGGAATCTTCCCAGTCCGCCAGGAAGCAAACCTCTTCCAGAAGCCAGTTCCAATCTACGCGGCCTCTTACGGACTCTGCGGACTCGACAAACTTCATCCTCTTCTCGCACCAGTTACCGTCTCACCGGGGGTAACATCACTGAAAGCTGTTACCTCCTCATGCATATAAAAAGACCCCCATACCTCTCATTTGAGACACTCTGGACGGTCGGGACAGTCTCATCGCTCTCACGCTCGAAGACAGCCCACGACAAGCTCAACTCTTCACATCCTACGGACTCCTCCTCTGAGTCTGCATCCCCTCTTGTAACCACACGGCCTGCCAGCCTCAGTCCCCAATCCGCACTGCCTACTCTCTGACATCTCTTTTCCTTAGCCGCCAGCTTCCCCCGTGTACCCTTTATTTGCTTTCTTATAAAGGTGTAATTGCAAGCTATAATAACTCAATATTAATCAAAGGAAAGCCCGTCATAAGAGTGGCATTTAAGCCGCGGCGGGCGAAGTCTGCTGTTGCCACTACTAGCAGCCATTTCTTCTTCTCACCTCAACTCAACTCTCTCGGCATCAACCTGTAAGCACAACCATCAAAGTTACCATCTGCTCGGCAGCTCTTGATCAACCTCCTCCGCTGATCATCAACCTTCTTCGCTGATGATCAACCTCCTCTGGTGATCATTGACCTTCTCTACTGATCATCAGCCTCCTTCGGTGCTCTCAACAAACTCTCCTCTATCCCCGCAACCCTTGAACAAGCGTTTGCTCCACTCTCGAACACTCAGAAGCTTCCTCCATCTCCTCTATCCATGCAATCCTCTTCTTCACCTAGCTTGTGAGATCGAATAACCTGTTAACTAGGCGGTGCCGTTTTCGCGCATCAACACTGTAGACCCACTTTCTCCCAATGACATTCTTACCTTTGGGTCTTGGAACAAGTTTCCATACTTGACAGTGGTTGAACTGATTTAGTTCTTCTTCCATCGCCATTATCCAAGAAGCGTCTCTCTTGTGCCATTGGTCACCAAGAGACGCACTATCTTTGGCCATAAAACACAATGGTGTAGAAGAGTCTATACAAATGAAATTTAAACAATATATATGAAAGTCCACCTAGTGTCAGCTATGTGCACCTATGGTGGGGGGGGGGGGGGGTAATAGGTGACGAGTAGCGCTTTTGCGGAATTTACGAACGTACCTGCATAATAAAAATAAAAAGCACAGCACACAGAATACACAGGCAATTTATAGTGGTTCTCCGACTTGGGTACATCCACTTTCCCCCTTCGACCTATCTCCCCAACAAGGGACGACTCGGTCACTTCTCCAACGGAATTGAAATTCAATCCCTGCACTACCGGAAGGAACCCTTCCACACGTGAGAGTCAACACTCCCACAAAACGGGTTGCACCCAACCCTTACAACACGGAACAAAAATTCCTTTACAACAAAAGAAAATATAGAATGTACACGAGATACAAACTTCTTTTGGAGACTACGGTGTTCCTCTTCGTTCGACGACGTGTTCTTGAAGTCGATGAAGAGTCTACAACCTCGGTCTCTCTTGGAGAGGATCTCCCCGGAACCGGCGGCGGGACACGAGCGACGGCTAGCTTCGGGATCGGCGGCTACGATGATGAGCGGCTGCTGAACTTGGAGATCCAAACTTCGTAGCGAAGCAAACTAGGTCTACCAACGGTCACTCTAGGATCGGTCGTCTCGATCGATTCGGACGGAGGAGTTTTTCCCGGTCAACAAATCGAGAGACAAGAGATCTCTGGATAGACGCGTGAGACTCAAGCCTTGCTAGGCTTATGTCGCCGGAGATCGGGAAGAAGAGCGATCAGCGGCGGCGACGGACTTGCGCGAGCGGCGACGGAGGCGGCGGAGAGATTTCGCGATATTAGGGTTTCCGCTTGCTCGGCTTCTTTCTGTGTAGGTATTCCGTTCAAAATACCCGAGTATAAATACTGTAGCTACCTCCAATAAGACCGTTTGTGGGACCCACAAAAGAAATCCCCAAATCCCGGTCCAGAAATTTAACAGCGGCAGAATCCGGTTCAGGAAGTTCCAGAAAAACGCCAAGTCAAAATCGGTGAGAATCGAAAGTGATTCTCGCCGAGTCGCCGAGAATCAAAGGTGATTCTCGACGATTCGACGAGAATCAAATATGATTCTCGTCGAAATTGCCTTGGTTGCACGCACTGCTTTAAGACAGGTCGAGACGGCGAGAATCAACCAGTGATTCTCGTCGATTCGACGAGAATCACTAGTGATTCTCGCCGAATCGGCGAGAATCACTAAGTGATTCTCGTCGATTCTTACTTAGACGCAGAGGTGCTTGCTTAGAAGTTACTAGATCGAGTTCGGCGAGAATCAACCTCTGATTCTCGACGAATCGGCGAGAATCCCAAGTGATTCTCGCCGAATCGGCGAGAATCACTTGGTGATTCTCGTCGATTCTAACTTAGACGAAATTTCGTCTTTCCACCCATGAGATGCTCCTTGACCCATCCTTGCTCCTTGTCTGCTCCTGCATATTTACAGCCCTGTGCTTGAAAATAAGTGCACTCCAATAGAGAGAGTACACGTAGGCCAACACACTGATCTGCTCAACGAGGGATTACGTCGTGCAGACCCGTGTATATTGACCTACTGCACCCTGACATTGGTGTGCACTTAGCGTGGAAAAACTGCAAGCACAACTAGAAGGATTTTATCAAATACATAGTCTATTGACCTTAGCTTGTCTAGGGGCTTCATCAAATCAGGTGCATTGTGGATACAATACCCAACAATCTCCCCCTATTTGAAGAAGCCTAAACCCTACAAGCTAAGGTGAATAGAGCAAAAAACCATAAACTGAAAAGAGAGTTGAGTGAGTTATCCATTACCAATACCAATTTCTTGGGAGCGAGCTTGGAGCCACCTTTGCCTTAGCCGAGAGGGTAATCTCCCCCTTTTCGGCTTCTACAAATCGGGGTCTATAGCGTTTTACCCTTTGCTCCCCCTCAGTTCTTGCACGGGCCTGGAGCCTCTGTAGTCTTCATTCGTCATAATTGAGCATCCCCAATTCAATCTTGAAAATATTGAACTTGGCCTCGTCTAGGGTCTTTGTGAATATATCAGCAATCTGCTTGTCCGTGGGGACATAACAGAGAGAGATATCCTTGTTCTCCACGTGCTCCCAAATGAAGTGGTAGCGTACTTTAATATGCTTCGTTCTGCTGTGCGACACCGGATTGTTGGCAATGGCAATTGCACTGGAGGAGTCGCAGTACATGGGTACTTCCTTGAACTGAAGGTTGTAGTCGGCTAACTGGTTTCTGATCCATAGAAGTTGTGCGCAACAGCTTCCTGCCGAGATATACTCTGACTCTGCTGTGGAGGTTGCAACGCAATTCTGTTTCTTGCTGTTCCATGAGATAAGCCTCCTGCCGAGGAATTGACACGTCCCGGAGGTGCTTTTCCTGTCATCCCTGCTCCCTGCAAAATCAGTATCTGAAAAGCCTATTAGCTCGACATCATTGTTTCTCGGGTACCACAAGCCAAGATTAGGAGTACCTTTAAGGTATCTCAGAATTCGCTTTGCGGCGACATAGTGAGATTCCTTAGTGTTCACCTGATATCGGGCACAGACACATGTGGAGAACATAATATCCGGTCGACTGGCAGTAAGGTAGAGCAGGGATCCAATGATGCTTCTGTATTTGGTTTCATCGAAAGGTTTACCTTTCTCATCCTTATCCAGAGACATGGTGGATCCCATTGGAGTCCTCATAGAGGTTGCACTCTCCATACCGAATTTCTTAAGGAGTTCATTTGTGAACTTCGTCTGAGAGATGAAGATTCCATCCTCAGACTGTTTCACTTGAAGTCCTAAGAAATACTTGAGCTCTCTCATACTGCTCATTTCAAACTTTCCTTGCATAAGTTTAGAAAACTTTTTGCAAAATTGTTATCCGTTGAGCCGAATATTATGTCATCGACATAGATTTGCACCAGCAAAATCTTGCCTTTGACTTTCCTGAGAAACAATGTTTTATCTATTTTACCTCTGGAGAACTTCTTCTCAAGAAGAAAACTAGATAAAGTCTCATACCAAGCTCGTGGAGCTTATTTCAACCCATATAAGGCCTTATTAAGAAAATAAACGTGATTGGGATAAGTAGGATCGACAAAACCTGGGGGTTGAGCGACGTATACTTCCTCTTTCAGGTCTCCGTTCAGGAATGCCGATTTAACATCCATTTGATAGACTGTGAATCCTTTGTGTGAAGCATACGCCAGGAACAACCTGATTGCCTCGAGCCTTGCTATTGGTGCGAAGGTCTGGTCGAAGTCAATCCCTTCCTCCTGTCTGTAACCTTGAGCCACCAGCCTGGCCTTGTTCTTTACGATGACACCATGTTCATCCAACTTGTTTCTGAAGATCCACTTCGTGCCAATCACATTCTGCTTGTATGGTCTGGGAACCAGCGTCCAAACCTTGCAACGTTCGAATTGATGTAGTTCCTCTTGCATGGCCAGAATCCATGCCGCATCCTTGTTCGCCTCGTCGAATTTCTTTGGCTCAACCTATGACAGGAAGCTAAGATGCAATACTTCGTTAACTGTACCTCTTCGAGTTCTGACACCAACACGAGGATCCCCGATGATCTGATCTCTAGGATGATCTCTCACGTGCCGGAGCTCTAGAAGTCTGGCGTCTGGAGCTTCAACTAATTCTTGGGCTTCTCTTTCTTCTAAGAGATTTGTTCCATCTTGATCTTCAACATTTTCAGATGACGTGGAGGTGGAAACTTTGACATACTTGGGAGCGTCATCTTTAGGGGTCTCATCCAGACTCAGCTGTTCAAGTCTAGCACCTGCATCTTCAAGAATACTACTGGAAGAATTGCAGTTAAGAAAACTTCCTTCATCAAATACAACATTTATTGATTCTTCTACCACTAGGGTTTTCTTATTGAAGACCCTATATGCCCGACTATGGGAACTATAGCCCATGAATATGCCTTCGAAGCATTTTTCACCGAATTTAGTACGCGGGTACTTCCCATTATTCAGTACATAGCACCGGCAACCAAAAATCCTCAAGTAGGACATGGTTGGTTTCCTGCCTTTCAGTAGCTCGTAGGGCGTCTTACGATGATGCTTGTTGATCAATGCTCGGTTTTGTACATGACATGCCGTATTGACACCCTCTGCCCAGAAGTATCCGGGAGAGAAGCATCTTTCAACATTGTCGTGCAGGCTTCAATGAGAGTTCTATTTCTTCTCTCCGCAACTCCATTTTGCTGAGGAGTGTGCGGGGAGGAAAACTCATGAAAGATACCTTGTTCTTCACAAAATTCTGTCATTGCACTAGATTCGAATTCTGTTCCATGGTCACTTCTGATTTTCACCACGGAGCAGTTAAATTCGTTTTGAACCTGCTTGACAAAATTAGTGAAGATGTCAAACGTATCTGACTTTCGTTTCAAAAAGAACACCCATGTAAACCGAGAATGATCATCAACTATCACTAGCGTATATGACTTGCCTCCCAAGCTATGAACTTGCATTGGACCAAACAAGTCCATATGCAAAAGGTAAAGACATCGGGAAGAGTCTTTGTCAGCGATGCTCTTAAAGGTAGCCCGAGTCTGTTTGCCCATCTGGCATGCTGGACATGGGCTATCTTTGATGCACTTGATACTGGGAGCATCCCTTACCAAGTCCTTAGAAAATAGCATACTAATTGTCTTGAAATTAATATGTGCCAATCTCTTGTGCCATTGTTCACAAAGAGATGCACTGCCTGTTGCCACAAGGCATACGGGGGTAGATGAATCTAAACTGAGAAAATCTAAACAATAGATATTTCTGCTCCTAATGCCTGATAATACCGTTTCAGAAGAGGTACGTGAAATTATCAGACATTTATCCTTGCAGAACTTAACGTCATAACCTTTATCATATAACTGACTTACACTGATCAGGTTATGGTTTAACCCTTCAACATAAGCCACGTCAGTGATAGAGATTATACCGTTGGAAATCATACCATAACCTCTGGTGACTCCTCGATCTGACCCTCCAAAGATGACTTTGGGTCCATTCTCGACTGGAGTGTAATCACGCAGCAGGCTTCTTGTCCCGGTCATATGCCGGGAGCATCCACTGTCCAAATACCAGATCGGCGTTTTGGTGGCCTTTGGACATTCCTGCAAAACAAAATTAATTTGCCTTAGGAACCCAATCGAACTTGGGTCCTAGATTCCTGGTTAGCACACTCCCCCTCGGTTGGTTAACCCTACGAGTGGTCGGTCTCGCATTGCTAACATGGGGAGTCTCGTAGTTCCTTGGATTAAACCAACAATCCACGGCAAAGTGACCGACTTTGCCACAGCACCAACAGTCAAATCTGTTGTACCTCTTCCTAGGCTTCTGCCTTACCCTGGGAACGGTGGGTACTGCTGGGGCCTTGGATCTGGAGGTGGAGGCCTCATAGTGACAACAGTCGCATGACTTTGTCACCTTCTATATAACAGGCTTGGCTTTTGGTGCCTGCTTTCCATTATGGCCGCTAGAGAACAGACCATAATTTCCTATGTGGATTTCCTCATAAGGTGCCTTGAAGGCACTCTCACCGAAGTTCCGGGGAAAGTTCCAACCATTATACCAGCTCTTTGGCTTTGCAACCGAGGGCCGGAAATGATGCCCAAATGTTGACTCAAAGTCGTGTTGGTTGCAAGGAAAGCCAGGCTTTCTGAATGCAACAGGACTAAGAGGAGCCTTACCCTTTTCATCAGCAGAGGCCTTCTTGGCGGCCTTATTATTCCTCTGGTTCTTATTTCTCCTAGATGAAGAACCAGGTACCCCTATATGCCCCAAGCCAGCTCCTTTGGCCTGAGCTGAGAAGGTATCAACGACTGGAAGAACTGTTTTTGGCATGGAGAAGCTCTTGACGATCTTCCTTTCTGCCGCAAGTAGTTCTTCCAACTTGTTGACTTCCTCCTGCTTTAGATCAAGGAGCTTCAAAGACTCTGAATGCTTGGAAGTCAGGTCAAGGTGTTCCTGTCGGAGAGAAATCAAGCTAGTGACCTCTTCCCTTAGGGATACACACTCACCCTTAAGGAATTTTACTTCCTTCTTCTCAGCCTTCAGTCTCTTTCGGCACTCATCGAAAGTGTTGAGCAGAAGCTCATACTTCTCGAGGAGCTCAGCTTCACGGGCTGAAGGGCCATCCTCAGGTTCATCATCCTGAGACTCAGGATCAGAGTCGGAGTCGGAGAGAGGGGTGTGAGCTTTTACCTTCCCAGTAAATGGGGGACATTCTCCTTCTGAGTCGGAGCGACCCACCAGCCTGAAGTAGGCTTCCTCATCATCACTGGAGTCTGAGGAATCAGACTCACTTGGTGTCTTTGGCCTTCTTGCGATGTAGCTCCGCTCCTTCTTCTTATCTCTGGAGGATTTGAGCTCCTCTCCTTTCCCTTTTTCTCTTTTGCTTTGATGGCAGTCGGGCACGACGTGTCCTGGCTTATTGCATCCAAAGCAAATAATATCAGAAGAACGATGTTTGTTAGGTTTAGATGCATACTTGTCAGAAGAATAATTTTTCTTCTGATGCCTGGAGGAGGAGCTGTCTTTCTTTCTTTGATTCCTCATCTTGAGGAACTTCTTGAACTCTCGGGTGATGAGGGAGAAATCCTCCTTCGACAGTTCTGAGCCGGAGGAGCATGGGTCAGAGTCCTCCTCCTCTTCCTTACTCCTCGCACGGTATGACATCGCACCCTTGCCCTTTCTAGAGTAACTGGCTTTTAGGGTCACAATCTTTTCTTTTGCAGCAGCCTTCTCTGCTTCTTCCTCTGCCTTCCTGGTGTTCAGCTGAAGTTCATAGGACATCAGCTTCCCAAACAGGATTTGTGGATCAGTTTCTGCTAGTCTGCCAAATTCTCTGATGGCGCAGATCTTTGTGTCTCATTCCTTAGTAAGGGACCTAAGGAATTTGTCATTGAGTTCACCATTGGTGAACACTCTTTCGTAGCCCTTGAGGGCGTTGACAATCTTCAGGAAGTTCTCGTATGTGACTCCGATCTCTTCCTTAGGCCCTTGCATGAAGGCCTCATATTTTTGGTTCAAGAGGGATCTCCGATCATCCCTCACTTCATCCGTGCCCTCCATTAGGATGATCAGGCACTGCCAGATCTCCTGAGCAGTCCTGCAGTTGCTGAAATTTTGCATCATGGAATCATCAACTGCGCTCACCAGAATGTTTCGTGCCTTCTTGTCCAGTCCCACAAGCACCATCTCGTCTTTGTCCATTTCAGAAAGTGTCTTCGGCACCTTCTTGGTGGGATCGATGGTGGAGGCCTTGGTGGGGACATAAGGTCCCTCCTCCACGATCATAAAGAGTCGAGGATCGACTGCTTCCATGTAAAACCTGATTCTTTCCTTCCAGATCGGAAAGTTTAGCCTGGTGCAAACTGGGATCTTGCCGGAGAACTTGAGCCCGTCCATAGTAGATATTTGTCTTCTTCTTGACACTAGGGGCAGGATTCAACTCAAGGTGTTGACCTTTTTGATGAGTAACCTGGCTCTGATACCACTTGAAAGTCCACCTAGTGTCAGCTATGTGCACCTATGGGGGGGGGGGGAATAGGTGACGAGTAGCGCTTTTGCGGAATTTATGAACGTACCAGCACAATAAAAATAAAAAGCACAGCACACAGAATACACAGGCAATTTATAGTGGTTCCCTGACTTGGGTACATCCACTTTCCCCCTTCGACCTATCTCCCCAACAAGGGATGACTCGGTCACTTCTCCAACGGGATTGAAATCCAATCCCTGCACTACCGGAAGGAACCCTTCCACACGTGAGAGTCAACACTCCCACAAAACGGATTGCACCCAACCCTTACAACACGGAACAAAAGTTCCTTTACAACAAAAGAAAATATAGAATGTACACGAGATACAAACTTCTTTTGGAGACTACGGTGTTCCTCTTCGTTCGACGACGTGTTCTTTAAGTCGATGAAGAGTCTACAACCTCGGTCTTTCTTGGAGAGGATCTCCCCGGAACCGGCGGCGGCACACGAGCGGCGGCTAGCTTCGGGATCGGCGGCAACGATGATGAGCGGCTGCTGAACTTGGAGATCCAAACTTCGTAGCGAAGCAAACTAGGTCTACCAACGGTCACTCTAGGATCGATCGTCTCGATCGATTCGGACGGAGGAGTTTTTCCCGGTCAACAAATCGAGAGACAAGAGATCTCTGGATAGACACGTGAGACTCAAGCCTAGCTAGGCTTCTGTCGCCGGAGATCGGGAAGAAGAGCGATCAGCGGCGGCGACGGAGACGGCGGAGAGATTTCGCGATATTAGTGTTTCCGCTTGCTCGGCTTCTTTCTGTGTAGGTATTCCGTTCAAAATACCCGAGTATAAATACTGTAGCTACCTCCAATAAGACCGTTTGTGGGACCCACAAAAGAAATCCCCAAATCCCGGTCCAGAAATTTAACAGCGGCAGAATCCGATTCAGGAAGTTCCAGAAAAACGCCAAGTCAAAATCGGTGAGAATCGAAAGTGATTCTCGCCGAGTCGCAGAGAATCAAAGGTGATTCTCGACGATTCGGCGAGAATCAAAGATGATTCTCGTCGAATTTGCCTTGGTTGCACGCACTGCTTTAAGCCAGGTCGAGACGGCGAGAATCAACCAGTGATTCTCGTCGATTCGACGAGAATCACTAAGTGATTCTCGTCGATTCTTACTTAGATGCAGAGGTGCTTGCTTATAAGTTGCTGGATCGAGTTCGGCGAGAATCAACCTCTGATTCTCGACGAATCGGCGAGAATCCCAAGTGATTCTCGCCGAATCGGCGAGAATCACTTGGTGATTCTCGTCGATTCTAACTTAGACGAAATTTCGTCTTTCCACCCATGAGATGCTCCTTGACCCATCCTTGCTCCTTGTCTGCTCCTGCATATTTACAGCCCTGTGCTTGAAAATAAGTGCACTCCAATAGAGAGAGTACACGTAGGCCAACACACTGATCTGCTCAACGAGGGATTACGTCGTGCAGACCCGTGTATATTGACCTACTGCACCCTGACATTGGTGTGCACTTAGCGTGGAAAAACTGCAAGCACAACTAGAAGGATTTTATCAAATACATAGTCTATTGACCTTAGCTTGTCCAGGGGCTTCGTCAAATCAGGTGCATTGTGGATACAATACCCAACAATATATTTCTGCTTCGAGTGCCTGATAGAATCATTTTAAAATTGTCAACTGATTTTATCAAGCACTTATCAGCATGAAATTCAAAAATATATCTTTTATCGCAAAGTTGACTTATGCTTATGAGATTGAGTTCCAATCCTTCAACATAAGCCACATCTGAGAAGGTTACTCTACCGTTAGAGATCATACCATAGCCTTTAGTAAATCCTCGGTCTGAGCCTCCAATGATGAGCTTTGGCCCGTTCAAGACTGGAGAATAGTTCTGAATAAGGCTTCTTGTCCCGGTCATGTGCCGAGAGCATCAACTGTCCAAATACCATATAGGCATTTTGGTGGCCTTTGGACATGCCTGTAATTATAAATCAATTTGCCTTAGGAACCCAAAAATGTTTGGGTCCTTGGTCTCTTGTTAGAATACTCCCCCTACGAGTATTAGCATTATGAGTGGTCTTTCTCATATTGCCAACTTGAGGAGTTGCAAAATTCCTGGAATTAAACAAGCAGTCAATGGCAAAGTGACCAATTTTGCCACAGCACCAACAGTCGAACCTGTTGTAT
Organism: Platanthera guangdongensis; assembly: GCA_039583875.1. Taxonomy (NCBI): domain Eukaryota; kingdom Viridiplantae; phylum Streptophyta; class Magnoliopsida; order Asparagales; family Orchidaceae; genus Platanthera; species Platanthera guangdongensis. Next base: position 105,105,727 of record CM077166.1, read on the forward strand.
TTTTGCCTTAAGTTCTCCTGCTTGACCTTTTGAGATGGTAGTCTAGCAGGTGTAACATTCTTGGAGGAGGAAGCTTCATGGTGATGGCAGTCACATGATTTCTTCTCCTTCAGTGGCCTTTCCAAAATAGGCTTTACCTTTGGTGCTTTCTTGATGTTATGACCTTGATTATAAGGGCCATACCTCTAAAGAATAACTTCCTCATAAGGTGCCTTAAAGACACTCTCATAAAAGTTTCTTGGGCGAGTGCATCCTTGGTAACGACACTTGGGTTCTACATAAGTAGGCCAAGTCAAGTGACAGTAGGATGAGTCAAGATCGAACTCATTTGATGGAAATATAACCTTCTTGAAAGAGATCTGATCTTGAGGGGCTTTCCCCTTCTCTTTGGCCAAAGCCTTCTTGGCCGCCTTATTCTTTCTTTGAGCCTTATTCCTCCTAAAAGATTTACTAGGAGCTTCGACGTGGCCTAGCCCAGCACCCTTGGCCTTAGCTGAGAATTCATCAACGAAAGCAACGACGGTCTTAGGCTTTGAGAAACTTTCAACAAGTTTCTTTTCGGCTTCAAGTTGTGCTTCCAGTTCTTTTATTATTTTCTCCTTAAGGTCTAGGTGCTCAAGAGCCTTGTTATATTCTTCAATGGCAACATTGATGTTTTTTCTGGGTGAGTCGGTCTTAGCGACATCCTCTCTCAAGGTTCTCTCTTCAGCCTTTAGAGACTTTATCTCTTTAGCTTGAGTTTTAACGACTCTTCGACATTTGTCGTAGGCCTTGATCAACTCCTTGTACTGGGCCATGAGTTCAGACTCATCGTCAGAAGAGCTGTCCTCATGATCTTGTTCAGAGACATCAGATTCAGAAAGAGGAGTGTGAGGGTTTACCTCCCCAGTGAACTAGGGCTCTTGTTCATCATCAGTATGATTCATAAGCCCAAAGTAGGCTTCTTTTTCTTCACTCGACTCAGATGAGTCGGGGTCGCTAAGAGTCTTTCCCTTCTTGGCAATTAGGCTCTTTTCTGTTTTCTTCTTATTGTAAGAAGATTTCTTTTCTTCTCTTCTTCCACCCTCCTTCTTCTTGTGGGGGTAGTTAGCAATAACATGACCTGGCTTATTACAACAATAATAAACTATGTCAGTAGAAATATGTTTGTTCGGTTTATTAGTATACCTATCATGGCTGCTTGAGCTTTTCTTGTGTAGATCACCATCATGTCGTGATCTTCTATAGGAGTCATCCTTACTTTTCCATTGATTCTTTCTGTTCAAGAATTTCTTGAACTGTCGTGAGAGTAGGGAGAACACTCCTTCAGATAGCTTTGAGCCTGAGGTACTTGGCTCCGAGGTTTCTTCTTCACTTACTTCTTGTGTTGGGGCAGGAGAGGCAGCCTTGGACTTTCTTGAGGTGTCTGCCTTGAGAGCAACAGACTTCTCCTTGGATGAGGACCTGCTCTTCTCTTCGTCACCTTTTCTTGTATTGAGTTGCAGCTCGTATGACATAAGCTTCTCGAAGAGATTCTGCGGGTCTGTATCAGCTAGCTTTCCAAATTTTTGGGTAGCACAAACCTTGTTATCTCATTCCTTAGTTAGGGATCTCAAGAACTTGTCATTCAGTTCTCCGTTTGTGAAGACTCGGCCGTAAACCAGTATGCTGTTGACTATCTTAAAGAAGTTTTCAAATGTATCTGCAATATTATCCTTGGGTCCTTGTCAGAAGGCTTCATATTTCTGATTAAGAAGGGATCTTTTATCATCTCTAACCTCTTTTGTGCCTTCCATCAAAGTGACGAGGGACTGCCACATCTCCTTAGCATACTGACAGTGGATCAGGTTTTACAACATGGAGTCACCAACTGCACTTGCTATAATATTCTTGGCCTTCTTGTCTAAACACACAAGTGTATTCTCATCTTTTTCGAGATCCATCAATTTCTTAGGAACCTTCTTTGTTGGATCTATAGTGGAGACGGTCATCAGAACGTAAGGACCTTCTTCAACAATCATGAAGATCCTTGGTTCCACAGCTTCCATGAAGAATCTAATTCTCTCTTTCCACGTGGGAAGTTATTCTTTGTGCACAAGGGAAGCTTGGCAAAATATTTAGCCTTGTCCATGCTTGGATAATCTCAAAAGACAACTTAAGTCAGATATGATCAAGGTGTTAACCTTTTAGTGATCAACCTAGCTCTGATACCAATTGAAATTTATTCAGTTGTCTACCTAAATCACCTAGAGGGGGGTAAATAGGTGAGTTTGCGTCTTTTTGCGGAATAAAAATTATCGATCTACGCACACAATAATCTACTAAGCAATCACAGAGGACACAAAAATTTATAGTGGTTCCCCAACCTTGGGTACATCCACTTTCCACTCACCGATCTAGCAAAGCACTAGACTCGGCTACTCCACTATCTCGGATTGAAAACCAATCCTACGCCTCGTAACAAAGTTCCTACAATCTCGATCCACAATACTGATCTACACTCAGAAGATAAAAACTTTTTACAACTCGGAGACAAAAGCTCCTACACTCGAAGAGGAATCTCCTACAAGAATAAATTGAGAAAATATGAAATAAAAACAGAATATTTCTCAGATCTAAAAATCACGGGCAAGGTCTTCTTCTTTTGAACTTTGCTGCTTTATCAGAATAATTTGAAGAAGAAACTCGGCGATCTGCATGAAGATTGGCGGTGGCGGCTTCCGTTTTTGGACAGAGAAAATAGGATTCAGAAAACTTAAAAGTATTTTTTGGCAGCTTGTTGTTAGGGTTAATTGATTTGACAAGAACTTATATAAGATCTCCCTAACGGTCATAATTATCATTAATGACGTACACATGGAACAATCACGTCACGACATTTGAAAATCCCATCGGTTATGGACTTAGCGAAATTCTTGAAAAATTTGACTGAATTACTCGAGTGGAAGATAAGCGACTCGAGTACCAATGTAAGTACTCGAGTGGATAGAATCAGACAACTCGATATGAATTCCTTGAGAAGATTCAGAATAGAACTTATAGATACTCGAGTGGAATAAAATTTACTCGAGTACTAGAAATATTACTCAAGAGGTAAAAGGATTACTCGAGTCAATGACTTAGCTGATTTTTCTGGGTGTTGAAATCCGATTACTCGAGTACTAGAGCTGGACTACTCGAAAAGTATAAATACTGCTTGAGTACATGAACAACTACTCGAGTACAGGAATTTTACTACTCGAGTATAAGACTTAGAAAAATTCTGAGAGTGAAAAACTGGTCACTCGAGTACTGGAGTTGAGCTACTCGAGAAGTAGAAAGACAACTCGAGTACATGAACATCTACTCGAGTGGGGTAAATACATCACAAGAACCTTCCTTCTATAACTCGAGACAAAAGACTTATCTACTCGAGTGGTTTGCATGACTACTCGAGTAAAGAACTTGGAATATACTTTGAGAGGAAAAACTGTTAACTCGAGAATAAGAGAAAGTCTACTCGAGTATTGGACTTAGCCCTCGAGAGCTATGTTCATACTACTTGAGAGACATTTCCCTTACTCGAGTACAGACAGACTTACTCGAGTATTTACAAAGTGTTCAACTCGAGTACTTAAATTTCTACTCAATTGAAAGACTTAGAAAAATCTTCCTTCAAGAGAATTTTCCTTTCTTCAATAAAATAAGCAACACTTCTTTCTCCAATCAATCCTAGTGCTTGAAACATGAAGTGTATCCCAATAGAGAGGCTACACATGAGTCAACATCATTGATCACATAATGAGGGATTACATTTTATGGTCATGTGTCTGGTGACCCATTGTAGACTGACATTGATCTACACTTGGCAATTTAGTCCTGCAAACACATAACTCAAACAACACATCAAATACAACTTAATTCATCTTAGTTCAAGAGTGACTTCATTAAATCTGGGTTATTGTGGATACGATACCCAACAGATCGTATCCGGGAGAGGGCACTTAATACTAGGGTGCACAGACACAATGCTAGTAGGACTCGTAATAGGCAAAGAGATACTCTCACAGCTTGGATGTTCATCATCATCCCAAACATTGTTGTCAAAGTCATTAGGTATTCCCTCAATTTCAAACTCATCAGAATCATCGGGCTCGATCACACACGATGGAATACTCTCACCTACGGGGTCATCTTTAGGATTAAGGAATATCACACTTATATCATCATCCTCATGGTTATCAGTTTCTATCTCAAGGGGCTTAGATGTCGAGGCTAATAGAGGCATAACCCTAGTGGTAACATCTATCGAGTCCACACCAAATGACCTATTAGGATAGGTTTCCCTAACGGGGGGGGGGGGGGGGGGGGTGGTCCTAATACGGCATTTCCGGTCGGACACGAGTGAGCCTTATTCCTAGGAAGGTGGTGCTTCTCAATTTCAAATGTCGTATTAAAAGTGGTGTCTAGATCGCTGTGACAATAACACAATAATTTAACTTGGATGTATGTGTGTAACCCCTTACGAAACCTAGAGAGGGTGATCTCTGCCAACTCCTTCACACCACTTATAACCATCATATACTTAAAATGACGCATATAATCTGAGACCGACTTGTTCCCTTGTTTAAGGTTAGAAATATCGAACGATTCCAAGTCGTTAAGCATAAAAAGAATACGAACTGGATCGTGTAACTTCATTCAAAAATGAAACTTCTTATTTGTGAATGAAATTCTATTATTATGGCTTTCCATATTTGTTCAAATCATCGGTTATTTGTCGCTTGGTCTGGGCGTTTGGTTTATAATCATTCCAAATGGTAGGTATGCATCTAGTGCCAAAACTACTCACTCGTAGGCTTGGTGTTAGCAGGGAGAAGGTAGGTGGGATCAAATCGATCCGAGAGCAGGCTACACATTTGCGTCCAAGAATGTGTTTTGCTACCAACACGAAGCTCTTTGTTGTACCAGAACGCACGGGCTTGACCTATTAATCGTACACGGATGATGTTCACCTGTTGCTATCCCATTCGTGACAATCAAAGTAAATATCTACCCACTTAAGCCAGTCCCTAATTTTTTGCGAATTCCCATAACCAATATCATACGTTGGTATCTCATTCTCAGTGTTAGAATACGTGTGGGGACGGTTGGAAAGTAAGGCTAGGGTGTGTTTATACATGGCTTTATCATACCAATAGTCTAAAAGGGACACATTAACATCAAAGGACATGTTCAGTGAGAAACGGAGAGAAAACTCACCCGGAACTGGTGCACAAGCAATGAATGAATAACCTGGCCCTATTTAATTTTCAAAGATGTAATTGTTCCCGCCAAATAATGAAGATAATAGATTTATTTTTTTTTACTTTCTTGTTGTAAATAACATGAAGATTATTAAAAAAAGTTTTTGATTTTTTTGCTGAAATAATAAAAATATAGGCCGCTATTTGCAGACCAAAAATTAAATTTTATAATTACTTAATAAAAATAAGGACTTCATAAAAAATAAAATATTTTTTGGATTTCTTTCTAAGAAAATGATGGAGAATTTCCAGAATATAATTTTTTTGAAGTTTGAGAAAAACTGAAAATTTTAGGCCGCTATTTGAAGACCCAAAATTTTAAAATTGATTTATATATTGTGCAATGAAACGTGCAAAGTGCGTGTTGGTGCTCAAAGCAAAAGGGGGAGGGGACCAATTAGGAAATTGACGTGAACCTCCCTCTGATACAGAATTGATGCAGGTTTGCATGTTGACACTGAATATATCTACGGACGAACACATTTGCCTCTCTAATGATCCAATCCTACAATCGCACAATCGTTCTATGCGGAACAGCGTTAATTAATTCTATAAATATATGCTAACGTACGGGTAGCCAAACCACTTAGGATCAAACAATGGCTATAGGAAAATATTCTTTTTGGCTAAAAGGACCCACCCGGTCAGAACGAGCGGTGTTGTACCAAAAGTGACCTACCAAAAATAACGGTTCAAAATGGTAGATCTCTCCTAACAAAAGGAAACGAAGGTTTGCCAAACCTTTTCGAAATTAAATCTGGAAAGATAATCACAAACCAATCGATAGAAAACAACTATTACTCAACACGTCAAGATGCAACACCAAGAATTTCCACCACAAGAATATCTAGGAAAGAGAAACACACGAAGGTGGGGATTTTTCGTTACCCAACTGGAATGGATGATTCCGGTTTCTCTACTTGGATCGCCCTTTTACGGTACGCCGGAGTTACATCGGAAGGAGAGGAAACTTGTTCGCCTTTATCGCTTCATGCCAGAGTTGGAACACAAAAGATGATCTTCTTGCCTTTGCCGAATTTCTCAATGGATGGAATAGGGCTAGGTCATGTTTTAGGTGATGGAGGTGGGCGGTTTTTCCTTGTGAAGATGTGGCTCAGGTTAGGGAGGAGGGGCTAGTGAGGCTGGCCGAATTCAAGGGAGGGAGTAGGAGTAGGAGGGAGAGGGGTCGAATAGAGAGAGAGGGTGGAGAATAGGTGGCCGAAATAGAGAGGGGGGAGGAGAGGAGGTTGGCGGCCAAAGAGATGGAGGAGGGCTTAGGGACGAATTTTCAATTGAGGAGGAGGAGGAGGGGAAACCAATTAGGGTTTTCAATTTGTCTTCATTCTTCAATAATTCAATATAAGAACATATATGCCTATATATAGGCTTACATCAATGTGTTGGCTACATGCTGCCCAAATTGAAAAATAAACATAAACTATGGTTTTACACATAACCATGGTTTTAAACATTACATGAAAATTAAATAACATTGAAAATAAAACAAAAACATAAAAATGATTTAATAATTTTTAATAATTATTAATATATTGGTTTGCGCCCAGGGCAGATTTTATGGCGATGCTCCACATGGTCATCACGCCGCCGCAAATCTTTATATGGAGGCGGAGAAAGTTCTTCCGTAAGCACGCCGTCATCGTCTTCAACATGTTGAGGGTCGTTGTCTCCATCATGGACCCCATAAAGGTAGTGCCGCCAGATCTTCAGGGCAAAGATAACTGCTCCCATCTCCAAGTCATGCACCGTGTAATTTTGCTCGTGTTTCTTCAACTAACGGGAGGACTAAGCTATCACGTGCCCGTTCTGCATCAGAACAACACCCATCCCCTGATATGATGCATCCGTATAGACCTAAAATCCTTCATTCCAAGTTGGAAGAGCAAGGATAGGGGCCAAGGTAAGCCGACCCATCAACTCCAGAAGTGCAGCCTCACACCGTGGCGTTCAAACAAATGTAGTCTCCTTCTTTGTCAGAGATGTGAGAGGGAGAGCAATCCGAGAGATTCCCTCCACGGAATTCCGGTAGTATGCTGCAAGCCCTAGGAAACTCCACACATCAGTGGCCGTCTTCAGCGGTGTCCAATCCCATACTGCTTGAACCTTCGCCGGATATACTGCCAATCCTGCCCCACTAATAATATGGCCCAAAAGGGCCACCTCGTTCATCCAAAACTAGCACTTGCTGAATTTAGCATATAATGTTTGCTCTCGGACCTTCTCTAGGGTTAGAGCCAAGTGACGCGCATGCTCCTCCTCAGTCCTCGAATAGATGAGGATGTTGTCAATAAACACGATGATAAAGACATCCAGATATTGCTCGAATAACCGATTCATCAAACACATGAATGTAGATGGTACATTTGTGAGTCCGAAGGGCATCACGGTAAACGCATACATCCCGTATCTGCTGTTGAAAGCTGTCTTCGGGATATCCTCCTCCTGAATACGCAGTTGGTAGTAACCTGACCTCACATCCAGCATTGAGAACCAATGAGCTCCCTCCAACTGGTCAAACATCTCGTCAATCCTCGGTAGAGGATACGTGTTCCGGACCGTTAACCTGTTCAAAGCCCTATAGTCAATGCACAATCGGAGTGTCTCAACCTTCTTCTTGACGAACAACACTAGAGCTCCCCAATGCAAAGAGCTTGGCCGGACAAATCCGGCTTCAACTAGCTCCTGCAGCTGGCTTCGAAATTCCACCAACTCCTTCGGCGTCATCCGATAAGGAGCTCTGGATAGCAGCTTAGCCCCCAACACAAGCTGTATTTAGAAATCCTTCTCCTGATGCTGGGGTAGCCCATGCAACTTCTCCGAGAATACGTCAGCAAAATATCGTATCACCGGGATATTAGGAATGGAATCCTTGGACTCGGCCATCTAGAACAGCATTTAGTAAACCTCATCTCCCTGTAGATGTGCATTGATGCCCTGTACGGATGATAGTAAGAGGTGGGCGGTAGATCTAATACCTTCGATGACAACGTAGTAGTCCTCGTCCCTCAAGGTGATCCTCCTTGACAGGCAATCAATCTGGGCATGGTTCCAATGGAACCATTTCATGATCAGGATCAGGTCGAAGTCTGGCATCCTTAGGATGTCGCTAGTGCTTCAAATGCTTTTCCGCCGATTTCTGCCTCCATGTTGCAATGGGCAGAGGTTAATAGCTCTGATCCGTCGGGTAGACGCACCCTCATTGTCAAACCTGTAGATCGTTCCATGACTTCTAGTGCTTCCATGAAGGCTTCTGACACGAATGAGTGTGAAGCACCCGTATCGAACAGTGTATCAGCGGGCTTGTCATTGACGAAGACTATGCCTGAGGTGGTTAAATGTCTTAGAACTCTAGTTATAGTTTTCTTTCCTATTTCTAACAATATTATATCTATGAGTCTAGATTTTAGGAAAGAAAAGAACTTAAAATCACCAGTGTACCTGCTATCACTTGCTTAGGGTTCCGGGGCTGAGCCAGGTCCAAGGATACACTTGCCCTCTATCCTGCTTATGGTCTCCGCCCTGAAATCCACATCCTCGACCGCATACTCAACCACCAAACTGCCAAGTCTGTGGGGCATCCTAAAGTGCTGGTAGGGGTGCTTCCCTCATGGGTCAGTTCCTCTTGAAGTGCCCCGTCTGGTTGCACCAGAAACATACATGTGCCCTTTCCCCTGTCCTAGGCATATCCGGTGCCTGTAAAGGCTGGGGAGCAAATACCACCGGCTCCCCCTATTCCTGCTTGTCCTCCCGGCGATGTTGATCTGCATTCCTCCTTTCTTCGATGACATGAACCATGGGCCGGTCCCTCCTGCACCAATCACTACGTCGCTAGCCGGTCTCTTCCAGCAAAGGACTATAAGCTGGTCTTCCTCTCGCTTCTTGGCCATCTCCAAGATCCTGGTCAGGCTCCCATCAGAGATGAAGAGGAGGGTCTGTCTCATGACATCATGTAGGCCTTCGTAGAACCTCTTGGCATAGCCCACATCATCTAACTGATATGAGTCCGCATAGCAGGCCAGATGTGTGAACTCCCGATAGTACTCTAACACTGTACTATTTCCCAACATCAACTGCAGGAACCTGTCTTCCAATTCATCCCTCGCTGACTGAGGTACAAAATGCTCTAATAGACCTGCTATGAACTCCTCCCAGGAGATGTCTGCGCAATCCACTTCAGCAAAGGTGGTGTCCAGCTATCAATTCCACCATCTCTTCCCATGTGACACTAAGCAGGAAACTTCCTGAGCAACCACCTCCTCTGTCGGGCAACGAATTACATCCAGCATCTCATAGATAATGTCCAAACACTCCACTATACAGACAGCTGACTCCGTCTCGATGTAGGATGGAGGAGAATGTCCCCGAAAGGCACTCATCCAGTTGGCCCCGAGATTTGGCTGTGGAGCTGGGGCCTGCTGAGTCCTGAAGGACTCCATAATAGCTGTCAGTGTCTACCCCATCTCCGTCTACTAGAACGGAGTCGGAGCTGGCGGGGGTGAAACCACATTCTATGCCTGAGGTGTACCCTGCTCCGGAGTAGGGTTCGTCGCAGACTACAAAGGAAAAATTCCAATTGTTAGATGATTTACAAGTGGAACTAAAGAACAAAGTGGACTTTTACATGTGATTCCACTTATGGGCACACTATTGCTTCCGCTGCTAGTTTGTCCGCAAATTAAGCTCGCGCGGTGTGGCCTAGGGCTTTTTTGGACTACTTCTATTTGGATCGATGTTTCACTTTGATACCAGTTTGTAAGACCCCATTTTTTCCTTTTAAAACCACTGGGGTTTTATGCCCAGAATCGCCATTTTGCAGTGACACCGACACTCAGGAAGGTCGCCACTACAAAACGCCGATCTTGTCGGCCTTTACGATTACCAAAGAGAAAGAAGCTTATGCACAGTTTAGATAAAACTAAGTCTACAATCACATATAATAAAAAACCACGATAAGCCCACAAGTTAATAAAAGTACTGAAGTAAAATAGTACAAAGGAATATAAACGGGCTCAAGCCCGGTACATTAATCCTCACTACAAACTCTCACAGAAGCTAAGTAAACTAATCACTCACGGAGCCTGTAGCCGGTACTCCTGTGCTAGACTGGCCCATCTTCATGTGCACCATACTCTGCTGGTGTTGTATCCCCTACTGCTACTCCCTGTCTGGGGTCCCTGAAATGTTGTGGTCGTCGATCGTTAGTCAACAAGACTAAGTCCTATCATCCCCAACCCATCCCCCATGGCTCCTAGGTACCGAGCATGGAGAAGGAAAGGGAAGCTATGAAGGTGGAGAGTACAAAGAAAGTAGGTGACAACAGAACTAGTCTATCATGAGTATAAAGCTAGAACAATTATAAGTGAGCAAATAGTGTAAACAAGTAGATAAGTAATATGTACATGAAAGGTAAACTAAGAAACAAGTAACATTAACTTATATGAATCCCCATACAAATATATAAGTTAAGGGGTCTTTTGCAAGGCTCCCATTGTATAAAAAGTCTCATACTGATTTATACGATGGGGTGTCAGGTTTATATGCAAGTATGAGTGTAGTGTTATGTTATGACATGATTCATGCAAGTGCAACACACACACACACACACACGACTCTATGCGCACAGACCATTAGTTCCCCCCATTTGGGCAGCTAGCTTCACTCCCAGGAACCTCCGCAGTCGCAAACAGAGACAGTGGGTCAGGCCCCCCACTCCAATTCGGGTATCCACACTACCAGGCCTAGTCCTTTCGTACGCCTCTAGAAGGATACAACCCAGAATCACCACATACTAATGCTGGCCATATCTACTAGACTTCCTTTGGCTAAGTGTAAACCACACCCACCGATTCAGCATATCGATGTCGGTGTGAACGACAATCAAATACCGAAGACCTACCACCTTTGCTTATGTATCCAAGAAATTTCGAGCCATCGGCTCCCTGGACTAACCCGTCCGTTATAACTACCATTGAGCCTACCGCTCGGATAACCGTACAAACTAACCTCCCGAATCAACGGGGTGTGTGAAGGTGAACCACTAGTTATACTAACTACTCTTTAACATTTATTATTCATTACAGTTTAGGTTAGCCCAGGACTGCCCCCGGCATACCCGGTGAAGGGTTCTCAAATGACACTAGGAACTATGATGGTAGTTGAACCCCATCGTTCCCTTTTTCAAGACACTTACTATTATTGTTTATTACCCAGATTCCCGATCCCTTTTGAATATTATACTGGATCTAACCCCTAGTGTATTTGACTCTTTCTTTCTCCACAGAAATGACGATCCTTTGTAGATCCCGTGCACCACTTAACACAAGCCAACAAAACACTTTCCTCATCATGATTCCTAATGATGAACCTATTTCCACTCACCAAAACCAGTAAACCATTAAACCCCAACTCTCTAAGCTCATTTCACCTGCTATCCTAACTTTCTGCTGTTTTACTAAACGCAGACCAACCTAAGCGATATGATGCACAGGATCAGAGGTACTCCAAATTTTTATCCAGTAGACTTAAGATATTTAATGGGTGTCTAGCATGACAATTTTAGCCTAAATAAAGAAATTTATAATTTTCCTAATTAATTTTATATTTATTTAATTTCCCAAAAGTTAGGCTATGGGTAATTTTGAACATGAAGTACTAGATTTTCTTATGTTATGGCCACCCAAAATTTATGAACACTATAAGATGCCAACCTATCACAGTGCACCAAATGTCACTAATTTTCATAGAAGAATTACCCTATAATTAATTAATAAAAAAATTCCAATAAATGGATGTAAAGAAGGAAGCATCACTAAACTTAATCCAACAATTATACAAAAATTACCAGAGATTTAAAATGATCACAAAATATTACTGATTAAGTTTCATAACATTCAAAGTTATATTAACCACCATTTTATCAAAATAATCAATAGTGGCAACACAAGGATTAAAACTACAAGTACAAGCTACTGTCTTCCAAACATTCTACAATAATTTCTAGAGACCCATATTGTTGTAGAAACCTTCCTACCAAAATTCCCTAAAGATCCAATGTCATATGACCCCTCAATATTTTCCAAAAATGTATAAGCCTAACCTAACCCTAGTTGGTTTAAGTTATGTGTCTAGGTCTAAATGTCATCAAAGTACTCCTTAGGGCATTACACCACCCTATAATTACATGGACTAAACACAAAGTCCATTCAAGGACATAACACCCTATGTCCTTCACAAACCCCCAAAGTTCAACCTTATGGTTTGAACTAGGGTCCTAGGTCAAATCCACCATAATCCACCCCATAATCAATGGGAGGGTGTTTACTGACATAACACATCAGGGGTGTAACGTCCCGAATCGCTCTAGGCCCCTAGTGTGTGTGTTTTGAGTCAGGAGGGTTGACTTGAGTCCTGAGAGTGCAGGGAATTGGACTGCACTTGTGGATAAATGGAGAATCAGTGTAAAAAGGAAGTAACACGGGTAGGGACACGACCGTGTGCCTACCCGTGTGCGTCGAGTTGAGCTCGACGACGCGTGTCGAGATTGTCGAGCTGTGTCGACACCAACGGACACGGGTAGGGACACGGCCGTGTGCCTACCCGTGTGCGTCGAGTTGAGCTCGACGACCCGTGTCGAGATCGTCGAGCTGTGTCGACACCAAGGGACACGGGTAGGGACACGGCCGTGTGCCTACCCGTGTGCGTCGAGTTGAGCTCGACGACCCGTGTCGAGATCGTCGAGCTGTGTCGACACCAAGGGACACGGGTAGGGACACGGCCGTGTGCCTACCCGTGTGCGTCGAGTTGAGCTCGACGACCCGTGTCGAGATCGTCGAGCTGTGTCGACACCAAGTGACACGGGTAGTGACACGGCCGTGTCCCTGCCCGTGTGCGTCGAGTTGAGCTCGACGAGAAGTGTCGAGACGCAACCCGAGAAGTACACGGCCAAGGACACGGCTATGCACACGGCCGTGTCATGTGGACACGGGTCGGGACACGCCCGTGTCCCAACCCGTGTCAAGTGTTGAACCGACATGGAAACTGTCGTTGCCGCTTCGCCAGGCAGGACACGGGTAAGGACACGGCCGTGTCCCTAACCGTGTCACATTTTATATATATAGGGGAGAGAAAACCCTAGCCGTTTTCATTCTCTTTTCTTCCCCTATTTTCTGTGAGATCTCCTGTGAGAGGGAAAACTGCAGGAGCAAGTCCTACCGGAGGAGATTCGCCATCGCCGTGAAAGGGAAAATGCCGCCAAGGAGAACTACGAGATCCATGGCTAGAAATGGTGGTACCGCTGGAGCCGATGTGAGTTTCCTACCCTCTCCCTTGGTGCTAGATATATAGTTATTTCCCTAGGCGAGACATCGACTCAAGAGAGTCCTGATGGTGAGGAGGAGTTTTCTAGGAAAGGTCATACTAAGACTTGTGTCTTAGGTTTTAGATCTCTTCAACCACGCCCTTTTTCAATGGATGATAAGGGATGGTTTCGTGAAGGGTTTTGGCCTCTTGAGGGTGAATAAGGGAGGAGGTTTTCTGGAATGATTTTGGAAGATCGCCTTGAGGAGGAAGATGAACCGATGCCGTTCATTCCGCCTTAAGATGCGTGCAGAATCTGTATTCTGCGCGCAGCGAACTTCGTGACCATTTTTAAGTAGGATATGGGCAGATCTGGGCTTCTGGCTAAACACGAAAGTTGTAGCCCTTGAAAATGCCTTTCCAACGAGTGGTTGTACGACTTCCGGTGAAGTCTGTAGCCACGGGAAAATCCAAACGAAAATGGTGTTTAATAAATCCTGCATGCAGAAACTGTGTTCTGTACGCAGCGGACTTCAAGTCCGATTTCAAATAGGATAATGTCAAATCTGGGTTGATCTCTGAATATGAAAGATGTAGTCCATGGAAATACCTTTCCATCGAGGGTTACACGACTTCACCGGATTCCTGCAGCCTCGGGAATCTCCGGTCGAAGTTGCTGACCAGATTCAACCTGCGCCTAAATTCTGGGCTTAATGGAAAAATGGATTTTGATTCGGTGAAATTATTAACGCAAGATACTTGCCTTGGATGAACCCTTATGATTAATCATTTGTTGTGTGATTGAAGTATCTTACTAATCGCATTTCATATTACCAAATTGTGAAACAAACTTGTTTAAAAGAATTGAACTGGTAGGAATTGAAAGATTGAATATGGTGCACTTCATGTTTAAGTTATGATATTACTAAAAAGGAAGATGTGATAGATCTTATATGCGCATCACGTTATTTTACATTGTCATCATTTGGGAAGTCATATAGATGATTAGATCATGGCCATGGATATGTTTGATTAATGAAATGAGTCTAGTGGACCAATACTTAGAGCATTGTCTCCCTATGGGTAGTATTGTGAATGGATGTAAGTGCGGGGTTGACCGCCACTTGTTTTGGTTGTGTTGAGATAGGGTGCGGATGGATGGTTGGGCTGTGCCCTCGTGTTTACTTCTGAGGCCCCTTCCATGTTGTGTTGATATGGTGTTTGCATGTGGTGTGAGTCGACACGCGGTGTCGTAATCCTGGGTTAAGGATAGTGTGGCAGGTCTACGGGCTCGCCAGTCGTCACACCGACGGGAGTTGGCAGTTAGACTTGGTCGGTTTGGGCTGTGTCCTCGGTGTTCACGTCCCGAGGCCCCTCCGGCCATGTGAACGGTTGGGCTGTGTCCTCGTGCTTTCTTCTGAGGCCCCTTCCGGGTCACGCAAGGCCAGTTCGGGCTGTGTTCTTGGTGCACATCTACCCAAGACCCCGCTGGGCCATAGTACGCAGGGGCTCCACTATTGTGTTCTTAGCGTTGAGGCGTACGGAGGCCTAGGTGAAGTAGTGTGATACCCGCCTAGTAGTAGAAGTGCCCGTTCTACTGTCACCGCCTGGCCACGGCGGCTGATGCCTGAGAGGTTAGCTACCTGCTCGAAAAGTGGGAACTACAGTCTGTGTCGACATAGCAATTGCATGGGTGTGCATGGGTGAGTCATTGCATAGCATTCATAGCATTTCATATCATTGCACAACAAGATCCTCATCGTATAAGTTTGTATGGGCACTCTCATACGATGAGTTACTTTTATGTAACCCGATCCTTAACTTATAAGTTTGTATGGGCATTCTTATAAGTTAAGTTACTTCCTGCTCTTACTTATACTTGCTAGTTTACTTGTAGCTCTTATATAAATGCTGATAGTGATACTGTTTCTCTTACTCTACTGCCACCTGTTTGTACCTGTCGTACACTTATAAATATTGTACCCTTGTTTCTCTTTCTCCGCCCGGTGCCGAGGAGTCGCCGGGGGAGCGGATGTGAAACCACTTAATCGTTTCGACTAACGGTTGCTACGTCTTCCTTTTTAGGAGGTCACGCCGCAGGTAGAGCAGCCGCAGACTACGCAGCAGGACAGCCAGGCCAGGACGACAGGGCCTGATGTGACGGTGCCGTCGATACCGTCTGTTACTGATGTTAGTATTTTTATTACTCTGATGTAGCCCGTTTGGGCAATGATTAGTTGTACTCTGATATTTTGTAGAAGCATGTTTTAGCTTCTCATTATTGATGTTTTGGACTTTATATACTTAGTGTGGATTTTGACTTCTCTTGCTTATTTATTTGGTTGGGTTGGCATGATATATTGATATGGTTTCAGCCGGCGGAATAGGCGTCTTGTGGTATAGGTTAGCCCGTGTGCTAATGCTACCGCAAGGCGGCTGTTCCGGGCATAAGACTCCCTCTTCGTGCCGTGTTTTGGGATCCGGGGAGGGGGGGTCTTACAAATGGTATCAGTTTGCCACGATCCTCAACTAAGAAGTCATTCAACAATGGTGCCACCCCCGTTTGGTTAGTCAGTTTGGGGACAAACTGACTTAGCGGAAGCAGTGGTGTGCCCATATGTAATTCACATTAAGTTTGTCCAACTTTGACCTTAAGTTTAGCCAACCTGACCACAAATTTGTCGTGTATGTGTAGGTTCCACTGCATGTTGAGCCAATGGGGGGGTACTCCTACCCCTCCCATACCCACTCAGTTCCAACAGTCTGAGTTGGGGCAAACGCTTACCGCCATTCTTGATGCTTTTAAGGCACAGCAGGCTCCGGTGCAACAACAAGCCCCGAGCTCCAACTGGCTGAGCACCTTCCGGGCTCTCTCCCCTCCCGTCTACCTTGGGACGGAGTCAGCCGTACGTACAGAGGAATGGCTAGACACGATAGAAGAGTTGCTGGCTGGTATCCGTTGCCCGGCCAACATGGCAGTGACATTGGCAGTGTCCGTCTTGGACTTACATGCGAAGAGGTGGTGGAAGTCCCTCATGGGCTCTACCTTCCAAGGCCGGATCTACACAGAGATAAGTTGGAGTGAATTCTCGGGTGTTTTCTTGGAGCACTTTATCCCTACATCGGCCCGAGATGAGCTTGAGCAGAGGTTCCTTCTACTAAAGCAGGGATCAAAGTCGGTTACAGAATACCAGCGGGAATTCCAGCATCTCGCAAGGTTCGCAGACTCTTATGAGTTGGATGACAGAGGTTATGCCAAGCGCTTCTATAAAGGGCTGCGAGATCCCCTAAGGCAGTCCCTTTTGTTTATAGCGGATGGTAGCTTGGCAGAGATCATTGATATGGCGAAAAGATTGGAGGCGGACCACCTGGGTTGTAGTAAGAGGCCTGCGGAGGACGTGATGGAAGCCGGCCCAAGTAATAGAAGGAGACGGGACTTCAGAGGAGGAAGAGGTTATCAAAGAGGTTGCGGGCGTGTCCACCGAAACTATAGGGTGGAGCATCCAGTTCCGCAACCGCCTGCGTTGCCTCCACCCCCACAGCATCAGCGATTTCAACAACCTGAAGGGCGTCGTGGTCTGGTGTGCTTCGAATGCAACCAGCCGGGCCACATCCGGCGTTTTTGCCCGCAGCTATATGGGAACGCCCCTCCTGCCCTCCCTCCTGCTCTCCCTCCAGCAGCTCCACGAGGGCGGGGTTATATGCGCGGTCGAGTACGAGGACCGCCAAGAGGAAACCCCGGACCGGTCCGGGATCAAGTGTACGTGCTTGACATGGCGCAGGAAAGGAACCCACAAGATGTGATTGCAGGTATGATTTAATTAATTTACATATTTGCATGATCTAGCTTGAATTGATTAGAACTTACTAGCCACTAGCAATAAGTTTTGGTTGTTGGTACTTAGGCACCGTGATTATTGGCGGGAAGACAGCCTATGCGCTGTTCGATACCGGTGCCTCACACTCCTTTGTGTCCGAGGATTTCATAAAAGACATGGGGGATGTACAGTACTTCACTGGCATAGCCCGACGTGTACGCCTTCCGGACGGCTCAGAGATGATCGCAACCGCCAAGTGCGAGTTGGAGTTATTTATTGATGGGAAGGCCTTTGATACGCCGGCCACGGTTCTGAGAATGCCGGAGTTTGACATCATTTTGGGCATGGCATGGCTGGACTGGCACTTCGCGAGGATCGACTGCGCGGAGAAACGGATCTATTTGAGGCATGGAGACTCTGACGTCATCTTCCAAGGTATTGGCTTCGCGCCACGTATGATATTATCTTCTATTCAGGCTGTAAAGGCTCATATGAAGGGGGATGAGGTCTTCATGATCTGGTTCGAGTTGAAGGAAGCAGCGTTGGAATTAAAGGATGTACGGGTAGTGCGGGATTTTCCTGAGGTATTTCCTGAGAAGCTACCAGGATTACCTCCGCATAGAGAGGTTGACTTCCAGATCAATCTAGTACCAGGTGCCAAGCCTGTATCCAAGGCTCCGTACAGAATGGCTCCGAAAGAACTCGCGGAGTTTAGAGTTCAATTGCAAGAACTGGTGGATTCAGGGTTCGTTCGCCCCAGTTCATCACCATGGGGAGCCCCTGTGCTGTTCGTGAAGAAGAAGGATGGAACACTGCGATTGTGTATAGATTATCGGGAACTCAATCGGTTGACGGTGCGGAACACTTATCCGCTACCGCGGATCGATGAGTTGTTCGATCAACTAGTGGGAGCACATTGGTTTTCTAAATTGGATTTGCGCTCCGGATACTATCAGTTGAGGATACATGAGGGGGATATTCAGAAAACAGCATTCAGTTCGAGATATGGTTTGTATGAGTTCACAGTAATGCCGTTTGGGCTCACAAATGCCCCTTCGGCCTTCATGAGTTTGATGAACAAGGTGTTTGAACCGTATTTGGACATCTTCGTCATTGTTTTCATCGACGACATCTTGGTCTACTCAAAGACGGAGGAGGAGCATGTCGAGCACCTGACCTTGGTTTTGAAGAAATTGAAGGAGCACGCCTTGTATGCCAAGTTTAGCAAGTGTGAATTCTGGCTTAAGGAGGTTGCCTTCTTGGGGCATGTGATCAGTGGAGTAGGATTAGCTGTGGATCCAGCTAAGGTGCGGGCCGTGAAGGAGTGGTCGCCCTTGAAGTCGGCGGCCGATGTACGAAGCTTTCTTGGACTTGCTGGCTACTACCGCAAGTTCGTGAAAGGATTTTCCAAGATTGCCCTTCCTCTTACCTCCTTGACGAAGAAGGGTGTGCCATTTGAGTGGATGCCTCAATGTGAAGCAGCATTTCAAGAGTTGAAGGATAGGCTTACCTCCGCCCCCATCCTTGCACTTCCGTCGGGGAAGGAAGGATTTCAGGTTTACACGGACGCATCATATCAAGGGATGGGTGCGGTGCTGATGCAGCACGGGCATGTGATCGCTTATGCTTCAAGGCAGTTAAAGAAACATGAAATCAATTACCCGGTTCATGATTTGGAGTTGGGAGCAGTGATGTTCGCTTTGAAAGTCTGGAGGCATTATTTATATGGCGTGCACTGCGAGATCTTTTCCGATCACAAAAACTTGAAGTATGTTCACACTCAGAAGGAGTTGAACCTGAGACAACGGCGGTGGTTGGAATTTCTATGCGACTACGAGTTCACCATGAACTACCACCCCGGGAAAGCGAACTCGGTAGCCGATGCCTTGAGTAGAAAAGTGCCAGGCTCTAGCCCAGAGTCTCGGCTGATGAGCATGGAGTTGGCTCGGATGATCGAGGAGATGGAACTTACTCTAGTATTCAAGGATCCTTCGGCAGAGTATGCGGAGTATTTGGCCAACATGAGCATAGTTTGTGATATCCGAGACCGGATTCGGGTGGAGCAAGGAATGGATGCGGCCTTGGCCCCGACAATCAAGGCAATTGAAGATGAGACCACCGATGAGTACACACTCAAAGACGGCCTCATTTATTTTCGTGGCCGACTCTATATTCCCAAGGGCGGCAAAATTCGGGAGGATATCTTGAGAGAGGCACATTCCTCTCAATATTCAGTGCACCCTAGTATTGCTAAGATGTACGCCGGATTGCGGAAGACCATGTGTTGGCCGGGAATGAAGAAGGATGTTCGCTACTATGTTACACATTGCGAAGCTTGCCAAAGAGTGAAGGCTGAATGCAGGAGTCCCGGTGGTTTGTTGCAGTCATTGCCCATCCCCGAATGGAAGTTCGAGGATATCTCCATGGACTTTGTTCATGGGTTACCTCGTTCCCGCTCCGGGAATGATTCAGTATGGGTTATTGTGGATCGACTGACAAAGGTGGCCCGGTTCATTCCAATGAAGAAGGAAGCACACGTGGATGTTTTGGTACGCCTTTTTGTGGAGCAATTTGTACGGTATCATGGCGTGCCCAAGACAATTGTTTCGGATCGGGATGGTCGGTTTACATCCAATGAGTGGAAGGCGGTACAGGCGTATTTGGGCTCACGCCTAACCTTTAGTACCGCATTTCATCCTCAGACGGACGGGCAGTCAGAGCGGACCATCAGAACACTGGAGGATTTATTGAGGTTATGTGTGTTGGACAGGGGAGAGCCATGGGAAAGGCTCTTGCCCCTGGTGGAATTCTCTTACAACAATAGTCATCAAGCGAGCATCGGTATGGCGCCCCATGAAGCCCTTTACGGAAGAAGGTGTAGGACTCCCTTGTCTTGGGTGCAAGATGAAGATCCGAAGGCATTGGGAAACGAATACATAGATGATACTGATGCGGCGGTCAGATTGATACGGGATCGCATGTTGGAGGCTCAAAGTCGGCAGGCGAAATATTACAATAAAAAGCACCGGATGGTGGAGTTCCAAGTGGGCGAAAAAGTGTTCCTTAAGATTCGGCCGATGCATGGAGTGTCACGGGTGCGGGGAGTGAAAAAGCTCAGCCTAAGGTATGTTGGGCCTTATACTATACTAGAAAGGATCGGCCCGTTGGCCTATCGGTTGGAGTTACCACCAGAACTAGAAAATCTCCATGACGTGTTCCATGTGTCGTCGCTTCGAAAAGCACTGTTGCGGCCCGACCAGTATATTCCCACTGCTGATGGTGCAGTGGCATCAGATAGGTCTGTGCGACTAGAGTCGGTGCGGATTGTTGACAGCGAGACAAGGACTTTGCGCCGCAAAAGTGTACCCTTGGTGAAGGTACTATGGTCGAACCATGGGAAAGAAGAGTACACGTGGGAGCCAATGGATTTAATGCAGCAACGCTACCCGGAGTTGTTTGCTCAAGGTAATCTTATTTAAAAGCATATGTTAAATTTCCTGTTATGCTCTTCTCCCCATAGCCTAAGCCTGATTTCGGGGACGAAATCTTTTATTTTGTTTATAGGATTTGTAACGTCCTGAATCGCTCTAGGCCCCTAGTGTGTGTGTTTTGAGTCAGGAGGGTTGACTTGAGTCCTGAGAGTGCAGGGAATTGGACTGCACTTGTGGATAAATGGAGAATCAGTGTAAAAAGGAAGTAACACGGGTAGGGACACGACTGTGTGCCAACCCGTGTGCGTCGAGTTGAGCTCGACGACGCGTGTCGAGATTGTCGAGCTGTGTCGACACCAACGGACACGGGTAGGAACACGGCCGTGTGCCTACCCGTGTGCGTCGAGTTGAGCTCGACGACCCGTGTCGAGATCGTCGAGCTGTGTCGACACCAAGGGACACGGGTAGGGACACGGCCGTGTGCCTACCCGTGTGCGTCGAGTTGAGCTCGACGACCCGTGTCGAGATCGTCGAGCTGTGTCGACACCAAGGGACACGGGTAGGGACACGGCCGTGTGCCTACCCGTGTGCGTCGAGTTGAGCTCGACGACCCGTGTCGAGATCGTCGAGCTGTGTCGACACCAAGTGACATGGGTAGTGACACGGCCGTGTCCCTACCCGTGTGCGTCGAGTTGAGCTCGACGAGAAGTGTCGAGACGCAACCCGAGAAGTACACGGCCAAGGACACGGCTATGCACACGGCCGTGTCATGTGGACACGGGTCGGGACACGGGCGTGTCCCAACCCGTGTCAAGTGTTGAACCGACATGGAAACTGTCGTTGCCGCTTCGCCAGGCAGGACACGGGTAAGGACACGGCCGTGTCCCTAACCGTGTCACATTTTATATATATAGGGGAGAGAAAACCCTAGCCGTTTTCATTCTCTTTTCTTCCCCTATTTTCTGTGAGATCTCCTGTGAGAGGGAAAACTGCAGGAGCAAGTCCTACCGGAGGAGATTCGCCATCGCCGTGAAAGGGAAAATGCCGCCAAGGAGAACTACGAGATCCATGGCTAGAAATGGTGGTACCGCTGGAGCCGATGTGAGTTTCCTACCCTCTCCCTTGGTGCTAGATCTATAGTTATTTCCCTAGGCGAGACATCGACTCAAGAGAGTCCTGATGGTGAGGAGGAGTTTTCTAGGAAAGGTCATGCTAAGACTTGTGTCTTAGGTTTTAGATCTCTTCAACCACGCCCTTTTTCAATGGATGATAAGGGATGGTTTCGTGAAGGGTTTTGGCCTCTTGAGGGTGAATAAGGGAGAAGGTTTTCTGGAATGATTTTGGAAGATCGCCTTGAGGAGGAAGATGAACCGATGCCGTTCATTCCGCCTTAAGATGCGTGCAGAATCTGTATTCTGCGCGCAGCGAACTTCGTGACCATTTTTAAGTAGGATATGGGCAGATCTGGGCTTCTGGCTAAACACGAAAGTTGTAGCCCTTGAAAATACCTTTCCAACGAGTGGTTGCACGACTTCCGGTGAAGTCTGTAGTCACGGGAAAATCCAAACGAAAATGGTGTTTAATAAATCCTGCATGCAGAAACTGTGTTCTGTACGCAGCGGACTTCAAGTCCGATTTCAAATAGGATAATATCAAATCTGGGTTGAGCTCTGAATATGAAAGATGTAGTCCATGGAAATACCTTTCCATCGAGGGGTTACAAGACTTCACCGGATTCCTGCAGCCTCGGGAATCTCCGGTCGAAGTTGCTGACCAGATTCAACCTGCGCCTAAATTCTGGGCTTAATGGAAAAATGGATTTTGATTCGGTGAAATTATTAACGCAAGATACTTGCCTTGGATGAACCCTTATGATTAATCATTTGTTGTGTGATTGAAGTATCTTACTAATCGCATTTCATATTACCAAATTGTGAAACAAACTTGTTTAAAAGAATTGAACTGGTAGGAATTGAAAGATTGAATATGGTGCACTTCATGTTTAAGTTATGATATTACTAAAAAGGAAGATGTGATAGATCTTATATGCGCATCACGTTATTTTACATTGTCATCATTTGGGAAGTCATATAGATGATTAGATCATGGCCATGGATATGTTTGATTAATGAAATGAGTCTAGTGGACCAATACTTAGAGCGTTGTCTCCCTACGGGTAGTATTGTGAAGGGATGTAAGTGCGGGGTTGACCGCCACTTGTTTTGGTTGTGTTGAGATAGGGTGCGGATGGATGGTTGGGCTGTGCCCTCGTGTTTACTTCCGAGGCCCCTTCCATGTTGTGTTGATATGGTGTTTGCATGTGGTGTGAGTCGACACGCGGTGTCGTAATCCCGGGTTAAGGATAGTGTGGCAGGTCTACGGGCTCGCTAGTCGTCACACCGACGGGAGTTGGCAGTTAGACTTGGTCGGTTTGGGCTGTGTCCTCGGTGTTCACGTCCCGAGGCCCCTCCGGCCATGTGAACGGTTGGGTTGTGTCCTCGTGCTTTCTTCCGAGGCCCCTTCCGGGTCACGCAAGGCCAGTTCGGGCTGTGTTCTTGGTGCACATCTACCCAAGACCCCGCTGGGCCATAGTACGCATGGGCTCCGCTGTTGTGTTCTTAGCGTTGAGGCGTACGGAGGCCTAGGTGAAGTAGTGTGATACCCGCCTAGTAGTAGAAGTGCCCGTTCTACTGTCACCGCCTGGCCACGGCGGCTGATGCCTGAGAGGTTAGCTACCTGCTCGAAAAGTGGGAACTACAGTCTGTGTCGACATAGCAATTGCATGGGTGTGCATGGGTGAGTCATTGCATAGCATTCATAGCATTTCATATCATTGCACAACAAGATCCTCATCGTATAAGTTTGTATGGGCACTCTCATACGATGAGTTACTTTTATGTAACCCGATCCTTAACTTATAAGTTTGTATGGGCATTCTTATAAGTTAAGTTACTTCCTGCTCTTACTTATACTTGCTAGTTTACTTGTAGCTCTTATATAAATGCTGATAGTGATACTGTTTCTCTTACTCTACTGCCACCTGTTTGTACCTGTCGTACACTTATAAATATTGTACCCTTGTTTCTCTTTCTCCGCCCGGTGCCGAGGAGTCGCCGGGGGAGCGGATGTGAAACCACTTAGTCGTTTCGACTAACGGTTGCTACGTCTTCCTTTTTAGGAGGTCACGCCGCAGGTAGAGCAGCCGCAGACTACGTAGCAGGACAGCCAGGCCAGGACGACAGGGCCTGATGTGACGGTGCCGTCGATACCGTCTGTTACTGATGTTAGTATTTTTATTACTCTGATGTAGCCCGTTTGGGCAATGATTAGCTGTACTCTGATATTTTGTAGAAGCATGTTTTAGCTTCTCATTATTGATGTTTTGGACTTTATATACTTAGTGTGGATTTTGACTTCTCTTGCTTATTTATTTGGTTGGGTTGGCATGATATATTGATATGGTTTCAGCCGGCGGAATAGGCGTCTTGTGGTACAGGTTAGCCTGTGTGCTAATGCTACCGCAAGGCGGCTGTTCCGGGCATAAGACTCCCTCTTCGTGCCGTGTTTTGGGATCTGGGGAGGGGGGGTCTTACAAATGGTATCAGTTTGCCACGATCCTCAACTAAGAAGTCATTCAACAATGGTGCCACCCCCGTTTGGTTAGTCAGTTTGGGGACAAACTGACTTAGCGGAAGCAGTGGTGTGCCCATATGTAATTCACATTAAGTTTGTCCAACTTTGACCTTAAGTTTAGCCAACCTGACCACAAATTTGTCATGTATGTGTAGGTTCCACTGCATGTTGAGCCAATGGGGGGTACTCCTACCCCTCCCATACCCACTCAGTTCCAACAGTCTGAGTTGGGGCAAACGCTTACCTCCATTCTTGATGCTTTTAAGGCACAGCAGGCTCCGGTGCAACAACAAGCCCCGAGCTCCAACTGGCTGAGCACCTTCCGGGCTCTCTCCCCTCCCGTCTACCTTGGGACGGAGTCAGCTGTACGTACAGAGGAATGGCTAGACACGATAGAAGAGTTGCTGGCTGGTATCCGTTGCCCGGCCAACATGGCAGTGACATTGGCAGTGTCCGTCTTGGACTTACATGCGAAGAGGTGGTGGAAGTCCCTCATGGGCTCTACCTTCCAAGGCCGGATCTACACAGAGATAAGTTGGAGTGAATTCTCGGGTGTTTTCTTGGAGCACTTTATCCCTACATCGGCCCGAGATGAGCTTGAGCAGAGGTTCCTTCTACTAAAGCAGGGATCAAAGTCGGTTACAGAATACCAGCGGGAATTCCAGCATCTCGCAAGGTTCGCAGACTCTTATGAGTTGGATGACAGAGGTTATGCCAAGCGCTTCTATAAAGGGCTGCGAGATCCCCTAAGGCAGTCCCTTTTGTTTATAGCGGATGGTAGCTTGGCAGAGATCATTGATATGGCGAAAAGATTGGAGGCGGACCACCTGGGTTGTAGTAAGAGGCCTGCGGAGGACGTGATGGAAGCCGGCCCAAGTAATAGAAGGAGACGGGACTTCAGAGGAGGAAGAGGTTATCAAAGAGGTGGCGGGCGTGTCCACCGAAACTATAGGGTGGAGCATCCAGTTCCGCAGCCGCCTGCGTTGCCTCCACCCCCACAGCATCAGCGATTTCAACAACCTGAAGGGCGTCGTGGTCTGGTGTGCTTCGAATGCAACCAGCCGGGCCACATCCGGCGTTTTTGCCCGCAGCTATATGGGAACGCCCCTCCTGCCCTCCCTCCTGCTCTCCCTCCAGCAGCTCCACGAGGGCGGGGTTATATGCGCGGTCGAGGACGAGGACCGCCAAGAGGAAACCCCGGACCGGTCCGGGATCAGGTGTACGCGCTTGACATGGCGCAGGAAAGGAACCCACAAGATGTGATTGCAGGTATGATTTAATTAATTTACATATTTGCATGATCTAGCTTGAATTGATTAGAACTTACTAGCCACTAGCAATAAGTTTTGGTTGTTGGTACTTAGGCACCGTGATTATTGGCGGGAAGACAGCCTATGCGCTGTTCGATACCGGTGCCTCACACTCCTTTGTGTCCGAGGATTTCATAAAAGACATGGGGGATGTACAGTACTTCACTGGCATAGCCCGACGTGTACGCCTTCCGGACGGCTCAGAGATGATCGCAACCGCCAAGTGCGAGTTGGAGTTATTTATTGATGGGAAGGCCTTTGATACGCCGGCCACGGTTCTGAGAATGCCGGAGTTTGACATCATTTTGGGCATGGCATGGCTGGACTGGCACTTCGCGAGGATCGACTGCGCGGAGAAACGGATCTATTTGAGGCATGGAGACTCTGACGTCATCTTCCAAGGTATTGGCTTCGCGCCACGTATGATATTATCTTCTATTCAGGCTGTAAAGGCTCATATGAAGGGGGATGAGGTCTTCATGATCTGGTTCGAGTTGAAGGAAGCAGCGTTGGAATTAAAGGATGTACGGGTAGTGCGGGATTTTCCTGAGGTATTTCCTGAGAAGCTACCAGGATTACCTCCGCATAGAGAGGTTGACTTCCAGATCAATCTAGTACCAGGTGCCAAGCCTGTATCCAAGGCTCCGTACAGAATGGCTCCGAAAGAACTCGCGGAGTTTAGAGTTCAATTGCAAGAACTGGTGGATTCAGGGTTCGTTCGCCCCAGTTCATCACCATGGGGAGCCCCTGTGCTGTTCGTGAAGAAGAAGGATGGAACACTGCGATTGTGTATAGATTATCGGGAACTCAATCGGTTGACGGTGCGGAACACTTATCCGCTACCGCGGATCGATGAGTTGTTCGATCAACTAGTGGGAGCACATTGGTTTTCTAAATTGGATTTGCGCTCCGGATACTATCAGTTGAGGATACATGAGGGGGATATTCAGAAAACAGCATTCAGTTCGAGATATGGTTTGTATGAGTTCACAGTAATGCCGTTTGGGCTCACAAATGCCCCTTCGGCCTTCATGAGTTTGATGAACAAGGTGTTTGAACCGTATTTGGACATCTTCGTCATTGTTTTCATCGACGACATCTTGGTCTACTCAAAGACGGAGGAGGAGCATGTCGAGCACCTGACCTTGGTTTTGAAGAAATTGAAGGAGCACGCCTTGTATGCCAAGTTTAGCAAGTGTGAATTCTGGCTTAAGGAGGTTGCCTTCTTGGGGCATGTGATCAGTGGAGCAGGATTAGCTGTGGATCCAGCTAAGGTGCGGGCCGTGAAGGAGTGGTCGCCCTTGAAGTCGGCGGCCGATGTACGAAGCTTTCTTGGACTTGCTGGCTACTACCGCAAGTTCGTGAAAGGATTTTCCAAGATTGCCCTTCCTCTTACCTCCTTGACGAAGAAGGGTGTGCCATTTGAGTGGATGCCTCAATGTGAAGCAGCATTTCAAGAGTTGAAGGATAGGCTTACCTCCGCCCCCATCCTTGCACTTCCGTCGGGGAAGGAAGGATTTCAGGTTTACACGGACGCATCATATCAAGGGATGGGTGCGGTGCTGATGCAGCACGGGCATGTGATCGCTTATGCTTCAAGGCAGTTAAAGAAACATGAAATCAATTACCCGGTTCATGATTTGGAGTTGGGAGCAGTGGTGTTCGCTTTGAAAGTCTGGAGGCATTATTTATATGGCGTGCACTGCGAGATCTTTTCCGATCACAAAAACTTGAAGTATGTTCACACTCAGAAGGAGTTGAACCTGAGACAACGGCGGTGGTTGGAATTTCTATGCGACTACGAGTTCACCATGAACTACCACCCCGGGAAAGCGAACTCGGTAGCCGATGCCTTGAGTAGAAAAGTGCCAGGCTCTAGCCCAGAGTCTCGGCTGATGAGCATGGAGTTGGCTCGGATGATCGAGGAGATGGAAACTTACTCTAGTATTCAAGGATCCTTCGGCAGAGTATGCGGAGTATTTGGCCAACATGAGCATAGTTTGTGATATCCGAGACCGGATTCGGGTGGAGCAAGGAATGGATGCGGCCTTGGCCCCGACAATCAAGGCAATTGAAGATGGGACCACCGATGAGTACACACTCAAAGACGGCCTCATTTATTTTCGTGGCCGACTCTATATTCCCAAGGGCGGCAAAATTCGGGAGGATATCTTGAGAGAGGCACATTCCTCTCAATATTCAGTGCACCCTGGTATTGCTAAGATGTACGCCGGATTGCGGAAGACCATGTGTTGGCCGGGAATGAAGAAGGATGTTCGCTACTATGTTACACATTGCGAAGCTTGCCAAAGAGTGAAGGCTGAATGCAGGAGTCCCGGTGGTTTGTTGCAGTCATTGCCCATCCCCGAATGGAAGTTCGAGGATATCTCCATGGACTTTGTTCATGGGTTACCTCGTTCCCGCTCCGGGAATGATTCAGTATGGGTTATTGTGGATCGACTGACAAAGGTGGCCCGGTTCATTCCAATGAAGAAGGAAGCACACGTGGATGTTTTGGTACGCCTTTTTGTGGAGCAATTTGTACGGTATCATGGCGTGCCCAAGACAATTGTTTCGGATCGGGATGGTCGGTTTACATCCAATGAGTGGAAGGCGGTACAGGCGTATTTGGGCTCACGCCTAACCTTTAGTACCGCATTTCATCCTCAGACGGACGGGCAGTCAGAGCGGACCATCAGAACACTGGAGGATTTATTGAGGTTATGTGTGTTGGACAGAGGAGAGCCATGGGAAAGGCTCTTGCCCCTGGTGGAATTCTCCTTACAACAATAGTCATCAAGCGAGCATCGGTATGGCGCCCCATGAAGCCCTTTACGGAAGAAGGTGCAGGACTCCCTTGTCTTGGGTGCAAGATGAAGATCCGAAGGCATTGGGAAACGAATACATAGATGATACTGATGCGGCGGTCAGATTGATACGGGATCGCATGTTGGAGGCTCAAAGTCGGCAGGCGAAATATTACAATAAAAAGCACCGGATGGTGGAGTTCCAAGTGGGCGAAAAAGTGTTCCTTAAGATTCGGCCGATGCATGGAGTGTCACGGGTGCGGGGAGTGAAAAAGCTCAGCCCAAGGTATGTTGGGCCTTATACTATACTAGAAAGGATCGGCCCGTTGGCCTATCGGTTGGAGTTACCACCAGAACTAGAAAATCTCCATGACGTGTTCCATGTGTCGTCGCTTCGAAAAGCACTGTTGCGGCCCGACCAGTATATTCCCACTACTGATGGTGCAGTGGCATCAGATAGGTCTGTGCGACTAGAGCCGGTGCGGATTGTTGACAGCGAGACAAGGACTTTGCGCCGCAAAAGTGTACCCTTGGTGAAGGTACTATGGTCGAATCATGGGAAAGAAGAGTACACGTGGGAGCCAATGGATTTAATGCAGCAACGCTACCCGGAGTTGTTTGCTCAAGGTAATCTTATTTAAAAGCATATGTTAAATTTCCTGTTATGCTCTTCTCCCCATAGCCTAAGCCTGATTTCGGGGACGAAATCTTTTATTTTGTTTATAGGATTTGTAACGTCCCGAATCGCTCTAGGCCCCTAGTGTGTGTGTTTTGAGTCAGGAGGGTTGACTTGAGTCCTGAGAGTGCAGGGAATTGGACTGCACTTGTGGAGAAATGGAGAATCAGTGTAAAAAGGAAGTAACACGGGTAGGGACACGACCGTGTGCCTACCCGTGTGCGTCGAGTTGAGCTCGACGACGCGTGTCGAGATTGTCGAGCTGTGTCGACACCAACGGACACGGGTAGGGACACGGCCGTGTGCCTACCCGTGTGCGTCGAGTTGAGCTCGACGACCCGTGTCGAGATCGTCGAGCTGTGTCGACACCAAGGGACACGGGTAGGGACACGGCCGTGTGCCTACCCGTGTGCGTCGAGTTGAGCTCGACGACCCGTGTCGAGATCGTCGAGCTGTGTCGACACCAAGGGACACGGGTAGGGACACGGCCGTGTGCCTACCCGTGTGCGTCGAGTTGAGCTCGACGACCCGTGTCGAGATCGTCGAGCTGTGTCGACACCAAGTGACACGGGTAGTGACACGGCCGTGTCCCTACCCGTGTGCGTCGAGTTGAGCTCGACGAGAAGTGTCGAGACGCAACCGAGAAGTACACGGCCAAGGACACGGCTATGCACACGGCCGTGTCATGTGGACACGGGTCGGGACACGGGCGTGTCCCAACCCGTGTCAAGTGTTGAACCGACATGGAAACTGTCGTTGCCGCTTCGCCAGGCAGGACACGGGTAAGGACACGGCCGTGTCCCTAACCGTGTCACATTTTATATATATAGGGGAGAGAAAACCCTAGCCGTTTTCATTCTCTTTTCTTCCCCTATTTTCTGTGAGATCTCCTGTGAGAGGGAAAACTGCAGGAGCAAGTCCTACCGGAGGAGATCGCCATCGCCGTGAAAGGGAAAATGCCGCCAAGGAGAACTACGAGATCCATGGCTAGAAATGGTGGTACCGCTGGAGCCGATGTGAGTTTCCTACCCTCTCCCTTGGTGCTAGATCTATAGTTATTTCCTAGGCGAGACATCGACTCAAGAGAGTCTTGATGGTGAGGAGGAGTTTTCTAGGAAAGGTCATGCTAAGACTTGTGTCTTAGGTTTTAGATCTCTTCAACCACGCCCCTTTTCAATGGATGATAAGGGATGGTTTCGTGAAGGGTTTTGGCCTCTTGAGGGTGAATAAGGGAGGAGGTTTTCTGGAATGATTTTGGAAGATCGCCTTGAGGAGGAAGATGAACCGATGCCGTTCATTCCGCCTTAAGATGCGTGCAGAATCTGTATTCTGCGCGCAGCGAACTTCGTGACCATTTTTAAGTAGGATATGGGCAGATCTGGGCTTCTGGCTAAACACGAAAGTTGTAGCCCTTGAAAATACCTTTCCAACGAGTGGTTGCACGACTTCCGGTGAAGTCTGTAGCCACGGGAAAATCCAAACGAAAATGGTGTTTAATAAATCCTGCATGCAGAAACTGTGTTCTGTACGCAGCGGACTTCAAGTCCGATTTCAAATAGGATAATGTCAAATCTGGGTTGAGCTCTGAATATGAAAGATGTAGTCCATGGAAATACCTTTCCATCGAGGGTTACACGACTTCACCGGATTCCTGCAGCCTCGGGAATCTCCGGTCGAAGTTGCTGACCAGATTCAACCTGCGCCTAAATTCTGGGCTTAATGGAAAAATGGATTTTGATTCGGTGAAATTATTAACGCAAGATACTTGCCTTGGATGAACCCTTATGATTAATCATTTGTTGTGTGATTGAAGTATCTTACTAATCGCATTTCATATTACCAAATTGTGAAACAAACTTGTTTAAAAGAATTGAACTGGTAGGAATTGAAAGATTGAATATGGTGCACTTCATGTTTAAGTTATGATATTACTAAAAAGGAAGATGTGATAGATCTTATATGCGCATCACGTTATTTTACATTGTCATCATTTGGGAAGTCATATAGATGATTAGATCATGGCCATGGATATGTTTGATTAATGAAATGAGTCTAGTGGACCAATACTTAGAGCGTTGTCTCCCTACGGGTAGTATTGTGAAGGGATGTAAGTGCGGGGTTGACCGCCACTTGTTTTGGTTGTGTTGAGATAGGGTGCGGATGGATGGTTGGGCTGTGCCCTCGTGTTTACTTCCGAGGCCCCTTCCATGTTGTGTTGATATGGTGTTTGCATGTGGTGTGAGTCGACACGCGGTGTCGTAATCCCGGGTTAAGGATAGTGTGGCAGGTCTACGGGCTCGCCAGTCGTCACACCGACGGGAGTTGGCAGTTAGACTTGGTCGGTTTGGGCTGTGTCCTCGGTGTTCACGTCCCGAGGCCCCTCCGGCCATGTGAACGGTTGGGCTGTGTCCTCGTGCTTTCTTCCGAGGCCCCTTCCGGGTCACGCAAGGCCAGTTCGGGCTGTGTTCTTGGTGCACATCTACCCAAGACCCCGCTGGGCCATAGTACGCAGGGGCTCCGCTGTTGTGTTCTTAGCGTTGAGGCGTACGGAGGCCTAGGTGAAGTAGTGTGATACCCGCCTAGTAGTAGAAGTGCCCGTTCTACTGTCACCGCCTGGCCACGGCGGCTGATGCCTGAGAGGTTAGCTACCTGCTCGAAAAGTGGGAACTACAGTCTGTGTCGACATAGCAATTGCATGGGTGTGCATGGGTGAGTCATTGCATAGCATTCATAGCATTTCATATCATTGCACAACAAGATCCTCATCGTATAAGTTTGTATGGGCACTCTCATACGATGAGTTACTTTTATGTAACCCGATCCTTAACTTATAAGTTTGTATGGGCATTCTTATAAGTTAAGTTACTTCCTGCTCTTACTTATACTTGCTAGTTTACTTGTAGCTCTTATATAAATGCTGATAGTGATACTGTTTTCTCTTACTCTACTGCCACCTGTTTGTACCTGTCGTACACTTATAAATATTGTACCCTTGTTTCTCTTTCTCCGCCCGGTGCCGAGGAGTCGCCGGGGGAGCGGATGTGAAACCACTTAGTCGTTTCGACTAACGGTTGCTACGTCTTCCTTTTTAGGAGGTCACGCCGCAGGTAGAGCAGCCGCAGACTACGCAGCAGGACAGCCAGGCCAGGACGACAGGGCCTGATGTGACGGTGCCGTCGATACCGTCTGTTACTGATGTTAGTATTTTTATTACTCTGATGTAGCCCGTTTGGGCAATGATTAGCTGTACTCTGATATTTTGTAGAAGCATGTTTTAGCTTCTCATTATTGATGTTTTGGACTTTATATACTTAGTGTGGATTTTGACTTCTCTTGCTTATTTATTTGGTTGGGTTGGCATGATATATTGATATGGTTTCAGCCGGCGGAATAGGCGTCTTGTGGTACAGGTTAGCCCGTGTGCTAATGCTACCGCAAGGCGGCTGTTCCGGGCATAAGACTCCCTCTTCGTGCCGTGTTTTGGGATCCGGGGAGGGGGGGTCTTACAAATGGTATCAGTTTGCCACGATCCTCAACTAAGAAGTCATTCAACAATGGTGCCACCCCCGTTTGGTTAGTCAGTTTGGGGACAAACTGACTTAGCGGAAGCAGTGGTGTGCCCATATGTAATTCACATTAAGTTTGTCCAACTTTGACCTTAAGTTTAGCCAACCTGACCACAAATTTGTCGTGTATGTGTAGGTTCCACTGCATGTTGAGCCAATGGGGGGTACTCCTACCCCTCCCATACCCACTCAGTTCCAACAGTCTGAGTTGGGGCAAACGCTTACCGCCATTCTTGATGCTTTTAAGGCACAGCAGGCTCCGGTGCAACAACAAGCCCGAGCTCCAACTGGCTGAGCACCTTCCGGGCTCTCTCCCCTCCTGTCTACCTTGGGACGGAGTCAGCCGTATGTACAGAGGAATGGATAGACACGATAGAAGAGTTGCTGGCTGGTATCCGTTGCCCGGCCAACATGGCAGTGACATTGGCAGTGTCCGTCTTGGACTTACATGCGAAGAGGTGGTGGAAGTCCCTCATGGGCTCTACCTTCCAAGGCCGGATCTACACAGAGATAAGTTGGAGTGAATTCTCGGGTGTTTTCTTGGAGCACTTTATCCCTACATCGGCCCGAGATGAGCTTGAGCAGAGGTTCCTTCTACTAAAGCAGGGATCAAAGTCGGTTACAGAATACCAGCGGGAATTCCAGCATCTCGCAAGGTTCGCAGACTCTTATGAGTTGGATGACAGAGGTTATGCCAAGCGCTTCTATAAAGGGCTGCGAGATCCCCTAAGGCAGTCCCTTTTGTTTATAGCGGATGGTAGCTTGGCAGAGATCATTGATATGGCGAAAAGATTGGAGGCGGACCACCTGGGTTGTAGTAAGAGGCCTGCGGAGGACGTGATGGAAGCCGGCCCAAGTAATAGAAGGAGACGGGACTTCAGAGGAGGAAGAGGTTATCAAAGAGGTGGCGGGCGTGTCCACCGAAACTATAGGGTGGAGCATCCAGTTCCGCAGCCGCCTGCGTTGCCTCCACCCCCACAGCATCAGCGATTTCAACAACCTGAAGGGCGTCGTGGTCTGGTGTGCTTCGAATGCAACCAGCCGGGCCACATCCGGCGTTTTTGCCCGCAGCTATATGGGAACGCCCCTCCTGCCCTCCCTCCTGCTCTCCCTCCAGCAGCTCCACGAGGGCGGGGTTATATGCGCGGTCGAGGACGAGGACCGCCAAGAGGAAACCCCGGACCGGTCCGGGATCAGGTGTACGCGCTTGACATGGCGCAGGAAAGGAACCCACAAGATGTGATTGCAGGTATGATTTAATTAATTTACATATTTGCATGATCTAGCTTGAATTGATTAGAACTTACTAGCCACTAGCAATAAGTTTTGGTTGTTGGTACTTAGGCACCGTGATTATTGGCGGGAAGACAGCCTATGCGCTGTTCGATACCGGTGCCTCACACTCCTTTGTGTCCGAGGATTTCATAAAAGACATGGGGGATGTACAGTACTTCACTGGCATAGCCCGACGTGTACGCCTTCCGGACGGCTCAGAGATGATCGCAACCGCCAAGTGCGAGTTGGAGTTATTTATTGATGGGAAGGCCTTTGATACGCCGGCCACGGTTCTGAGAATGCCGGAGTTTGACATCATTTTGGGCATGGCATGGCTGGACTGGCACTTCGCGAGGATCGACTGCGCGGAGAAACGGATCTATTTGAGGCATGGAGACTCTGACGTCATCTTCCAAGGTATTGGCTTCGCGCCACGTATGATATTATCTTCTATTCAGGCTGTAAAGGCTCATATGAAGGGGGATGAGGTCTTCATGATCTGGTTCGAGTTGAAGGAAGCAGCGTTGGAATTAAAGGATGTACGGGTAGTGCGGGATTTTCCTGAGGTATTTCCTGAGAAGCTACCAGGATTACCTCCGCATAGAGAGGTTGACTTCCAGATCAATCTAGTACCAGGTGCCAAGCCTGTATCCAAGGCTCCGTACAGAATGGCTCCGAAAGAACTCGCGGAGTTTAGAGTTCAATTGCAAGAACTGGTGGATTCAGGGTTCGTTCGCCCCAGTTCATCACCATGGGGAGCCCCTGTGCTGTTCGTGAAGAAGAAGGATGGAACACTGCGATTGTGCATAGATTATCGGGAACTCAATCGGTTGACGGTGCGGAACACTTATCCGCTACCGCGGATCGATGAGTTGTTCGATCAACTAGTGGGAGCACATTGGTTTTCTAAATTGGATTTGCGCTCCGGATACTATCAGTTGAGGATACATGAGGGGGATATTCAGAAAACAGCATTCAGTTCGAGATATGGTTTGTATGAGTTCACAGTAATGCCGTTTGGGCTCACAAATGCCCCTTCGGCCTTCATGAGTTTGATGAACAAGGTGTTTGAACCGTATTTGGACATCTTCGTCATTGTTTTCATCGACGACATCTTGGTCTACTCAAAGACGGAGGAGGAGCATGTCGAGCACCTGACCTTGGTTTTGAAGAAATTGAAGGAGCACGCCTTGTATGCCAAGTTTAGCAAGTGTGAATTCTGGCTTAAGGAGGTTGCCTTCTTGGGGCATGTGATCAGTGGAGCAGGATTAGCTGTGGATCCAGCTAAGGTGCGGGCCGTGAAGGAGTGGTCGCCCTTGAAGTCGGCGGCCGATGTACGAAGCTTTCTTGGACTTGCTGGCTACTACCGCAAGTTCGTGAAAGGATTTTCCAAGATTGCCCTTCCTCTTACCTCCTTGACGAAGAAGGGTGTGCCATTTGAGTGGATGCCTCAATGTGAAGCAGCATTTCAAGAGTTGAAGGATAGGCTTACCTCCGCCCCCATCCTTGCACTTCCGTCGGGGAAGGAAGGATTTCAGGTTTACACGGACGCATCATATCAAGGGATGGGTGCGGTGCTGATGCAGCACGGGCATGTGATCGCTTATGCTTCAAGGCAGTTAAAGAAACATGAAATCAATTACCCGGTTCATGATTTGGAGTTGGGAGCAGTGGTGTTCGCTTTGAAAGTCTGGAGGCATTATTTATATGGCGTGCACTGCGAGATCTTTTCCGATCACAAAAACTTGAAGTATGTTCACACTCAGAAGGAGTTGAACCTGAGACAACGGCGGTGGTTGGAATTTCTATGCGACTACGAGTTCACCATGAACTACCACCCCGGGAAAGCGAACTCGGTAGCCGATGCCTTGAGTAGAAAAGTGCCAGGCTCTAGCCCAGAGTCTCGGCTGATGAGCATGGAGTTGGCTCGGATGATCGAGGAGATGGAACTTACTCTAGTATTCAAGGATCCTTCGGCAGAGTATGCGGAGTATTTGGCCAACATGAGCATAGTTTGTGATATCCGAGACCGGATTCGGGTGGAGCAAGGAATGGATGCGGCCTTGGCCCCGACAATCAAGGCAATTGAAGATGGGACCACCGATGAGTACACACTCAAAGACGGCCTCATTTATTTTCGTGGCCGACTCTATATTCCCAAGGGCGGCAAAATTCGGGAGGATATCTTGAGAGAGGCACATTCCTCTCAATATTCAGTGCACCCTGGTATTGCTAAGATGTACGCCGGATTGCGGAAGACCATGTGTTGGCCGGGAATGAAGAAGGATGTTCGCTACTATGTTACACATTGCGAA
Organism: Platanthera guangdongensis; assembly: GCA_039583875.1. NCBI lineage: Eukaryota > Viridiplantae > Streptophyta > Magnoliopsida > Asparagales > Orchidaceae > Platanthera > Platanthera guangdongensis. Next base: position 105,142,135 of record CM077166.1, read on the forward strand.
GCTTGCCAAAGAGTGAAGGCTGAATGCAGGAGTCCCGGTGGTTTGTTGCAGTCATTGCCCATCCCCGAATGGAAGTTCGAGGATATCTCCATGGACTTTGTTCATGGGTTACCTCGTTCCCGCTCCGGGAATGATTCAGTATGGGTTATTGTGGATCGACTGACAAAGGTGGCCCGGTTCATTCCAATGAAGAAGGAAGCACACGTGGATGTTTTGGTACGCCTTTTTGTGGAGCAATTTGTACGGTATCATGGCGTGCCCAAGACAATTGTTTTGGATCGGGATGGTCGGTTTACATCCAATGAGTGGAAGGCGGTACAGCGTATTTGGGCTCACGCCTAACCTTTAGTACCGCATTTCATCCTCAGACGGACGGGCAGTCAGAGCGGACCATCAGAACACTGGAGGATTTATTGAGGTTATGTGTGTTGGACAGGGGAGAGCCATGGGAAAGGCTCTTGCCCCTGGTGGAATTCTCTTACAACAATAGTCATCAAGCGAGCATCGGTATGGCGCCCCATGAAGCCCTTTACGGAAGAAGGTGCAGGACTCCCTTGTCTTGGGTGCAAGATGAAGATCCGAAGGCATTGGGAAACGAATACATAGATGATACTGATGCGGCGGTCAGATTGATACGGGATCGCATGTTGGAGGCTCAAAGTCGGCAGGCGAAATATTACAATAAAAAGCACCGGATGGTGGAGTTCCAAGTGGACGAAAAAGTGTTCCTTAAGATTCGGCCGATGCATGGAGTGTCACGGGTGCGGGGAGTGAAAAAGCTCAGCCCAAGGTATGTTGGGCCTTATACTATACTAGAAAGGATCGGCCCGTTGGCCTATCGGTTGGAGTTACCACCAGAACTAGAAAATCTCCATGACGTGTTCCATGTGTCGTCGCTTCGAAAAGCACTGTTGCGGCCCGACCAGTATATTCCCACTACTGATGGTGCAGTGGCATCAGATAGGTCTGTGCGACTAGAGCCGGTGCGGATTGTTGACAGCGAGACAAGGACTTTGCGCCGCAAAAGTGTACCCTTGGTGAAGGTACTATGGTCGAATCATGGGAAAGAAGAGTACACGTGGGAGCCAATGGATTTAATGCAGCATCGCTACCCGGAGTTGTTTGCTCAAGGTAATCTTATTTAAAAGCATATGTTAAATTTCCTGTTATGCTCTTCTCCCCATAGCCTAAGCCTGATTTCGGGGACGAAATCTTTTATTTTGTTTATAGGATTTGTAACATCCCGAATCGCTCTAGGCCCCTAGTGTGTGTGTTTTGAGTCAGGAGGGTTGACTTGAGTCCTGAGAGTGCAGGGAATTGGACTGCACTTGTGGATAAATGGAGAATCAGTGTAAAAAGGAAGTAACACGGGTAGGGACACGACCGTGTGCCTACCCGTGTGCGTCGAGTTGAGCTCGACGACGCGTGTCGAGATTGTCGAGCTGTGTCGACACCAACGGACACGGGTATGGACACGGCCGTGTGCCTACCCGTGTGCGTCGAGTTGAGCTCGACGACCCGTGTCGAGATCGTCGAGCTGTGTCGACACCAAGGGACACGGGTAGGGACACGGCCGTGTGCCTACCCGTGTGCGTCGAGTTGAGCTCGACGACCCGTGTCGAGATCGTCGAGTTGTGTCGACACCAAGGGACACGGGTAGGGACACGGCCGTGTGCCTACCCGTGTGCGTCGAGTTGAGCTCGACGACCCGTGTCGAGATCGTCGAGCTGTGTCGACACCAAGTGACACGGGTAGTGACACGGCCGTGTCCCTACCCGTGTGCGTCAAGTTGAGCTCGACGAGAAGTGTCGAGACGCAACCCGAGAAGTACACGGCCAAGGACACGGCTATGCACACGGCCGTGTCATGTGGACACGGGTCGGGACACGGGCGTGTCCCAACCCGTGTCAAGTGTTGAACCGACATGGAAACTGTCGTTGCCGCTTCGCCAGGCAGGACACGGGTAAGGACACGGCCGTGTCCCTAACCGTGTCACATTTTATATATATAGGGGAGAGAAAACCCTAGCCGTTTTCATTCTCTTTTCTTCCCCTATTTTCTGTGAGATCTCCTGTGAGAGGGAAAACTGCAGGAGCAAGTCCTACCGGAGGAGATTCGCCATCGCCGTGAAAGGGAAAATGCCGCCAAGGAGAACTACGAGATCCATAGCTAGAAATGGTGGTACCGCTGGAGCCGATGTGAGTTTCCTACCCTCTCCCTTGGTGCTAGATCTATAGTTATTTCCCTAGGCGAGACATCGACTCAAGAGAGTCCTGATGGTGAGGAGGAGTTTTCTAGGAAAGGTCATGCTAAGACTTGTGTCTTAGGTTTTAGATCTCTTCAACCACGCCCTTTTTCAATGGATGATAAGGGATGGTTTCGTGAAGGGTTTTGGCCTCTTGAGGGTGAATAAGGGAGGAGGTTTTCTGGAATGATTTTGGAAGATCGCCTTGAGGAGGAAGATGAACCGATGCCGTTCATTCCGCCTTAAGATGCGTGCAGAATCTGTATTCTGCGCGCAGCGAACTTCGTGACCATTGTTAAGTAGGATATGGGCAGATCTGGGCTTCTGGCTAAACACGAAAGTTGTAGCCCTTGAAAATACCTTTCCAACGAGTGGTTGCACGACTTCCGGTGAAGTCTGTAGCCACGGGAAAATCCAAACGAAAATGTTGTTTAATAAATCCTGCATGCAGAAACTGTGTTCTGTACGCATCGGACTTCAAGTCCGATTTCAAATAGGATAATGTCAAATCTGGGTTGAGCTCTGAATATGAAAGATGTAGTCCATGGAAATACCTTTCCATCGATTGGTTACACGACTTCACCGGATTCCTGCAGCCTCGGGAATCTCCGGTCGAAGTTGCTGACCAGATTCAACCTGCGCCTAAATTCTGGGCTTAATGGAAAAATGGATTTTGATTCGGTGAAATTATTAACGCAAGATACTTGCCTTGGATGAACCCTTATAATTAATCATTTGTTGTGTGATTGAAGTATCTTACTAATCGCATTTCATATTACCAAATTGTGAAACAAACTTGTTTAAAAGAATTGAACTTGTAGGAATTGAAAGATTGAATATGGTGCACTTCATGTTTAAGTTATGATATTACTAAAAAGGAAGATGTGATAGATCTTATATGCGCATCACGTTATTTTACATTGTCATCATTTGGGAAGTCATATAGATGATTAGATCATGGCCATGGATATGTTTGATTAATGAAATGAGTCTAGTGGACCAATACTTAGAGCGTTGTCTCCCTACGGGTAGTATTGTGAAGGGTTGTAAGTGCGGGGTTGACCGCCACTTGTTTTGGTTGTGTTGAGATAGGGTGCGGATGGATGGTTGGGCTGTGCCCTCGTGTTTACTTCCGAGGCCCCTTCCATGTTGTGTTGATATGGTGTTTGCATGTGGTGTGAGTCGACACGCGGTGTCGTAATCCCGGGTTAAGGATAGTGTGGCAGGTCTACGGGCTCGCCAGTCGTCACACCGACGGGAGTTGGCAGTTAGACTTGGTCGGTTTGGGCTGTGTCCTCGGTGTTCACGTCCCGAGGCCCCTCCGGCCATGTGAACGGTTGGGCTGTGTCCTCGTGCTTTCTTCCGAGGCCCCTTCCGGGTCACGCAAGGCCAGTTCGGGCTGTGTTCTTGGTGCACATCTACCCAAGACCCCGCTGGGCCATAGTACGCAGGGGCTCCGCTGTTGTGTTCTTAGCGTTGAGGCGTACGGAGGCCTAGGTGAAGTAGTGTGATACCCGCCTAGTAGTAGAAGTGCCCGTTCTACTGTCACCGCCTGGCCACGGCGGCTGATGCCTGAGAGGTTAGCTACCTGCTCGAAAAGTGGGAACTACAGTCTGTGTCGACATAGCAATTGCATGGGTGTGCATGGGTGAGTCATTGCATAGCATTCATAGCATTTCATATCATTGCACAACAAGATCGTCATCGTATAAGTTTGTATGGGCACTCTCATACGATGAGTTACTTTTATGTAACCCGATCCTTAACTTATAAGTTTGTATGGGCATTCTTATAAGTTAAGTTACTTCCTGCTCTTACTTATACTTGCTAGTTTACTTGTAGCTCTTATATAAATGCTGATAGTGATACTGTTTCTCTTACTCTACTGCCACCTGTTTGTACCTGTCGTACACTTATAAATATTGTACCCTTGTTTCTCTTTCTCCGCCCGGTGCCGAGGAGTCGCCGGGGGAGCGGATGTGAAACCACTTAGTCGTTTCGACTAACGGTTGCTACGTCTTCCTTTTTAGGAGGTCACGCCGCAGGTAGAGCAGCCGCAGACTACGCAGCAGGACAGCCAGGCCAGGACGACAGGGCCTGATGTGACGGTGCCGTCGATACCGTCTGTTACTGATGTTAGTATTTTTATTACTCTGATGTAGCCCATTTGGGCAATGATTAGCTGTACTCTGATATTTTGTAGAAGCATGTTTTAGCTTCTCATTATTGATGTTTTGGACTTTATATACTTAGTGTGGATTTTGACTTCTCTTGCTTATTTATTTGGTTGGGTTGGCATGATATATTGATATGGTTTCAGCCGGCGGAATAGGCGTCTTGTGGTACAGGTTAGCCCGTGTGCTAATGCTACCGCAAGGCAGCTGTTCCGGGCATAAGACTCCCTCTTCGTGCCGTGTTTTGGGATCCGGGGAGGGGGGGTCTTACAAGGGGACCAAGTATCAATCTCTGTTGAGGTGATTTGGCACCTTAAGCCCACAAGGGACACTTGACCTAATTACCCCTTTTGGGTCAAGGTTAGAGTTTACTTAAATCCAAACCAAATCATCTCCAAATGAGATGAAATTTTATACGGAGACCTATATTGACCCCAATAACCTCTCAACAAAATTTGGGTTGATGTGGAGGTAATTAGACCCTATAATTTAATTATAAAATTTTATTAAATATTTACAAAAAATATAGGAAAAGTATGTCCAAAAATTCTCATTATTGGACAGGTGATGGTATAGATAAGAGTGACCCCCAGTTTAAATTTCAGGTCATTTGAATGGGTGGTTGACTGGGGGCACTCAAATAAACCTCTACTCAACCCTATGTATAGGCCTCACCAAAATGAGTGTTGTGGTCAAACCACTTACCCAAATGGTTGAAATAAATTTTAGATTAAACTATATTTCAAGATCTACAATTATTATACTGGCCATTTGCTCTAATTGAGCATCGAAGTATTTGTAAATTAATTCCTAATGTGACTGATTTTTAAAGCCATAAAATAAATAAAATTTAATATAAATAACTTGATCTTGCACGGATCTTGATGCAAATCTGACGATTGCTGGTCTTCTTCTTCCTCCAGCCGATGGGTGAGATTTACCAAACCTGGAGCAACTTCCAACACTATTTCCTGGCCACCTGACCAACTCCCTGGCCGACGAACACCGCCACCACCTTTGTTGAGGTGGGGGCTATTGCCTGTTGGAGGCACTGCCGTAGGAGGGGCGGTTTCCGACGATCCCGCATTGTTGGAAATCCATGAAAATTTCTGAAAATCTCCTCTCCAATCGGGCTCAATTGAGCCCAATTTCTCTCCTGAAATATCTAAGGATCTAGCCCACGAAGAGAGGAGTAGAGGAGGGCATGTAACCATGCGTGCCGACAAGTGTGATGGTGGTGAGCCATGGCCGGTGGTGGTGTCGTCAGGTATGTTGCAACCGCGCAGTGGGATTGCTCGATTCCTTTAAAAAAATGTGGAAACTCCTCACCTCTGCCTGGTTAAGCTTTTAAAGCACTCAAATGGGGGAGGTGAAGGGTGTAGGCTGAAATGCCCATTAATGTCCTTAATGAAGAATTTCGGCCATGGTGGTTGGGGGTGAACCTGGGCTCAATCTGGTCGGGAAACAGCTGGAAACTCCTCCTCTTCCCCAAAGGAGTTGAATCTAGCAATAAAGGGTGGCCCTTGCCTCCCTATGCCATAAATGTCCTTCTCCCTCATTTTCTCTCTCCTTCGTTAAAGGGCAAGTGGAGCTTTTCTCTATTGTAGTCACCTTGGCCGAAATTAAAGGTGTAATTCAGTCAAGATACACACCATAAAATCATCTAAATGATTATCATGAGGCTAACCCAAATGAATTTGGGTTTGAGCATGAGTTATCCCATTTGGGTTAACTTGACCCAAATGTGGGTTAGCCAAACCCTAAGCCACATTGGGTTACCTATCTATCCCTAGGAGGTGATTAGTGACTCATTGTAACATGCTAAGGTCTAGGGAGAGCTTGGTGGGGTGGGTTTGGCACCTTGGGGGTCACTTAACCCTTAGGAAGGGTACTTTAACCAAATTAGTTTTAGGGTTGACTTTGGTCAGCTTAATCTCTCGGGTTGACCCCAATGGGTCCTTGGTGACCCATTGACCTCACATTAGGGTTAGGGAGGCATGCGTGGGGTTCACTTATCTTAAGGAAGGTCAATTGACACTAAGTATGTCAGTTTGACCCATTTATGGTTATGGTGGACCTATGTCAACTTGACCACTTTAATTGCCCCCAATGGGTCCTTAGTGACCCTATGGACCACCGAAGGGGTTAGAGGTGTTGTGGGGGGGGGGGGGGGTCATAAAGACAAGTTGAAGCCCTACTGTCAAACCTTAAGTCTGGTGGTGAGATTGAGCTATAGGTAGACCAAGGTGATTTTCACCTTGGTCCGTGTTCACTTGGCCCTTTGAGCTTCTTATGGTTTTGTCAAGATTTAGTCATGACAAACCCACTCCTAGGGGTCTAGTCGTTTGAGGGATGTTACAGTCTAGCTTTCTTCTTGAGAATAAGCTCACAAAAGCAAAGATGGACAAGACATTATTTCTTAGGGAAGTAAAAGACAAGATTTTGCTAGTGCAAATCTATGTCGACGATATTACTTTTGGCACTACGGAATATAACCTTTGCAAGAAGTTTTCTAAACTTATGTAAGAGAATTTTGAAATGAGATGTATGGGAGAGCTGAAGAATTTATTAGAACTTCGGGTGAAAAAATCTGAAGATGGAATTTTCATCTCACAAACGAAGTTCACCAAGGAGTTACTTAAGAAATTCGGAATGGATAACGTAATCTCGATGAGGACTCCAGCGGCTTTAACTATGTCTCTATACAAGTATGAGAAAGGGAAACATTTTGATGCAACCAAGTATAGAAGTATAATTAGATCCTTGGTCTATATTACTGCCAGTAGACCTGACAAAATGTTATCGACTTGTGTGTGCGCTAGATTTCAGGTGAAGTATAAGGAATCTCATTACGTCGCTGCAAAGCGAATTTTAAGATAACTTAAGGACACACAAAATCTTGGCTTTTTGTACCCAAGAAGTAATGATGTCGAGCTAATTGGTTTTTTAGATGTAGATTTTGCAGGTAGTATGGACGACAGGAAAAGCACTTCTGAAGCATGCCAATTCCTCAAAAGAAGGCTCTTCTCATGGAGAAGCAAGAAGAAAATTGTGTGGCAACATCAACTGCCGATTCAGAGTATATCTCTATCGGTAGTTGTTGAGAACAACTTCTATGGATCAGGAATCATCTTGAGGATTACAACCTGGAGTTTAAAGAGATTATGATGTTCTGCGACTCCTCTAGTACTATAGCAATCGCGAATAATCCAGGCACTTACAGCCAGACAAAGCACATCGAAGTATGTTATCATTTCATATGGGAACATGTGGAGAATAAGGATATAGCCCTCATCTATGTCCCGACGGATAAGCAGGTCACAAATATATTCACGAAGCCACTAGACGAGGACAAGTTCTCATTTTTCAAAACAGAACAGGGCATGCAAAACAAGGACTCATGAAGATGGCTAAGAAGACAGGAAGACACTCCGAAAATCCATCAAAGCAAAAAAATTTGTCCAAGTCAAATTCGTCGGATATAAGTCAGCAAAACTAGGTGATTCGTCAGATATTTGATGAGGCCTATTTATATACTGATTTTCGGACTCATCTGCGCTAGTTTTCTTTCACTAGCACTTCACTTTTAGTTCGTTATCGTATATATTTCATCTAATCTTTATTTCCTTAGGAAGTGCACTTATAAGCCTGTGGTTGTGTATTTTTGTTACTTTTATTGATTGTACTTCTTATTAAGATCGCCTAGAATGTCAGCACATATTAGTGGTTAGTTTTTCCTACAGGTACAGAGGTTGTGTGGGTGCTCTGGGTTGGTTTGGGGCCCATTTATGCCTAAGGGACACTGATCATGCATTTTTACATGTGCACGCTCAGTGGATTCTTTATTGCACGACCACTGGTCATGCTCCACTGATCATGTGCATTGATTCCATTTTTTACCACGTTCTGCCATGCCAATATGCACTATCACATGACACACTGTGCACGACCAATGGTCGTGCGCCACTGATCGTGTGCATTGATTCCATTTTTTACTATGTTCTGCAATGCCAATACGCACTATCACAGGACACTGTGAACACGACCATTGGTCGTACACCACTAATCGTATGCATAATAATTCTTGAAATCTATAAAAATGCAGGTTCCTCCCTAATTCTACATTCTGGAATTTTTCTTCGCCATTTTCATCTCCGAGGAGGGTTCCACCGATCTCCTTCTTCCTCCACTGTAGGGTGGGGTTTCGGGTAAGCTTTCAATGCCAAATTCAAGCCAGATCTTCCTCTCAGCCTCCTCCTTCATCCTTGAGATTCAAGAAGGTTTTGACCTAGCTTTCATCATCAAACTCGGAGGAGTTTGTAACATCCTTCACCGGATCATGACACGAAGAAGACGGGTCCATTGGGAGTTAGTGACATCCTCCTCTACCCCGGATGCAGTTAAGGACCTAGCTAGGATGCGGATTGACAACCCGGCGATTCCTTCCGTGAATTCTCAGCAAGACTTCGAATCTGGTCGATTTTGCACTCTCTTTTTCTTTTGTTGTTGATAGTGTAATTTGATCTCTATGTATTTGATTAAGTGTACTTAATTTGTTATACGTTTGTGCATAATCATGACTACATGATTTTATACTCATGTTATTTGCTTGAGGTCCGCCCTTTTCCATCCTACACCACATAGTGTCACATTAGCAATTGCTAGTGGCGTGCCTAGCGAAGAGGTGCTCACGACTCTCATCCTGCCGTTCTCACCACCTCATCCGCAAGCCTACTTGTCCATCCGCCTAGCGATTCGGTGCATAGCTTCCCATGTAGTTTTCCATCTGCCTGGTGAAGCATTGTATAGCGACAATGCATAGGAGTAGTTTATTAGTGTTTTACTTTCTTTTTTCACAAACAATCAAAACCACCTTCGTAAACACCGACCAAAGGGCTTTAATCTCAAGTCCCCCTCAAAATTAACTTCACCTTACTATGTTCCTTGAGAGATCAATATTTGGGAAAATTCGCCGATTTTATATGACTTGTGCGACCGGCACACTTGTTGTAAACCGCATCAACATTCACACCTAAACTCGACGAATTTGACTATGCGTCCGGTGAATTTCGACGAATTCCACTTATGTCAACATTTTCTCTCTTATATTGGATCTGAAGAGTCACGATTCAGGTACGCGTCATTCCCATTGTCAAAATTTTTTAATATATATATACAAGGGTTCGGGGCAAACCATTCTACTTGCCAAAAGAAGAAAATCCAGATTCGTTAAAATGTTCTTCCCAATGAATCGATCCGACAGTTTGTAATCTTCTTACTGACGGTTCGATAACTGCAGATCATATCCCTCGCTGATTCGATTCAGTGATAGCCATCCAAGCTCGTTTCAACTATCAGCCGCCATTTCATCTCTTCCAGAAGATTTCCACCGATCTGTGAGGGTAACAGCAGCCGACAGTCCCTCCTAGCTGATTCCTAAGTTCTCAATTTAATGTTTCTCCATGGCTCCTCAAAGAACAAGTGGAGTGCTAGGTGGTGGAGGACTCGTTTGAACAGGGTTTGCATCAGCATCAAATGAGTTCAGGAATGTTATCCTTATGTTGGACTCTGCTGGCCACTCTCATCCCAGAACACCCGTGCATGATACTGGTTAAAGACATTCTAGAATTCTTTCAGTATTCAAAGCTTTGACGTGAAGATTCAGTTGTCAAAAGCAAAGATTGCAAGACTAAAGATATGGTGAAAGCTTCTCTCCTTACCTGGTTCTTGCGGCTTCCAGCTTATGATGAGGCCGATCAGCTGGAAGAGGAGGACTTTACTAGACACATGTTATTTTGTGGACTACCAAGGGGTACTAAAGCTGTTAAAAGAAAAGGCTTGAACGAGGAAGGCAAACTGCTATCAGAAATCATTGGCAAGGTGCTACTATACAAGATAGGTTCTCATGACTACCTCTGCTCTGAGATGTTCAAGCTCCTGGTTGACATCATCTGCAAGAAGAAATTGGATTGGGGTGCAGTGTTGTTTAAAAAGATCATGGATAGTTCCCACACTCCCAATTTTGGACAAATTCTAATCTATATCTTAATCAGATGGATTGAGATAAGTTTGATATGACCAAGGATGTCTCCATCCTACACCTAAATAAGATCCATTCCTCCATCCTATTGAGGTGGGATATAAGGATCCAATGATTAGGGGGAGTTAGAGATATTGCAGATGTAGAGGAAGAGGAAGTACCTTAGGACAGGCTTCCTCCTTCTACCCCCCAGGGAAACACCTAATAGATTTAGTGCAGGAGTTGTGGGGGAGATAGTTTATATACAAGTGGCTACTGAGTCAGTTCCCTTGATTATTTGTACTTGTACAGTTCCAGATGTCCCAATCTGCTCCGAGCCATAAGTTCCAGTTTTAGTGCCAGACCCAGCTGCGGATGTTCGAGTCTCAGTATCAGTTCCAGCTACTATAGTTATAGATAAAGGGACAGTTGATCTGCACTCTTGAGGTTACTACTATAGGCCATGCTGCAGCTGCTGAGATAGAGGCTGATGTGCCTAAGGATGAGACTGTTGATGATATTTCAGCCTCCTCTGATCTTGAGATTGATGATGCTGCTGTTGATGAGGATGAGTTTGCTGCTAATGAGGTTATGGACGCTGCTGATGAGTCCAAAGCTACTAATAATGGTAATGAAGGTTCTAAGCAAGATTCTGCAAAGAACATGATAATAACTATTACAGAGATTACTCCTGCTTTAGTATGTAAGGGGGAGGCAACTCAGTCCTTGATCTCTGTCTCTACTCAGGTTGACAGGTTTATCTGAAACCTTCAGAAAAGGATTAGCAAGATGTTAGGTGCCCCACCAGTTGTTCCAGAGGATGTATTCACTTTTATGACGAGGAAGGAAATGTAGATGAGCATACTCCTATCCTGCATGCTGAAGATCTCAGCTTGTCGGCTAGGGTTCATTTATCTCAGATAGATGAGTGCTCCAGTGATTCAAAAATCATTGCAGATCTTCCCTTTCTTCCCAGTGTTCCTACTGAAGATGTTCGCGGTTCTAGTTCAGATAGTTCCACTGTAAAGGCGATAGAAGCCATGTTGGCAAAATGACAAGCACATTTTGACTCATCAATACAGAAAGTTCTGAAAAAGGTTAACTAGACTGAGAAAGATTTGAACAACAGCCTTGCTGCTATCAAGGTGAATTTTGACAAATTTTATGCAAGGTTGGATTCTTGGATTGTCTAGGGTAGACAAGCTCTAGTTCATACCATAGCCGGGCTCAAAAGAAATCTGGACATTCTTATGAATGTTTATAACAAAGCAGTTACCATGATTGATGCTCACAATAGATCTATGGATGATTTTGACAAGGCGATGAAATCTTATGCCGATGTTATAGCTATAAGTCAAAAAGGGGGAGGATGTCCTGAAAGCTAAGGTAGATGTTGTTGAGGCTGCCATGGATGGAAACTTCAATGGAGTCAATGAGTAATGTTATAACAACTTCTCTTGGCTACATAATGAGATTTTTGGCAGAACATGCCAAGTTGATACAAGTTTTCCAGCACCTGCTGAGCCTAAACCAGTAGATGTTGAAGTTCATCCTGCTCAGGATTACTCGTAATACTGGTCAAACACTCAGGATTTTTTGCACGATAGACCTACTACTGATGCTGATATTCCAAATGCTCGAGTGGTTGAAGACATTCCTTCACCAGCTTACAAAAGAAGAAAAAATGGTGAAGGCCCATCTGCTGGGAGATCAGAACCTGACCAATGAGATATGGCAAAATGAGAAATGGTTGAGTTTTGGAGTCCGCATTATAGAGGCATCATCTTAGACTCTTTCACATTGGTTGACGTTGGAGGTGAAAATAAGTGAAACCACTATGATCGAGAGGAGTGGCATAAGTATGAGGTGGCAAGTACTAAGACAAGAATTCATTTCAGGGACTACAGACATGATGATCCAATCACACCACCAGCTCCACCGAGATATTATCTAAAGACCAAGGCTTATTTTGTTAGGCAATACCAGAAGAGCCAGGTATGCATGGTTGATGTCTTATACTGTTTTGGTTAATATGTGTGGTTGCTGGTTGCCCCAAAATCAAAACTCTCATGTATATATAAATACAAGCAGTCGTGCACGGGGGACCCCGTGCAGGGCAACATTTGTCATGAGGACGACATTTGTCATGGACGCGACATTTGTCGTGGGTGAGACATTTGTCGTGGGGGGCGACATTGGTCGTGGGGGGCGACATTGGTGGGGGGAGGCGACATTGATCGTGGGGGCAACATTGGTGGGGTACAACGACATTGGTGGGGGGTGGCGACATTGATCGTGGGGGGCGGCCACATTATCGAGGGCGGCGGCATTGGTCGTGGGGCCACATTGATCGTGGACTGCGACATTGGTCGTGGGGGCGACATTGGTCGTGGGGGCGACAATGATGGTGGGGGCGACAATGGTAATTTGGTCGGGGGTAGCGACATTGATCGGGGGCGGCGACATTGGTCGGGGGAGACAACATTGGTCGGGTGCGACGACATTGGTCGGGGGATGATATGTTTTTTTACCACTGCAACATTGGTTGGGGGCAGCGACATTGGTTGGGGGCAGCGACATTGGTCGGGGGCGACGACATTAGTCGGGGGCGACGACATTGGTCGTGGGCGGTGACATTGGTCTTAGGCGGCGACATTGGTCGTGGGCGGCGACATTGGTCGTGGGCGGCGACATTGGTCGTGGGCGGCGACATTGATCAATGGAGGCGACATTGGTCGAGGGGGGCGACATTAGTCAAGGGCGGAGACATTGGTCGTGAGGGGGGGGGCATTGATCGTGAACGGGGACATTGGTCGTGGGGTGGGGCGGGCGACATTTGTCGTGGGGCGACACTGGTCATGGGGGCGACATTTGTCATGGGAGGCAACATTGGTCGTGAAGACGACATTGCTCGTGAGCGGCATCATTGATTATGGGTGGCGACATTGGTTTTGAAAGCTTTCCAGCATGTATTAGAAGAAGTAATACAACACACGAAAAATGTGATGTACATATCTATTATAAATTTCAGTTATATATAAAGAGAACTGCATGGGTGTCAAAGTCAGAGCAATTCATAACATAAATCTATTTCTATTAAAGTATTCACAACATAAATCTATTTTAACTCCTTCATTCATTTAGTAGCAATCATGGATCTTGTTGATTTACGATGTATCCAGTATCCTACAGGAAAAACTGCAACATCACTGGATTTATCCCAAGACAATTTCACAGTTCCAAAGAAATTGCCAGGAAAAACTTATAACATTAGCCAGTGACACCAATATCCAATAGCCAATGATTTATCCAAAGAAAATTTACAACATCACTGGATTTATCCAATATCCAAAGAACTGAAAATAGTACGATAGAACACAAAAAAATCGAACCTAAAGAAGCTCGCTTGCTGGAATCTCTCTACGCACAGGTACCTGAAGGATGTTGTTGAGGAGGAACTCTTGAGGAGAGCCTGAAACATAAAAAACTGGAAAACACAAAAATCTGAGAAAACCAAGATTTAAGAATAATTTTTGCACCTAACATCAAAAGAGGAAAGGTGAATATGGTTCACTTATAATAGCACAAAAAAAATCGGGGACCTGAAGGAAGCTTCCTTGCTGGACATGAACTATAAGGGAAGGCAAAACTGTGGTTGGTGTAGTATTGCTGAAAACAAAAAAACTGAGAACATGGGAATCTTTAATCACAGAATTGTGAAATCACTAAAATATGAAATAATAAAAACCTGAAAGAGTTGTGGCGACCCCTTATGGAGAAACCTTTTTTTACCACTGCAGAACAACTGATTTTTCCATAAAAAACCTGCATCGAATTGAATCCCCCCAAATTTGCAGATTCAGCCAACAAATTCATCCAAAAACTTATCCCATCTTATTTGAAGATGCAGGAATGTGCAAAAAGTACTTAAAACTCAAAATGTTTTTACCCGAATGCAAAACTATCCCTAAAATAGTTAATCGACATCAAATTCAGTTATCAATAGCCATAGCCATAGCCATGGAGAGATGAAATTTGGTTGAATATAAAAAATGATATGTGAAATTAAATGTGTAAAAATAGGGGAATGGGAGAAAACATGAGGAAGCAACATCGGCAATTTTGGTATATAACTCACTTGATTTGCAAATCGAAACCCAATTTCCAATAAGAATACGGTCAGTAATCAACATATCAATCCGAGAAAGTGCTAGTGAGCTTCGGCTGCACCTCGGGCATCTCCACCTTGAGCTTCGACAATGGTAGTTTGCGGCAAGAATAAAATGAAATCGCCGGTGGAGCGCCATAGAGCTAATAAGTTGGAGTTTTCTGATGCCCTAGAGCATAGAGTGGAGAGAAGAAGAGGGCGTGCAGGTGGAGATGGATGGGGCGGAAGGCGGGCAGCGAGCTTGGAGCTATGAAGTCGCGGGAGGAGTTAGGGCGTGCGGGTTTTTGAAAGTGCTCGGTGAGCTTCGGCTGCACATCGGGCATCTCCACCTTGAGCTTCGATGATGGTAGGTTGCAGCAAGAATAAAATGAAATTGTCAGTAGAGCGCCATGGAGCTAATAAGCTGGAGTTTTTTGATGCCCTAGAGCATAGAGTGGAGAGAAGAAGAGGGCGTGTAGGTGGAGATGGATGGGGAGGAAGGATGGCGGTGAGCTTGGCGCTATGAAGTCGCAGCAGGAGTTAGGGCGAGCGGGTTTCTGAAGGCGGCGAGCTTGGCGCAAAAGAAAAATAAGAGGGGTATCGCGAAAATGAGGCGGTGAACAGTAGAATTCTATATTAATTAAGCGGTATTCCGGCCAAAAGACCAAAATGTCCCCAAATTAACTTATCAAAACAGTTTTTATGAGGACATTTTGGTATTAAAATGTTACACTGTGCCCTCATTAGCTCTTCCCTTATATAATAAAGATATATATATATATATATATATATATATATATATATATATATATATATATATATATATATATATATATATATATATATATATAATTTAATGCTTTTACTGGGAATGTGCTCTTTGTTTCATTTTATATATCTTTTCAGTCTTATGCTTTATTATTATCGTTTGCGCAATTTACCTTAGCTTGTAGGATTCTGAATTCTTCAAATAGGGGGAGATTGTTGGGTATTGTATCCACAATAACCCCAATTAGAAGAAGGGTCCTGTTAAGCTACGATGAATTAAGATTGTATTTGATATCGTGTTTTTTAGTTATGTACTTGGAGGTCTACATTGCTATCTACACATAAATGTCACGTTACAGTGAGTCAGTAAACACGGGACTATAAATGTAATCCTTCATTGTGTAGGTTATGTGTTGACTCACATGTAATCTCTCTATTTGGGGGTACTTCTATCACAAGTGCATGAGATGGTTCAAGGAAGGACAACGGCTTGGAATCAGAAGAATGGGAATTTTACTAAGTAAAATTCGTCGAGTATCGTAAAGGATATTTGTCAAATTCATTGAGTTAGTCATCAATACTCGCTGAATTTGCCGTATATATTTATTGGAACTCGTCGAATTCATCATATTGTACTTGCGGTAAAATCTCTTAGAGTTGGAAAATCAGCCAAGTAAAAATTGTCGAGTATTCAAGGGTATACTCGTAGAATTCGTAGAATGTATTTCTGCGAATAAGGAAAAGTAGAACGAAAATTTGGACTAATAGAATTTTATTACCCAAAAAATGTAATTATTACAAAGGTATGGCCTCCATTTTATAGAATGGAGGAGAGAGGAGAGATTACAAATAAGCCATGTGGAACTAATAATTATAGGAACAAGCAACTATAAAAGCCGCACGAGCCGCGCGGTTAGACTAACTACCCGACAACCACAATGAAGAGAAGACATCCCGACACTATCTTCAAGTATCCTGTGTTAAGCCTCCAGACCGCCCGATCACCAATCAGTAACAACCGGCTAGCAAACTGCTGGAGAGAATCTGCCAGACGGCATGGTCTCCAAGTCGACAGGGGCAGACCGCCATACCGCCCGATCTCCAAGCCGCTAAGGGTAGACGGCCAGACCGCCCGGTCACGATACAACAACACTCACCCTCAAGCTTGAGCATATATATCAATCATGCTCAGCTTGTTGCAAATGTGAAAAAAGGAAGTTGACACAGGTTTGGTTAAGATATATGCTAACTCGTTGTTGGGTGTAACGAAGGGAGTACAGATCTATTTCTTCAAAATCTCTTCCCGAATAAAATGGCAGTCTACTTTAATGTGCTTTGTCCTCTCATTGAATACAAGATTTTTAGAGATATATATAGCGGCCTTATTGTCACAAATCATAGGTAGAGGATGGTTATAGACCTCTCCTATGCGAAGCATGAGAGCCCGCAACCACTTTAATTCACCTGTGGTCGACGCCATACTTTGATATTCTGCTTCTACACTAGAGATGGAGATGACAGACTATTTATTGCTCTTCCAACTCCCAAGGTCCCCCCCCCACACTACAAATATGCAAAAGCCCGATGTATACTTGCGATCTCCTTTGTCATCGTATAGCTATAATCCGAGTATGCTTAATCCTTCAAATGACCATTCTTTTGAAACAGTAGTCCTTTACCTGTCACCGCTTTAACAAACTCAAATACCCTCAGGGAAAACTGCAGACGGTACTCCCTAGGAACTTGCATGAACTGGCTAACCTTGCCTACAACATGAGATATGCCAGGTCTGGTTACCATGAGATAAATGGGTTTGCCGACCAGACGCCTATACCTCATAACATCTGATAGAGGAGGTGATTCACCTGTCAAGGTTTTATCTTCTCCAGTAGATATGGGGGAATTAGGTAGGTTTAGCCCTAGTCAACCTTGTCTCTTTAAGATGTTCAAGTGCATACTTACATTTGTAGAGGACCAAGGAGTTGCGCTTTCGAGAGATTTCTATCCCTAGAATGTATTTTAGGGAACCCATATCCTTCGTGACCAGGTTTTGACGGAGACGTTTCTTTGTTAAGGCAATCCTAGCCTGGTCATCTCCAGTGAGAAGAATATTATTCACATATACGACAAGAACCACCAGACCCAGGGATGTTTTGCGAATGAATAAAGAGTGCTCGGCCGAACTCCTTGTAAAACCCACGGCCACCACAATGCAACTAAACTTATCAAATCAAGCCCGAGGGCTTTTCTTTAGGCAATAGTTGGCCTTCTTCAGCCTACATACCTATGTCTCCCCTTGAGCAACATACGCAGGAGGTTGCTCCATGTAGACATCCTCCCGAAGATCACCGTAGATAAAGGAATTTTTGACATCCTGCTGGGAAATTGGCCAATCCCTATTTTTGGCCACATAGAGGAGAACCCGAATAGTGCAGAGACGCGCAACAGGAGAGAAGGTGTCAAAATAATCAATACCATAAGTCTGAGTCAATCCTTTGGTGACAAGGCATGCCTTGTAATGATCCACACTGTCGTTTGGACTGAACTTCACAACAATGACACACTGATAGCCAACAACATCAGTACCCAATGGAGGAGGAACAAGGGTCCATGTACCCCACTCAGTGAGTGTTGCAATTTCCTCATCCATGCCCGCCTTCCAATAAGGAATAGCAAGGGATTCGTCGTAGGTGCGGGGAGTGGCAATGGTAGTGATCGCCAATCCAAAAGTCCTGCGGGAAATAACAACAGTTAGTGAGTGATGTGTACATGTCTACACCACTTTGCGATGAGCAATGGGAAGGTCCAAGTCATCGTGTTCTTCAATTTCTGGTGCATCCATGGCGGAGAGAGCTGGCTCGGGAGTAGAGAGAGATGACTGCGGAGAAGTAGAAGATGGTAGAGGCACTGGAAAGAGGAGGACGAGATGGGGGACGCGGTGGAGGAGGAGAAATATCGGTAGGTTTAGATTGGACAGAGGTGACGATAGGAGAAGCAGGAACATCAGGAAGAGAAGAGGAGTCGCGAGAGAAATAGGACGCATTTTGAAAAAAGGTTAAGTCTGCAGAGACGAACTTCTTGCCAAGAACAGGGTCAAAACAATAATAACCTTTCTGAGTGGTAAAGTAACCCAGAATGACACATTTGGTGGCACGTGGGGAGAGTTTGTCTAGGGTGGTTGAGGGAAATAGCATAAAGGCAGTGCACCCAATGACACTCAGAGCGAGAGGAAATAGATCCTTACCCAGATAGAGAATGGAGAATGAGGTTTTATCGTAGAGAACCATGGAGGGAATGTGATTGATGAGATAGCAGGATATGAGAACAGCATAGCCCCAATAGGAGCGAGGAAACCTGCATTTGTGTCATCAGAGTGCACGTAACATCGGGGAGGTGATGGTTTTTGCGTTCCGCCACGCCATTTTGCTGTGAGGTATAGACACACCTAGTTTGATGAACAATCCAATTTTGCATTCAAAAAGAAGAAAAATCATGACTAAGATATTTCTTTGCGTCATCTAACCGAAAGATTTTAATAGAGACATCAAACTGAGTCTTAATCATAAAATAAAAAATGTCCATACATAGAATAATTCAGAGCGATCTTTTGATAGATACACCCACATACTGCGGGAGAAATCATCAATAAAAGTTACAAAATATAAAATACCCCGACCTATGGTGAGGGTATGATCAGGACCCTAGATATCAAAGTAAACAAGATCAAAGGTACGGGAAGATCCACGACCTTGCTTCAGTGTGAAGGAGGAGCAGTGATGCTTGCCAAGCTGACATGCATCACAGTTGAGAGGAGGAATCTATGGATGATAGTGGGGCAGAAGCTAACGAAGAAGTCATGGAGGAGCATGACCAAGGCAAAGGTTCCACTAGAAGAGATCATTAGAAGAGGAGGAGAAGGCGGACAGAGCGGAAACATTATCGAGGAAGTAGAGGCCGCCACTCTCTGTTCCAGTAACAATCGTCCATTGGGACCCCTTATCCTAAAAAGAACAAGAAGTAGGAGTGAATGTGACGTAACACTGTAGTTGCATGCACAGAGAAGTAACAGAAAATAAATTTCAAGTGAACTTGGGCACATATAGGGTATCCACCAAGCTAAGAGACAAAGTGAATTGAACCACTCCTGTACCATTGACCGGTGAGGGAGAGCCATCCGCAATAAAGTCCTGAGGGCAACCGATCATGTACTTCTAGGAGAGAAAAGCACTAAGGATTGCCGGTCAAATGATTGGTAGCAGCAGAGTCGATCAGCCATTTACCTTGAGTAATGACGTGGTCACTTCCTAAAGATGTGACCACCGAGGCGGATTGCTTCGAAGAAGAGGTGAAAGCATTCCCAATGGGTCAAAGATTAGGATTCTTCTTCCAACAACAATCAACTGTATGGCAGGTGCGGCCACAGTGAGAGCAGAGAAAACGGGAAGGACCACGCTCGCCAGATTGGTGGTTGCGGCCATAAGAGCCACTCTGCTGACTCTAGTGAGCATAGTGGTCTTGTTGAGGAGGGGAGGATAACAGCGGACGTTGTAGTAGAGAGGTAACCGCGGTGATGTGGGCAGCAGTGACATCCAAGGTGGGATAATCCGCCTCGCCAAAGATCTATTGATGGATCATGTCATAAGACTCAGGAAGTCACAGAAGATAGCACGCAACCAGAAGATCCTAGAAGTGTTTGTGTTGCTCAGTCAGATATGCAGAGATGGGGCGATTCTAGAGTATCTCTGCTCTGAGAGCCTGAACCTCTGGTAAGTTACGGCAGAAGACATGGAGCGATGAGCAAAGATTTTCGCATACAGAGTATAGATGCGAGACATCTGAGCCCCCTTTGAGTAGAGAGTGGCAAGGTGAAGCCAAGCAACCTTGACAGTTTCATCATGATGAATGATGGGGTGTCACTCATTAGAAATGCTTTTAGCCAGCCAAGTGCGAACAAGAGCATCACTAGCATCTCAATCATCAAATAGAGTGGAGTCTAGAGGAGTAGGGTCATCGGTGAGATGATGGCATTTGCGTTGTGAGCGTAGAAGAAAGGTGAAGGTGACACTCCAGTTTGGGTAGTTGGGACCGATGAGTTTGCAAATGATGCCAAGGTTGCCCGAAGGGGTAGTAGGAGTACGCGGAGGAGGAGGAGGAGGAGTAGTAGTAGTGGCGATGAGAGTAGTAGTGGTAGAGGTATCATAGGGAGCCATAGATGAGAGCAGAAAGCAGCAAGAAGAACACGTCGCAACGTGAAGGTTAGGTCCCTGCGACTAAGAACAGGGCATGACTAATTATTATAAAGCTATATCCCACCTTTTATAGAATGGAGGAGAGATAAAAGATTACAAATAAACATTGTGGGACTAATAATTACAGGAACTAGCAACTAAACTAGCCGCACTAGCCGCGCGGTTAGATTAATCGCCCGACAATCACAATGAACAGAAGACATCCCGACACTATCTTCAAGTCTCCCGTGTCAAGCAGCAAGACCGCCCGGTGACCAATCAGCAACAACCGGCTAGCAAGCCGCGGGAGAGAAACCACCAGACCGCGTGGTCTCCAAGCCGCCAGGCGCCAACTGCCAGACTACACGGTCTCCAAGCCTCCAGGGGCAAACCGCCAAACTTCCCGGTCACCATACAACAACAATATCTAACGATAATCGTCAAATTCGTCAAATATACTAGTCAATACCTGACGAATTCGTCGAGTCAATACGACTTAGCTTCTCTGGATTTTTTAAGTCAGATTCGTCAACTTCCACTTAGCTTGGCGTCGAATGCGTCGAGTATACTTGATGATACTCGTCGAATTCATCGAGTATACTAGCTGATACTAGTCGAATTCGTCAAGTATATTTTCTGCCTGTAGTTCAGTGATAAGTTGGAACAAGTTAAATTTCTCCAAGTACTTTTCATCGAGAATCATTGCAGTTCGGCGCTATGTACAACCCCAATTCCGAGGAGTAGTGGTTGACAGGAGCCCGATCGACTAATTCAGTAGTCCGGCTCACCCAATTACGGTGGACTGTTTGAGGGGCGAGTGGATCAGGTCGGCTCGCACTGTCCCCAGGGGCTCGACAAGTAGCGGGCGTGTGGAGTTAGTTAGCTCACACTCGCTCAGGAGGCTCTCCTAGCATCGGTCGAGTGGGGCAGGTCCGGCCCGCACTCTCCCAGAGATGGGAAGAGGCGGTGAGTGTCAGCTCCATCGAGAACTTGCTGCCCCCGGTAAGCGGAGGTTACAGAGGGCCACTCGTCCAATCTCTTGTGTTTTGTTATTACCATTTTACACCTATTGGATCTGTCTATAGCCTGTTAGAACAGCAGAGTTACGTTGTTGACAGAACCAGTTGGGCTGCATATAGATGTTCAAAACAGCAAAGGTTGGCTATTGGCAGTCTATTTTTAGAAATCTATAAATAGACCGAATTAGGTAACTCAGAGGGCACTCCTAATTGTGCCCCGGTCTTCTTGTTCTTTCTGAGGTATCCTTATCTCAGACTTTGGCTAGGGAGGGGAAGCACTCTAAGATCTTCTGGGTGTGTGGTGGGACCTCCATGCTGAGCCCTTGGTTCTGTCCCCCATTATTTTCCTTAGCTGTTTGGACCGCGGGAGAGAAGTAGGTGTACGATTGCCCCTTCCCCAAGGGTGAACTCCACAGAGACTGAGTTATCGGTTTCAACATTTTTGGTGTGGTGAGCATGGAGTGTGGTCAGCATAAAGAATCCTCAGCAGGATCGAAGACTGGAGGAGAAGGGCAAGGTTGAAATAGTGTGACTCGCCACCCCCTCCCCCTCTCTCCAAGGTGGGGATGTTTGAGGAGTTCAGGCTGGAGGAGATCGACCTATTCAAGTTATCACTCGGCGCACGTGTCGAGTGATCGACACCAGTTTTTCCAGTCACTGCTGCCCCAGGACTAAGCGTGGATGCCCCAGCTCGGTGAGCTGTGAAGGAGGTTATAGAGGAGGGGAGGGAGCATGATCTCCCCGAGTGGGTGCTTTTCCCAGGCTCGGCGAGTGGAGGCTGGTTCGGCGAGATGGTGGTGAAATACCCTCCAGCTCGCCCAGTAGGGGGAGGAAGCACCTTTAGCGAGTTGGTTTCTTCTTCCCACGATCTAGAGGTGTTAAAGGAGCCAGAGACCTAGTGGTTTCCTAGTACCGGGAAGGAAGGCCTCGGTCCAGAACATCTAGTGGTTTTAGTATGTGGTCTCGATAATGCGTATGTCAGATGTCTTCAAGTGCAGGATATTCGCCATCACCCTCAAGGAGAAGGCGAGAGAGTGGTTCCACCAGCTACCGGACAATTCTATCGACTACTTCAAGGACCTTCTCCATGGGTTCATGATAATGTTCACCACTTCAAAGAAAAGGAAGAAGGAGTTGGAGTCCCTATTCCACATCAAGCATGGGGTGAACGAGACCTTGGGGAGTTACGTGGACCGGTTCCTAGAGGAGGTTACCTAGGTCCAGGAGATGGCAGGGCACACTGTGATGATTGTGTTCACCCTTGGGCTGCTGGAGGGTTTCTTCAGGATGGAGCTGAAGACGGTGCCGACCGTCTCCTATGAGGAGATGATGGAGAGGGCGGTGAGGGTAGTCGACAGGGTGGCATCAATCCTTGAGTTTGCGAAGATGTTGGCCAGGTGGGCCATGGAAGAGGAGAAGGGGCCAGTAGGTGGTCATGGTCAGGAGGTGAGGAGAGCTGAACCTCAGCAGAGGGGGCAGCAGCAGCAATAACAGCAGCATCCCAGGTGTGGGCATCAGTAGCTGAACAACCGGCTTAGTTGGAGGCAGCCATAGTGGAAAGGCCAAGGCTAGCAGAGAAGTTTCTACGGAGGAGACAATCTCCAGGGGTGCCAAGGTTAGTTCCATCCTCCAAGATGGAGGCTAGGCCAGAGTCCTCCTCTTCCCTAGCAGCATTAGGCTATGACAATAGCTATGTAGAGGGGGAGAAGGGAAAAGTCAGGGTATACTTACCCTATTGTTACTTCCACCAGGAGTAGGGCCATGCTACAGCCACCTGACCGGAGTTCCTGGAGGTGAGAGGAAACATGGAGTAGCAGCAGCAGCAGGACCGTCAGTAGGTGCGGATCGAGGAAAATCCTGCCACGGGCATTGGAGGATAGGTGTGAGGATCGGGCTGATGTAGGAACACGAGGCGGGATTAAAGTTATTCACGAGGGGTGGAGGGGGGGGGGAGTTGAGGCTTCTCGTAAGGCAAGCCTACACACTATGTACTGAAGGAGCATGGGATCCACATCCTAGACTCCACCCCCAGAGGAGAAGATCATCTTCTCAAGGAAGGACATGCCAAATCACGAGGATCCCTTCTATAATGCGTTGGTAGTCCAGACCGCGGTCAAAAATTTCACTGTTTCCTGGATCCTCATCAACAATGAGAGCTCAGTCAACGTCATCTTCAAGAAGGCATTTGATGCAAAGAAGCTGGAGGCCAAGAGGCTGTTGGCCTCATATAGGCCTCTATTTTGATTCTCGGGAGAAAGTAACGAGGTGGAAGGAGGTGTGGGGATCCACGTCACTCTGGGGGGGGCACAATCCCGAAAGTGCAGGTTAGTAATTGTGGATGCCTCCAACAGCTAAAATGCCAAATTCGGACGACCCCTCATCAGCTCCTTCCGCTACGTACCCTCATCCTTCCTCCAATGCTCGAAGTTCAATATCTAGGGGATCCAGGTTTTTGTCCGCGGAGACCCCAAGGTGGCAAGGGAGTGCTATGTCACCACGAGAAACTCCATCTCTTGGCAGGAGTGAGCCAAGGAGATGGAGTAGAGGATGGAATAGGCAGATCAAGAAGTAGGTGGAGTGTATATGGAGGTAGAGGAGAGTCGCAGCAAGGAGGATGTGGAGGAGGGATTTCAGGAAGAGTCAGCCGAGGTGATGGTCCTGGAGGAAGCTGAGGAGGTCCTTATCCCAAGGGAGGTGGACTTTGGAGAATGGGGGAGCAGTCTCGTTTGGAGGCATCAGAGAAAGTGGTGGGGATGGAAGTTCTCACACTTGGAGGTCAGGCGTACAAGGTGCGCATTAGCGGGGGGCTGCCCCCGGTGGACCTGGAGAGGATGCTGGACATGCATCTAGAAGAACATGGACATCTTTTCTTGGAGCGTAGCGGAGATGCCAAGGATCGATGAGGACGTTGCATGCCACCAACTCAACCCGGATCCAGAAGCTCGCCCCATCTAGCAGAAGAAGAGGCCCATCGCGGACAAGCTAGCCGAGCCCATCACGTTGGATGTGGCTAAGCTCCTGAAGGCCGGCTTTGTATTTGAAATCCAATACCCCGGCTGGGTCTCCAACGTTGTAAAGGTTAAAAAAGGAGATGGCCAGTGGAGAATGTGTGTTGATTTTTCTTTACAAAATAAATCATGTCCTAAAGATTGTTACCCCTTGCCACGAATCGACGAGCTAGTTGACACAGCCGTCAGTTTTCCTGTAATGAGTTTCTCTAGATGCATTTTTAGGTTATCATCAGTTCAGGATACACCCCCCGATATAAAATATACATCCTTCATAATTGGGGATGGGTGCTATTCTAATACAGGATGATGCCCTTTGGGTGGATAAATGCAGGGGCAACAACCAAAAAAATTATGGATCGGGTCTTCCAGGAGCAAAAGGAGAGGAATTTCGAGGTGTTTGTGGATGACCTGATCATAAAGAGCCAGGAGCTGGACTCCTACCTCCAGGATCTAGAGGAGTCCTACGGTACCTTGCGTAAATACAAGATGAGGCTGAACCCAATGAAATGTGTTTACGGGGCCAGTAGGGGCAAGTTCTTGGGTCATATTGTCATCCTCGTAGGGGTGGAGCCAAACCTGACAATGTCAAGGTGAACATGGAGTTGGGGTCGCCTCAGAATGCTAAGGAGGTCTAGCGGCAGACAGGAAATTTGGCAGGGCTAAGCAAGTCTCTTTCGCGGGCTGGGGAGAAGTTCTCTCCCTCCTTCAAAGCATTGAGGGGAGGCAAGATGTTTGAATAGACTGGGGAATGAGAGGAGGCATTCCAGGCCTTGAATAGGAAGTTAACTCAGGCCCCTGCTCTAAGTGCTGAAGGAGGGGAAGGACCTATCCTTGTATCTCAGGGTAGGAGCAGAGGTCTTGAGCTCCATCCTGGTCTAGGAAGAGGGGAAGAAGTAGCTGCCAATATACTACCTAAGCAGGGTCTTGAGGAAAGCGGAGCTCCGATATCCTATCTTTAGGAAGCTGACATTTGCTCTGGTCATCTTGGCCCGGAAGCTCCGGCATTACTTCCAGGCACACTCTATTCGAATGGTGACTGACCACCCCCTCCACCACATCTTCGAGGGGGTGGAGCATTCAATAAGGTTGGTGAAGTGGTAAGTGGAGCTGAGAGAGTTTGATTTTCTGCATGATTATGTAGTCAAGGAGGTAGAGGCAGAACTCACTCGCCCAGTTCCCTAGAAGATGACGGTAGACGGTGCATCGGGAAAAAATTCCTTGGGGGTCAGGGTAATCTTAGATAACCCCCATGGAATAAGGATCGAGCAAATAGTGGTGGTGCACTTTACCAACACTAAAAACTAGGTCGAGTATGAGGCCGTGATAGTCGGATTGCGCCAGACTAAGGAGCTAGGGTGTAAGATGTGGAGGTCATCACTGAATCCATGATGGTGTCTTCCCAGATCAATGGGGAATTTGAGGCAAGGGTGTAACGACCCGGCCCATTTAGGCATAGTGTTGCCGTTCCACAAGAAAGCTCGCCCGTTTTCGTTTGTACAACCAAAATAATACAAGGGCGGCAGGTTGTACAACCCAATGCCTCCGTGGCCTTTTTATCAGCACAGCACGTTGTTGGCACTAGGTCGAGAACCCACAACCCTTGATAAGAAGCCTTAATACCACTCCTCATGACCAACTGAGTTGCTATAATGCCCCAGATATTTCTGTGTTTAGTTTAATTCACGTATTGACGTATTTTGACATCAGGGCGTTACGTTGACACGTGGTTAACATGTGTCATTTGTTGGAGCATGGGTTTGCTCATTGGGTTTTCCTACTTGGTTTGTTTTGTTTTGGTTGTCCGCCTTCCCTCGCGAGCTAGGTCTGTTTTGGTTAGTCAGAGGAGCTTTTTTTAGGTTTGGTTTATTGGATTTTGATTTGGACTTCGATGTTGCTTTCGTACCATCAGTATTTAGCAACGGTATGATTTTCGTAAGATTCCGATATGGTTTGTATTTTGGGTCGTTTTTGGATTGTTTAAAACTTTAAAAATTAATTGTAATGTAATATTAAAATTATTTATATACACATATATAACTGATGTTAAGGGTCCCGTGAAACCGTACCTTTACTATTCATCTTCTTCACGAACCCGAGCAGCCACCTTTTTCCACTAGAGAAGAGGAGCGGCGTCCCACATGCTGTCGGCCGGCGATCTCTAGAAATTCGATGGTCAGTGTTGTCCTTAGATTAGAGATCTGGAAAGATCTCTCCGAGATCTACGTGTTTGTGGTAAGTTTTCCCCATTTATTTGATTTTTATGTGTTTGGGTTTGTGATTTTGACCTCCTTTTTCCCGCAAAAGTTTCAGGAAGCTTTGCTTAGAGCTTTTGGAGGCCGATCCTTGTCAGGGAGCGGCAGATTTCCAGAGGTTTGAGGAAAGTGGCAATTTTCTTTTTGTAATCGTTCCTTGCTTTCCATTTTTATTCAATTCTTCTCCCTAGAAGGTAGTAATAGTATAGGACTTAGTCTTGAAAGAACACATAGGGAAGTGTAAATTTTCTCCCAAGAATCTGTCGAGCATGCTGTACATCTTAAGTAAAATTTGTTGAATATAGGGCTAGGAGCCCTCAAGTATTCGTCGAGTATTAGTTTTTATTACTGGTCAAATTCATCGGGTATAGGTTAATGATATTATGGCTATTTCGTTGAGTATCGACTGGCGCGACATTGAGAGGAATTCGTAGAGTATCATTTGTCGTGTAAGGTTAGATTTCATCGAGTCATTTTTGTCGAGGATCTGGGAGTCGAGTTCGTCGAGTATCGGCGGGCGTGACATTGAGTGAAGTTAGATTTATAGAGTATTATTGATGAATTTGTCGAGTATGGCTAGGGTGGCGTCTAGTTCGTCGAGTATAAAGCTAGGTGTTAAGGGCATTAGGCTGCGCACCGAGTGCGTAGAGTGACCATGGAGCCTAAGTCAAATTCATCGAGTATTCTCGACGAATTCATCGAGTATCGCTGGCTTGGAGTTGAGTGCGCTGAGAGCACTCAATGCGACATTGAGTGTAGGGACATTCTTTGAGTAGCTGGCTTGGCATTGAGTGCGCTGAGAGCACTCAACGCGGCGTCGTGTTGGCTTGAAGCTTTCTCCGTGGACTTAGAATATTTTGCTATCTTGTATCCGATTTATTTTGTTATATTGTATCTGATTCATCGTGTTTGGGCCTTAGGGTATATTTTTGGGTGTTTGTCATGTGTGAGTTGTGCCTTAGTGTGAATTAGGGTTTTCTCCCTCCATTGGATGTCTTGTGGTTTAGGTTGAGATTTCATATGTATCGAAGGTTTTTTGGTGTGGCCATGGTTGGCTATGAATCTTTTGACCCTAGTGGTTATGTGACTGTGCGTGTGCTGGCGGAGGGTCCTCGCCCCCCCCCCCCCCCCCCCCCCCCCCCCCCCCGCACCCCCCACATATGCCGCTTGATTTTGGGTGTGCCAAGGCATAAGGCCACCTTCCTTTTGACCATGTTGTGTTTGTGACTATGAGTGTGTTGCCGGACGGTTCTCCCCCCATAGGTGTCGGTTTTTCCCTTTTGTTTAAACTCATTATTCAATGGGTCAGTTATATTTATTTATGTACGCACTTGTGTACGTGTCTTCTAAACTTATATCTTTTACGCACTTGGTGCAAAATTTGGGATGTCTAACGCTTGCGAGATCTTTCTCACATTGAACTCATGATTGATATTGCTGACTTCCATGAAGCTTTTCTTTTCCTGTTTTGGTGGTAACCCTTCTACTCTTTTGCTTTTTTGTCTACTGATAGTTTCTTTTGCCACTTATATTTCTTGCTGAGGTGTTTTTCTTTTGAATGCCTCAGGTTTAGGGTTCAAGCCGGTAGATCGCTTGTGTTGGGTGATAGGGTATGGTCTTCAGTTGTTGCAGTGGTTTTTCCTCTCCGATGTGAGGTAGTTCTTGTTTTCAATTTTAGTTCAGACTTGCATATTTTTAGTGGGTTCGTGTCAGGTAATCGATGCCCACTGGTAATTTTCTTTTGGATTATTGAATACATTTCTAGCTGCTAGTTTATCTTTTTGGGTTTGTTGTACTTGTTCTCTGGGAACGTTTTATGCTAAGATGCATGTTAGGGATTTTAAATTATAAAAATTACTACTATTACTTCATATATGCCATAATTGAAATCTAACCGTTATATTTAACGGTGGTAAACGCTACTTTTACTATTATTATAAATCTAGAGTCTTGCATACCATGAGTTATCCTCTAGGGATGTTTATACTCATGTATGACGTTTAAACTTATAAATAAAGTACTTTCCACAATGTATAATTATCTTCTTTCATGGACTAGATGAGCCACTAAGCCGAGGGATACGGCTAACCGCTTAACTTAAACTAGATTTTCTCTAAATAACTTATAAATCTTTCGTAAAGGTGTTAAGTCGGAATTTTGCATGAGCGTTTGCAGTTATCCCTTGCTGAGGTGGCATTATGATGCGCATTTTCTATTACTCTGATAGATCATTAAATGCTTAGAAAATACTGGATGTGATAGTTGGTATCATATGGATAGGTTGTTTGACAATTGGTAGAACAACAATCTCAGGTTTGTGTTAGCGGTCTAGTTTCATTTCATACACACACTGATGTATCATCAGAATGTCTTGGCTGAAGCATGAACACTATACTCATAAGCTTGATAAGAAGTATATGGGGCATATTCTGTAGTATGGGATGCATAATGTGTTTGTATTTGGATCCTTATAGGAGGCAATATGTAACTGTTATGTAGTATGGGATGCATAACATCATCACATGAATGCACATTAGATTTTGATTTTCGTTGCATGCGATATTATGTAGAATGAGATGAATAATATTTCATGTGTACGACGCTTATAACATGCATTAGGGTCTTTTTAGATTGCATAGCACAATATGCATAGCATAACGTTGCATTATCACACGTGTCAACCTAAAGATTTACATGATGACATATGTACACACATGGTTTTGAGTCAACAAGAATAAGAATTAATGCATTCATAGTTTAGGCACATGAGTCAGTTGGATGACGATATATCATCCTAAGTTTAGGCATGACATCATAGTTGAAAATTCTAATAGCAAGTTAGCAGCTTAAGCAAGTATTTGCACATGCATGGTCTGAACTAACTTGTTTTGTTCTAGCGATAAGATAGGTTTTGATTAGTTGTTAATTGTGTTATTAGAATGTCGAGATGTCCTACATTGATGTCGACACCCCAATCTGAGGG
The DNA here is from genome assembly GCA_039583875.1 of Platanthera guangdongensis. Classification (NCBI taxonomy): domain Eukaryota; kingdom Viridiplantae; phylum Streptophyta; class Magnoliopsida; order Asparagales; family Orchidaceae; genus Platanthera; species Platanthera guangdongensis. The sequence continues at coordinate 105,171,981 of CM077166.1, forward strand.
CGAGTCATCTGGTGGCCAGAGTGAGGCCATGATAGAAGGATTGCAGAAGAGTAATGAGGCTCTGTCAAAGCAGATGCTGAAGATTCAGTCACAGATACAAGAGTTGTTGTCGGTTGTTGCTAATCAGCCGCCTAGAATGCAGGACCCGGTCATGGGTCATACTGTTCCTGGTCCTGTTACCCATGCTCCTCTAGTGCCCTCGTTTTTGTTGCCACCAGATATGATGTTTATTTGAAATTTTCAGAGATTAGGACCCCTTACCTTTGACGGTAGAGAAAATTTTATGGCTTTGGATGATTGGAAAATAGACATCGACGAGATGTTCGCTTATTCAGGAGTTTTAGTGGACCATAGGGTAGTGGTATCTGAGTACCAGCTCAAGGGACTTACTAAGAGTAGGTGGTTGAGAGAGATGGGAAACCTAAAGGATGGGTGCCCATGGGAATCCTTTAAGGAGTTGCTGCTGAAAACGTTTCTGCCATCGGTCGAGAGGTACCGCTTGATGAATGTTTTTCTACACATCAAGGAAAGACAGGTCACTATTAGTGAGTACTAGGTGGAATTTAACAAACTATGCCATTTTTCCCTGGATTTGGTATCTTCACAGTCTAGTCGAGTTAAACGGTTTCTGGGTGGTCTTAGGAATAACATCCAACAGCTAGTTAGTGCATATGGATCCGAAAGCTATGCTAAAGTTATGGAGGATGCTCTGAAGGTCAAGGTGATTGATAATCCCAAGAACCAAGGTCAGCAAATGAGAAAAGATAAGAGGATGACTGGTGAGGGTAAGTGTTCCCATGAATTCGGTGTTGCTTCGAGGAAAAGGAGTAAAGAGATATGCAGTTTCTGTGGCCGATCAGGCCATCTGTTTGAGAGATGTTATAAGAGGATAGGAAATCAGAAGCAAGAGCAAGTTCATGTGATCCAGAGTGCTCCTAAAGGAGATTTAGTTTGTTCTGCATGCAAGAGGAGGGTGGCACGACGATGCCCATTGTTGGGTCCATTGATCCAAATGTCTTAGATTTGAAGAACGTTTGGCAAACAATGTTTGCGCATGTGGTGATATAACTTGTGCTCACGTTTAGTGATTGTAGGGATGTACTAGCAACAATTGATGGGATATTTATCCTATGTAGCGAGGTCAGGTAAACACTTACCTAAGGTGTGGATAGACAAAAAACTGTCCAAGTCCACAAGCGTTGAGTGAAGGTCATTCACTCAATGCTAGATGACTTATAGCGCTGAGTGGAGCCCATAGAGTCAAAGCCAAAGCATTGGCAAGCTGAGAAAGTGGCTAAGTCCACGGGAATTGAGTTAAGTCAACCCAATCAATGTCATACATCAAAAGATTGTGAGACAGGCTAATGCAGTAACAGCCTCAGAAGAAACAAACACAAAAATTTACCTAAGTCCAAATTCGTTGAGTGTAGCTTACTCACTCAACGCTAGATAAAAAAAAATCTGTTAAGTAGTTTGGCGTTGAGTGGAGCTTACTCACTCAATGCCAAGAAGCAAGAAATTGATCAAGGCAGAAAACGTTGAGTGAGGAGTGCTCATTCAACGCTCTCAACGCCTAAAATTTAGAAAGTATGGTTAGGGAAAAAAGCATTAAGTGAGTCATGGTCACTCAATGCTCTCAAAGCCAAGAATGCATAACTTGCTGAAGAATAAGCTAAGGAAAAAAGAATTAAGTGAGGCTTGACCATTCAACGCTGTCAACGCCTAGATAGACAAAATTATATCTAAGTGCCTTGTCGTTGAGTGAAGCTTATTCACTCAATGCCTACTCTACTAATCCATGCTTTTGGCTAACTCCACAGGCGCTGACGTCAGCAAGTCAACATTATTCAAACTGATAGAGGGAAAGCTACAGTACATGAAAAAAGCGCCCCATAGCTACTGTACGACAGTTGGTGTTAAAGCAAGGTTGTAGCTAGCCATTACTTATGTGGGGCCCACTGCTAAAAGAGTCATTGGGTTGCGATCAATAAAAGGAGAAGCCTTTTTATGGAAAAAGTAGTTGTTGGTGTTGTTGTTCTTCATCACAATTATTGTTGTGGCTGAAGAACAGGAAGCTCAAGACAACAGGTTTGAAAGCAAAACAAGTTAGCTGATCATCTTCTCCATCGACATAAGCAAAGATCAAAGCAATTCTGTGAAGGAAGAAAGCAGGATAGTTGGTGCCATTTTCCGTATGCACCAACAAGTTCTTCACAGATCCAGCTATAAAATTCTGAAAAATATTTACTGGAGGCTATGAAGAAGAAGTTAGTGCTGAATCTCCTCAGCCTAGGAAACAATGAAGAAGCAGAACAGTTGTCAGCAAGCTGCTTCAAGCTACTTCGAGCACTAGCCAAAGCAAGATAAACATCCTTGTTGCCTAGAAGAAGTTATGTTGGGATTCTCTCAGCTCAGGTAGCCCCAAGTTTTGCTGAATTCACTTCTCAGTCCAAGCAGGAAAAATCCCTACTGCTGAGAAGATGAAGCTAGGACTGAGTACATCTTAGTTCAGGTAAAAGTAGACTCAGGAAATATATTCCTGGAGAAATAGTGGGACTGAGTTTACCTCTATCGTGAACCATGACACAGAGAAATATCTCTTGTGCTAAGATCAACCACATAACCCACTTCCATCTTGTAGGATCCTTTTGTATCTGAGTAGTAGGAGCAAATTTGCACTGAGGTACGATTCTCTTGAGATTTTAAGTTGTAGGACTTGGATTCAAGTCTGAGGCAGGTGAGTCATTCTCACTGAGCTATAGGGCACTTGTGCCTAAGGTAGGATCTTGTCTGCAGATCTTAGGTATGGCCTTTGTACCTGAGATTGTAGGAGAGTCATTTTCTCTGACGTAGGATCCCTAGTGGATTTGAGGTAGGGCTGTCCTCCCAGCCTGAGTGTAGGTCCTTTGGCCAGAGGTAGGTTATCTATTGATCTTTGAGTTGCAGGGCCTTATCCCTGAAAAGTAAGTCTTGGAGGAGACTGAGTGATTCTGTGGTATTGAGGTGTAACATCTTTGGAGTAGAGTTTTAGAGAAGTGTCTAGTCCAACAAGATAGTTTGATATGTGGGAGGTAAAGTAGATGTACTCTTGTTAGGGGATCCACTATAAATCTTGTGTGTGCTTTGTGTGTTTGCTATATTGCATGTTACATATCTTCAAAGCAAAGTCAAACCAACTAATAAAGCACCTAAAGAATAGAAAAACCAAAGATAAGTCACTAAGGACTAAGAAACCTCTTCACCCCCTCCCCCCTCTAGGTGATTTAGCTATCCTTGAAAATAAAGGCTTTCAAGTGGTATCTGAGGGAGCTTGCTCAAAAAGGACCTAACAGTCTGAGTTGACCACCAAGGATAGCTATAATGTTTGCACTTATGAGTTCAAGGGAAAACCATTAGGTGTGGAGCTCAAAGGATCTCCAAGTCTGCTGAGAGAACAAGAACACCATTGGGTTATTCACAGCTCTTACAGAAGACAAAGTCTATTTAGATACAAGAGCAAAGATCAGGGCCCCTCTGTCACAATCAGATAGTGACTTAGATGTGGATGAAGCTGAAGAAGGTTAATGCAGATGCTATGGGGTGATAGCTACACTAGAAGAAGAATTCTGCCAAGATCAACATAGAAAAAATCAGGTATATTCCCAATCTAGCTCATTCTCAAAGTCAGGATGTGAATCCTGTACAGACTTTGATGCATCCTCATCAACTGATGATGAAAGTCCTCTTTCAGAAGATGATATAAAACAATTGATTGAAAATCATGGTGTACTTCTAAAGGCTTTCAAAGAAAGAAAGATGTTTGTTATAAAACAAGCAGAGCAAATTGCCTCTGTACAGCTGGCTGCTTCCCAGCAAGATGAGACTTCGTCTTTGATTTATCTAAAAGTGAGGGAAGTAACACATCTGAAGATCATGCTAATTATCCATGTTAAGTAAATCAAATATAAGGACTCTATTATAAAGGATCTTGAAGAGAAACCTGAAAGCGAGAAATGGATTGTGGATAATTTCACTAAGATAGATGCTATCAAGAGAAAATCTGAATCTGAGTGGATTTCCAAAATTATCCAATCTCAGAGGAGAGTCCAAGCTTCTATCAGGAGGCCTCAGTCAACCTCTCACAAGGTAATTTTCTCATCCAATAGGTATTACTAAGAATATAAGTGTGGTCACTGGAGGTGTGGAAATTTTTCATGTAAGATTAAAAATTTACCTTACAATGGAAAAAGAGAGGTCATGGGATTGAGTGCACAGAAGGCTCCCCATGTAAAAGTCCAAAATGACCATCCTGGACCTTTTGTATTTAGTGCCCCGGCCCCTCATTTAAGGATAAGGCAGTGGAATATTCTAAGGTTCTTAATGCAAGAACACAAACCAGTAGTACTTCATTTAGTAAGGCTAACTTGGCTGCCTCTGATGCCATTAAGAAAATGCCAACTTCAAAGAAGGCTGTTACTAATGCTGTTCAGGGGAAGCCAAAGGCTTCTACTAGCAAACTAACTTTTGGTCTAGCTCTTTCTGGAAGAAACAAGAAGAAGGCCTCAGTTCTCCCCACTGAACAGGTTGTCTATAGTGGCTTGCACTCCTCCAAGAGTGTTCAGAAGAGATGGTACAACATCCATTAATGTTGGTATTGTGGCAAAGTAGTCCACTTTGCCATAGATTGTTGGCATAACACTAGTATGTCAAATGCAAAGCAGTGTCTTCCTGACAGGACTCCTATAGGTTGACATATGCATTCTTCTGCTAATAGGAACCTAGGACCCAAGTCAGCTTGGGTTCCTAACATAAGGTAAATCTTGTATTGCTGGATAGTCCAAGTGGCCATGCCCATTTATGGTACTTGGATAGAGATGTACTAGACCTAGAACTTGGTACAAGGAATGGAAGAACTGACCATCAAGCCTAGATGTCAAGAAATGCAATTGCTGAAGGGGAGCTTGCAAAAGAAATCCTGATGCACATCAATGGCTAAAGTTTAGTTGCAAGGAAGATGGTGTGTCCAGAGACTGTGAATAGAGCATCTGTTCCTAGTCTACTAGATAGAGATAAGTAGAATTCACCTAGCTCTTAATTCTACTAAATATTTACTAAATTGCTAGACTATGCATTTTATAGATAAGATAGTTGAAATTAAAGTCTGAAAAGAAGTAAGACAATTGTCTCAAAACTTCTCTCAATAAATAAGTTAGTGGCTCTCATGCTCACTATGCCACTAGATGCAACTATACTCAACATCCTCAAATTTGACATAGGCATGTTGAATTATGTCTAGTTGCACTCCACTAGGTCAGACATTAGAAATATATATTGCATGAAAATTTTAACACTGCAGGATTGGTCGACCCAGTAAGACTCATGATTAAATGCAAAAGTTGTCTGAGGGCGGCTAAGTAAGAGGACTAAACCAAGCCATTGATCAAAATTTGGTCACCAAATAGGTAAGTGTCTTTCCGACTTATCGTTATAATTAACTATAAATAGAAAAGCTTGTGCATAAAGCAAAGTCACTATTCCTTACCCTCTCCCGCCCGTATTCACCGAATAGACGGCAGACATTTCTGGCTAGTCCTCACAAATTCTCTAGCAAAATGGTGCCCAAAAGTCAGGATTTTCTCTTTGAGGGAGCAGAGGTTGTTTGCAATGGATTCATTGACGCTCTTGAAGATGTTCAACATGTGCTTCATCTTCTACAAAAATCTCACCTAGATTTTGTCTTAACTGAGCCCTGTCATCTGTGGAAGAAGGAAGTGCTAGAATTATTTGCAAATGCCAAGGTAGATGCATCAGCAGGCAAAGTCAAGACTATAGTAAGTGAGGAGTAGATAATGATTACCTCCAGAAGGCATAACAAAGCACTGCAGTTGCCAAAGCTCTTTACAAATGATGATGAATACGAACTGGTGCACGAGGATATTAAAACTGGAATGAAATGGTGTGGGTTGTCCAAGCACTCCACTGGCTCAATCTTAAAGAAATAACTCAACCTAAGGGGTAATTTCTTGGCTGATATCGTTGGAAAAGCCTTGCTCTGCAAAACCGGCTCCCATGATAAAATATCAAAGAAGATTATCGAGGTAATCACAAGAATCTTGTCATAGTAGACTGACTGTGTGAGATTCCTATTTGAAAGGATTATTGAATGCATCAATGAATCAAACTTAGGGAGAATTCTATCCCTATTTTTGCAACAAACTGTCCCAGAAAACTTAATCTTAAAGATTGGGGCGAGAATACATCACATGCGGAGAATGAAAATCAAAATGCTATATCGATGGGAAAGAGTTCTTCTTCATCGTGGACCATCAGCAACAGAGAAGAAAGGAAAAAAGCTACAGCTTCAGAGCAAAGCAGCTCAATCAGTTTTGTTGAAGGTGAGGGAGTGCCACAAGATTCAAGTCTATCAAAGTCTGATGCAGAGATAAGTAAGGACAGAAGTGCACAGGTATCAGTTTCCTCTGATCGTGCTGCCAGAAATCTGTTGAGCGGTGCTCAGTCTGAAGAAATTCCTGACTGGTATGATGTGTTGCCTTCAGCTGAAGTTGCTTGGCAAATTGCTGAAACTATTGTTACCAAAATTTCAGCTAGGATGGAAGTATAGGATTTTAGGTCTGATGATGCAGGTAATCACCTGTAAAATCCTAATGATTCTGATGTTCCTAGGAATCAGATTGAGGGGGAGATCAATTTGACTTCTGAAATGGAGATTGCAACGTCTAAAGGTGAGCAACTCCTAGATCAAGTTATGGATGCTACATTTTTTGAGAAAAGGAATGAACCAGTTGAGGGGGACCAACTGATAGAAGATATAATGCAAGATACATTAATTATGGGGGAGCAGCTACAGGTCCCTCCAAAAGTATTTCAGACCGCTGCAAGTGATACAAATGTTGCTGCTGATGTTATTCTGAATGACAATGAAGGCATGACAGAGGTTGAGCGGGAGATTCAATGTGAACTCCCTGCTCAGATAGAAGTTCACAACATTGATTCCTTAATGTAAGAAGAAGAGGCATATGCTCTAGAAAAAGAGATAGATGAAAATGAGACTGACTCTGGTGAGAAGAAAGAGATCAGACAAAATCTAGAACCTCATGTTGAAGGCACCTCTGCTCAAACATACCTGATTCCACCTATCTTTCTTGCCCAACTTAAAGGTATGCTGAATGAGCAGAGTAGGGCATTAGAAAATTTTGTGGATGATGCCCTTAAAAATATCAAAAGTGACCTATCCACAGAAATCAAATTGATCAGATTTCTTCATGGAGAAGCTTCTCCAACAGTAGACTACATCATGGAGAAGCTGGATGTGTCTAGCCAGAATTTTATCACTGTCATAGAGAATCAAAAGATTCAGGCTGAAAACATGCTGACCATTCATAATAATGATAAATTTTTGAGGGATCAATAGAATACTGAAATCTTTATAAAGATGGACGGATGTACAAAGAAGCTTGATGACCAGAAGTCAAGAATAATGCTACTGCTGGAGTTTATTATCTAGAAATAGAAAGTAGCAAGGACTGCACCTCACATACCATTCAAATAGTTGAAGAAGTCAAAAAGGGGGAGAGTGAGGCAATAAGAACTAATACTGAAAACATGGTCTGGGCATGGTGAGAGGCTCATTAGGAATGGAGCAAATTCAGTATGATAACATCCCAATGATGCATGCCCATGTCCAAGATACCTTGAATAGAATGTCTGCTCAGCAAGAGAATCAGGAGTATGGAGAGTATATAGAAGAAGGTGATAGTGTTGGTGATCTGTGGGACTGCAGTCTACTCCTGCAGAGATTCCTTCCTTCAACCCCACTATAGAACAGTTGCTAAAGTCAAATGGGATGACTGCTGCTGAAATCGAGCAAGAAGTCTGGCTAAGGAAAATGAAATATAGAGAAGAAATGGAGAAGAGGCCTGATTTCGAACAGTGGAGACCTGAGTCTAGATCTATCATTCTGCATGTTTAGGCTCAAGTCAAAAATAAGTGGTCAAACAGAGGAAAGTGGTACAACAAAATGTAATGGGAGAAGATGGAAAAGAGTGAAACTGAAAGGAGAATTTAATGGAAGAAAAATAATGCTAACACTTTGCCTCCTAGTGCAGTTGAACACTCGAAGTACTTCCCCAAGCCCTTCAACTACTTTTAGAGGCAGAAAGACAAAGCAGATGCTGAAGCTGATGCTAATGCAGCTAAAGCAGACAAGAAAGATCACAAAGAAAAGAAGAAGCTAGATGCTGAAGAGAATGCAGTCCAGAATCTAAAGGGAAGTTGGATTGTGATAAGGGAACCTGAAACTTGAAATGTTTCAGGTTCTTCTTATCGGGCTAAAGGAATGTGTAATCTTTGCTAAATACACAAGAACAGTTCTTCAGTAAAAGTTAAATGAAAAACATTATGTAGATAATCATTATTTCTGTTTTATGCAGTTTATTGGATATTATTTATATTGCATAGTTATTTTAGTATATACATTATCATAGGTTTTGACTTCTTCAAATAGGGGGAGATTTTTGGGTCCATTGATCCCAATGTCCTAGATTTGAAGAAAGCCTAGAAAACACTGTATGCACATGTGGTGATCTAACTTGTGCTCAAGTTTAGTGATTACATGTATGTCCTAGCACCAATTATGGGACATGTAGCTTAAGTGGCTAGGTAGGTAAACACTTACCTATGGTATGGATAGATAGAAAACTGTCCAAGTCCACAGGCACTAAGTGAAGGTCATTCACTCAACGCCAGATGACTTATAGCGCTGAGTGGAGCCTATATAGTCAAAGCCAAAGTAGTGGCAAGCTGAGAAAGTGGCTAAGTACACAGGCATTGAGTGATGTCAACCCACTCAATGGTATATAACAAAAGGTTGTAAGACAGGCTAATGTAGTAACAACATAAGAAGAAACAGACATAGAAATTTGGCTAAATCCAAATGTGCGGAGTGTAGCTTACTCACTCAATGCCAGGTAAACTGAATAAAAATATGTTAAGTAGTTTGGCATTGAGTGGACCTTTCTCACTCAATGCCAAGAAGCAGGAAATTGATCAAGGCAGAATGCGTTGAGTGATGAGTTCTCACTCAACGCTCTCAACGCCTAAAATTCAGAAAGCATGGCTAAGGCAACAAGCTTTGAGTGATGTGTGGTCACTCAACGCTCTCAACGCCAAGCACGCAAAAATCGTTGAAGAGTAAGCTAAGGCAAAAAGCGGTGAGTGAGGCTAGCTTACTCAACACTGTCAACGCATAGATATATAGAATTCTGTATAAGTTCCTTGGCATTGAGTGAAGCTCATTCACTCCACGCCTACTCTACTAATGCTTTATTTTGGCTATGTCCATAGGCCCTCACGTCAGCAAGTCAACAAGTCAACATTATTTAAACTGATAGCGCGAAGGCTACAGTACATGACAAAAAACGTCGCATAGCGACTGTACAACAGTTGCCGTTAATCCAAGGATGCAGCTAGCCATTAATGGTGCGTGGCCCACTACTAAAGAGTTGTTGGGTTGCAATCAATTAAAGGAGAAGACTTTTTACAGAAAAATGTAGTTGTTGGTGTTGTTCTTCTTCATCGCCATTATTACTGTGAATGAAGAACAGGAAGCTCAAGGCAGCAAGTCTTTAAGCTAAACAAGTTAGTTGATCGCCTTTGCATTGACATAAGCAAAGATCAGAGAAATTCTCTGAAGGAAGAAAGCAGGTTAACTGGTGCCATTTTCAATCTGCACCAACAAGTTATTCACAGATCCAGTTGTATAACTCTGAAGAATATTTACAAGAGGTCGTGAAGATGAAGTTAGGGTTGAATCTCCTCAGTCCAGGAAAGAAAGAAGAAGCAGAACAGTTGTCTGCAAGCTGCTTCCAGCACTAGCCAAAGCAAGATCTACATCCTTGTTACTGAGAAGAAGTTGGGCTGGGATTCTCCCAGCTCAGTGATGAATTGTAAATATACCTATATTTATGTACATTAAATTAGTTGTTTTAGTTTCTTTTTGTTATTTTTCTTTATTTTTCTTTAATAAAATGTTTCGTTTTTGTACAATAGTTCTAACTTGCTTTATTTTTGTTTTCTAAAATTTGCAAGAAAAATCCAAAAATCTGCCGAAAATAGTGAGTACACGCCTGTGTACTTACTGGTCACGCCCGTGTCCAGGGAGTGACAATTCAATTTCCCGTGAAATCAGCTCGACGAACGCAGACTCGACAAAACGCTCTCGACATTTGTCGAGCAACTTGACACGGCCGTGTCGACCGATCCGACATGCCGTGTCAATCCCGATTGACGATCAAGACTTACAACTCTAAGTTTTCCGCTCGATGAACGTCGACCAACCCGACACGACCAGCCTCACGCACGTGACCTGGGGCTTGACTTCTCCACCTGACTCGACGAAAATGCGCTTGGCGTTTTCCACTCGACGAATATCGACTCAACCCGACACGCTCATGTTAAGATGTGACACAGGTGTGTACTACTCCACCTGGCTGACAAGACACGCACGATGACATTTTAACGCAACCCGCGCCCAGTTCTACCTCCTCGACACGGCCACAGTCATGCCCGTGACCTGGGGCGTGACCGACACGAGTCCAGCCCGAAGTCAACTAAGTCGTCACCTCGCCGGATTGAATTGATTAATAGTGTTGACACGCCCCCTGACACGCCCGTGTCAGAGGGCGTGTCCCTTGAAATTGTTTGCCTATAAATTCAGAGCTGCTGTAAGGATTTCTATTCCACTTTGAGATAGAAAGATCTGTGCCATCAGATAGATGGGTAAGCTAGCTGACACACCACCTCCAACCTTGTTTGGAATGCTACTGTCATATGAGATGCAGCTTACAGCAAGGAAGGAAGAAGAGAAGTGCAGCAAGTCATAGAGCAAGGAGAAATTTGTGGCTTTCTGAGATGATGCTTCATCCACGAGCAGAAGGAACACCTCTCTAGTCAGGAGAACTGCTGAGTCAGAATCTGAGAGCTCTAGGTCCAGCTACTCTGACAATCATACATCTGATGAGGACCTTGCTGCCTTCTATAGGCAGTTTTAAAAATTCATGAATAAGGGACATTGGAAGAACAGAACACCATCCACCTCATTATAGCAGAGAAGGATATCCTAAGCAGGATAGGTATGCTCCAAACTCTAATAAACAGTCTTCTATTAAAATTATTTGTTTATGCTGTAGCAAACCTGGGCATGTAGTTGCTGACTGCCCAGTGAAAAGGATAGAAGGAGTGAATAATAACCACAAGGGAAAGAAGAAAGAGAAGTACCTTATGGACAAGAAGGAAAAGACCTGGACTGACTCTTCCTCTGGGTCAGACAGTGAAGAAGAAGAAGCCTATATTGGGCTTATGGCTGTTGCTGAAGAAGAACCTGAAGAATACACTGCTGCTAGAATAGGGATCAGGGCTCCTCTGTCTCACTCAGATACTGACTAAGAGGTGAATGAAGATGAAGAAGATGCTCAATGCCTTGGATTAATGGCAATGATAGAGGAAGAAAGCAGCCAGGATCTCCTTGGTCAGACTCAGGTAAAAGCTAAATTACAATCTTTTATTTCAAGTCATAAGGCAAGCTCAGACTCTGAAGCTCAATCATCAAGAGATGAAAGGGATTCAGACTCTAAGGATGATGTCAACTCCATAATTTCCAAGTATGGAGAACTTCTTGAGGCATTCAAGAAATGCAAGCTACTTGCCAAGAGACAGGCAAATGGGCTTCTAAGTCTTAAAAGCAAGTGTGAAGACTAAGAAAAGGCCCTCACTGATATGACTGCTCAAGCAACTCAGAACAAGGAGATCATTGACATTGAGTCTGTGGTAAGAGTCTCAAATGAGAAACTTATACAGAAACTTGAAAATGATCTCTTAAATGAGAAATTGTTGGTGAGAAAATTTTCTCATCCAAACACAGTGCTGCCCTTAATTGATACCCACCTTACCCAAGATGGTAAGAAATGGTTGTGATTTAAGGGACCTACAAGTCCTTCCAATCTAAAAGGAAAGGGAAAAGGGAAGGCACCAGTTGTGCCTCTAGCCTCACTGCCTCATATTCCTTTTCAGAGAGTGTTGTTTCCTTTTAATAGGTATGACCATGAAAGCTGTTATGGTCACTGGGAGAATGGAAGATCCACAGGTATGGACCAATGTGGCCCTAGCCAAGGTGGAAGGTACAACCATGTGAGAGCCTTTAAGGCTTCCCACGAGCAAATTCAAATGGCCCATCTTGGATCATTTGTTTTTCTTGCCCCAGCCCCAAAACTGAAAGAAAATGCTGCTGCTATGAATTTAAATCATCCATCAAAAGTAGTGACTCAAAGAGAGTTTTCTGGCGTGGCTGGAATGACAATCTCAGATTCTATCTAATGCATGTTGGCTGAAAAGAGACAGGCAGCTGGTGGTTCTCAGAAAAGTCCAAAACAGCCTGCAGAAAGACTGTCTTTCAGTCACACGGCTGCTGAAAGAAAACAGAAGCATAGAGCAGCACATCTTCCCACTATTCAGGAAGCAGTACAGCCTAATGCTGGTACCAAACAGAAAAGGAGATACAATATCTTTGAGTGTTGGTATTGTGGAAAGTGGGCCACTATGTTGTAGATTGCTGACACAATCATTCAGTGTCCAGAAGTTGCCAACCTATTAGTAATTCCGCAGGAAGGCATGATTATTTTCAGACTAATGTGAACCTAGGACACAACAGAAATTTGGGTCCTGAGGTGTGGTGATTTGTGTTAATTTCATGCTAGTTCATGTACCAGTTCCCCTAAAAGGTACTTGGAAAGTGGATGTTCCAGGCGCATGACTGGAACAAAGGAGCTATTAAAGGAGTTCACGACCATAAAGAATCGACCCAAAGTCATCTTTGGAGGCTCTGACAAGGGGATAACTAAAGGCTATGGTAATATCTCAAGTGATATAATCACCATCACAAAGGTGGCTTATGTGGAAGGTTTGCAACACAACCTCATTAGTATAAGCCAACTATGTGATCTTGGTTATGATATTTTCTTCCACAAGGATAAGTGCCCATCAAGAGGTTAAGTGTCAAATTTGTCATCTTAACAGGCACTAGGAGTGGGAATGTCTATTGCTTAAATTTTGCTTGCTTAGACGATAATTCTCCTATATGCCTAGTTACAAATGACAAGTTCTCATATTCTGTACAATGGCACAAGAGACTGGCTCATTAGAATTATAAGACCATTGGTCAGCTATTCAGTGATGAGCTTGTCAGGAATGGTACCAAAATAAAATGCTCAAAAGAGGGTATCTGAGCTGCTTGCCAAAAGGGCAAGCAGAAAGACCTCTTTCAAGAGCATTGGGGCCAAGGAATTAGTGAGATGCTTATATCTCATGCATATGGGCTCGTTTGGTCCTATGCCTGTTCATAGTCTAGGTAAGAAGGTCTACACCCTTGTGGTGGTTGATGACTATTCCAGGTTTACTTGGGTGTTCTTCCTTAGTAGAAAGGATGAAACCCTTGAAATCTTCATGAATTTTGTCCGGCAAATTCAGAATGAGCTTGCATGCTCTGTGGTTAAAATGAGAAGTGATCATGGAACTGAGTTTCAGTCTGCTGCTATGACTATATTATTTGAAGTGCAAGGGATTCGTCAAGAATTCTCCTCTCGAAGAACACCCCAGCAAAATGGTTTAGCTGAGAGGAAAAACAGGACTCTCATAGAAGCTGGGAGAAATTATTATGTGACACTTCTCTCCCTGAATATTTCTGGGCTGAGGAAGTTAATGATGTATGTCATGTGCTCAGTAGGGCTTCTATCACCAAAGGCAACAAGAAGACTCCCTATGAGATCTTGAAGGGCAGAAAACCAAATATATCCTATTTCAAGATCTTTGGTTGCATGTGTTTCAACCTGAACAATAGCAAGTCAAAAGTGAGAAAATTTGCTATCAAATCCCATGAGGGGATCTTTATTGGGTGCAACAATAATAGTAGAACATATAGAGTCTATAACTTGACAAATAAAGTTGTAGAAGAATCTGTCCATGTAGTGTTTGATGAGTCATGCATGATTGATAGTGAGCTGTCAAGCTCTTTGCCAAGCTCTGCAAGTACAGAAGTTATGATGGAAAAGCTCTCCATCAAAGAGAAAGAGCTAGCTATGCAAGAAAAATGTGAAGAGGGATGCTGTTCAGAGGAAGCACAGGCCAGTCAAGTTGGAAATGAATACCATCCTGCTGAAGAAAATAATAATCAGTAGGAAGGAGGCAGGTTGCCCCCTGCAGTCAAATATCTGAGAGATCATCCTCTAGATTAGATAATAGGTCAGGTTAGCCAAGGTGTACAGACCAGAAGCAGGAGTATCAACACAGTTCTCTATTCCAGCTTCCTGTCACAAGAAGAGCCAAAGAAATTTGAAGAAGCCAATCAAGACCAATTCTGGATTGGTGCAATGCAAGAAGAACTGAATCAGTTCAAAAGGTGCAAGGTATGGAAGCTAGTTCACAGACCAAATGGACAAAATATCATTGGAGTCAAGTGGATTTATAGAAATAAACTTGATTAAAATGGCATTGTAAGGAAGAACAAAGCTACACTGGTGGCCAAAGGATATAGACAGTAAGATGAGATTGATTTTAACCAGACATTTGCCCCAGTTGTAAGGTTGGAAGCAATCAGACTGGTCCTTGCATATGCAGCCTTCCAGGGATTCAAAGTATTTCAGATGGATGTCAAGTCTGCCTTCCTGAATGGAGACTTGAAGGAAGAGGTTTTTGTATAGCAACCTCCAGGTTTTGTATATTATAACTCTCCTACTATTGTATATAGACTTAGGAAAGCTCTTTATGGGCTCAAGAAAACCTCAAGAGCATGGTATGACACCTTGTCTACCTTCCTCATTGCGAACAAAATCTCAAGGGGGAAGATAGACAAGACCCTATTTCTAAGGGAATTTAAGGGCAAGATCATCCTAGTGCTGATTTATGTTGATGACATAATATTTGGCCCTATTGATGACAACCTCTGCAGTCAGTTTGCTAATCTTATGCAAGGGAAGTTTGAGATGAGTAGTATAGGTGAACTGAAATTTTTCTTGGACTCCAAGTAAAACAGAATGATGATGGTCTATCCATATCCAAGTCAAAGTTCATCAGGGAGATAATCAAGAAATATGGCATGGAGAATGTTTCCACCATAAGGACTCCCATGAGCTCAAGTATGCCTCTAGGAAAAGATGATCCAGGGAAGACTGTTGATAAAACTCTGTATAGAGGTATAGTTGACTCCCTTCTCTACCTCACTGCAAGAAGACATGACATTATGTTTGCAACATGTGTCTGGGCTAGGTATCATGCATGCCCTTAAGAGTCTCACTATACTGCTCTGAAAAGAATCTTGAGATATCTTAAGGGCACCTCAGATCTTGGCCTATGGTACCACAGGAATGGGGAATTTGAAGTAACAGGCTATTCAGATGCAGATTTTGCAGTTTGCAAGGAGGACAAAAAGACCACTTCAGGCTCCTATCAATTTCTAGGTGGAAGGGTTGTCTCTTGGAGCAGTAAGAAACAAATATGTGTTGCAATATCAATAACAGAGTCAGAGTATATTTCAGCTGGAAGCTGCTGTGCTAAATTACTGTGGATCTAACATCAACTTCAGGACTACAACATTCAGATAAGTAGAACTCCACTCTTTTGTGATTCTACTAGTGCAATTTCTATAGCTAGGAATCCAATCTCCCATAGCAGGACTAAGCATATAGAAATTAGATATCATTTCATTGGAGAACATGTGGAAAGGGAAGACATCTCCCTTGAATTTTGTCACCACATACAAGCATGTGGTTGATATCTTCACTAAGCCACTAGATGAAGCCAAGTTCAACAACTTCAAATTTGAATTGGGTATGTTGAATCTTGTGTAGCTTGAATTCTCACTTCTACCATATGTTGCACTGTTAATTTTGCAGGTAGAACATACTCTTCCTCCAGATTATGAAGAGAGTGTGCAACTGTTGAGGGGGAGCCAGCCCAACAACTGAACTAGATTTAGTCACAGTGACAATATCTACTACAGAAAGATAGGTGGAGAAAAACCCCTCAGTATGCTCCTTATTGCAGAAGTCAGAAAGGGGGAGGAAAGATGTCAAGGGTTGAGAAGAACAAACAAGTGAAATAGTAAGGATAGCAGCATGTCAGAGGGAATGTCAAGGGTTGAGAAGAACAAACTAGTTGAATATTAAGGATAGCAGCATGTCAGGGGAAGTAAGTAATTCTCCTCAGATTAGAGAATTATGGTAACATTTCCACATTCTACTAATGTTTATTCCTTATATGATGAATATGTTCTGTTGTCAATGATATATAGTGTTTTGACTTCTTCAAATAGGGGAAAATTGTTGGGTCTATTGATCCCTATTTTGCAGATTTGTAAGAAGTCAAACAGGTCAATGACATACACACATAATGTATTTGATGTGTACTTTAGCTCATGCATGCAGGTAGCCCATAATTGGACAGGTGAAGAAAATGATTTTTGGTAAACTCAAATTTCGTCGAGGTTAACTCGAAGTTTGTCGAGCTCAGCATGCTGATTGTCGTGCTCAACTCAACATTCCGTGGGATAAGCACAAGAGTTCAGGTTTCAAATTTCATCGAGCTCAGCTTGAAGTTCGTCGAGCTCTGCTTACAAATAGTCGAGCTCAGCTTACTAATCGTCGAACACATCGATACACATGTTAATCTAAAGCCAAAAAATTTAACAAAGGTAAAAAGCGTTGATACCGCTGAGAAGATTAAAGTTTGTCGAGCTCAGCCTATAGATCGTCGAACGCAGCTAAAGCCAGAAAATCTGTCTAAGGAAAAAGCCTTGAGACGCCTGAGAAGAAGGCGTTGAGACCGCTGAGAAGATAGCGTTGAGACCGCTAAGACAGTTGAGACATCTGAGACGATAGAGTTGAGACCGCTGAGACAGCAGAGACAAAACTGGCTGGATTTCTCTAAGTCCAAAACCGTTGAGTGAAGCAGATTCATGCAACGCTTCTAATAAAGCAGGAAGCACTGAGACTGTTAAGAGGTAAACAGTTGAGAAAAAACTACCTGGATTTTTTCTAAGTCCAGAAGCATTGAGTGAAGCAGGATCACTCAGTGCTTTTAATGTAGAATGAAGCTCTGAGATAGTTAAAAGAAAGAAACCGCTAAGACAGCTATGAAGATACCGCTGAGACATAAACTTGTCTCAGCTAAGAAGAAGAAAGCATTGAGACGAAGGCATGTCTCAGCTAATAATGAAAACTTCTGAGACTGCTGAGACAAAATCCCTGTGAAAAAGCCAGGGAAATTTCTAAGTCCAGAAGCGTTGAGAGGCAAGGCTGATAGCATTGAGTGTCTTAACATCACTCAACGCTAGATGGAATTCTGGAAATTTTTCTTAGTCTAGATGTTGATGACCACTACTGAAGTCATCAAAGTCAAAATTGCAGGAAGATGTTGAAGGAAAGCTACTGCAGCGTCGAAAGATGTTCTTTCCATTTCTGATGGATATGGAACTCAACAATCCTTAGTGGGCCCACATTCTATTGTGCCGTTAATTCAAATCAACACATATAAAAAGGAAATTGTAAAGAGATTAGGGTTAACGAACACACAAGGATCAAACGTAGAAAATAGAGAAAGAGAAATTGAAAGAGGCGACTGGACATTTTCTTCCCATCAAGCTTGAAAGCTAAAGTACAGCCAAGTTACCCTGAAGGCAAAGAAAGATAGCTGAAGCACTTCAAAGTTCCGCAAGTTTGTTCACATCAGAACAGTGTAGCTGATTCATCTTTTCAGCAAGTTAGTAGCTGCTTATCTATGCAGAAGAAAAGTTTGAGCTGTAGAAGAAGACTGATTCCTTCTACAGTAAGTGGGCTGGACTGATATCTACTCAGTCTAGCAAAGTTGACTCGGATATACTTCTCTGAGTCAGTTTGTTTTTCTTAAACAATTTGTATTAACTTCCTGTAGGATTCAGTAGATCTAATCTATGTGTAGGGCACTTTGTACCTGATGTAGGTGATAAATGTCTCACTGAGGTAGGTGCCCTATTGGTGAACTGAGGTAGGATCCAAGTGAGGATCATAGTTGTAGGGCTTAAGAGCCTTATGTATGAGAGTGTTGCTCTCTGAGGTAGTATCCAAGTGTGGATCTGAGGTAGGGATATCCTCCCAGCTTGAGTGTAGGGCCTTGTACTTGAGGTAGGTGACTGGAGAGTCACTGAGCTATAGGTGACAAGTTTGTCACTGAGTTGTAGGCCTTGGAGGAGGCTGAGTTGGAGGTACTTGAAAAGGTACAGAGTTGTAGGAGTACTGCAGCACTTTCAGAGTAAGGCTGTGTGCCAGAAGCTGTAGGGCTGAAGAGCCTGATTGTAGGCCTAAGAAATAAGGCTGACGTAGGTGTTTAGTGGATCACTGAGTTGTAGGAGTCCTGCAGGGCTTTGAGGTAGGAACCCTTGTGGTTCTGAGTTGGATTCTGTGAAGAATTTGTGTGTAAGGCTGAGGGCTTGAGGTGTAAGATCTGAGGAGCATAGTGGAGGAGTTTGTGCCGAGTCCAAAAAATAAGTTGGATAGGTGGGAGGGAAAGTGGAAATACCCAATTAGGGAACCACTATAAATCCATGTGTTTGTTGTATGCTTGCTTTTTTTTGTTATTGTGGGATTTAAGGACAAGCTCTAGCTAGAACAACTTGAAAACAACAAAACATTTTATTAAAGTTCAATGACCTATTCACCCCCGAGGTGATTATTTAACCTTAAGTTAAACAACTTTCATCCTCCTAGCTAGCAGGCTCGGGATCCTCGAGTGACGTCATTATGATCCTGGAGGGCTGAGTCTGATGGATGCTCAACACATGCAGTCTGGCTCTCACCTAGATGATTTGGTCGGTGGAAGCCCCCAGGGGTTGATTTATGATAAGTATTCATGCTCTGGGTTTTAGGTCTCGAGATGCTCGTGCGGCCAGGATTCCACCTAGCTAGCAGTGTTGGGATCCTTGAGGGATGTCATTATGACCATGGAGGCCTGAGTCCGGTGGATGCCCAACACCCGCTGTCAGGTTCTCACCTACCTGATTGGGTCGGTGGTAGCACCCAGAAGTTGATTAATGGTATGTTTTCTCGCTCTAGGGTTACGTCCTGAGATGCTCCTACTGCTAGGATTCCACCTAGCTGGCAGGGCTGGGATCCTCGAGTGACGTGGTTATGACCCTGGAGGGTTGAGTTCGGTGGATGCTCAACACCCGCTATCAGGCTCTCACCTAGCTTATAGGTCGGTGGTATCTCTCGGTGGTTGATTGAAAGCAAGTATTCTGGCTCTGGGGTTAGGTCCTGAGATGCTTCCGCTGCTAGGCTTCCACCTAGCTGGCAGGGCGGGATCCTCGAGTGACGTCATTATGACCCTAGAGGCTAAGTTTGGTGGATTATCAACACCTACTATTAGGCTCTCACCTAGCTTATTGGGTCGGTGTTAGCACCTAGAGGTTGATTAACGGTATATTTTCTAGCTCTGGAGTTTGGTCCTGAGATGCTCACGCTGTCAGGCTACAACTTAGATGGCAGGGCTGGGATCCTCGAGTGACGTCATTATGACCCTTGAGGGCTAAGTCTGGTAGATGCTCAACACCTATTGTCAGGCTATAACCTAGCGGATTGGGTCGGTGGTAGCGCCCAGAGGTTAATTAATGGTAAATTTTCTCGCTCTTGTTTTAGGTCCCGGGATACCACTGCTGTCAAGCTTCCATCTAGCTGACACGGCTGGGGTTCTCGGTGGATGTGATGATATATAAAGCCGAGACCCATACATTTGAACTTTGGAGGCAAAGATCGCATGGATGATAGGTTGATCTCGGCTGGTCGGCGAGCCGGAAAGGCGGAGCTGAAACCTCGGAAAGTCGACATGCCGAGACTACCATCAGCAGTTACACTCCAGCCCACCAAAATTTTACTTGGAAGATTCTTGGCATTTTTGCCAAGTATTAGAAAAGAAGAGACATCATAGGCAATCTGGGCATTCACGAGTCTATCGCGGCAAGCGACCAGCCCGCTTGAGATGGGGTAAATATCAAAAAGATAGGGTAAAGGGGATGGCGAGCTGTGGTTTCGGCATCTACTGAGGAAGGCAAAAGGAGATGGTCCTCGCCGGTATATTTCTACCCTCCTAAAATTTCACATGTGAATTACTAATGATTTTAGCTTGAAGTTGGCGAGAAAGAAGGGAGCTCGCGAGCGAGTTCGGTAGTCTCGAGCCTAGCACAACAAGTAACCCGCCTCTTGGTCGTCCGGGGTTGGCGAGCTCCCAAGTACTCTCTGCGAGTATGAATCCTAACTATAATACATTCTGATGTCGCGGCCCCTCCACCAGCACTTGAAGATGATCCGGACGCCGAAATGTTACAACATAAATATTTCAGTCGACATGACGACTCCTTGGTCGCTAACATACGAGAACATTACAACCTCCGTCCGCGGCGCTCGAAGCCTACTTAAAGTCTTATTTGAAGACAATTTCCATTACTTTAAATGCTTTATTTAATTTAGAACTTGTAATATTTTAATTTCTCGCACTTTACTTTTGCTGTGCGTATAAATAGTTTGGTGTTTATTTAACCATCCTGATTGATGAGGTTTCATCTCAATTTTGGATGGGTGGATCTATTTTGTAACTCCTATATATAGGAGGCTTATTAAGTGATTTGGGAAGGAAGGAATAAAACCTAAAATCCATTTCTCTAAGAGGAATTTCGGCCTGGGGTTGTGACTAGTCGCCGCCCCCCTTGTCTCCCTCTTCCCCCATTTAGGCCTCCCCTCTCGTGGAGCCTCCGGCGTGGTTTCTTGGTGAGACTCCAAGGAAGAAGGACGACAACCCCAGTAGGTACGACGCTGGTGGATCCATTTGGTTCGACGCCGGTGGAAATCCTGGAGAGAGTGATTCTCCCACAAGTTATCAAGTGTGCTTTCTACCAACAGGTTGGGTAATCTCTACCCCCTTCTCTAGTGCTTCTTCTCTTTAGATTTGTGGAGTTTGAACCATCGTGTTCTCCGTGATCTTAAATCTCAATCGATTTTCAAATCTCTAAATAAAATCATTATCATTCGTGTTTCCTTTTCTCCAGACCGGGTAGGTTCATTTTTCATGAGCGGATCTTGGCCTATAGCATTGGTCTTGCCCTCAAAAGGGATTGGCAACCTTTGCGTTAACTTTGGGAACGAGTCGACTCCTTTTCATTATTGTTTTAGGGTCGATCATTCTACAATTTTGTTTATGCTTTGTGCGTGAAACGATTACGTATTGAGGGCGGTAGATGCTTGTGTAGGTGCTGCGGATCAAGTGTGTGTTGAATGGCGATCTAGAGCCTTCTCTCATGTAGATCTCCGTTAGAGACATACGCTACATCAAATTCTATCGGCTCGCTCCACCCTGGTGAAGTCTCTCTATGGAGGGGGACTGTTCGCATGCAAGAGCATCACAGTAAGCAAGTTCAAAAAAAAGATAGATAAATGGAGAACCAAATTGTTCTTTTTCATTAACAAGTGATTTTTACATATGGGAGAGCTCGCCTCAGCGAGGTTATAAGAGGGGGGGAGAGAATTACAAAAAAATATTAAAAATCAGCAGGGAGGCGAGAGTCAGCTCTCACCCTCCCCCCAGACGGATGGTCCTCCTGCCCTCTCCTTCAGATGTGCAGCCATGCAAGTACCCTTTGACATCTTTGAAGAGCGATTCAAAAACCACCTCCTTCTCATTGGGAGGGGTAGATGGTTTGAACAGGCTTGGCACAAGGTCCCTCGAGGTGATCTCCTCGCATCCATCCACCAACACCTCCATGTCTTTCATCATCTACAAGGTGTAGTCGGTGATGCTGATGGAGTTGATCCGCAACCTCCCGGCGACCTCGGCCTCACTGTAGACATTTGGCCACTTGGGAGGAATGCTCGACTTGCCACAGGACTGGGGAATAAATATGTTTGTTTGTCGGATCAGCATGCTCTGGAGTCCTTTGTTTTCCTCCCTTAGCTTGGCATTCTCCTTTTCCAGCTCGACAGTGTGAGCCTCTAGCTCGGCGGCGCGAGCTCGCATCGCGCACGCAGCTTTAGCATCCTGTGAAGAATGGCAATGTAAGAATTTTATGCATGCAAAATCCTAAGTGAAAACGGAAGAGAATAGCTGCCACTTACAATCCCACCGACGGCCTTTGTGAGAAGATTTTCATCGACCTTTAGTCTCCCCTCCAGGTCAGCGGCGTTGTCCTTGGCAAGGTCGTGCTCCTGCTCGGTCTTTAGCAGCTGGTTTTTGAGGCTGAAGCTGTGACAGAACATAATGTCATGTACCTCCAAATACCGCATCTGGGCCTACAGTTCTTCTCGGCCGATCTGGCAAAGAGTCAGGCCCTTGAAGGCCTCGGCATCTTCGCGCCCATACAGTCCGAAACCCAGCGCGTAGGCATGCTCGGAGGCGGGTTGACCCCCGACCAAGAGGGATGTAGTGATGAGATGGAAACCCTGTGGGTTTTCTCATCCCACCGCACCATCAGCTTGTCGACCGATTCTTTTGACTTCCCCCAAAGCCATAAAGGGGGTGGCTCTTTGGTAAGCCTGCCTCGAGGGCCACATTCTTCACTGGAGTAAGGGGTGCGGAAGGCTCGCCCCTTCTAGATCTTTCATCGGCGAGCCCTTCACCGAGCACACTGACTACCCTTTCGGTGTTGTCTCCGGCGAGCTGATGTCTATTTGCGGTTGCTTTCTGGAGACCACCAAAGCCTTCAATATCTTTAGCGGCAGGGGGCGGTGAGGCGAGTTGGACCTTTTGAGGCCTGGTTGTTTCTGTCTGGAGGAAGGTCCGCCAGACCATAACTTGTCTCGATAGGCCGTTGCGGTAGCCCGCTCGCGCGCGAGCGGATCCGGGTGCAGTCCCGAGCACACATGAGGCGGATTCTCGTGAATTGATCACTCCCCTATAAGAGAGGATTTGGAATTAGAAAACGATATCCATGGGCGAGCCCGTTAAAAGAAAAGGGAAAAGTATACCTTCGTCGGGTGGAACTGGAAGGAGCGAGTTGTGCCCCCTTTGAAGGAATGCTACCTCGAAGTCCTTCGCCAGGAATAACTTGTGCAGCTCAGCATTTGTCTCTGGATAGCGTTGGATGCCCTTATACCTCCTCGCTTTTCTGCTTGGGCGATAAGGGTATATTGCCCAGGTCGTCCTTGATTAAGATGATCTTGGATAACTAGTTTTGGTTCTTGTTCGCGGTCTCGCGAACCTTGATGTGCGAGACCATCAGGTAGGCGACCACGTCGTTGGTCGTGCAGTAGGTGAAAAGCATGCAGAAGATGATGAGGTTGACTTCAATCTACTTGCAGTGAAGGATCCAGGAGAATACTACCATCATAGTGATCGCATTCGGGTTTAGCTGCATGGGCACCGCACCGAAGTACTTGAGGATCTGCCAGATTTCTGGCCAGAGTGGCAAGCAGAACCCGACCTCAAATTGCGAAATGGGGAAGGCAAGCTCGTCCCGATAGAAGGTGTTGATGGCCTCTCCCTCTGCGGCTGGCACGCCTCATAGCCGGGAGGCATGTACTCTGTTTTGAAGCTTGCAAGCTCACACTCGGCTATCTTTCCATCGAACATGATGTAGTCGGTGAACTGTCGGGAACATTCGGATCACTCGGCAGCATCATGTAGCGCCTTTCCCATGTCTGCGAAAAGTGCCGGGGTGCGAGAGCATGTAGAGAGAAGAGCAGCAATAGGGTGTGTGAATGCAAAAAAGGCAAGATGCCAGGGGGTTGGTGATGGGGCCTATTTATAGAAAACCAAATTTATGGTTGAGCTGACCGGTCAGTCCATCTCGCCAAGCCCAGCTCGCCAACTCCAGCTCGCCAACCCGGCGACTTGGCCTATCCTAGTGCGAGATAAACCTAGATGGCACATCGTATTATTTCAAATAAAATACTAAGTCCTAAAAATTATTTAAGTTATTACGGACAGGGACATTAGCAGTCCCGAGAATGACGTTTATAACAAACAGAAAAAAAAGGTTCTGTCAACATGCGCGAGCTAGGGGGCGGTGGGGCGAGGACCGGTAGGCTCAGATAGGGAGCCAATTTCATCTGGCTCGGCCTCACGCCCCCATCCCCGGAGGTCGGTGACGGCTGAGGAACTCGCAGACCAGGTCCATTTCCTGGATGAAGGCATGCGGGTTCTCATTGATCCTCTTCATAACAGGGTTGGGGGACATCATCTCGCCCGTCGAGCCGTGTTCCACATTATCCGCGAGCAACACGAAATCCTGCTCTAGTTCCTGTAGTCTATGTTCTCCATATGAATTGTCCGCTCGAAGTTGGCGCAAGGCGGAATCCTGCTTCTTCAGTACTTCTGTCATTCACCGTCTTAGCTCGGCAGGATCCAGCAAGTCATCCATGAAGCTTTCCATCCCAGTGTTAGGGGGTGGCGAGTGGCGAGCTTGTTTAGAAGATTCCCCGACTTCGGATGGTGCAGGAAGACCTGCAAAAATGATCAACTACGGTAGAAAAGGGGTAGGAGCATAACAAAGGTGTATAGGAAAAATGTTCTAATAAAAGTGTGGCATACGTGATGAGCTCGGCAGTCCTTTTAATGTGTGAGAAGGAGGCAAGGCTAGGTTCTTACAATGACCCGGGGGATGGACTCCCTGGGAAATGAGGTTGAAGCTTGGAACCGGGATGTCTCCGGCTGAAACTGTTCAGTTTTCTACCTAAATACCCTAGAGGGGGGTGAATAGGTGTGTTGTGCGTCTTTTTGCTGAATAAAAATTTAGAGATCTATGCACACAATAATCAACCAAGCAATCACAGATGACAAAATATTTATATTGGTTCCCCAACCTTTGGTACATCCACTTTCCCTCACCGATCTAGCAAAGCACTAGACTCGGCTACTCCACTATCTCAGATTGAAAACCAATCCTACGCCTCGGAACAAAGTTCCTACAATCTCGATCCACAACACGGATCTACACTGGGAAGGTAAAAACTTCCTACAACTCGGAGACAAAAGCTCCTACACTCGGAGAGAAATATCCTACAAGAATTAAATTGAGAATATATGAAAATACAAACAGTAATTCTCAGATCTGGAATCTGCCGTCCTAGGTCTTCTTCCTTGAACGTTTCGGCTCTATCAGAAGAAACTGAAGAAGAAACTCAGCAAGATTTGGATCTGGAAAATCTTTGACTCACACAATCCGAGAGATGATGAGGAGTTGAAGAGCGATCTCAATCTGTAAGTTGACTTTGTTCTGAATATTCTTGCACGAAAACCCTAGCCGATATGTACGATGAAGGTCGGCGGCTTCCGTTTTTAGAAAGAGAAAACTTGATTCAGGTTTCTTAGAATAATACATGACAACTTGTTAGGGTTAGTCTGTTTTGACAAGACCTTATATAAGATCTCCCTAACAGTCATAATTAGCATTAATGACGAACACGTGGACCAATCACGTCATGCCATTTTATATTCCCGTCCTTTCTGGACTTAGCTAATTTCTGGAAAAATCTGACTGACTTACTCGAGTAAAAGATTACCTACTTGAGTACTTACTAATAAGATTACTCAAGAGAATTGAGATAGACTGCGCGAGTAGAAGACTTTGAGGAAATCCAAAATAGGATAAGTAATCACTCGAGTACACAAAGAAATACTCGAGTGCTAGAAATATTTACACTGGACGGGGAGATGAACTACTCGAGTACAAGAAGTATTACTCGAGAGGTAGAGGAAATTACTCGATTCACGACTTGGAATATTTTTTAAGAGAAGATTTCTGGTTACTTGAGTACTGGAACTGAACTACTCGGGTAGTAGATGGACTACTCGAGAGCAGATTAACTACTCGAGTATATGAATATTGGTACTCGAGTATAGGACTTAGAAAAATTCTGAGAGATAAAAATCTTATCACTCGAGTATTAGAGCTGGACTACTCGAGTAGTAGACAGACTACTCGAGTACATGAACTTGACTACTCGAGTGGGGTACAATAACACGAGAATCTGTCTTCTGTAACTCGAGAAAAAAGACTTATATACTCGAGTGGTTAACATGACCATTCGAGTAAATGACTTAGAAAATTTTCTGAGAGGAAAATCTGTTAACTCGAGAATAAGAGAGGGTCTACCCGAGTAATGGACTTGGCTACTCGAGAGCTATATTCAGACTACTCGAGAGTCATTTCTCATACTCGAGTACAGATAGATTTACTCAAGTATTAACTAAGTATTCAATTCGACTATATAAACTACTACTCGAGTAAAAGACTTAGCAAACTTTTCTTCAACAAAATTTTCTCTTCTTCAATAAACTCTGCAACACTTCTTTCTCCAATTAATACTAATGCTTAAAACATTAAGTGTATCCCAATATAGAGGCTACTCATTAGTCAACACCATGGATCACACAATGAGTGATTACATTGTGTGGTCCAGTGTTTGGTGACCCATTGTAGACTGACATTTGTCTACACTTGGCAATATAGTCTTGTAAACACATAACTCAAACAAGATATCAAATACAACTTAATTCATCTTAGTTCAAGGGTGACTTCATCAAATCTGGGTTATTATGGATATTATACCCAACAATCTCACCCTATTTGTAGAAGTCAGAACCCTTTATACTAAGGTGAATTATATAGACATATAAAGAACTAAATAGGCAATAGAGAAAGAAGTGTAACAAGATTAAAGATTAAAATCAAAGAGAAGATGATCAAAATTAAGAATTATATAAATAAGATTGTCCAAAAAGACATTTCTACACAGATCATATCCCCACTCTCATAACTCTCTATGCTTAAACTTGATGCTGTTGTTTGTCATTCTTCTCTTGCTGTCTTCTCTGGTAACTGTAAGGCTTGGGATAGTACATTAGAGGCTTTGGAGGAGCAGCATGGTTGTTTCTTCCATATTCTTTGTCATATAGCCTTCTCTTTGTCATAAATTTCTCATACAATTCCCATTCTTCAGAGCGGTAATGATCATTCCTATTTTCATTGAAATCCATGACAAGCTTGAGAGTATTCAGAATGAGTGACTTTGAAGTTAGGGATCAATTTCTGCAAACTCTAGAGCTTTTCACTTTTCTGTATCTGGAATTGGAATTGATCTGCTTGTAGAGGAGATCACCATATTTTTCTCTTCTTGGAATGTGAATCTCAAGAGGAGCATGAAGGAATATGTCTACTGGATCTGCCTCCCAAACTTGAGTATATGATTTTGGAGGAGGGCCTTCAAAGCCTTCAGGTCTAGGAGAGAAGGTAGGCTGAGGAGCTGGAGCAATAGGGCCAGGGGGTTCAGGTGACGAGGAATGATATTTGGATCAGCTGGAAAGTCAGGGAGTATTTGATTATGCATCTAGAATGTTGTATCAAAAGTATGGAACTTCACACTTTGAATCTGGCTTAGTACATCATCATGAATCTCTTTCATCTTTGCTTCCCAGAGAGTTTGCTTGATTGCATCTGATTTCTCTAGATATTCTTTTACTAAACTCTCCCCTTTTTGACTTCTACAGTCAGAGTACTAATATCATCATTTTTGAATGTGCCTACCTCTTCACAGTTCTTGATTTTTTTTTGCTCTCTTATCTAACTTAATCTGGTTGTTGGCAAGAGTGACACCTAGTTCCATGACATTACCAACACTAGTGATAGTGTGGGCCCGAGCTTTTCCACCAATCTGGAATAGATGTCTTAATTGATCAGTATTATGCTGAATCTCAGCAAATCCTCTGCTCATCTTTTTCTCAAGAGCAGTTACTTTCTCAGTGACAGCTTTGAATGAATCATCAAAATATTTCCTTTGTTCTTAGAGTAGTTGTACAAACATACCCATAAGAATAGTGGTAGCATGAGGAGCAACAGTAGATGTAGAAGAAACTGGAGGAGGAGGAACAAACCATGGGGCAATTTCTTCAAAAGTGACTGAGCTCTTAACTCTGGTAGTGTGAATCAGGGCATCCCCTTTTTCAGAGATGAAGGTGGGGATAGGGAAATCCAACTTCTTCAAAGGAGCTTCCACTGGTTCTGGGGAAGTTTCTTTGTCATCAGGAATCAAAATGGTCTCAACGTCCTCTTTGTCAGTAGAAAGAGAGTGGTGAACAGGGGATTGAGGAGATGGAATAGGAGATCTAGGAGGAGTATGTGTGGGAGATAGTACTGGAGTGTGTTGCATGGATGCTTCAGTGGTTTGTTCTTTTTGAATATGGGGAAGAGGTTCTTCAGAAGGGAGTTATTAAATCATCTCATTGATTGTTGCTTCAGTGGAGAGAATGGTTTCTTGTAGTTGAGCATCTGTTGGAACTTCTTCAAGAGTGGATGGAGGTAGAGAAGTATCAGCTGGAGGGGTAGGGACTCTGTTTGGAACAGAAGGAGCAGGCTCCCACTCAACAGTTGCACCAGATTTGACGGAAACATGAGGTGGAGAGGGAGATGGGTTCCTGTCCTCTATAGATGGCAGATCATGGGCTATGACAACCTGAGCAGGATTCTACAATTTCAACTCCCACCTCTGAATGGAGGATATGAAGACTTTCTTCATTGTGATGAAGTATTGTACCTTTGGAGAAGTTGAACACCTCAGGATTGATCTCATGGAGCAGAAGGGAGATAATCCTTGTATAATTTGGTGCCTTGATGCTTTCCCTGATTTTGTCCAGAATTAACATAACAAATCGAAATTTCTTCCGGCAGATAATTGTTATCATGATATCAAACATGTTGGTAGAAATGTATCAGATTGAACTTGTTTTGCATAGAAGGATCTTTCCAATAATGTCAACCAAGATTTTGCCTTCTGGATTGAGTTCTGAGCGGCAGATGATTTGTACTTCTGGTAAGAGACCATAGAACATATAGACCCTATCTGAATCTTCAAGACCAAGATGGTCTTCTTCATTAATCACTGGCAGTTGAAGAAGGGTTGAAGCAGAGTTTTTGGAGAGCTTAATCTTGATACCTTTTACTTTGTACTTGAGAACGGTGCCATTCCTTTTAACCTTGATGTTCTTGAAGAATTCTTCAAC
The DNA here is from genome assembly GCA_039583875.1 of Platanthera guangdongensis. Taxonomy (NCBI): domain Eukaryota; kingdom Viridiplantae; phylum Streptophyta; class Magnoliopsida; order Asparagales; family Orchidaceae; genus Platanthera; species Platanthera guangdongensis. Next base: position 105,201,039 of record CM077166.1, read on the forward strand.
CTCTGGAAACAACATTTTGCATGGCTATTGTAGAACAAACGTCAAGCCGGCTGTGTCGAGGAGTATGAGGAGATTGCGGAAGTCATCAGATAAATCGCCAATCCCTTTGGGAACAAGTTCTGAGCCGATTACAATCTTGGAGGAAGATTCCATGATCTTGAGATTTGAGAAAAATTTACTATGGGGAAGAAGATGGCGCGGGATCTGCAACTGTCGGTGGAAGGCGATGAGTCTTTCGGCTTGCTCGAGTGAGAGGATTTTGATTCGTGTAGAAAAAAATTCTGGACTTTTCTATTTATATAACCCTAATTTATGATGATTAAGAGAGTAAAATGAGCTTACATACCTGGGAAAGGGCGGCATAAGACTCGGGTTGCGAATAAAGAAATTTGAATTGAAGTTGTGAAAGTGTCTTCTTGGTACTCGAGTGAATCATAAGTACTTGAGTGAAATGATGATAGTACTCGAGTGAGGAAATGAAAGTACTCGAGTCATCTGTCTTTATACGGCTTGAGTGGCAGCTTAGTTCTCGAGTATGTTGAGGAAGTACTCGAGTTGGTTTACTCGAGTGGCTGAAGAAGTACTCGAGTGAAAGTCGGAGTACTCGAGTAGGCTGAAGTACTACCCGAGTAGTCTTTGTCTTACTCGAGTCGTAAAGTCTGTCCTTTGAAAAATTTCACCTTTTGACAGATTTCTTGATCTCTGAGCCTTTTAGTGACTCCACCTTCTCTAATCTTCTTTGATGAGCATTCCAAGTTCTGTTTTGAAGAACGAGAACTTGGTCTCGTCCAGCAGCTTTGTGAAAATATCTGCAATCTGCCTATCTATTTGGACATACTGTAGATCTATGTCCCCATGCTCCACATGCTCCCGGATGAAGTGGTACCGCAACTCTATGTGCTTTGTCCGGCTGTGAGAGACTGGGTTGTTGGATATTGTAATTGCGGTGGAAGAGTCACAAAACAATGGAATGTTCTGAAACTTCATGTTGTAGTCTTCAAATTGGTTCTTTATCCATAGCAACAGTGCACAGCAACTGCCTGCAGAGATATACTCTGACTCAGCTGTTGAGATTGCTACACAGATCTGCTTCTTACTGCTCCAGGATATGAGCCTTCCTCCAAGGAGTTGGTAAGTCCCGGAAATGCTCTTCCCGTAGTCTTTGCTACCTGCAAAATCTGCATTTGAAAAACCAATTAGCTCGCTATCATTAATTCTTGGGTACCATAAGCCAAGATTTGGTGTGCCTTTAAGGTATCTAAAAATCTCTTTGTAGCAGCATAGTGAGATTCCTTAGAGTTCACTTGAAATCTAGCGCAGAAACATGTTGAGAACATTATGTCTGGTCTACTTGCAGTGAGGTAGAGCAAGGATCCAATTATGCTTCTGTACTTGGTTTCATCAAAAGGTTTCCCTTTCGCATCCTTGTCCAGAGACATAGTTAAACCCATTGTTGTCCTCATAGAGGTCGCGTTCTCCATTCCGAATTTCTTAATTAGCACTTTGGTGAACTCAGTCTGCGAGATGAAAATTCCATCTTCAGATTGTTTCACCTTAAGCCCTAAGAAATACTTCAGCTTGCCCATACTGCTCATTTCAAACTTCCCTTGCATAATATTTGAAAACTTCTTGCAGAGGTTGTCGTTAGTAGAGGCAAAAATAATGTCATCGACATAGATTTGCACTAGTAAAATCTTGCCTTTTTTCTGATGAGTCCGCTTTGTAAAGGGTTTTTCGGACTCATCTGGGCTTGTTTTCTCACTCGTGCACCACATTTCAATCGAAATTCGGTTATATTTGCATCGGCCGGTTTATGACCATTTTGTGCACTGTTTTGGCCCAAGGGTGTGCAATTGCGAATTCAGTTGTTGGGGTAAGTAAGCACTTGGTGCTCCCCAGGGGCTCTTTCCAGTGGCTTTTGTTGCATTTCTGCTTTGTTGGAGGGTCCTGTTTGCTTTAATTTGTTTGTATGCAGGTGGTGTGTTTTCCCCAAGGCTGGAATGCAGGTATGAGGAAAACGCACGGTCGTGCATTTTCTTAGCACACGGTTCTTTGCGATCGTGCGTTTTGTTTGTGCAGGAGAAACGTCGAATGGTGCTCGATGAATTTCGTCGAGCTGAGTCCGACGATCTTTACGCACGGTTTCTTCGGAACCGTGCGCGAAGGAAATGCATTGTTTTCCTATAGCTTTCTTGTTTGTTTATTCTGTGGTTAGTCGTGCGATTTGTTCACGCAAGGTCGGAAGCGCCCGTGTGCGAGTAAAACACACTATTCCACTGTATTTTCCTGATTTCCTGCGCTCTGTGTTTACCCGTGCGATTTCCTTCATGCACAGGCAGAACTACACGTGCGCTAAGTAAAACGCACGGGTCAACGCTTCATCTTCCGCAAGCTTAGGCTGGAAGTTAATAACGCACGGTTAGCGCACGGTCGTGCGCCAAACCGTGCGTGCCTATTTTTTTTTTGACATGCTTCTATTTAAAGCGCAGATTTTCCTCCATTGATGGAGAGACTTTCCTCTCTTCCATTTTCCGCCTCCAAGGAAGGTTCCACCATTTCCATTCATCTTCCACCTTAGGGAGGTGCTCCGGGCAAGCTTTCAACGACATATTCAAGCCCGAGCTTCCGCTCGGCCTCCTCCTTCATCCTTGAGCTTCAAGAAGAGTTAGATCTAGCTTTCTCCGTCAAGCTAGGAGAAGTTTGTTCCATCCTCCACCGGATTGTGACATGAAGAAGACATTGCCATTGGGAGTTAGTGACAGCCTCCTCTACCCCAGACATAGTTGAGGACCGAGCTAGGATGCAGATTGACAACCCGGCGATTCCTTCCGTGAATCCTCCGCAAGACTTCTGAAAGTGCAGCTAGATCTGATATACTCTAGAGGGGGGGGGTGAATAGAGTATATGGTGCTTTGAAACTTTTTACAAAATTGTTGTAATAAGAGTGAGCAGGGAAGCAGTAAAATATCTAATCATAGAACTAAACTAAACAAAAGCTAATCACAGAAAAATCAAGGCCAGAAAAAAACATAAACACAAGCAAAACCAGAAGACACAAGGAAATATAGTGGTTCCCCTAAACTTGGGTACATCCACTCTTCTACCACCCTAGGTAGGTAATCCACTGCAGGATGAGTTGATCAGGTGTCCTGGGCACCAATGAGCTTTTGATAAGGTGCTCAAAAACCAAAGCAGATTTTTTGATCAGGTGTCTTGCCACCAATGAGCTTTTGACAAGGTGCTCAAAAACCAAGCTCAAACTTTTGAAGGGAGTTTGAGAAACCCTTTACAGAGAGGAGGTGAGAGAGTGATGGAAGTCTTCTCTTTCTCAAACAACTGAGAAGACTATGTGGATTGTTGATGTCAAAGCTCCCCATGAATCCTTGAGATCTTCAGGAAGAAAAGCTTTGCTGAGGGTGATAGGCCTTCAAAGATTGAACTCCAGTAATAGATGATTTCAGCAATAGCTGAAATGTTGAATATCTAGAGTCTTGAAAATATGTTGGCCTTGAACACTTTGAAAACTAAAGAGATCTGAAGATTTGAGAAAGCTTGATCTCCTTGGATGTGTGTTCTTGAGAAATCTTTGAGACAGAATATTTTTGAATGTATCTTTGTAATCTGTGTTCTATGAGTGATTCAAAAATTCTGTCTTTTATTCTCTGGTACAGAATAGAATAACATTCTCTGTCAAGAATAGCCGTTAGCCTGCATTGATTGCATCCTTAATTGCAAAATCCCTTTGGAGGAAAGTCCATAGAAATATTCCTTGAAAAAATCTCTTGAAACTTGGTCCAGAAATGAATGAAAACGGCTAGGAAATCTCTGAATTAATTGCAGAATAACTCCTTAACTGATTTGAATTTGAATTTAGAAACATCCTGGAAGTTATCTGAAATCGTCGAACTGAGCTCTGCTATCGTCGAGCTGAGCTCAACGATCTGGAAATATACAACAGCAACATATCGTCGATCTGAGCTCAAAGATCGTCGAACTGAGCTCAGAGATAAGGATCCAAAGCAGAGTCAAAATGGTCGACCTGAGCTCACCGATCATCGAATGGAGTTCGACGATATAATGAAGTTGAGCTCAGCGATCGTCGAATGGAGTTCGACGATCTATCGAAGTTGAGCTAGACGATCATCGATCGGAGTTCGACGAATCGTCGTGCTGAGCTCGACGATATGACTTAGTCTCCAAACACAAAATCTTGGTCTTCAGGGCAGCTTCCAAACCTAAGACTTCTAACCCTTAGACTCAATTCTAATTGACCTATTAAGCTATACAGGAGGTCAAGCAAAGATTCCTAGAGACATAGTGATCCTGACCCAAATTTGGTGGCGACGACGGCCCCCAAGTGGACGGCGGCCCCCAAGTTGTTGATGACGGCACGCTAACGGAAGACCCTCCTTCGTCTCCAACAAAGGACTCACATCGCCGTGGTGTTCGTATGGAGCGGCGCTACAATTTCCGCCCTCGGCGCAAGACAAATATATAGTTAACTTTATCTTATTATTAGTATGTTATTTGTGATATTTTATTGTGGGCTGCATGTAGCCATATTGTGTGTTATTTTTATTTTATTTTGGCTACATATAGCCAAGACTTGTTGGTAAGCCTATATATAGGCATGTATGCTTTGTTTTAACTTAAGTTGAATGATAAGAGAAAACCCTAAATCTTTCCTATCTAAGTCTCTCTCCCTCTCTCTCTACAACTCCTAGCCGCCACCCCCACTCCCCCTCTCTCTCTATCTAAAAATTTCGGCCAGCACTCTTTTGCTTCCCTTCTTCCACAAGCCGCCACCTTCCTCTTCCACTCTCCCTCTAGAAACTTCGGCCAGCACCCCCATCTCCCTCATCCAAGCCACCACCACCACACACCCACCTCAACCCGGCCTCCTCCTTCCATAGCCGGCCAGGCCCCCTACCTTCTCCACCGAGCAGCCCCTTTGAAGAGAACCGGCAGCCCCCTCCACGTGAAGCTTGACCGGAAAGGCTTCCTTCTACGGCGAAAATCTGAACTTTGGCGTGACGCGGCCAAGGCGGACGATCTATCTCTCCATCCGGCGCGACTCCGGTGGATCCGCGGAAGGGCGGCCCTTCAAAGGTAGTCGGAATCATCTATTCCAACTTGGGTAACGATCCTCTCCACTCACGTGTGCTTCCCTTTAGATGTTCTAGTGGACGGAATAATTTTTGCGTTGGATTTGAATCGTTAGATTCTTCGTGGGTTTTCCTTTGGATTTTGCATCGATCTTAACCGCGTTATTACCGAAAAGGGTTTGGAGAACCCCGTATTTTTGTTGGGAGAGATCTACCATTTTTCGATCGCACTTTGGGTAGATCTCTTTTGGTACAACCTTCGCTCGGTCGGACGCAATATTGGTCCTTTTAGCTTGGGAGAACGTCGGCCTATCGCCGTTCGCTCGACCTTCCCGCGGAGTGGCTACCGTACGTTGGTGAACTTTGATAACACGCTTGCGAGTGCGCTGCGATTGAATCTAGTGCGTGAGAGATTGTGGGTTGAGCGTGGCGTTCGTTTCTTTCCCTTAACCCGTCTAGTGTCCGCGGTAGTGGCCTACATCAAATTTTGGTATCAAAGCGAGGTTCTTGTCAATTTTTTAATTGGCACCCTCCCCTCTTTTAGCACGTTAACCTGCACTTGTGTTTGCGCGTTAGTTGTCACAAAAAAATCTCAAAAAAAAAAAATTATCTTTGGTCTGCCAATAGCAGCGTAGTTTTCTTAATTTTCAGCCAAAAAAATCAAAATAAAATTTTTAATAATTCTCTTTTTATTTTCTGCAAGAAAATCAAAAAAAATTTATTTTCCTATAGGCATTAAGCGGGATTAATTCCTTCTTTGGTCTGTCTGAACCTGTTGTCTTCCATTTGCATGCGTACTAGGCTCGGTACGGAATATCCTCCTTCGTCGTCTAATATGGAAGATGACCGGGGTGAGGGTCGTCCCCTCACAGAGATTGAGGAGCTCCGTCAGGATTTCACGGAGCAGTTGACGGCCATTAGGGAAGCACTTCACGGATTGGGGTTACCACACGGGGCACCTCGTAATCAACCCGCTCACCCACGGGTGGGAGAGCATCACAACCCTTACTCCCACCCTCCTAATGAGAACGCCCCACGAGCACCGTACGAGTTTGACCTTACTCGGGCTGTCCGAGTCAAGCCACCATCCTACGATGGTTTAGGAGATCCCCAAGTCTTCCAGGACTGGATCATGGAGATCGAATGTTATTTCGAGTGGTATACCCTGAACGACGCGGATAAGGTGCGAGTAGCGAGAATGAAGTTGCTAGGGCGCGCTAAGATATTTTGGCTGAATGAGGAGCGGCCTATGAGGGTCGAGAACGGAGCGTTGCCCATAGGCTGGGATGTAATGAAGGCTAGGCTAACGGAACAGTACGTCCCTACTTACCATCGGACACAAATGTTCGATGATTTAGCCACCCTTAAGCAAGGGACTAGGTCGGTGTCTGAGTATATGAGTTTGCTGAAGGACATGATGGTTAGGTGTGACGTGAGAGAGATGCCCGAGGTCACCCTCTCCAGGTTCCGTAAGGGACTAAACCCCGACATCCAAGAAAAGCTTCTGCGTCATGGTCACACCGATTTGCACTCCACTTTCAACGCTGCCTTAGATATTGAGCAGCACAACGCGCTTAAGGGCAAGTCTCGCTCGTTCCAAAAGGGGAAGTCCATTTTAAGGCCGCCTCCCACCGCCACCTATAAGGCTAAAGGAAAGTATCAGTCCCCCGACTAGACCTCCATAGTCGTAACGGCTAGGAATGATAGAAACCCCTCTGGTGAGAGAGTCCCGGTGGGTCGGGTTAACAGAACGAATGTCACTTGTTACGCTTGTGGGGTCCAAGGGCACTATGCTAGTGATTGTCCTACTACACCCAGACCATTAGCCCTGTTAGATTCCGCCAGTGGGGCTGACGACATAACTTACGAGGCGGGCGAAGAGAGGGAGTTGGACGGAGTGCCTAGTGATATGGAGGATGACCCCCGTATGATGGTTATGAGGTGTATCCTGGCGATCCCTCGAGCGTTAGACGATTGGAATAGGACGAACATTTTCACGTTGAATTTTAAGAGTGGTGAAAAATGGTGTAGGTTGATCATCGATAGCGGTAGTTGCATGAACGTAATTTCTGAAGCCGCGGTGAGGCGAATGTCTCTTGTTGCCGAGCCACACCCTCACCCTTATAAAGTGGCATGGGTAGACAAGTCGTCCCTCCCTGTGACGAAGCGATGTTTGGTACCCCTTACCATCAAAGCTTATTCTGAGCAGATTTGGTGTGACGTCATCCCTATGGATGCGTGCCACGTCTTGTTGGGTCGCCCTTGGTTGTACGATCATGATGTCACCCACTTTGGTCGGGCCAACACTTACGAGTTTAAATTTAATGGCCGAACCATCCTCTTAAAACCCGCCCCGCCGAAAGATCCTTCGGCCCCCTCGAAGGATACGGTCGTCCCGGTCGAGAAGAAGACGTTGAGCCTGATAGGGAGGAAAGAATTGAAGCGTACTACCCTTGTAGATGGGGTCCTCTATGCCTTAGTGTGCCTACAAGTTAAGGATGACGCAGCCCCTTTTGAGAACTTGCCGTCGGCGTTGAAAAAACTCCTAGAAGAGTTTGTGGATGTGTACCCAGAAGAGCTACCGGCTGAATTACCCCCGTTGCGGGAAATCCAACATGCCATTGATTTCATGATGTAGCGTCGTCCTACGAGCCTACACGAGTTAAGATCCGATACGGATGGCGTCAAGTGTTCTCTCGCCACGCTAACAATCTCGTGTTACACGCTAACGAAAACGCAGCAATACCAATTTTTTTATTTATCTCACGCACCAACGTTCGGTTAGCCAAACCGTTAGAGATCGAACCACGACTAGATGCCGAGATCCGATCAAGCCAAAAGGACAAATATTCATGTCCGCACGAGCGATGTTGTACCAAAGAAAGATCCACCAAAAAAAATTCCGATTCGCGAAACGGTTGATCTTTCCCCAACAAGAAATAACGAGGTTCGCCAATCCTCCCGAGAGTATCCAAAAATCGAACGAAAAATAGATCCACAAATTTATTAAGAAACGCCGCGAAATTTCATTTGTTATCTCAAAAGTCACGCAAGAAATCGTCCACCACCCAAACAATCTAGAAGAGAAAAAAACTCTTGGTAGAAATTTCATTACCCCTCTCGGAATAGTAGATCCGGGATATTGGTTCCACTAGAAAATAATCGCTCTCCGTTGAACTCCACGAGAGAGGCTCCAATGATGAAGAAACTCGATCGTCTTCCCCGCTTTGCACCGTGAAGTTTCACCCAAGGCCTTTGACTCTTGCAATCAATTTGTCTCCTCCAAGGATGGTCGGTTAGGATGAGATAAGTGGAGAATTTCGTGGGGTGGATGTGTGATAGAGAGTTGAAGGAAGATTGACGGAGGAGGAGGGGAGAGATGGTGGCCGAGATCTTGGAAGGGGGGAAAGGGGGAGGCCGAATTTTGGAGGAGGGAGCCCAAGGGGGGCGGCGGCCACGACTATTTTCTAATTAGTTAATTCTTGTGGCGTGGACGAAGATTGTAGTCGTGGCCGCCACGGCGCCGCAAGTCTTTAGCCGGTGGGCCATCATCATCATCATCATCCGCCGCAACTTCATGATCAACCAAAGCGCCATGTACGTCATCATCATCAACTTGGCCGTCCTGGTGGTGGTCGCCATCAATCCTCCCCCGCTCAAAAGGACTCATCACCGATGAGTGGGCAGGAACATAACGACGTAGGAGGTCCGCATCAAGTATCTCCACCTCCGAAGCCGAGAGCCAAGAGTCGTCCGAAGCTGGGCGACCACGCCAACGAATCAAGAACCTGTGAATGTCACCGTCGGGAGTTGGAAACATAGCATCCTGCAAAATCTTGTCAGGCAAGAAAACGGTCCGGGGAAACCTCGGAAATGCGTTAGGCAAAGAAGAAAAACAAGTTTCAATATCAGTAGGCGGCATACCTCCCGTAGAGTCCGCAGGAGAGAGCGATCCAGAATTGATCTCACCACCCATCCCATTAGAAGTTTTAGTGGAAATATTAAACGGCGAGACAGAAAGTTCATGTGGTGGAGCGACAAAAAGCGTTAAATCGGAAACGTTAAAAATAGGGGAAATTCCACAATCAGCGGGTAACTGTAATAAATATGCATTTTCGCCCAACTCTTTTAACACTCGAAAAGGACCGGCTCGCCTATTCGCCAATTTCTTTATAGTGCCCGAAGGCATCCGTTCAGGGGTGAGACGAACCATTACCAAATCACCAATATTCAAGGGGACCGCTCGCCTATGTACGTTGGCATTCGATTGATAAATAGCATATTGTGTAGCTAGCGTTTCGCTAATGTGTTTATGGAGACTGTGAACGTGCGAGGCGAAATCCTGAGCAAACTGACTAGACTTAAAAGATGGTGGTAATGGAACCAAATCAAGAGGCACGGGCGCCTAATAACCATGAACGATCTCGTTCGGAGACAAACCGGTGGACCTATTCCTTGAATTATTATAAGCTATTTGAGCATGAGGAAGGATAAGGTCCCACGTACCTTTATGATCGCCAACTAAGCAACGAAGCAAGCTACGATTAACCACTTCCGTTTGCCCATCCGTTTGGGGATGATAGGCCGACGAAAACATCAGTTTCGTACCCATAAGCTTCCAAAGTATTTTCCAGAAATAGCTAGTGAACTTAACGTCCCTATCAGACACTATCGTTTTGGGGACGCCCCGATGCGCCACGACCTCTTTGAAATACAACTTAGCAACATGGCATGCATCGTTGGTAGTGTGGCTAGCGATGAAATATGCCATTTTAGAAAATCGATCGACGACGACAAGGATGGAATCGTGTCTCCGAAATGTCATAGGTAGGCCCAAAATAAAGTCCATACTAACGTCCTCCCAAGGAACAGACGGAATAGGAAGTGGAGTATAAAGACCGGCATTGGTTTTGTTTCCCTTCGCTAACTGACATACGCGGCAACTCCCTACGATTTTATTGACCATTGGCTTAAGCCCCGGCCAAAAGAATTTATCTTCCACTAATATGATCGTTTTATCCGGCCGAAATGTCCCCCTAACCCTCCACTATGTAGCTCCCAGACAATGAAATGGCGTAGTGAAGAGCGGGGAATACACAATTGTGTATGCTTAAATAAATACCCGTCTCGAATGTAGTATGCCGAAATAGTCGAGGTAGCCTGTTCCTGAGCGGCTAAATAAATATCCTTAAAATCCGGGCATAGGACATACTCGTCCTTAATGCGTTCAAATCCTATTACCTTCACCTCCATTTTAGATAATAATAGAGTGACACGACTAAGGGCGTCCGCCACTCGATTTAACGTACCCATTAAGGTGCTTAATAATGAAAGTATACTCCTGAAGATAGGAGACCCATTTGGCGTGCCGAGGGCTAATTTTACTTTGAGAGTTTACAAATTTTAGCGCCTCATGATCCGAGAGGATCACAAACTCTTTCGATATGAGATAGTGTCGCCAATGTTGGAGACAACGTATCACGGCATAAAACTCACGATCATAATTAGAATAATTTAATTTTGGGCCCTCTAGTTTCTCGCTAAAATATCCTACCGGATGTCCCTCTTGGCTTAACACTCCTCCAATTCCTATTCCCGAAGCGTCGCATGATAGTTCAAACACTTTAGTAAAATCCGGCAACCGTAGTAGGGGGGCTTCGGACATCCGATCCTTAATCATTTGAAACGTGCTAGTAGCCGAATTGGTCCATTTAAAATCACCCTTCTTCATACATTCAGTGATTGGTGCCATGATACTACTAAAATTGCGAATGAATCGTCGGTAAAACGTGGCCAATCCATGAAAACTCCTAACCTCCCTAATATTTTGCGGTTCCGGCCATTCTCTAATCACTTGGACCTTCTTAGGGTCAACATGTATACCCTCAGCGCTCACTATGTATCCTAGAAATTCCACGGAAGTCACACCGAACGCGCACTTCTTAAAATTAATGAATAAGTTCTCTTGGCGCAGTGTAGTAAGGATTGTCCGCAAATGAGTTTCATGATCGATCGGCGATATACTAAACACCAAAATATCATCGAAATAGACTACGACAAATTTACCCATATATGGCTTAAAAACTTGGGTCATTAACCGTGAGAAAGTGCTTGGTCCGTTGGTGAGTCCCTCTCCTAGCACTAACCACTCGTAAAGCCCATCCTTAGACTTAAAGGCCGTTTTCCATTCGTCTCCCTCCCGTATCCTTATTTGGTGGTAACCACTCTTTAAATCCAATTTTGAGAACACGGTGGCACCGGATAACATATCCAACAAATCGTCCAAACGGGGAATGAGAAACTTATACTTGACAGTTATTTTGTTGATGGTCCGGTAGTCTACACACAACCTCCAAGACTTATCTTTCTTCGGGACCAACAAGGCCGGGACGGCACAAGGGCTTTTACTATGGCGGATAAATCCCTTTGCTAATAAGTCGGAAATTAATATTTGAAGTTCATTATGTGCGGAGGGATTGAGTCGGTAATGGGGTAGATTGGGCAGGGACGAGCCCGGGACGAAGTCAATTTCGTGTTGAATATCCCTGATGGGTGGCAACAAGGAAGGTAAATCTACCGGATAGACGTCCTTATACTCTTCCAATAACGTGCGCAAAGATAACGGTAGGTTCTCTAAAGACGGTGAATCTTCCTTTACTTGTAGGCATACTAGCGCATAAATGACACCATCTAGAAAGGTCTCGCGTTCTAACTCCTTCCTACTTATAAAACTTATCATTTTCTTTTCCGCGGGCACCACTGTGTCCTTGGAAATAATCGACGGGTCTTTAGGTGGTGTGGGCTTCAAAACAATGGTCTTACCATTGAACTTGAACTCGTACGCGTTGGCTATGCCCAAATGGGTCACATCATAATCATAAAGCCATGGTCGTCCTAGTAAAACGTGACATACATCCATAGGGATGACATCGCACCACACCTTATCGACATAGCTCTTCACCGTAAGCGGTACCAAGCATCTTTTAGAAACTGCGATAGACGTTTTGTTCACCCATGCTATCTTATACGGATGCGGATGCGGCTCAGTGACTAAGTGCATTCGAGTGATGGCATTCTCCGAAACGACATTCATACAACTACCGCTATCGACTATTAATTTACACCACTTGTCACCGTGCTTAAAATTTACCGAAAAGATATTCGTCCGGTTGTAATCGTCCGTCGCACGCGGTGTATTCAGAATACATCTCATAACCATCATGAAAGAGTCGTCGTCAATATCACTCGGCTCGGCGTCAGACTCAGTACCGGCTTCATAAACGATCTCTGCGGGATCAGACGTGGAGCCTAAAAGGGCTAGGGGTTTGCCCTTAGTGGGGCACTCACTAGCATAATGCCCTTGGATTCCACAGGAATAACAAGTGACGTTAGTCTTATTAAGACGCCCTATTGGAACTCTCTCACCCGAGGGATTTTTGATGTTCCTAGCGGTAACGACCACGGAGTTCGAATCTGTGGATCGAAACTTTCCTTTGTCTCGCACGGAGGATGAGGGTGGGGGTCCTAAAATGGATTTTTCTTTTTGGAAAGCTCGTCCCTTGGACTTATAGGCATTGTGCTTTTCTATATCCAAAGCTGCATTAAACGTTGCGTTAAGATCCGTGTGACCGTAGCGCAGGAGCTTGCCTTGGATATCCGGCCTGAGTCCCTTACGAAAACGTGATAGTGTTACTTTCGGGCATTTCCCGGACGTCACATCTCACCATCATATCCTTAATTAGTCCCATGTACTCCGCTACGATTTGTCCCCTTGGCGAAGGGTGGCTAATTCATCGAACATTTGGGTTCGGTGATACGCGGGGACATATTGGTCAGTCAACAGTGCTTTCATGGCAGCCCACCCAATTGGGGGTACTCCATTCACGGTACCCATTCGCCTCTCTTCGTTCAACCAGAACGTCTTGGCCCTACTTAGAAGCTTCATTCGTGCCACTCGTACCTTATCACCGTCAGACAGGTTGTGCCACTCAAAGTAGCACTCGATCTCCATGATCCAATCTAGGAAAACTTGAGGTTCTCCCATTCCATCGTAGGATGGTGGATGTAGTCGCACGGCCCTAGTTAAATTGAAATCGTCGTCCTGATCACGATGGTGGTTTTGTCTTTCGTCTCGTTGGTTGGCGGGCTGTGGTGGGGGCCCCTGCCGATTTATCCCAAAGCCGGGATTTTGAGGCGCCGCCTGATTTACGGCCAACCCTTGTATTAACTGGGTGAGTGCATCGAACCTAGCGTTGAACTCTTCCCGAAGCTCCGCAATCGCTGCAGGAGCGTGCTCATCATCATGGTGGTCGGCCATGTGAGAGGTGGAGGGAAAATATTCCGTACCAGACCTTGTGCGCATGAACTACAGGACAACCAGGGATTTTGACCAGATATTTTATAAAAGATGATTTTTTGGAGACCTATAAAGTAGGAATACAAAAATATTTTTTAGACTTTTTTGCTTAGAAAAATAAGGAGAAAATTCAGGAATTTTTTTGTAATTTTCTGCAGAAAATGTTTTTTTTTGGATGTTGCTATTTGCAGCCCAAAACGAAAATTCTGAATTTCGTTATCTAATACGCAACGTGCACGGCCAAGTGTGGGTCGACGCCCTACGACAGTAAAGCGTAAGGATGGTGTCGATTGAGAAATCAACACAACCTCGCTTTGATACCAAATTGATGTAGCGTCGTCCTACGAGCCTACACGAGTTAAGATCCGATACGGATGGCGTCAAGTGTTCTCTCGCCACGCTAACAATCTCGTGTTACACGCTAACGAAAACGCAGCAATACCAATTATTTTATTTATCTCACGCACCAACGTTCGGTTAGCCAAACCGTTAGAGATCGAACCATGACTAGATGCCGAGATCCGATCAAGCCAAAAGGACAAATATTCGTGTCCGCACGAGCGATGTTGTACCAAAGAAAGATCCACCAAAAAAAATTCCGATTCGCGAAACGGTTGATCTTTCCCCAACAAGAAATAACGAGGTTCGCCAATCCTCCCGAGAGTATCCAAAAATCGAACGAAAAATAGATCCACAAATTTATTAAGAAACGCCGCGAAATTTCGTTCGTTATCTCAAAAGTCACGCAAGAAATCGTCCACCACACAAACAATCTAGAAGAGAAAAAAAACTCTTGGTAGAAATTTCGTTACCCCTCTCGGAATAGTAGATCCGGGATATTGGTTCCACTAGAAAATAATCGCTCTCCGTTGAACTCCACGAGAGAGGCTCCAATGATGAAGAAACTAGATCGTCTTCCCCGCTTTGCACCGTGAAGTTTCACCGAAGGCCTTTGACTCTTGCAATCAATTTGTCTCCTCCAAGGATGGTCAGTTAGGATGAGATAAGTGGAGAATTTCGTGGGGTGGATGTGTGATAGAGAGTTGAAGGAAGATTGACGGAGGAGGAGGGGAGAGATGGTGGCCGAGATCATGGAAGGGGAGAAAGGGGGAGGCCGAATTTTGGAGGAGGGAGCCCAAGGGGGGCGGCGGCTATGAAGAGGGAAAGGAGGGGAGTCAAATTAGGTTAGAGAAGTTTTTGGCAACAATGAAAATCTGCTTTTCTAATTAGAGTTTTAGCCTTATATAGGCCTTACAACACAAGTGCTAATTGCACACCAATAAGTCAACATATTAAAATGCAAGCCATAAATAAAAACTAATAATTAATTAATTAATTAATTATTTAATTAATTAATTATTAATATAAATGAAAATAGTTAATTCTTGTGGCGTGGACGAAGATTGTAGCCGTGGCCGCCACGGCGCCGCAAGTCTTTAGCCGGTGGGCCATCATCAAAATCATCATCCGCCGCAACTTCATGATCAACCAAAGCGCCATGTACGTCATCATCATCAACTTGGCCGTCCTGGTGGTGGTCGCCATCATTTCATTCTGGGCTCTTCATTGCCCAACCTCCCGCATTATCGGCTAAACCCCTCCGCGCACTTAGAGTTGCAAACCCAGATCTCGGATTTATTGCAAAGGGGTTTTATCCGCCACAGCAAGAGCCCGTGTGCCGTGCCCGCCTTACTTGCCCCCAAGAAGGACGGCTCTTGGAGGATGTGTGTGGATAGTAGAGCTATTAATAAAATCTCTATTAAATATCGCTTTCCCATCCCTCGCTTGGATGATTTATTGGACATGTTAGCCGGTGCCACGATTTTTTCGAAATTGGATCTTAGGAGTGGCTACCATCAGATCTGAATTAGGGAAGGTGACGAGTGGAAAACCGCCTTTAAGTCTAAGGAAGGGCTCTACGAGTGGTTAGTTATGCCGTTTGGACTTTCCAATGCGCCGAGCACGTTTTCGAGGATGATGACCCACGTCTTCCAACCCTATATGGGAAAATTCATCGTGGTATATTTTGACGATATCTTGGTATTTAGCACCTCCACGATTGATCATGAGTCACATTTAAGAACCATCCTTACCACGCTGAGATCGGAAAAATTATTCGTGAACATTAAGAAGTGTACCTTCCATGTGACATCGGTTGAGTTCCTCAGTTATATTGTGAGTTTGGAGGGGATCCACGTAGACCCCAGGAAAGTGCAAGCCATTAGAGATTGGCCCGAGCCCGCCAACATTCGGGATGTTAGGAGTTTTCACGGGCTCGCTACATTTTATCGGCGATTTATTAAGGATTTTAGTAGCATTATGGCCCCTATTACCGAGTGCATGAAAAAAGGTGCATTTACATGGACGAACTCAGCCGCTGCGGCGTTCCAATTAATTAAATCGCGCATGTCGGAAGCCCCCCTTTTGCGACTACCGGATTTTACCAAGGTTTTCGAGTTGTCAGGTGATGCGTCTGGAGTGGGAATTGGTGGAGTGTTGAGTCAGGAAGGCCACCCTGTGGGGTATTTCAGTGAGAAACTAGCCGGTCCAAAATTAAATTATTCCAATTATGATCGGGAGTTTTACGCGGTTATTCGTTGCCTCCATCATTGGCGGCATTATTTACTTCCTAAGGAGTTTGTCATCTTATCCGATCATGAAGCGCTAAGGTTTCTTAACTCTCAAACTAAGGTTAGTCCTAGACATGCCAAATGGGTCTCCTATCTACAGGAGTATACTTTCATTATCAAACACCTCAAGGGGACTCTCAACCGCGTAGCCGACGCCCTTAGTCGTGTTTCGTTATTGCTCTCCATGCTAGAAGTAAAGGTGATTGGCTTCGATAGGATTAAGGACGAGTACGTCCACTGCCCAGATTTTAAGGATATCTATTTCGCCACCCAAGATGACTCGCCGACAACCATTACTTCTTTTTACATTCGGGACGGCTACTTATTTAACCATTCGAAGCTTTGCATCCCCCGTTCCTCCCTACGCCACTTCATAGTGTGGCAATTGCATGGTGGAGGGTTAGGGGGACACTTTGGTCGTGACAAGACGATCACATTAGTTGAAGACAAGTTTTATTGGCCCGGTCTTAAGGCCATGGTTAGTAAGATCGTGGGTAGTTGCCGAGCGTGCCAACTGGCTAAGGGGAACAAAACTAACGCGGGGCTTTATACCCCTCTTGCGATTCCGTCTATTCCTTGGGAAGACGTTAGCATGGACTTCATTCTCGTCCTCCCAATCACATTTCGACGTCACGACTCTATCTTAGTTGTTGTAGATCGATTCTCTAAAATGACTTATTTTATCGCGTGCAATAAAACCAACGACGCGTCACACGTCACACAATTATATTTTAAAGAGGTGGTAGGCCATCGAGGAGTTCCGAAGTCTATAGTTACTGATAGGGATGTGAAATTTACTAGTTATTTTTGGAAGACCCTGTGGAGGATTATGGGCACCAAACTTCTATTCTCTTCCGCGTACCATCCGCAGACGTATGGGCAAACAGAAGTTGTCAACAGAAGTTTAGGTAGTTAGCTTCGATGCCTTGTGGGAGACCACAAGGGTACATGGGACCTTATCCTCCCTCATGCTCAGTTGGCATATAATAATTCCAAAAATAGGTCCACGGGTTTGTCCCCGAATGAGATCGTGCACGGTTATAAAGCTCTCGTGCCCCTTGACTTGCTTCCGTTACCGCCATCGTTTAAGTCAAGTCAATTTGCATAGGACTTTGCCTCTCACATCCATGATCTTCACAGACGCATAAATGAAACGCTTACCACTCAATACGCGTCTTATCAAGTTCATGCCAACGCACATAAGAGAGTGTCTCCCTTGAAAGTGGGCGATTTAGTCATGGTACGTCTCATCCCTGAACGGTTGCCTACGGGCACCTTAAAAAGTTAGCGGATCGGCGAGCTGGACCTTTTCAGATTTTAAAACAGTTAGGAGACAATGCTTTTCTTTTGGAACTGCCAACTGATTGGGGTATTTCCCCTGTTTTTAATGTTTCGGATTTAACGCCATATATTACTCCGCCACTAGAGCTATCTTCCTGTCCGTTTAGTTCCACTACAGATTCTCATGGGTATGGGGTTGAGGGGGGTAAGGGCTCGCTCTCTCCGTCGGTCTCCAACGGAGGTACGCTACATGTTGATGATATAGATTTTCCCCCTTTGTTGCCTAATGCTTTTCCCAGGTTTGCCAGGACCGCCTTTTTGCCAGACAGGATTCTCCAGGATGACGTGTTTCCCACTGCTGATGGCGATGTGCGCCGCTACTTGATCCGCTGGCGTGATCGCCCCGCCTCTGATGACTCTTGGCTCCCGGAAGCAGAAGTGGCTCTCTTGGATGGTGTTCTTCTCCGACGGTATCTTCAAGACAACTCATCGGTGATGAGTCCTTTCAAGCGGGGGAGGATTGGTGGCGTCGACGGCCCCCAAGTGGACGGCGGCACCCAAGTTATTGATGACGGCACGCTAACGAAAGACCCTCCTTCGTCTCCAACAAAGGACTCGCGTCGCCGTGGTGTTCGTATGGAGCGGCGCTACAATTTTCGTCCTCGGCGTAAGACAAATATATAGTTAAATTTATCTTATTATTAGTATGCTATTTGGGATATTTTATTGTGGGCTGCATGTAGCTATATTGTGTGTTATTTTTCTTTTATTTTGGGCTACATATAGCCAAGACTTGTTGGTAAGCCTATATATAGGCATGTATGCTTTGTTTTAACTTAAGTTGAATGATAAGAAACCCTAAATCTTTCCTATCTAAGTCTCTCTCCCTCTCTCTCTACAACTCCTAGCCGCCACCCCCACTCCCCCTCTCTCTCTCTAAAAATTTCGGCCAGCACTCTTTTGCTTCCCTTCTTCCACAAGCCGCCACCTTCCTCTTCCACTCTCCCTCTAGAAACTTCGGCCAGCACCCCCATCTCCCTCATCCAAGCCACCACCACCACACACCCACCTCAACCAGGCCTCCTCCTTCCATAGCCGGCCAGCCCCCCTACCTTCTCCACCGAGCAGCCCCTTTGAAGAGAACTGGCAGCCCCCTCCACGTGAAGCTTGACCGAAAAGGCTTCCTTCTACGGCGAAAATCTGAACTTTGGCGTGACGCGGCCAAGGCGGACGATCTATCTCTCCATCCGGCGCGACTCCGGTGGATCCGCGGAAGAGCGACCCTTCAAAGGTAGTCGGAATCATCTATTCCGACTTGGGTAATGATCCTCTCCACTCACGTGTGCTTCCCTTTAGATGTTCTAGAGGACGGAATAATTTTTGCGTTGGATTTGAATCGTTAGATTCTTCGTGGGTTTTCCTTTGGATTTTGCATCGATCTTAACCGCGTTATTTCCGAAAAGGGTTTGGCGAACCCCGTATTTTTGTTGGGAGAGATCTACCATTTTTCGATCGCACTTTGGGTAGATCTCTTTTGGTACAACCTTCGCTCGGTCTGACCCAATATTGGTCCTTTTAGCTTGGGAGAACGTCGGCCTATCGCCGTTCGCTCGACCTTCCCGCGGAGTGGCTACCGTACGTTGGTGAACTGTGATAACACGCTTGCGAGTGCGCTGCGATTGAATCTAGTGCATGAGAGATTGTGGGTTGAGCGTGGCGTTTGTTTCTTTCCCTTAACCCGTCTAGTGTCCGCGGTAGTGGCCTACATCAAAATTAGTAATAGGGTGTTCCAACAATCTCCCCCTATTTGGGTTAGGATTACTATTTACAGACTTTGGAAAAATTTAAATAACAACATACAATCAGTAAAACAGAAAAACAATAGCTAGACATTGCAGAATCACAGAGATATATAGCATCCAGATAGTAATCAAAAATCACAAAAATTGTCACCTTACAATATCATTTCTTCTCTTTGCCTTTAACAAGTTTAATCTCTCTGTTAGGATTGAGGGCTTCTTTGTTTGACCTGGTATCATCTGCTGCACCCAAATATGTTTGCTTTTTAGGTCTGAGAACTACAGCTTCAGGATGTAATTCCATGTACCTGTCAGAATCAAAGAATTTACTTGAAGCATATCTCTCTAGCTCTTTCTGTCTCTGTTCAGACATTGTTGAAATGTTGGAAGAATCTATTCCTTGCTCTCTAGCCTTTCTAATTTGATCCAGTGCAGCTAGTTCTTTTAACCTTGCAGTCCAAGCAGCTGGATTATTTTCAGGATCCTCAAAAGGTACAGGTGGCTCATATCTGTTAGAGGGATTGTCTTGAGGAGGCCTGACAGACACAGTTTCTTTCAGCTTGTAAGGGAAAGGACCAGATGTTGTATCAGAAGAAATTTGTCCTCCTCTAGAATATGGGTGCTGCCTGGAGTAACCTTTGGAGTAGACTTGAATATCTCTTTGATTACCTCTATATCCTCCTCTCCTAGAATGTGAACCCCTGGATTGGCTTTCCCTGTGGTAAGATCTGGCATGAGGCTGATAGGGAGCCTGACTTCTGGCTGGGGGTCGAGCTGCAGAGCTTCCACCTGCACCTGCATCAGGAGGAGGTGGTGGAGGAGGATGAGAGTGCTGGAATTGGGATGAACACTTCTCATATTTTCTTTTCTTTTTCATTGCTTTCAGCTGATTCTTGGAGTATTGCATCCAGTGTTCAGTGATAGGGCAGTCATGTAAAATGTAATATGGAATATCATTGTTATCCTTAACTTTGGCAGGAGGTACCCTCTTCATAGCTTTGCTCCTTGTCTTTCTTTTCCTGGCAATGGTAGCAGAAGAGTCATCAGAGTCTGTTCTAAATTCATCACTCTCAGAACTATGGTCATCATAGAGAGCATCTATTTTCTTCATTAGATCCTTCTTGAGTTGTACAGAAGCAGATGAGGCAGAGGTTGAAGCAGCAGGTGTTGAAATGGTAACAGCAGAGACAGCAGCAAATATTGAAGCAGAAGCAGAAATGATAGCAGCAGATGGAGTAGAAGTAGTAACAACAACAGCAGCAACAGTAGGCTCTGGAGAGGTGACAACAACAGTAACAGTCTCACTAACAGCAACAGAAACAGAAGGGATATCATCAAGGACTGCAGAAGGCTCAAATTCAGGTGCCTCTGACATCAGAATGTCCTTGGAAATTGGTTCATCAGAAATAACAGGAACTTCAGCAGCAGTAAAGGCAACAATATCAGAAGCAACAATAATATTTTCTTCAGAAGAAGCAGCAGCATATACTGAATTTACAAAGGAGGTGATAATGCTTGGGTCACAGCAAGAAAATGGCACAAGTGCCTTTGATAAATGTTCTGGAGGCTGAACAGCATTGACCTCTGGCAGACAGCTGAAGTATGCAGAATCAAAAACTGATAGCAAAGACCTGAGGTCTATTGCAAGGACTGCAGCAGGAGGAACTTGTGCTTGAGGCACAGCAACAACAGCAAGAGGAGGAGCAGTAGAAGAAGCAGTAATAACAGCAGCAGCAGACATGCTTACAGAAACAGCAGCAGCAGCAGCATGAAGATTCACTTCATATGGCATCTCCCCCTGCCTAGATTCAGACAAGTCTGGATCAAGGCATACTGCTGTAGGTGCTGCCTGAGGGAAGAGGGAAGAGAGCCTGGCAGAGAGAGCTGCCACTGACAGGTGGAGTGGAGCCAAGGAGGTCTCCAACAGCAGAGAGAGCCTGGGGGCAAGCAACTCATACAGCTTGTCAGCAAGGGCTGAGAGGTCTACTTGCTCAAGGGCTGGAGCAGAGGTAGAAGAGATAGGAGCAGCTGAGGGTTCTGGTAGTGGAGAGCTGGAGTAAGGTGGAAGGGATGGCTGAGGTGTTGGCAATGTGGAAATGGAGGATAGAGGGATGGAGATTGATGGGGTGAAGGTGGGTTGGTCAATGATTTGGTGTAGAAGGTCTTGAAATGAAGTGGAGGAGGAAGGTAACTCAGGAGGAGATGATGGGGAATCATCCATAAAGGAATCATCAAGTAGGGTGAAGGATGGATGAGAGGGTGATGAGGTGACATCTTGTGGAGGGTAGGAGAATAGTGGGTGGAATTGTTCTTTTGGTGTTGGAAGAACAGGTACTGGAGATGGTGTTGATGTTGGAGAGGGGCTGGATATGATGATGGTGGATGGAGCTGGAGAGGTAGATGGTATGGGAAGGGATGGAATTGGAGGAGGAGGAGGAGGAGAGGCAACAACAGCAGCCAGGTCATCTGCAGGGGCAGAGACCTGTGGAGGAGTGACTCTTAGAGTCCTTGTGCCTGAAGGAGTACTGGAGGAGGGCCTGCTGGGCTTGCTGATTTGTCTGTCCCACTTTCCAAAGAGGGCACAAGACAGTCTCTTGGAGGCATTTATATGAATTCCAGAGGAGACCAGCAAGGCAGGGCACCTGTGCTGCAGAAATACTCCAATGATTCTCCCAAAGTTAACAAAACTTTTGTTGATTTTCTTTTTGATGAGGTCAAAGAAAACCTCTCCCCAATTCAGATTCTTCTTGTCCACAAGAGCTCCCATGAGGCAGAGCTGATACCTTGAAATTGTATCATGGGCAGAGTGCTTTGCCAGTAGCACTTTCCCAACAACATCTGCCATAAATCTGTACTCCACAGATAGGTTCCTTTTGAAGAGCTTGCTAGGGTTTCCCTTTGAATGACCCATTCTGGCAAGCAGTTCAGAATACTCATCTCCAGATAAATCAGCAGTATCATCTCCATTTCTCAACTCAAAAACTTCTGATAGAATGGTTGGGGTCAAGGGTACCTGAGTTCCAGCTATAGACCCAACAATGGTAGAGTTATCTTGATTATGGGCAGTATAAACCCACTCCTTTATTTCATCAGATGCCAGCTTGATCCTGGTGGTCATTATAGCAGTCAAGTTCTGGTCTTTGAATAATCCCAATATATCTTGAAAAACCTGGTCAGTTGTGCTGAATGATTCCAGGTCGATGTCAAAACCAGCATCAAACTTCATAGCAGCAAGAACAGCAACTGACACAGCCATGGGTACCTGCAAAAATTCAACAAACAAAACGACCAAGTGTAGAATTGTTTGGAGGGAAAGAAAATTCTTGCAGAGAAATCGAAAGCGCAAAAGAGAACGACGGCGAAAAATGAGTTTTATATTAGGGTTTGACGCAGAATTGGAAAGATCGTTGAACTCAGTTCGACGATCGAGGCTTCTAAAGGAATCTGAAGAGTCTTCAACATCGTCGATCTCCGTTCGACGATATTGGAGAGCGTAGAGCTCCGTTCGACGATCATTCAGAGAACATAATCGTCGAGCGCAGTTCAGTGATCAGAAAAATTCTAGACACTAAGAAAAAATCAGAATGTTTGCCTAGTCTTGGTCAATTTTTAAGCTTTCAAAATCTTGGATATTATTTAAGACTTTCTCCATCTAACATTCCTAACTGATTTAGGAAGAAGGTGTGTTTCTTTTCATCCAAAGGCTTGGTGAAAATATCTCCCCTTTGTAAATCAGTTGGGTATATAGTGAAGTTCAATTTTATTCTTTTCAACATTATCCCTTAAGAAATGATGCCTAATCTCTATGTGTTTTGTCCTACTATGGAGGACTGGATTTTGAGCTATGGAAATAGCACTGGTGTTATCACAAAAGATTTTAGACTTTTCTAAGTTGTAGCCATAGTCTAGTAGTTGGTTTTGAATCCACAAAATTTGTGAACAACAACTGCCTGCAGCCATATATTCAGCTTCAGCAGTTGAAGTTGACACAGATGTTTGTTTCTTACAAAACCAAGAGACAAGTCTGTCACCAAGGAACTGACAAGTTCCACTGGTGCTTTTCCTGTCAATTCTGCATCCAACATAATCAGCATTTGAGAATCCAGTTAAATCAAATGCTGAATCTTTTGGATACCAGAGACCTAGATTTGGACAACTTTTAACATACCTGAGATTCCTCTTTACTAAAGTTAGGTGTGACTCTCTAGGGCTTACTTGGAACCTAGCACATATACATGTAGCAAACATTATATCTGGTCTACTAGCTGTAAGATACAGTAAAGAGCCAATCATTGCTCTATATGTTGTCTGATCAACAGGTTTCCCATGTTCATCAGCATCCAATACAACATTAGTAGGCATGGGTGTTTTCATACAAGATGCCTCAAACATACCAAATTTCTTAACCAGTTCATTTGCATATTTGGTTTGAGACATAAAGATGCCTTCAGCATGTTGCTTGACTTGCAATCCTAGGAAGAAGGATAGCTCACCCATGCTACTCATCTCAAATTTAGAATGCATCAGGTTAGAAAACCTTCTGCACAATTTGGAGTCAGTAGAACCAAAAATGATATCGTCTACATAAATCTGTACTAGTAGGGTATGGGACTTATGGGTTCTAATGAAAAGAGTTTGGTCTACTCACCCCTTATAAAACCATTTTCCAAGAGAAAGCATGCTAGGGTCTCATACCATGCTCTAGGAGCTTGCTTGAGACCATATAATGCTTTATTTAATCTAAAAACATAATCAGGAAAAGTAGGAGAGATAAAACCTGGAGGTTGTCTGACATAAACTTCCTCTTTGATGTCTCCATTCAAGACAACACTTTTGACATCCATCTGATATACTTTGAAGCCTTTATGTGATGCATAAGCTAGAAATATTCTGATGGCTTCTAATCTTGCAACAGGTGCAAAAGTCTGGTCGTAGTCTATTCCTTCTTCTTGAGAGTATCCCTGAGCAACTAGCCTTGCCTTGTTCCTTATAATTACTCCTTGATCATCCAGTTTGTTTCTGAATACCCATTTTGTTCCAACAATGGAGTGATCCTTAGGCTTTGGCACTAGTTCCCATACTTTGTTCCTCTCAAATTGATGCAACTCTTCTTGCATTGCAATGATCCAGTGTGGATCTTGCTCTGCATCTTGAATGGACTGAGTTTCAATTTGAGATAGGAAGCAGGTGTGCAACAGGTTTTGGTTGACCTGATTTCTGGTTTGCACACCAGCTGAGATGTCTCCAATTATTTGGGAAATTGGATGCTCTCTTGTTGTTACTAAATCAATAGGGGGTGTTGATTGTTCACCAACCAGTGTTGTTGTTTCCTCTTGTGGTACAACAACTGGCTCTTCAAGTTGTTCTTCATTATGTTGAGCATTTCCTTCATCTTCACTGCTTTCATCCTCTTGAGTAACCTGTAACTTGTTCAAGTCTTCAACTAGAGAATGTTCCTGCAAAGGTTCTATGGTAGAAGAATTCTTCTCCTTGAAAGACATGTTAGTTTCATCAAATGAAATGTGAATAGATTCCTCAATTTTCAAAGATGATTTATTATAGACCCTATAAGCCTTGCTAATCATGGAGTATCCCAGAAACACTCCTTCATCAGCTTTGGCTTGAAATTTTGCTAAATATTTCTTGTCATTATTGTGAATGTAGCAAATACAACCAATGACTCTAAAATAGTCGACTTTAGGTTTCTTCCCTTTGAGTAATTCATAGGGAGTCTTTCCCTTTAGTTTATGTATCAGACTTCTGTTCAGCACATAGTTGGAGGTGTTCACTGCCTCTGCCCAGAAGGATAGAGGAAGGTGAGCATCTGACAACAATGTAGTGGCAGATTCAATAAGGGTTCTATTTTTCCTTTCAGCTACCCCATTTTGTTGAGGAGTTCTAGGAGCTGAGAAAGTATGCCTGATCCCTTCACTCTGACAGAACTCTTGCATAAGAAGAGAATCAAACTATGTCTCATGATCACTTCTGATCAGGGCAATATGAGTATTGAACTCAATCTGTATACATTTGAGAAACTCTGTCAGACACTTAAAGTTATCAGACTTCTTCCTTAGAAAGAACACCCAAGTGAATCTAGAGAAGTCATCTACAACTACTAAAGTGTAGGATTTCCCTCCTAGGCTTTGTACTGTGATGGGTCCAAAGAGATCCATGTGTAACAGATACAATATCCTAGGTGAATCACTCTTATTAAGTGACTTAAAGCTGTTTTTAGTTTGCTTGCCTAATTGACAAGCCCTGCAGAGTCCTTCCTTCTTGTAGGGGCCAAAAGGTAGTCCTCTAACAAGGTTGTCCTTGGATAGCCTAGCAATGGTTCTAAGGTTTAGGTGTCCTAATCTCTTATGCCATAAAATATTTGGTCTACAGACAGAATTAAACAAGCAGATATCTACATCAGTTGAAAGAAAATCGACTAGGTAGATGTTACCTTTCCTTTTACCTGTCAACACAGTTGTGTTGTCCTCTGACTTGATTTTGCATAAGGCTTTGCTGAAGGTTACCTGGTAGCCTTCATCACATAGCTGACTGATGCTAATTAGGTTGTGCTTCAGTCCTTCCACATAAGCTACCTTCTTGAAAGTTACTGATCCAATCTGGACTGCACCATATCCTTTAGTTTGTCCAAAGTTTGAATCACCAAAGATAACTTTGGGTCCAAGCTTGGCTCTGAAGGATGTGAGGTTGTCCTTGTTCCCTGTCATGTGCTTAGAGCACCCACTATCCAAGTACCATTGCTGGTTAGATGTTGGATAGGCCTTCACCTGCACATAAGACAATTCATTTGTTTTTGACCCAGTTTACCTTGGGCCTAGGTTGATAACCTTTAAATTCTGAAATGAAAGACATCCCAGGTTGACTCTTATATCCTTCAGGATGATATCTCCTTGGAGGTATAATCCATTCAGTATAAGGGTTGAAGATTTGGGATAAAGGACCCTTAGGATTGAATTTTGATTTGCCTTTGAAAAATTTTCCAGAGCTCTGACCTCTGTTCGACGATCTTGGAGCTGTGTTCGACGATCTATGGTCAGATCGTCGAGCTCCGTTCGACGGTCGACTATGGCTGAGGTCAGGTATTTGAGATCGTCGACCTGCGTTCGACGACTTTGGCTGAGATCGTCGATCTGCGTTCGACGATTTTGCCTGAGATCGTCGAGCTGCGTTCGGCGATCGTCGATCTTCATTCGGCGATCGTCGATCTCCGTTCGACGATTTCTGCTGGGACTTAGTTTTCTGGGGCAGATCAGAATTTTTCCTAGCAACCTCTACAACTCCCTTTCCTTTGTCAGAAATGAATTTGATTGGAGTTGTTAGAACAATAGGTTGGCTGGATGAAGCACCCAAGCCCAATGTACTATTGAACCTAGAGTTCACTGTGCTTGTGATGTCCATCAGCTTGATGCTTCTCCCATTGAGGGATTCTTCAAGCTTTTTGGCCTCAGAGAGCTCACTTTTCAGTGAAGCTATCTGTTCCCTACAGCACTCCAACTCCTGAGAGAGTTTGAGGTTTTCTGACTTTAAAGTATTGTGTTCAGATAATTGATTTCTGAGAGAGATAATTTCTTTCTCAGACTTTAGCAGGTCTAAACACAGTGCTTTAAATTCAGATTTAAAATCCTCTGAACTAAAATCAAAAGAACCAATTACCTGATCTTCTTCAGGTTGAGTCTCTGAGTCTGACTCTGACTCCTCTTCCTCTGAATTGTGCTGAGAGGTCATTGATTGCCATCATGCAGAACTCCTTTTCTTCTGCATCATCCTCATCATCACTGGAGCTGGATGAGGCTTCTGACTCCTCTTCAGTCTCACTCCAGGATTCAGCAACAAACTCTTTTATTGTATGCTTATTTTTGCTTGAAGAAGGTTTGCTATTGCCATTCCTTTTGGAGTCTTTCTCCTTTCTTCTTTCTTTCCTGTCCCTTCTGTCCTTGTTCTTGTTCTCTGGACAGTCAGGAACTATGTGCCCTGGTTTCCTGCAACCAAAGCAAATAATGTCTTTATTATTACTAATGGACTTGTCATACCTTGGCTTATCCTGCTCCTTGTATGATCTTCTTCTGAAGTCCTTTATGGCCATTTTGTAAAATCTTTTGGCCAGCAGACTGAGTAGTTCATCATTGCCTGTGGCATTGTCTTCAGGCAGATCTTCAGATGCCTTGAAGGCTATGGTCTTCTCTTTTCTTGTGGCTGGTGAAGCAGCCTTCTGTTCTTCCTCTCTATTCTTGATGAGTAGCTCATAAGATTTGAGCTTACCCAACAGAGCTTCAGTGGTGATCTCATTCAGACTTCTGGCATCCTTAATTGGCCAGATTCTTGAATCGCAAATGCTGGGGAAGCACATTAGGATCTTGTCATTAAGTTCAGTTAGAGAGATCTCTTTGTCCAATGTCCTGAGTTCACTGACAATTAGACTTAGCCTGTTGTACATGTCTCCAACTGACTCAGTCTCTCCCTTCTTGAAATTCTCATATTGAGAGATGAGATGGGATCTCCTATCCTTTCTCTCATCAGCTGAGCCTGAGACTATTTCTGAGAGTTTGTCCCAAATTTCTTTTGTTGAATTGCATTCAGCCACCTTTTGAAATATGTCATCAGACATTGTCTGGGCCAAGATGTTCATAGCCTTGGCATCAACTACCTTCCATCTGTTGATATCAGCATCTGTTCCTGATGGAGGTGGAACAGCATTTGTGCTTGTGTTCTCTGGAGGTCTTGGACATACTGTTAAAACAGAATTAAAAATATCTTCGTAAATAGAATTCATGTAAAGTCTGATCCTTGTTTTCCAAAGTGCAAACTTGGATAGATTGCACACTAGAGGTCTGGTGCTTGCATAATCTTTATTTTGGGCCATGATTTGTGAAAAAAAATCTAATAAAAAACTACAAAAGAAAAACAGATCTAACTAGGGATCTTTGGGTTTAGGTGTTAGCCTGTACAACCAATCAGGTATGGTATGTTTAACCAACCTGGCTCTGATACCAATTGAAAGTGCAGCTAGATCTGATATACTCTAGAGGGGGGGGGGGGGTGAATAGAGTATATGGTGCTTTGAAACTTTTTACAACAATTGTTGTAATAAGAGTGAGTAGGGAAGCAGTAAAATATCTAATCACAGAACTAAACTAAACAAAAGCTAATCACAGAAAAATCAAGGACAGAAATAAACATAAACACAAGCAAAACCAGAAGACACAAGGAAATATAGTGGTTCCCCTAAACTTGGGTACATCCACTCTTCTACCACCCTAGGTAGGAATCCACTACAGGATGAGTTGATCAGGTGTCCTGGGCACCAATGAGCTTTTGATAAGGTGCTCAAAAACCAAAGCAGATTTTTTGATCAGGTGTCTTGCCACCAATGAGCTTTTGACAAGGTGCTCAAAAACCA
This sequence comes from Platanthera guangdongensis, assembly GCA_039583875.1. Taxonomy (NCBI): domain Eukaryota; kingdom Viridiplantae; phylum Streptophyta; class Magnoliopsida; order Asparagales; family Orchidaceae; genus Platanthera; species Platanthera guangdongensis. The sequence goes on from CM077166.1 coordinate 105,229,622, forward strand.
AGCTCAAACTTTTGAAGGGAGTTTGAGAAACCCTTTACAGAGAGGGGGTGAGAGAGTGATGGAAGTCTTCTCTTTCTCAAACAACTGAGAAGACTATGTGGATTGTTGATGTCAAAGCTCCCCCTGAATCCTTGAGATCTTCAGGAAGAAAAGCTTTGCTGAGGGTGATAGGCCTTCAAAGATTGAACTCCAGCAATAGATGATTTCAGCAATAGCTGAAATGTTGAATATCTGGAGTCTTGAAAATATGTTGGCCTTGAACACTTTGAAAACTAAAGAGATCTGAAGATTTGAGAAAGCTTGATCTCCTTGGATGTGTGTTCTTGAGAAATCTTTGAGACAAAATATTTTTGAATGTATCTCTGTAATCTGTGTTCTTTGAGTGATTCAAAAATTCTGTCTTTTATTCTCTGGTACAGAATAGAATAACATTCTCTGTCAAGAATAGCCGTTAGCCTGCATTGATTGCATCCTTAATTGCAAAATCTCTTCTGGAGGAAAGTCCACAGAAATATTCCTTGAAAATATCCCTTGAAACTTGGTCCAGAAATGAATGAAAACGGCTAGAAAATCTCTGAATTAATTTCAGAATAACTCCTTAACTGATTTGAATTTGAATTTAGAAACATCCTGGAAGTTATCTGAAATCATCGAACTGAGCTCTGCTATCGTCGAGCTGAGCTCAGCGATCTGGAAATATACAACAGCAAAATATCATCGATCTGAGCTCAAAGATCGTCGAACTGAGCTCAGAGATAAGGATGCAAAGTAGAGTCAAAATCGTCGACCTGAGCTCACCGATCGTCGAATGGAGTTCGACGATATAATGAAGTTGAGCTCAGCGATCGTCGAATGGAGTTCGACGATCTGTCGAAGTTGAGCTAGACGATCGTCGATCGGAGTTCGACGAATCGTCGTGCTGAGCTCGACGATATGACTTAGTCTGCAAACACAAAATCTTGGTCTTCAGGGCAGCTTCCAAACCTAAACTTCTAACCCTTAGACTCAATTCTAATTGACCTATTAAGCTATACAGGAGGTCAAGCAAAGATTCCTAGAGACATAGTGATCCTGACCCAAATTAGTAATAGGGTGTTCCAACAACTTCGGAACCGGTCGATTTCGCACACTTTTCTTCTCTTGTCGTTGATAGTGTAGCTTAATCTCTTGTATTTGACAAAGTTTGTTTAGTTTGTAAAATGTTTATATACAATCATGTCTATGTGATTTTGTATTTATGTTATTTGCTTGAGGTGCGTCTTTATTTCCTTCCGCCACCACATCCGGTTGTGCCGCACTAGAGATTGCTTGGGGCGTGCGTAGCGAAGAGGTGCTCTCGACCCTCATTCCGTCATTCTCACCACCTCATCCATGAGCCTACTTGTCCACCCGCCTAGCGATTCGGTGCATAACAGCCTGTGTAGTCTTCCATCCCGCCTGGCGAAGCATCGCATAGCGGCGTTGATAGGAGTAGTTTATTAGTGTTTTATTTTCTTTTTCCGCAACTATCAAAACCCCCCTTAGTTAACTCCACTCAAAGGAATTCAATCTCAAATCCTCCTCGAAATTAAATCCACCTTACTGTGTTCCTTGAAGAGATCGATACTTGGGGAAATTCGCCCATTTTATATTACTTGTGTGACTGGTACACTTGCTGTCCAATGCATCAAGTTTTTGGCGCCGTTGCCGGGGAACACAGTCGTGTGAGTTTTTGGAGAGGGTGATAGTAGATCGAAGCCCTTTTCCATTTGGTATATTTCATGTTTTCTTCTTTGCTTTTGTTTTTAGACTTTGTTGCTTATTTTTATTTGTTCCTTTTATAGTTTTAATTTTTCAGCAGTAGATATTCCTTTTCTTTTATCTGCTAGTGTATAGTTAATTTTTGCTTAGAATTTTTCTGTTGGTGAATTCTTTCTTGTTGCACCATGTATTACTATATGAATATCCGTTGCAGATGGTGCGGGGATTATAGGCATAGTAGTGATGAGTGCCCCAATGAAGATAGTGAGCATATTTCTCGTGGTTCAGTGTATGGAGCACCGTCCTGTTATGGTACTTCATACAACATACCCTAGTCTTATGGTCACTTCTCTTCTATGCCTTCACCTTCTTCTTATTAGTCTCCAGTCCCACCAGGACTGAGGGATAATAGAAAATAGTGTTTGTGTTGTCGTAGCACAGATCACGTATTGAAAGATTGCGCAGAATTTCAACGCCAGTTGGAGGAGGAGGCTGGACCAGATATCTGAATCATTCCATCCACGTCTCAACTGGCTTCCCCTTCTGATTCTTATGATATATTCGTAGTACCACCTTGTCTATCGGGGACTACTGCAGATATACCCATCAGACTTTCTGTTGATCGTTGTGACGACATTGCGGTGTCGTCTCTCCCTATGCATTCTTCCCCTCTTTTGGATTCACCACCGGAGGAACCAACGCATATTTTCTCTGATGATGTTGTTCCTCCGCTTTCTTCGCAAGAATTAACTATCCCAATTCTTAGTGAGTTGGTTGATGATACCGACGATGATCTATTAAAATTGAGGGTAAGAACTGATATACTCTAGAGGGAGGGGGTTAATATAGTATCTTTTAAATCTTTAAAAAACTTTTTCAGTTTATAAAAACGACAGAGTAGGGCAGCTATTTGATACCAAAATTTGTTGTAAGTGAAAGAGTAACCTAAGATTAACTAATCTACCACAGGCACAATAAAATAAACTAACTAGCACCGGCACAGCAAGAACAAAAAGGAAAGAGGTCAAGCAGACAACACAAGAATTTTTATTGTGGTTCCCCAACATTGGTACATCCACTCTTCTACCACTCTGGTAAGAATCCACTCACATGTTTTGATCAGGTGATTGCCACCAATGACCTTTTGATCAGGTGATCAAAAACCAGCCCAAGTCTTTTAATCAGGTGACTTGCAACCAAGGAATAACTTTTGAAGGGAGTTAAAGAACCATTTGTATAGTGAGGGGGTGAGAGAGTTATGGTGTCTTCTCTTTCTCAAATATAACTGAGAAAACTAGTGGATCTTTAATGTTAATAAAGCTCCCCCTGAGTTATTGAGTTGTTCAGGAAGATTGGAGTTTTGCTTCAGGGTGAGTAGGTCTTCTAACTTTAGCCTTGACCAGAAGAGATCCAAGAACTTCTTGATTTATGAAGATTTGTCGTGCTTGAAGAATCCTGGAGTGAAGAATGAAGAAGACTCTTGATTTGGGATGAATGTTCTTCTTATCCAGCAATGTCAAGATGAAGACCATATTATTTTTCTGCACAGAGAAGAGTTTGAATGTAGTTTCTTTGTGTCTTCTCTGTTCTTGGCTATCTTGTTTCTTACTGGTGTGTTGTTCCCTATCAGTGTGTTGTGTCTTACTCTTGTGTCTCTCTGTCGAGAAGAAAGAAGAAAATCACTTTTATATTCCCAATGGAATTTCTCCTTTGAATTTTTGAATTCCTTTCAACATTGATTGTTGACGGCCTAGAGAATGTAATACGGCTAGAGAGAATATCTGCAATAATTGATTTCCCCAACTGTCCTATTGAAAAATGGCAAGTAATAATTCTGATAAATGTCATAATAAAGATGCTTCTAACGGTAATATTCAGAGAATATTAAGCATTGATTATTCAGGAATTACTGTAATATAATGAGGACAAAGGAAGGAAAAAATCCAAGTCTGGATCTGCATAGAAATCATCAAGCAAAGAACAGATTTCATCAACCTGAGTCCAGTGTTTGTCGAGCTGAGAAATCGTGTTCGTCGACCAAATAATTATTGTTCATCGACCTGAGATCCAAGATCGTCGACCTGAGAACAGCTAACTGCTTTCTGATAAACACTTGCCAATTCTGTGCACTAAGATCGTCCAGCTGATAATCTAACTTCGTGGACTGCAGTTCAGAGATATGTTTCTGGACTTAGAATGTTGAAGTAGAACATCCAGAAATTGTCGAGCTGAGAACCAAGTTTGTCAAGCTCAACTCAAAGAATTTTCTCTGAGTTCATCGAGCCGAGCACGACTTTCACCGAGCTAAGTTCGACGAACGTCGAACTAACATTTCTGAACCTTTGAAATTTCTCTAAGTCTGGAGTCTTCTACAGTCTGTTGTTGGCTGGTCCATGCAATGTTGACTCTAAGGACATGGCCTAAACTCTAGGACACAGACATGAACCTGGCTATACATGTTTGGTCAATAATCCTAGTTTAGTGAACCTAGCCCAAATACAACTAGGGATCCAATAATCTCCCCTCTATTTGGGTGAGGTTACTAATTACAGACACAAAATATTTACAAAGCAAGAGAAAGATATATCTGGCAGAAAACTTTAAAATATGCAGTAGATATATATATACAATGAGCTTTGTATCATGAAATAAATAAGCAGTTTTAAGACATACAGAAAGACTAAGGAGTTTAAAATTCATTTCTTCTGCTTTGGTTCCTTTTGCTTATCCTCTTTAGCTCTATCACCAGGCTGGGTGAATTTGATTACCCTGTTTGGATCAGCTGCTTAACTTTTTGTCATCGTCATATCAACAGCTCTAATAATGTTTATGTATGTAGCTCTTGGCACCACAGCTTCTGGATGTAATTTCATATAATCATCAAAATTAAAGAATTTATTAGCTTTTGCAAACCTGTTTAGTTCCTCCTTCCTATATTTGGACATTGTTGTATATTCAGAGGGATCCTTGCCTTCTGCTTTTGCTTTATTGATCATATATATGACAACCAATTCTTGGAACCTGGCCATCCTTGAAGTAGTAGTTGTTTCTGGGTCCTCAAATGGAGCATGAGGGGATGCAGATCTTTTTGGACTTTCAGCTTTCTGAGATTCTGGTACTTGTTGTAGATGTTGCAGTTGTTGTTGATATTGTTGATGTTGGTGCTACTTGCCTGAGGAGTAGGACCTGTGCTGGCTGCTTCCAAAAGAAGAAGATATAACCTGCTGTATCTGATAGGTTTGATATTGGGTAGTCCTCAGAGTTGAAGAGCATGGAGCACCAGCAGTAGGTGGAGGAGGTGGAGGAGGATCTCTCCTGTATCTCTGTGGAGGAGGAGAATACTTCCTACTTTTCTTCCTTTATTTCTTCTTATTCTTGGACAACAACATCCAAGCTGGCATGCCCTTGTATGGAGTGATATTCTGAAGAATGTAATAAGGAGTATCATGTGTTGGGTTTGGTTTTGGAGCGGGAGCTGGAGGGGCTTTCCTTTTCTTAGAATTTTTTTTTCTTAGCAGAGATACTGTCATCTGAATACTCTTCATCATCATCATCTGAGGAGTCTTGTGGATTATCATATAAAGCATTAATTTCTTTCAAAGCCTCTGCAGATATCAACAATTTTTCTGCCTGGGGAGGAGCTGGAGGAAGTGCTGGAGCTGGAGAACTATGCATATCAGTGCTTGCAGCAACTGATTTACTCTCTTCTTCAATATCTGCCATGATAAACTCATTTAGATCATTCATGGGACTATCATCCATAATATAAGTTGGAGGAGAAATGGCTTTAGGAGAGGCAATATTCTTGGGAGTACGAGGTTCTGCAGCTGCAAGACTAGCCTTAAGTTTTCTGGCAACTGTACGGCTGAGTGGTGCAGTGTATGGTACCTTGGCAAAAGAATGATGATGAGAATAGTTGGGTAGAATATTACTGTACACCACATTAAATAAATCCAAAAAGGAAGTCAAATTAACTGTGGGATTTACAATATGGTCCCCAATAGTTTCTATCTTAGCCAAGACAGGCTCATCCATATCTGAGTCTATTAAGTCTATTATTTTAGAAGGATCTGCTACATCTTCTGAAGAGTCAGTCATAAAAGAATCAAATTCTGCTGTTGTTGCTGCTTCTGCTGCTTCTATTACTGTTGCTGCTTCTTCTGCTGCTTCTTTTACTGGAACTTCTTCATCATGAAGCATCTCCCCCTGACTGGCTGCAGAGGGTCCTGGAGCCAGCCTATCAAAAGAAGGGACTAGGGATAGAGCAGCAATTATGGCAGAGAGAGTTTGGAATGAAGCAGTGAGAGGAGCTAGAGCATTATTTAAAAGGTTTTGAAGAGTGGTAGAGATGAATGCATCAAATCCTTAACAATATCAGAGAAATTCAAATAGAGGGATTCTGGAGCAGTGGAGGAGTATGGATTGTGATGACCATAATTTGAACAGACAGAAAATGCACTATATATATCTGTGTGTGTGTGTGTAGTCAGGTGCAGAAGATGGAAGGTCAGTTTGGACTAGTAGAGGGAAGGGGACAGAGGAAGTAACAGTTGTAGAAGGTGGAATTGTTATTGTCGGGATGGGTTCTTGATGTGGAGAGGGTGGAGGAAGCACTAGATTGAATGTATGGGAGGAGATAAAGTCGTCAAGATCTGTGGTAGTTAAATGAGGTGGAAGAGGATATTGATGTGGGGATGATTGTGATGATTGGGAAGGAGAGTGTTGTATGGATTCTTGAATGGGGAATGATGGGATTTCAGTGATATCTATTTGAGAAGAGGATGGAGGTGGAGAATGTGTAGTAGATGGAACTGGAGTAGAGATGTGAATTGGTTATTATTGTTATGGTTGAGGAGAAGAAGGAATATTGGAAGAGGAGGCAGCTTCTTCTGAGGGTAGGGGAGCGGCTATGAATTCCCTTGTGCTTTCAGAAGGCCTGAAGGAAGAGGAAGAAGCCTCGGAGGGCTTAGGGATATTCCTCTCCCACCTGCCAAAGAGGGCACAAGTGATCCTCTGGGAGGCATTAATGAATATGGTCGGTGTGACCAGGGATTTAGTAGACTTTTCCTGAAGAAAGATTCCCAGAATCCTTCCAAAGCGCACCTCCTTCTTTGTGTTCTTTTTCCTGATCATCTCAAACATAATCTTAGCCCAATTCACAGGCTTCATATTCACCACAACACACATCACCAGGAATTGATGTCTAGTGATGTAGTCATGAGCTGTGTATTTGCCCAGCAGTACTTTGCCCACAACATCTGCTAGGAACTTATATTCATCAGATAAATGTTTTTTTAGCAGTTTGTTGGGTGTTGCTCCAGAATAACACATTTTATTCAGCATTTCATCAAATTCATCACTGTCAATCTCCAGTTCTTCTTCACCATTTGCTAATCCAAAAATATCAGTCAGGACGACGGGGGTAAGAGATATTTCATTTCCCGATATGGTGCCAGTCATGGTGTTCTCATCTAGGGAGGAGGAAGTGTAAGCCCATTCTCTGATCTCTGCACCGGCTATCTTTATTCTGGTGGTCATCAAGTTCTTTAACTGTTGATCTTCAAGCAGTTGCAAACTTTCCAGGAAGATACAATCCGAGTGTAGAAACGACTCAAAATATATATCAAATCATGTATCAAACTTCATTGCTCCAAGACTGCCTGCGGGAATCGCTATGAGTTCGCCTACAACAAACACAAATTGATCAAGTGCAATGGAACTGAAAGCGCGGGACGGAGGTCGAAGAAAACCTAGATATAAGTTTTTCAGAATATGAATCGACAAACTCCGTTCAGTGAAACATAAAAGAATTCTTCGATCTGAGGTCGACGAATTATTTTATTAGAAAATGTGTTCGTCGATCTCAGTTTGAAGAAGACGAATAAATCATCAATCTCCGTTCGACGAAAAATTCAATGATGCAGGGATTGTCGATCTTCGTTCGATGAAAACTGTTTCACTAATAAGTGATGTCGAACTCCGTTCGACGAACTCTTCACGATGGGTTCACAGATCGTCGATCTCCGTTCGACGAACTGTCAACAAATCATCTACCATAGACAAAAATTAAATTAAAGCTTCTCCATTTGTCATTCCAAGCTGATTTATAAAGAACAAGTGATTTCTTTCATCCAGGGGTTTGGTGAAAATATCCGCTCTTTGCAAATCATTGTAGATATAGAAAAGTTTAATTTTATTTTTGTCTACACAATCTCTAATGAAATGATGCCTAATGTCTATATGCTTAGTCCTATAGTGATGGACTGGATTGTGTGCAATGGATATAACACTTGGTTTGTCACTTAATAGAGTTGAATTATTTAAGTTAAACCCATAGTCCAGGAGTTAATTTTGAATCTAAAGCATCTGGGAACAGCAACTGCCAGCTGCAATATATTCTTCTACAGCTGGTGATGTAGACACAGATGACTGGTTCTTGCAAAACCAGGACACTAATCTCATACTAAGGAACTGGCATGTCCCTGAGGTACTTTTTCTGTCTACCATGCATCCAGCAAAGTCAGCATCTGAGTATCCAGTTAACTTAAATTCTGACTCAGTAGGATACTAGAGTCCTAGGCTAGGACAACACTTTATATATCTCAAAATTTATTTTAGGAAAACTACGTGAGATTCTTTGGGGTTCACTTGGAACCTAGCACAAAGACATGTAGCAAATATTATGTCAGGTCTGCTTGCTGTAAGGTATAGTAGGGACCCAACAATGTCCCTATATAATTTCTGATCAACAGGTTTCCCATGTTCATTAGAATCTATTACAACATTAGTGGCCATGGATGTTTTCTTTGCTGAGGCATCAGCTATCCCAAACTTTTTAACAAGCGTTTTAGCATAATTAGCCTGTGATATGAAGATGCCATCAGGTAGCTGCTTCACTTGGAGACCAAGGAAGTAGGAGAGCTTCCCCATGCTACTCATTTCAAACTTTGAATGCATGAGGTCAGAAAACCTCTTGCATAGTTTCGTATCTGTAGACCCAAATATATTGTCATCTACATAAATATGTACCAAAAAAATTTAATCCTTATGGCGGCTATTGAATAATGTTTTATCTACAATGCCTATGTTAATTTATGCTCTATGTGGAAGCTAGCTAAGGTCTCATACCAAGCTCTTGGAGCTTGTATTAAACTATAAAGAGCTTTATGCAATCTAAAGACATATGATGGATAAGTTGGAGAGATAAAACCTGTAGGTTGTTCAACATAAACCTCTTTTTTAAGTACTCCATTTAGAAAGACACTCTTTACATCCATCTGATAGACTTTAAACTTCTTGTAGGCAACATAAGCAAGGAAGATCCTGATTGCTTCTAACCTTACAACTGGTGCAAAAGTTTGGTCATAGTCTATTCCTTCTTCTTGCCTATAACCTTGAGCAACAAGTCTAGCCTTATTTCTCACAATTACACCTTGGGCATCTAGCTTGTTTCTATATAACCATTTAGTTTGAATGACTGGGTAGTCTTTGGGTATTGGAACTAAATCCCAAACTCTGTATCTCTCAAATTGATTGAGTTCCTCTTGCATTGCAATGATCCAGTGGGGATCTTGCTCAGCATCTTTTATGGATTGAGGCTCAACTTGAGAGAGGAAACAAGTATGCATCACATCTTGGTTGAGTTGGTGTCTTGTCTATACACCTAGTGACATGTCCCCAATCACTTGAGATCTAGGTGATCCCTTAGTGTGACAAAGTCAGTGGGTGGAGTTGGTTCAGCAACAGCATTTGGAATTAATTCCTCTTGTGGAGTTATGTCTGTTGTTGGAGTAGGTTCAACCACTTCCAAAAATTCATCTTCACTATCTTCATCAGCTTATGGAGGAGAATGAGATATGACCTTTTGAGTAAGTTTTAATTCTTCCGATTTCTCACACAAGTGAGGTACCTGCAAAATATCTGAGGTAGAAGAATCCTTCTCCTTATAGTACATGTTAGCTTTATCAAAAGAAATATGTACAGATTCTTCTATTTTTAATTATGCTTAATTGAAAACCCTATAAGCTTTGATAACTTGGGAACATCCTAGAAACATTCCCTCTGTAGCTTTAGCTTCAAATTTTCTAATGTGTTTCTTGTTATTGTTATGAATGAAACACCTACACCCAAAAATTCTAAAGTAATCAATTTTAGGTTGCTTCCCTTTGAGTAATTCATAGGGGGTTTTGTCATTTGGTTTATGTATCAAACTTCTTTTCAGCATATAGTTTACTGTGCTCACAACCTCTGCCCAAAATGATAGGGGCATGTGTGCATCTGCAAGCAATGTTCCTGCAGATTTAATGAGTGTTCTGTTTTTCCTTTCTGCCACCCCATTTGTTTAGTAGTTCTAGGAGCAGAGAAATAATTCCTGATACATTCCTCCTCACAGAATCTTTGTATGGGATGAGATTTAAACTCAGTACCATGATCACTTCTGTTCAATACAACTGAAGTAGAATACTCAATCCTTATGCCCTTCAGAAATTCCGTAAGGACTTTAAAATTATCTGACTTGTTTCTCAAGAAGAAAACTCAAGAGAATCTGGAGAAGACATCTACAATAACCAAGGTATAAGACTACCCTCCTAAGCATTGTACAGCAATGGGTCCAAAAAGGTCTATATGTGGCAAGTACAAAATCTTAGGTGAATCACTCTTATTAATTGACATAAAACTATTTTTAGTTTGCTTGCCTTCTTGACAAGCCTTGCATAGACTTTCCTCCTTATAGGGGCCAGAAGGCAGTCCTCTTACAAGGTTGTCCCTAGATATCTTAGATATGTTCTTAAGGTTGACATGACCTAGTCTCTTATGACAAAGGATATTGTTATTACTAACTTGGTTGAAAAAATATATATTTGAGTTAGCAGAATTAAAATTTACAAAGTATATATTTCCTTATCTATACCCTGTTAGAACAGTTTGATTATTTGAAGAGATAATGCATTTAGAATTGGTAAAGTAAACCTGATAACCTGCATCACATAATTAACTTATGGATATTAGGTTATGTTTGAGACCATTGACATATGCCACTTTTCTGAAGGTGACAGTTCCATTGTTGAAGTCTCAATATCCTTCAGTTTGTCCAAAGCTGGAATCTCCTAAGATCACCCTTAGACCCAGCCTTGCCTTGAAGTTGATTAGGATATCCTTGCTTCCAGTCATGTGCTTGAAGCACCCACTATCCAGATACCACTTATTTTGAGTGATAGGATAGTTTTTCACCTGCAAGGAAATGAGTTAGATGTTCTTGGCCCAGGTTATCTTGGGTCCTTGTTTCTTTTCATAAGAAAAGCTAGAAATATATGAACATTCAGGTTGGCTTTTATAACCTAAGGGGTGAAATCTTCTGGGAGGAATTATCCAATCAGTAAGTGGATTAAAAGGTTTTCTAGATTGATTATTGTTTCTGTCAAAATTAGGATTTTTATTAAGTCTGACTGGGTTGGACGAAAATTTATAAGTTCGTCAACCAGAGTTCGATGAAGTGAGTTGAGATCTTCGATCTCTGCTCAGAGAACGAACATATTCATTTTCTGTCCCCCAAGTTCGTCGATATCTTCTCGACGAACCATACACAGTTCATCGATCGCAGTAAGACGAATTTTTATAGGTTATATTAGCTTTCATAGATCGTCGATCGGAGTTCGACGAACTAGCCACATTTCATCGACCTGAGTTCGACGAAATCTGTTGAACTTTATTTTTACTTAAAGTTTTCTGGTTTCTGTTATTTTGACTTCTTGATGTAAGTAATTCTTCTGTGGTTTGTTTATTGTTTTTTACCTCTTTACACTTAGCTTAAACAAATCTAATAGTGGTTGATAATATGTTCTTCTTAAGTATGGGGGTAAACTTGATGATACACCCAAGCCCAGTTTGCCATTCAGTCTGGCATTGACTGTGTTTCTGATGTCCATCAGCTTAAGGCTTCTCCCATTGAGAGATTCCTCAAGTTGCTTAGCCTCACATAGCTCTATTTTTAAAGGAATGATTTGTTCAATAGCTAGAGTTAGTTCATCTTTTAACTTAGTGTTTTCAGAAATCAGATTTTCTTGATTAGATAGTCTTTCCCTAAGTATATTAATTCCCTTTTCAGAGTTGATTAGGTCAATACAAATGGTTTTAAATTCAATTTTGAAACTAGCAGAACTATAATCAAAAGATGAAAGTACCTGATCAGATTCTGATTCTAAAGCTCCTTCATTATCAGATTCTTCCTCATCATCTGATGGAATGCTGGAGGCATTGATGGCCATGAGGCAAACTTTCTTGGCCTTTGCCTCTTCTTCCTCTTCACGGGAACTGGAAGATGTGGATTCATCTTCAGTGTCACTCCAGGTATCAGCTACAAATCCATTCTCCTTCTTTTTGTATTTGTTGGAGGAAGGCCTACTGTGCTCTTGTCTTCCGGAGTCCTTCTCTCTTGTTCTTTATTTCTTCTGATTCTCTAGACACTCTGAGATAAAGTGTCCAGGTTTCCTGTAGCCAAAACATACTACTTCTTTAGTAGGAGTTTTATCATACCTCTCTTATCATCCTGCCTAGATGATTTTCTTCTGAATTCCTTTCTTGCCATTTTGTAAAATCTCTTGTCAAAGAGAATCATTAGTTTCTCATTAACTGTTGAAGCTTCTATCTCTTCAGCAGCCTTGAATGCTATGTTGTGCTCCTTTCTTGCTAGTGGAGGAGTCCTTTGTTCTATAGCTTCTCTGAACTTTATCAGCTGCTCATAGTATTTGGGCTTTCCCAATAGAGATTCTGTGGAAATCTCATTTAACCTCCTGGCCACCTTGATTGTCTATATCCTGGAATCACATGAGCTCGGGAAGCACATGAGGATTTTATCATTTACTTCTGTAAGGGTGATGTCCTTATCCAAAGTCTTCAGCTCATTAATTATTGAGCTCAGTGTGTTGTACATGTCAGCAATAGATTTTGACTCATCCTTCTTGAAGTTCTCATACTGGGATATGAGATTTGATCTTCTGTCTTTCCTCTCATCAGCAGAGCCAGCCACCATTTGGTTGAGAGAGTCTCAAATAGCCTTGGCTGATGTGCATTCAGCCACCTTCTGGAAAATGTCATCAGACATAGTCTGAGCCAAAATATTCATGGCCTTTACATAAGCAATCTTGGCCTTCTTCTGTGCATCTGTCCACTCAGGTGGTGGAACAGCATGTGTGCTTGATGTTGAAGTAGATGCAGTTGGTTGAGGAGGACCTGCCAAAATAGAATTGTAGATGTCCTCATCAATAGAATTCATATAAAGTTTTATTCTTGTCTTTCAGATGGCAAACTTATTTAAGTTTCACACTGGAGGTCTGGTGCTTGCATAATCCTTGTTCTGTGCCATGCTGTGAGTATAATCCTAAGAGAAATAAATGGGTAGATCTAACACAGGATCTTTTGGTTCAAGTGTTAACTTGTACAACCAAAGAGACACTGCTCTGATACCAATTGAAAGTGGGGGTTAGACCTGTTATACTCTAGAGGGGGGGGGGGGGGCGGTGAATAGAGTATCTTTTAACTCTGTATCACTTTTTTAGTTTATAAAAAGTACAGAGTATGGCAGCTATTTGATACCAAAATTTGTTGTAAGTTAAAGAGTAACCTAAGATTAACTAATCTACCACAGCACAATAAAATTAAACTAACTAGCATAGGCACAGCAAGAACAAAAAGGAAAGATGGCAACCAGACAACACAAGAATTTTTATAGTGGTTTCCCAACCTGGGTACATCCACTCTTCTACCACCCTGGTAGGAATTCACTCACATGTTTTGATCAGGTGACTGCCACCAATGAACTTTTGATCAGGTGCTCGAAAACCAACCCAAGTATTTTGATCAGGTGACTTGCAACCAAGGAGTAACTTTTGAAGGGAGTTAAAGATCCCTTTGTACAGTGAGGGGGTGAGAGAGTTATGGTGTCTTCTCTTTCTCAAATACAACTGAGAAAACTAGTGGATCTTTGATGTTAACAAAGCTCCCCCTGAGTATTGAGTTGTTCAGGAAGATTGGAGCTTTGCTTCATGGTGAGTAGGTCTTTTATCTTTAGCCTTGAAAAGAAGAGATCTAGGAAGATCTTGACTTATGAAGATTTGTTGTCCTTGAAGAATCCTGGAGTGAAGAATGAAGAAGACTCTTGATTTAGGATGAATGTTCTTCTTCTTCATCAGCAATGTCAAGGTGAAGACCAGATTATTTTTCTACACAGAGAAGAGTTTGAATGTTGTTGCTTTGTGTCTTCTCTAGTCTTGGATATCTTGTTTCTTACTATTGTGTTGTTCTCTATCACTGTGTGTTGTGTCTTGCTCTTGTGTCTCTCTGTCGAGAAGAAGGAAGAAAATCACTTTTATATTCCCAATGGAGTTTCTCCTCTGAATTTTTTAATTCCTTTCAACATTGATTGCGGACGGCGTGGATAATGTAATACGTCTAGAGATAATATCCGTTTTAATTGATTTCCCCAAATGTCCTATTGAAAAATGACAAGTAATAATCCTGATGAATGCCATAATCAATACTGCTTCTAACGGTAATATTCAGAGAATATTAAACATTGATTATTCATGAATTAATACAATAGAATGAGGACGAAGGAAGGAAAAATCCAAGTCTGGATCTGCGCAGAAATTGTCGAGCAAAGAACAGATTTCGTCGAGCTGAGTCCAGAGTTCGTCGAGCTGAGAAATCGTGTTCGTCGACCAGATAATTCTTGTTCATCGACTTGAGATCCAAGATCGTCGACCTGAGAACAGCTAACTGCTTTCTGATAAACACTTGTTAATTATGTACACTAAGATCGTCGAGCTGATAATCTAACTTCGTCGACTGGAGTTCAGATATGTTTCTGGACTTAGAATGTTGAAGTAGAACATCCAAAAATCGTTGAGCTGAGAACGAAGTTTGTCGAGCTCAACTCAGAGAAGTTTTTCTGAGTTCGTCGAGCTGAGCACGACTTTCGTCGAGCTGAGTTCGACGAACGTCGAACTCACATTTCTGAACCTTTGAAATTTCTATAAGTATGGATTCTTTTGCAGTCTGTTGTTGGTTGGTCCATGCAATGTTGATTCTAAGGACATGGCCTAAACTCTAGGACACATACAAGAATCTGACAATACATGTTGGGTCAATAATACTAGTTTAGTGTACCTAGCCCAAATCCAACTAGGGATCCAACAATCTCCCTCTATTTGGGTGAGGTCACTAATTAGAGACACAAAATATTTACAAAGCAAGAGAAAGATATATCTGGCAGAAAACTTTAAAATATGCAGCAGATATATATATATATATATATATATATATATATACAATGAGCTTTGTATCATGAAATAAATAAGTAGTTTTAAGACATACAGATCTACTCAGTTCGACGATCGAGGCTTCTAAAGGAATCTGAAGAGTCTTCAACATCGTCGATCTCCGTTCGACGATATTGGAGAGCGTAGAGCTCCGTTCGACGATCATTCAGAGAACATAATCGTCGAGCGCAGTTCAGTGATCAGAAAAATTCTAGACACTAAGAAAAAATCAGAATGTTTGCCTAGTCTTGGTCAATTTTTAAGCTTTCAAAATCTTGGATATTATTTAAGACTTTCTCCATCTAACATTCCTAACTGATTTAGGAAGAAGGTGTGTTTCTTTTCATCCAAAGGCTTGGTGAAAATATCTCCCCTTTGTAAATCAGTTGGTATATAGTGAAGTTCAATTTTATTCTTTTCAACATTATCCCTTAAGAAATGATGCCTAATCTCTATGTGTTTTGTCCTACTATGGAGGACTGGATTTTGAGCTATGGAAACAGCACTGGTGTTATCACAAAAGATTTTAGAATTTTCTAAGTTGTAGCCATAGTCTAGTAGTTGGTTTTGAATCCACAAGATTTGTGAACAACAACTGCCTGCAGCCATATATTCAGCTTCAGCAGTTGAAGTTGACACATATGTTTGTTTCTTACAAAACCAAGAGACAAGTCTGTCACCAAGGAACTGACAAGTTCCACTGGTGCTTTTCCTGTCAATTCTGCATCCAGCATAATCAGCATTTGAGAATCCAGTTAAATCAAATGCTGAATCTTTTGGATACCAGAGACCTAGATTTGGACAACTTTTAACATACCTGAGATTCCTCTTTACTAAAGTTAGGTGTGACTCTCTAGGGCTTACTTGGAACCTAGCACATATACATGTAGCAAACATTATATCTGGTCTACTAGCTATAAGATACAGTAAAGAGCCAATCATTGCTCTATATGTTGTCTGATCAACAGGTTTCCCATGTTCATCAGCATCCAATACAACATTAGTAGGCATGGGTGTTTTCATACAAGATGCCTCAAACATACCAAATTTCTTAACCAGTTCATTTTCATATTTGGTTTGAGACATAAAGATGCCTTCAGCATGTTGCTTGACTTGCAATCCTAGGAAGAAGGATAGCTCACCCATGCTACTCATCTCAAATTTAGAATGCATCAGGTTAGAAAACCTTCTGCACAATTTGGAGTCAGTAGAACCAAAAATGATATCGTCTACATAAATCTGTACTAGTAGGGTATGAGACTTATGGGTTCTAATGAAAAGAGTTTGGTCTACTCACCCCTTATAAAACCATTTTCAAGAGAAAGCATGCTAGGGTCTCATACCATGCTCTAGGAGCTTGCTTGAGACCATATAATGCTTTATTTAATCTAAAAACATAATCAGGAAAAGTAGGAGAGATAAAACCTGGAGGTTGTCTGACATAAACTTCCTCTTTGATGTCTCCATTCAATAAAACACTTTTGACATCCATCTGATATACTTTGAAGCCTTTATGTGCTGCATAAGCTATAAATATTCTGATGGCTTCTAATCTTGCAACAGGTGCAAAAGTCTGGTCGTAGTCTATTCCTTCTTCTTAAGAGTATCCCTGAGCAACTAGCCTTGCCTTGTTCCTTATAATTACTCCTTGATCATCCAGTTTGTTTCTGAATACCCATTTTGTTCCAACAATGGAGTGATCCTTAGGCTTTGGCACTAGTTCCCATACTTTGTTCCTCTCAAATTGATGCAACTCTTCTTGCATTGCAATGAACCAGTGTGGATCTTGCTCTGCATCTTGAATGGACTGAGGTTCAATTTGAGATAGGAAGCAGGTGTGCAACAGGTTTTGGTTGACCTGATTTCTGGTTTGCACACCAGCTGAGATGTCTCCAATTATTTGTGAAATTGGATGGTCTCTTGTTGTTACTAAATCAACAGGGGGTGTTGATTGTTCACCAACCAGTGTTGTTGTTTCCTCTTGTGGTACAACAACTGGCTCTTCAAGTTGTTCTTCATTATGTTGAGCATTTCCTTCATATTCACTGCTTTTATCCTCTTGAGTAACTTGTAACTTGTTCAAGTCTTCAACTAGAGAATGTTCCTGCAAAGGTTCTATGGTAGAAGAATTCTTCTCCTTGAAAGACATGTTAGTTTCATCAAATGAAATGTGAATAGATTCCTCAATTTTCAAAGATGATTTATTATAGACCCTATAAGCCTTGCTGATCATGGAGTATCCCAGAAACACTCCTTCATCAGCTTTGGCTTGAAATTTTGCTAAATATCTCTTATCATTATTGTGAATGTAGCAAATACAACCAATGACTCTAAAATAGTCAACTTTAGGTTTCTTCCCTTTGAGTAATTCATAGGGAGTCTTTCCCTTTAGTTTATGTATCAGACTTCTGTTCAGCACATAGTTGGAGGTGTTCACTGCCTCTGCCCAGAAGGATGGAGGAAGGTGAGCATCTGACAACAATGTAGTGGCAGATTCAATAAGGGTTCTATTTTTCCTTTCAGCTACCCCATTTTGTTGAGGAGTTCTAGGAGCTGAGAAAGTATACCCGATCCCTTCACTCTGACAGAACTCTTGCATAAGAAGAGAATCAAACTCTGTCCCATCATCACTTCTGATCAGGGCAATATGAGTATTGAACTCAATCTGTATACATTTGAGAAACTCTATCAGACACTTAAAGTTATCAGACTTCTTCCTTAGAAAGAACACCCAAGTGAATCTAGAGAAGTCATCTACAACTACTAAAGTGTAGGATTTCCCTCCTAGGCTTTGTACTGTGATGGGTCCAAAGAGATCCATGTGTAACAGATACAATATCCTAGGTGAATCACTCTTATTAAGTGACTTAAAGCTGTTTTTAGTTTGCTTGCCTAATTGACAAGCCCTGCAGAGTCCTTCCTTCTTGTAGGGGCCAAAAGGTAGTCCTCTAACAAGGTTGTCCTTGGATAGCCTAGCAATGGTTCTAAGGTTTAGGTGTCCTAATCTCTTATGCCATAAAATATTTGGTCTACAGACAGAATTAAAGAAGCAGATATCTACATCAGTTGAAAGAAAATCGACTAGGTAGATGTTACCTTTCCTTTTACCTATCAACACAGTTGTGTTGTCCTCTGACTTGATTTTGCATAAGGCTTTGCTGAAGGTTACCTGGTAGCCTTCATCACATAGCTGACTGATGCTAATTAGTTTGTGCTTCAGTCCTTCCACATAAGCTACCTTCTTGAAAGTTACTGATCCAATCTGGACTGCACCATATCCTTTAGTTTGTCCAAAGTTTGAATCACCAAAGATAACTTTGGGTCCAAGCTTGGCTCTGAAGGATGTGAGGTTGTCCTTATTCCCTGTCATGTGCTTAGAGCACCCACTATCCAAGTACCATTGCTGGTTAGATGTTGGATAGGCCTTCACCTGCACATAAGACAATTCATTTGTTTTTGACCCAGTTTACCTTGGGCCTAGGTTGATAACCTTTAAATTCTGAAATGAAAGACATCCCAGGTTGACTCTTATATCCTTCAGGATGATATCTCCTTGGAGGTATAATCCATTCAGTATAAGGGTTGAAGATTTGGGATGAAGGACCCTTAGGATTGAATTTTGATTTGCCTTTGAAAAATTTTCCAGAGCTCTGACCCCTGTTCGACGATCTTGGAGCTGCGTTCGACGATCTCTGGTCAGATCGTCAAGCTCCGTTCGACGGTCGACTATGGCTGAGGTCAGGTATTTGAGATCGTCGACCTGCGTTCGACGACTTTGGCTGAGATCGTCGATCTGCGTTCGACAATTTTGCCTGAGATCGTCGAGCTGCGTTCGGCGATCGTCGATCTTCATTCGGCGATCGTCGATCTCCGTTCGACGATTTCTGCTGGTACTTAGTTTTCTGGGGCAGATCAGAATTTTTCCTAGCAACCTCTACAACTCCCTTTCCTTTGTCAGAAATAAATTTGATTGGAGTTGTTAGAACAATAGGTTGGCTGGATGAAGCACCCAAGCCCAATGTACTGTTGAACCTGGAGTTCACTGTGCTTGTGATGTCCATCAGCTTGATGCTTCTCCCATTGAGGGATTCTTCAAGCTTTTTGGCCTCAGAGAGCTCACTTTTCAGTGAAGTTATCTGTTCCCTACAGCACTCCAACTCCTGAGAGAGTTTGAGGTTTTCTGACTTTAAAGTATTGTGTTCAGATAATTGATTTCTGAGAGAGATAATTTCTTTCTCAGACTTTAGCAGGTCTAAACACAGTGCTTTAAATTCAGATTTAAAATCCTCTGAACTAAAATCAAAAGAACCAATTACCTGATCTTCTTCAGGTTGAGTCTCTGAGTCTGACTCTGACTCCTCTTCCTCTGAATTGTGCTGTGAGTCATCGATTGCCATCATGCAGAACTCCTTTTCTTCTGCATCATCCTCATCATCACTGGAGCAGGATGAGACTTCTGACTCCTCTTCAGTCTCACTCCAGGATTCAGCAACAAACCCTTTTCTTGTATGCTTATTTTTGCTTGAAGAAGGTTTGCTATTGCCATTCCTTTTGGAGTCTTTCTCCTTTCTTCTTTCTTTCCTGTCCCTTCTGTCCTTGTTCTTGTTCTCTGGACAGTCAGGAACTATGTGCCCTGTTTTCCTGCAACCAAAGCAAATAATGTCTTTATTATTACTAATGGACTTGTCATACCTTGGCTTATCCTGCTCCTTGTATGATCTTCTTCTGAAGTCCTTTATGGCCATTTTTTAAAATCTTTTGGCCAGCAGACTGAGTAGTTCATCATTGCCTGTGGCATTGTCTTCAGGCAGATCTTCAGTTTCCTTGAAGGCTATGGTCTTCTCTTTTCTTGTGGCTGGTGAAGCAGCCTTCTGTTCTTCCTCTATATTCTTGATGAGTAGCTCATAAGATTTGAGCTTACCCAACAGAGCTTCAGTGGTGATCTCATTCAGACTTCTGGCATCCTTAATTGGCCAGATTCTTGAATCGCAAATGCTGGGGAAGCACATTAGGATCTTGTCATTAAGTTCAGTTAGAGATATCTCTTTGTCCAATGTCCTGAGTTCACTGACAATTAGACTTAGCCTGTTGTACATGTCTCCCACTGACTCAGTCTCTCCCTTCTTGAAATTCTCATATTGAGAGATGAGATGGGATCTCCTATCCTTTCTCTCATCAGTTGAGCCTGAGACTATTTCTGAGAGTTTGTCCCAAATTTCTTTTGTTGAATTGCATTCAGCCACCTTTTGAAATATGTTATCAGACATTGTCTGGGCCAAGATGTTCATAGCCTTGGCATCAGCTACCTTCCATCTGTTGATATCAGCATCTGTTCCTGATGGAGGTGGAACAGCATTTGTGCTTGTGTTCTCTGGAGGTCTTGGACATACTGTCAAAACAGAATTAAAAATATCTTCGTAAATAGAATTCATGTAAAGTCTGATCCTTGTTTTCCAAAGTGCAAACTTGGATAGATTCCACACTAGAGGTCTGGTGCTTGCATAATCTTTATTTTGGGCCATGATTTGTGAAAAAAAAATCTAATAAAAAACTACAAAAGAAAAACAGATCTAACTAGGGATCTTTGGGTTTAGGTGTTAGCCTGTACAACCAATCAGGTATGGTATGTTTAACCAACCTGGCTCTGATACCAATTGAAAGTGCAGCTAGATCTGATATACTCTAGAGGGGGGGGGGGGGGTGAATAGAGTATATGGTGCTTTGAAACTTTTTACAACAATTGTTGTAATAAGAGTGAGTAGGGAAGCAGTAAAATATCTAATCACAGAACTAAACTAAACAAAAGCTAATCACAGAAAAATCAAGGACAGAAATAAACATAAACACAAGCAAAACCAGAAGACACAAGGAAATATAGTGGTTCCCCTAAACTTGGGTACATCCACTCTTCTACCACCCTAGGTAGGAATCCACTACAGGATGAGTTGATCAGGTGTCCTGGGCACCAATGAGCTTTTGATAAGGTGCTCAAAAACCAAAGCAGATTTTTTGATCAGGTGTCTTGCCACCAATGAGCTTTTGACAAGGTGCTCAAAAACCAAGCTCAAACTTTTGAAGGGAGTTTGAGAAACCCTTTACAGAGAGGGGGTGAGAGAGTGATGGAAGTCTTCTCTTTCTCAAACAACTGAGAAGACTATGTGGATTGTTGATGTTAAAGCTCCCCCTGAATCCTTGAGATCTTCAGGAAGAAAAGCTTTGCTGAGGGTGATAGGCCTTCAAAGATTGAACTCCAGCAATAGATGATTTCAGCAATAGCTGAAATGTTGAATATCTGGAGTCTTGAAAATATGTTGGCCTTGAACACTTTGAAAACTAAAGAGATCTGAAGATTTGAGAAAGCTTGATCTCCTTGGATGTGTGTTCTTGAGAAATCTTTGAGACAAAATATTTTTGAATGTATCTCTGTAATCTGTGTTCTTTGAGTGATTCAAAAATTCTGTCTTTTATTCTCTGGTACAGAATAGAATAACATTCTCTGTCAAGAATAGCCGTTAGCCTGCATTGATTGCATCCTTAATTGCAAAATCTCTTCTGGAGGAAAGTCCACAGAAATATTCCTTGAAAATATCCCTTGAAACTTGGTCCAGAAATGAATGAAAACGGCTAGAAAATCTCTGAATTAATTTCAGAATAACTCCTTAACTGATTTGAATTTGAATTTAGAAACATCCTGGAAGTTATCTGAAATCATCGAACTGAGCTCTGCTATCGTCGAGCTGAGCTCAGCGATCTGGAAATATACAACAGCAAAATATCATCGATCTGAGCTCAAAGATCGTCGAACTGAGCTCAGAGATAAGGATGCAAAGCAGAGTCAAAATCGTCGACCTGAGCTCACCGATCGTCGAATGGAGTTCGACGATATAATGAAGTTGAGCTCAGCGATCGTCGAATGGAGTTCGACGATCTGTCGAAGTTGAGCTAGACGATCGTCGATCGGAGTTCGACGAATCGTCGTGCTGAGCTCGACGATATGACTTAGTCTGCAAACACAAAATCTTGGTCTTCAGGGCAGCTTCCAAACCTAAACTTCTAACCCTTAGACTCAATTCTAATTGACCTATTAAGCTATACAGGAGGTCAAGCAAAGATTCCTAGAGACATAGTGATCCTGACCCAAATTAGTAATAGGGTGTTCCAACAACTTCGGAACCGGTCGATTTCGCACACTTTTCTTCTCTTGTCGTTGATAGTGTAGCTTAATCTCTTGTATTTGACAAAGTTTGTTTAGTTTGTAAAATGTTTATATACAATCATGTCTATGTGATTTTGTATTTATGTTATTTGCTTGAGGTGCGTCTTTATTTCCTTCCGCCACCACATCCGGTTGTGCCGCACTAGAGATTGCTTGGGGCGTGCGTAGCGAAGAGGTGCTCTCGACCCTCATTCCGTCATTCTCACCACCTCATCCATGAGCCTACTTGTCCACCCGCCTAGCGATTCGGTGCATAACAGCCTGTGTAGTCTTCCATCCCGCCTGGCGAAGCATCGCATAGCGGCGTTGATAGGAGTAGTTTATTAGTGTTTTATTTTCTTTTTCCGCAACTATCAAAACCCCCCTTAGTTAACTCCACTCAAAGGAATTCAATCTCAAATCCTCCTCGAAATTAAATCCACCTTACTGTGTTCCTTGAAGAGATCGATACTTGGGGAAATTCGCCCATTTTATATTACTTGTGTGACTGGTACACTTGCTGTCCAATGCATCAAGTTTTTGGCGCCGTTGCCGGGGAACACAGTCGTGTGAGTTTTTGGAGAGGGTGATAGTAGATCGAAGCCCTTTTCCATTTGGTATATTTCATGTTTTCTTCTTTGCTTTTGTTTTTAGACTTTGTTGCTTATTTTTATTTGTTCCTTTTATAGTTTTAATTTTTCAGCAGTAGATATTCCTTTTCTTTTATCTGCTAGTGTATAGTTAATTTTTGCTTAGAATTTTTCTGTTGGTGAATTCTTTCTTGTTGCACCATGTATTACTATATGAATATCCGTTGCAGATGGTGCGGGGATTATAGGCATAGTAGTGATGAGTGCCCCAATGAAGATAGTGAGCATATTTCTCGTGGTTCAGTGTATGGAGCACCGTCCTGTTATGGTACTTCATACAACATACCCTAGTCTTATGGTCACTTCTCTTCTATGCCTTCACCTTCTTCTTATTAGTCTCCAGTCCCACCAGGACTGAGGGATAATAGAAAATAGTGTTTGTGTTGTCGTAGCACAGATCACGTATTGAAAGATTGCGCAGAATTTCAACGCCAGTTGGAGGAGGAGGCTGGACCAGATATCTGAATCATTCCATCCACGTCTCAACTGGCTTCCCCTTCTGATTCTTATGATATATTCGTAGTACCACCTTGTCTATCGGGGACTACTGCAGATATACCCATCAGACTTTCTGTTGATCGTTGTGACGACATTGCGGTGCCGTCTCTCCCTATGCATTCTTCCCCTCTTTTGGATTCACCACCGGAGGAACCAACGCATATTTTCTCTGATGATGTTGTTCCTCCGCTTTCTTCGCAAGAATTAACTATCCCAATTCTTAGTGAGTTGGTTGATGATACCGACGATGATCTATTAAAATTGAGGGTAAGAACTGATATACTCTAGAGGGAGGGGGTGAATATAGTATCTTTTAAATCTTTAAAAAACTTTTTCAGTTTATAAAAACGACAGAGTAGGGCAGCTATTTGATACCAAAATTTGTTGTAAGTGAAAGAGTAACCTAAGATTAACTAATCTACCACAGGCACAATAAAATTAAACTAACTAGCACCGGCACAGCAAGAACAAAAAGGAAAGAGGTCAAGCAGACAACACAAGAATTTTTATTGTGGTTCCCCAACATTGGTACATCCACTCTTCTACCACTCTGGTAAGAATCCACTCACATGTTTTGATCAGGTGATTGCCACCAATGACCTTTTGATCAGGTGATCAAAAACCAGCCCAAGTCTTTTAATCAGGTGACTTGCAACCAAGGAATAACTTTTGAAGGGAGTTAAAGAACCATTTGTATAGTGAGGGGGTGAGAGAGTTATGGTGTCTTCTCTTTCTCAAATATAACTGAGAAAACTAGTGGATCTTTAATGTTAATAAAGCTCCCCCTGAGTTATTGAGTTGTTCAGGAAGATTGGAGTTTTGCTTCAGGGTGAGTAGGTCTTCTAACTTTAGCCTTGACCAGAAGAGATCCAAGAACTTCTTGATTTATGAAGATTTGTCGTGCTTGAAGAATCCTGGAGTGAAGAATGAAGAAGACTCTTGATTTGGGATGAATGTTCTTCTTATCCAGCAATGTCAAGATGAAGACCAGATTATTTTTCTGCACAGAGAAGAGTTTGAATGTAGTTTCTTTGTGTCTTCTCTGTTCTTGGCTATCTTGTTTCTTACTGGTGTGTTGTTCCCTATCAGTGTGTTGTGTCTTACTCTTGTGTCTCTCTGTCGAGAAGAAAGAAGAAAATCACTTTTATATTCCCAATGGAATTTCTCCTTTGAATTTTTGAATTCCTTTCAACATTGATTGTTGACGGCCTAGAGAATGTAATACGGCTAGAGAGAATATCTGCAATAATTGATTTCCCCAACTGTCCTATTGAAAAATGGCAAGTAATAATTCTGATAAATGTCATAATAAAGATGCTTCTAACGGTAATATTCAGAGAATATTAAGCATTGATTATTCAGGAATTACTGTAATATAATGAGGACAAAGGAAGGAAAAAATCCAAGTCTGGATCTGCATAGAAATCATCAAGCAAAGAACAGATTTCATCAACCTGAGTCCAGTGTTTGTTGAGCTGAGAAATCGTGTTCGTCGACCAAATAATTATTATTCATCGACCTGAGATCCAAGATCGTCGACCTGAGAACAGCTAACTGCTTTCTGATAAACACTTGCCAATTCTGTGCACTAAGATCGTCCAGCTGATAATCTAACTTCGTGGACTGCAGTTCAGAGATATGTTTCTGGACTTAGAATGTTGAAGTAGAACATCCAAAAATTGTCGAGCTGAGAACCAAGTTTGTCAAGCTCAACTCAAAGAATTTTCTCTGAGTTCATCGAGCCGAGCACGACTTTCACCGAGCTAAGTTCGACGAACGTCGAACTAACATTTCTGAACCTTTGAAATTTCTCTAAGTCTGGAGTCTTCTACAGTCTGTTGTTGGCTGGTCCATGCAATGTTGACTCTAAGGACATGGCCTAAACTCTAGGACACAGACATGAACCTGGCTATACATGTTTGGTCAATAATCCTAGTTTAGTGAACCTAGCCCAAATACAACTAGGGATCCAATAATCTCCCCTCTATTTGGGTGAGGTTACTAATTACAGACACAAAATATTTACAAAGCAAGAGAAAGATATATCTGGCAGAAAACTTTAAAATATGCAGTAGATATATATATACAATGAGCTTTGTATCATGAAATAAATAAGCAGTTTTAAGACATACAGAAAGACTAAGGAGTTTAAAATTCATTTCTTCTGCTTTGGTTCCTTTTGCTTATCCTCTTTAGCTCTATCACCAGGCTGGGTGAATTTGATTACCCTGTTTGGATCAGCTGCTTAACTTTTTGTCATCGTCATATCAACAGCTCTAATAATGTTTATGTATGTAGCTCTTGGCACCACAGCTTCTGGATGTAATTTCATATAATCATCAAAATTAAAGAATTTATTAGCTTTTGCAAACCTGTTTAGTTCCTCCTTCCTATATTTGGACATTGTTGTATATTCAGAGGGATCCTTGCCTTCTGCTTTTGCTTTATTGATCATATATATGACAACCAATTCTTGGAACCTGGCCATCCTTGAAGTAGTAGTTGTTTCTGGGTCCTCAAATGGAGCATGAGGGGATGCAGATCTTTTTGGACTTTCAGCTTTCTGAGATTCTGGTACTTGTTGTAGATGTTGCAGTTGTTGTTGATATTGTTGATGTTGGTGCTACTTGCCTGAGGAGTAGGACCTGTGCTGGCTGCTTCCAAAAGAAGAAGATATAACCTGCTGTATCTGATAGGTTTGATATTGGGTAGTCCTCAGAGTTGAAGAGCATGGAGCACCAGCAGTAGGTGGAGGAGGTGGAGGAGGATCTCTCCTGTATCTCTGTGGAGGAGGAGAATACTTCCTACTTTTCTTCCTTTATTTCTTCTTATTCTTGGACAACAACATCCAAGCTGGCATGCCCTTGTATGGAGTGATATTCTGAAGAATGTAATAAGGAGTATCATGTGTTGGGTTTGGTTTTGGAGCGGGAGCTGGAGGGGCTTTCCTTTTCTTAGAATTTTTTTTTCTTAGCAGAGATACTGTCATCTGAATACTCTTCATCATCATCATCTGAGGAGTCTTGTGGATTATCATATAAAGCATTAATTTCTTTCAAAGCCTCTGCAGATATCAACAATTTTTCTGCCTGGGGAGGAGCTGGAGGAAGTGCTGGAGCTGGAGAACTATGCATATCAGTGCTTGCAGCAACTGATTTACTCTCTTCTTCAATATCTGCCATGATAAACTCATTTAGATCATTCATGGGACTATCATCCATAATATAAGTTGGAGAAGAAATGGCTTTAGGAGAGGCAATATTCTTGGGAGTACGAGGTTCTGCAGCTGCAAGACTAGCCTTAAGTTTTCTGGCAACTGTACGGCTGAGTGGTGCAGTGTATGGTACCTTGGCAAAAGAATGATGATGAGAATAGTTGGGTAGAATATTACTGTACACCACATTAAATAAATCCAAAAAGGAAGTCAAATTAACTGTGGGATTTACAATATGGTCCCCAATAGTTTCTATCTTAGCCAAGACAGGCTCATCCATATCTGAGTCTATTAAGTCTATTATTTTAGAAGGATCTGCTACATCTTCTGAAGAGTCAGTCATAAAAGAATCAAATTCTGCTGTTGTTGCTGCTTCTATTACTGTTGCTGCTTCTTCTGCTTCTTCTGCTGCTTCTTTTACTGGAACTTCTTCATCATGAAGCATCTCCCCCTGACTGGCTGCAGAGGGTCCTGGAGCCAGCCTATCAAAAGAAGGGACTAGGGATAGAGCAGCAATTATGGCAGAGAGAGTTTGGAATGAAGCAGTGAGAGGAGCTAGAGCATTATTTAAAAGGTTTTGAAGAGTGGTAGAGATGAATGCATCAAATCCTTAACAATATCAGAGAAATTCAAATAGAGGGATTCTGGAGCAGTGGAGGAGTATGGATTGTGATGACCATAATTTGAACAGACAGAAAATGCACTATATATATCTGTATGTGTGTGTAGTCAGGTGCAGAAGATGGAAGGTCAGTTTGGACTAGTAGAGGGAAGGGGACAGAGGAAGTAACAGTTGTAGAAGGTGGAATTGTTATTGTCGGGATGGGTTCTTGATGTGGAGAGGGTGGAGGAAGCACTAGATTGAATGTATGGGAGGAGATAAAGTCGTCAGGATCTGTGGTAGTTAAATGAGGTGGAAGAGGATATTGATGTGGGGATGATTGTGATGATTGGGAAGGAGAGTGTTGTATGGATTCTTGAATGGGGAATGATGGGATTTCAGTGATATCTATTTGAGAAGAGGATGGAGGTGGAGAATGTGTAGTAGATGGAACTGGAGTAGAGATGTGAATTGGTTATTATTGTTATGGTTGAGGAGAAGAAGGAATATTGGAAGAGGAGGCAGCTTCTTCTGAGGGTAGGGGAGCGGCTATGAATTCCCTTGTGCTTTCAGAAGGCCTGAAGGAAGAGGAAGAAGCCTCGGAGGGCTTAGGGATATTCCTCTCCCACCTGCCAAAGAGGGCACAAGTGATCCTCTGGGAGGCATTAATGAATATGGTCGGTGTGACCAGGGATTTAGTAGACTTTTCCTGAAGAAAGATTCCCAGAATCCTTCCAAAGCACACCTCCTTCTTTGTGTTCTTTTTCCTGATCATCTCAAACATAATCTTAGCCCAATTCACAGGCTTCATATTCACCACAACACACATCACCAGGAATTGATGTCTAGTGATGTAGTCATGAGCTGTGTATTTGCCCAGCAGTACTTTGCCCACAACATCTGCTAGGAACTTATATTCATCAGATAAATGTTTTTTTAGCAGTTTGTTGGGTGTTGCTCCAGAATAACACATTTTATTCAGCATTTCATCAAATTCATCACTGTCAATCTCCAGTTCTTCTTCACCATTTGCTAATCCAAAAATATCAGTCAGGACGACGGGGGTAAGAGATATTTCATTTCCCGATATGGTGCCAGTCATGGTGTTCTCATCTAGGGAGGAGGAAGTGTAAGCCCATTCTCTGATCTCTGCACCGGCTATCTTTATTCTGGTGGTCATCAAGTTCTTTAACTGTTGATCTTCAAGCAGTTGCAAACTTTCCAGGAAGATACAATCCGAGTGTAGAAACGACTCAAAATCTATATCAAATCATGTATCAAACTTCATTGCTCCAAGACTGCCTGCGGGAATCGCTATGAGTTCGCCTACAACAAACAAAAATTGATCAAGTGCAATGGAACTGAAAGCGCGGGACGGAGGTCGAAGAAAACCTAGATATAAGTTTTTCAGAATATGAATCGACAAACTCCGTTCAGTGAAACATAAAAGAATTCTTCGATCTGAGGTCGACGAATTATTTTATTAGAAAATGTGTTCGTCGATCTCAGTTTGAAGAAGACGAATAAATCATCAATCTCCGTTCGACGAAAAATTCAATGATGCAGGGATTGTCGATCTTCGTTCGATGAAAACTGTTTCACTAATAAGTGATGTCGAACTCCGTTCGACGAACTCTTCACGATGGGTTCACAGATCGTCGATCTCCGTTCGACGAACTGTCAACAAATCATCTACCATAGACAAAAATTAAATTAAAGCTTCTCCATTTGTCATTCCAAGCTGATTTATAAAGAACAAGTGATTTCTTTCATCCAGGGGTTTGGTGAAAATATCCGCTCTTTGCAAATCATTGTAGATATAGAAAAGTTTAATTTTATTTTTGTCTACACAATCTCTAATGAAATGATGCCTAATGTCTATATGCTTAGTCCTATAGTGATGGACTGGATTCTGTGCAATGGATATAACACTTGGTTTGTCACTTAATAGAGTTGAATTATTTAAGTTAAACCCATAGTCCAGGAGTTAATTTTGAATCCAAAGCATCTGGGAACAGCAACTGCCAGCTGCAATATATTCTTCTACAGCTGGTGATGTAGACACAGATGACTGGTTCTTGCAAAACCAGGACACTAATCTCATACTAAGGAACTGGCATGTCCCTGAGGTACTTTTTCTGTCTACCATGCATCCAGCAAAGTCAGCATCTGAGTATCCAGTTAACTTAAATTCTGACTCAGTAGGATACTAGAGTCCTAGGCTAGGACAACACTTTATATATCTCAAAATTTATTTTAGGAAAAATACGTGAGATTCTTTGGGGTTCACTTGGAACCTAGCACAAAGACATGTAGCAAATATTATGTCAGGTCTGCTTGCTGTAAGGTATAGTAGGGACCCAACAATGTCCCTATATAATTTCTGATCAACAGGTTTCCCATGTTCATTAGAATCTATTACAACATTAGTGGCCATGGATGTTTTCTTTGCTGAGGCATCAGCTATCCCAAACTTTTTAACAAGCGTTTTAGCATAATTAGCCTGTGATATGAAGATGCCATCAGGTAGCTGCTTCACTTGGAGACCAAGGAAGTAGGAGAGCTTCCCCATACTACTCATTTCAAACTTTGAATGCATGAGGTCAGAAAACCTCTTGCATAGTTTCGTATCTGTAGACCCAAATATATTGTCATCTACATAAATTTGTACCAAAAAAATTTAATCCTTATGGCGGCTATTGAATAATGTTTTATCTACAATGCCTCTAGTTAATTTATGCTCTATGTGGAAGCTAGCTAAGGTCTCATACCAAGCTCTTGGAGCTTGTATTAAACTATAAAGAGCTTTATGCAATCTAAAGACATATGATGGATAAGTTGGAGAGATAAAACCTGTAGGTTGTTCAACATAAACCTCTTTTTTAAGTACTCCATTTAGAAAGACACTCTTTATATCCATCTGATAGACTTTAAACTTCTTGTAGGCAACATAAGCAAGGAAGATCCTGATTGCTTCTAACCTTACAACTGGTGCAAAAGTTTGGTCATAGTCTATTCCTTCTTCTTGCCTATAACCTTGAGCAACAAGTCTAGCCTTATTTCTCACAATTACACCTTGGGCATCTAGCTTGTTTCTATATAACCATTTAGTTTGAATGACTGGGTAGTCTTTGGGTATTGAAACTAAATCCCAAACTCTGTATCTCTCAAATTGATTGAGTTCCTCTTGCATTGCAATGATCCAGTGGGGATCTTGCTCAGCATCTTTTATGGATTGAGGCTCAACTTGAGAGAGGAAACAAGTATGCATCACATCTTGGTTGAGTTGGTGTCTTGTCTATACACCTAGTGACATGTCCCCAATCACTTGAGATCTAGGTGATCCCTTAGTGTGACAAAGTCAGTGGGTGGAGTTGGTTCAGCAACAGCATTTGGAATTAATTCCTCTTGTGGAGTTATGTCTGTTGTTGGAGTAGGTTCAACCACTTCCAAAAATTCATCTTCACTATCTTCATCAGCTTATGGAGGAGAATGAGATATGACCTTTTGAGTAAGTTTTAATTCTTCCGATTTCTCACACAAGTGAGGTACCTGCAAAATATCTGAGGTAGAAGAATCCTTCTCCTTATAGTACATGTTAGCTTTATCAAAAGAAATATGTACAGATTCTTCTATTTTTAATTATGCTTAATTGAAAACCCTATAAGCTTTGATAACTTGGGAACATCCTAGAAACATTCCCTCTGTAGCTTTAGCTTCAAATTTTCTAATGTGTTTCTTGTTATTGTTATGAATGAAACACCTACACCCAAAAATTCTAAAGTAATCAATTTTAGGTTGCTTCCCTTTGAGTAATTCATAGGGGGTTTTGTCATTTGGTTTATGTATCAAACTTCTTTTCAGCATATAGTTTACTGTGCTCACAACCTCTGCCCAAAATGATAGGGGCATGTGTGCATCTGCAAGCAATGTTCCTGCAGATTTAATGAGTGTTCTGTTTTTCCTTTCTGCCACCCCATTTGTTTAGTAGTTCTAGGAGCAGAGAAATAATTCCTGATACATTCCTCCTCACAGAATCTTTGTATGGGATGAGATTTAAACTCAGTACCATGATCACTTCTGTTCAATATAACTGAAGTAGAATACTCAATCCTTATGCCCTTCAGAAATTCCGTAAGGACTTTAAAATTATCTGACTTGTTTCTCAAGAAGAAAACTCAAGAGAATCTGGAGAAGACATCTACAATAACCAAGGTATAAGACTACCCTCCTAAGCATTGTACAGCAATGGGTCCAAAAAGGTCTATATGTGGCAAGTACAAAATCTTAGGTGAATCACTCTTATTAATTGACATAAAACTATTTTTAGTTTGCTTGCCTTCTTGACAAGCCTTGCATAGACTTTCCTCCTTATAGGGGCCAGAAGGCAGTCCTCTTACAAGGTTGTCCCTAGATATCTTAGATATGTTCTTAAGGTTGACATGACCTAGTCTCTTATGACAAAGGATATTGTTATTACTAACTTGGTTGAAAAAATATATATTTGAGTTAGCAGAATTAAAATTTACAAAGTATATATTTCCTTATCTACACCCTGTTAAAACAGTTTGATTATTTGAAGAGATAATGCATTTAGAATTGGTAAAGTAAACCTGATAACCTGCATCACATAATTAACTTATGGATATTAGGTTATGTTTGAGACCATTGACATATGCCACTTTTCTGAAGGTGACAGTTCCACTATTGAAGTCTCCATATCCTTCAGTTTGTCCAAAGCTGGAATCTCCTAAGATCACCCTTAGACCCAGCCTTGCCTTGAAGTTGATTAGGATATCCTTGCTTCCAGTCATGTGCTTGAAGCACCCACTATCCAGATACCACTTATTTTGAGTGATAGGATAGTTTTTCACCTGCAAGGAAATGAGTTAGATGTTCTTGGCCCAGGTTATCTTGGGTCCTTGTTTCTTTTCATAAGAAAAGCTAGAAATATATGAACATTCAGGTTGGCTTTTATAACCTAAGGGGTGAAATCTTCTGGGAGGAATTATCCAATCAGTAAGTGGATTAAAAGGTTTTCTAGATTGATTATTGTTTCTGTCAAAATTAGGATTTTTATTAAGTCTGACTGGGTTGGACGAAAATTTATAAGTTCGTCAACCAGAGTTCGATGAAGTGAGTTGAGATCTTCGATCTCTGCTCAGAGAACGAACATATTCATTTTCTGTCCCCCAAGTTCGTCGATATCTTCTCGACGAACCATACACAGTTCATCGATCGCAGTAAGACGAATTTTTATAGGTTATATTAGCTTTCATAGATCGTCGATCGGAGTTCGACGAACTAGCCACATTTCATCGACCTGAGTTCGACGAAATCTGTTGAACTTTATTTTTACTTAAAGTTTTCTGGTTTCTGTTATTTTGACTTCTTGATGTAAGTAATTCTTCTGTGGTTTGTTTATTGTTTTTTACCTCTTTACACTTAGCTTAAACAAATCTAATAGTGGTTGATAATATGTTCTTCTTAAGTATGGGGGTAAACTTGATGATACACCCAAGCCCAGTTTGCCATTCAGTCTGGCATTGACTGTGTTTCTGATGTCCATCAGCTTAAGGCTTCTCCCATTGAGAGATTCCTCAAGTTGCTTAGCCTCACATAGCTCTATTTTTAAAGGAATGATTTGTTCAATAGCTAGAGTTAGTTCATCTTTTAACTTAGTGTTTTCAGAAATCAGATTTTCTTGATTAGATAGTCTTTCCCTAAGTATATTAATTCCCTTTTCAGAGTTGATTAGGTCAATACAAATGGTTTTAAATTCAATTTTGAAACTAGCAGAACTATAATCAAAAGATGAAAGTACCTGATCAGATTCTGATTCTAAAGCTCCTTCATTATCAGATTCTTCCTCATCATCTGATGGAATGCTGGAGGCATTGATGGCCATGAGGCAAACTTTCTTGGCCTTTGCCTCTTCTTCCTCTTCACGGGAACTGGAAGATGTGGATTCATCTTCAGTGTCACTCCAGGTATCAGCTACAAATCCATTCTCCTTCTTTTTGTATTTGTTGGAGGAAGGCCTGCTGTGCTCTTGTCTTCCGGAGTCCTTCTCTCTTGTTCTTTATTTCTTCTGATTCTCTAGACACTCTGAGATAAAGTGTCCAGGTTTCCTGTAGCCAAAACATACTACTTCTTTAGTAGGAGTTTTATCATACCTGTCTTATCATCCTGCCTAGATGATTTTCTTCTGAATTCCTTTCTTGCCATTTTGTAAAATCTCTTGTCAAAGAGAATCATTAGTTTCTCATTAACTGTTGAAGCTTCTATCTCTTCAGCAGCCTTGAATGCTATGTTGTGCTCCTTTCTTGCTAGTGGAGGAGTCCTTTGTTCTATAGCTTCTCTGAACTTTATCAGCTGCTCATAGTATTTGGGCTTTCCCAATAGAGATTCTGTGGAAATCTCATTTAACCTTTTGGCCACCATGATTGTCTATATCCTGGAATCACATGAGCTCGGGAAGCACATGAGGATTTTATCATTTACTTCTGTAAGGGTGATGTCCTTATCCAAAGTCTTCAGCTCATTAATTATTGAGCTCAGTGTGTTGTACATGTCAGCAATAGATTTTGACTCATCCTTCTTGAAGTTCTCATACTGGGATATGAGATTTGATCTTCTGTCTTTCCTCTCATCAGCAGAGCCAGCCACCATTTGGTTGAGAGAGTCTCAAATAGCCTTGGCTGATGTGCATTCAGCCACCTTCTGGAAAATGTCATCAGACATAGTCTGAGCCAAAATATTCATGGCCTTTACATAAGCAATCTTGGCCTTCTTCTGTGCATCTGTCCACTCAGGTGGTGGAACAGCATGTGTGCTTGATGTTGACGTAGATGCAGTTGGTTGAGGAGGACCTGCCAAAATAGAATTGTAGATGTCCTCATCAATAGAATTCATATAAAGTTTTATTCTTGTCT
Organism: Platanthera guangdongensis; assembly: GCA_039583875.1. NCBI lineage: Eukaryota > Viridiplantae > Streptophyta > Magnoliopsida > Asparagales > Orchidaceae > Platanthera > Platanthera guangdongensis. Next base: position 105,263,771 of record CM077166.1, read on the forward strand.
TTCAGATGGCAAACTTATTTAAGTTTCACACTGGAGGTCTGGTGCTTGCATAATCCTTGTTCTGTGCCATGCTGTGAGTATAATCCTAAGAGAAATAAATGGGTAGATCTAACACAGGATCTTTTGGTTCAAGTGTTAACTTGTACAACCAAAGAGACACTGCTCTGATACCAATTGAAAGTGGGGGTTAGACCTGTTATACTCTAGAGGGGGGGGGTGAATAGAGTATCTTTTAACTCTGTATCACTTTTTTAGTTTATAAAAAGTACAGAGTATGGCAGCTATTTGATACCAAAATTTGTTGTAAGTTAAAGAGTAACCTAAGATTAACTAATCTACCACAGCACAATAAAATTAAACTAACTAGCATAGGCACAGCAAGAACAAAAAGGAAAGATGGCAACCAGACAACACAAGAATTTTTATAGTGGTTCCCCAACCTGGGTACATCCACTCTTCTACCACCCTGGTAGGAATTCACTCACATGTTTTGATCAGGTGACTGCCACCAATGAACTTTTGATCAGGTGCTCGAAAACCAACCCAAGTATTTTGATCAGGTGACTTGCAACCAAGGAGTAACTTTTGAAGGGAGTTAAAGAACCCTTTGTACAGTGAGGGGGTGAGAGAGTTATGGTGTCTTCTCTTTCTCAAATACAACTGAGAAAACTAGTGGATCTTTGATGTTAACAAAGCTCCCCCTGAGTATTGAGTTGTTCAGGAAGATTGGAGCTTTGCTTCATGGTGAGTAGGTCTTTTATCTTTAGCCTTGAAAAGAAGAGATCTAGGAAGATCTTGACTTATGAAGATTTGTTGTCCTTGAAGAATCCTGGAGTGAAGAATGAAGAAGACTCTTGATTTAGGATGAATGTTCTTCTTCATCAGCAATGTCAAGGTGAAGACCAGATTATTTTTCTACACAGAGAAGAGTTTGAATGTTGTTGCTTTGTGTCTTCTCTAGTCTTGGATATCTTGTTTCTTACTATTGTGTTGTTCTCTATCACTGTGTGTTGTGTCTTGCTCTTGTGTCTCTCTGTCGAGAAGAAGGAAGAAAATCACTTTTATATTCCCAATGGAGTTTCTCCTCTGAATTTTTTAATTCCTTTCAACATTGATTGCGGACGGCGTGGATAATGTAATACGTCTAGAGATAATATCCGTTTTAATTGATTTCCCCAACTGTCCTATTGAAAAATGACAAGTAATAATCCTGATGAATGCCATAATCAATACTGCTTCTAACGGTAATATTCAGAGAATATTAAACATTGATTATTCATGAATTAATACAATAGAATGAGGACGAAGGAAGGAAAAATCCAAGTCTGGATCTGCGCAGAAATCGTCGAGCAAAGAACAGATTTCGTCGAGCTGAGTCCAGAGTTCGTCGAGCTGAGAAATCGTGTTCGTCGACCAGATAATTCTTGTTCATCGACTTGAGATCCAAGATCGTCGACCTGAGAACAGCTAACTGCTTTCTGATAAACACTTGTTAATTATGTACACTAAGATCGTCGAGCTGATAATCTAACTTCGTCGACTGGAGTTCAGATATGTTTCTGGACTTAGAATGTTGAAGTAGAACATCCAAAAATCGTTGAGCTGAGAACGAAGTTTGTCGAGCTCAACTCAGAGAAGTTTCTCTGAGTTCGTCGAGCTGAGCACGACTTTCGTCGAGCTGAGTTCGACGAACGTCGAACTCACATTTCTGAACCTTTGAAATTTCTATAAGTATGGATTCTTTTGCAGTCTGTTGTTGGTTGGTCCATACAATGTTGATTCTAAGGACATGGCCTAAACTCTAGGACACATACAAGAATCTGACAATACATGTTGGGTCAATAATACTAGTTTAGTGTACCTAGCCCAAATCCAACTAGGGATCCAACAATCTCCCTCTATTTGGGTGAGGTCACTAATTAGAGACACAAAATATTTACAAAGCAAGAGAAAGATATATCTGGCAGAAAACTTTAAAATATGCAGCAGATATATATATATATATACAATGAGCTTTGTATCATGAAATAAATAAGTAGTTTTAAGACATACAGAAAGACTATGCAGTTTAAAATTCTTTTCTTCTGCTTTGGTTCCTTTTGCTTATCCTCTTTAGCTTTATCACCAGGCTAGGTGAATTTGATTTCCCTATTTAGACCAGCTACTTGACTTTTTGTGATGGTCATATCAGCATCTCCAATAATGTTTAGGGATGTAGCTCTTGGAACCACAGTGCTGCTTGCCTGAGGAGTAGTACCTGTGATGGCTGCTTCCAAAAGAAGAAGATCTACCCGGCTGTCTCTGATAGGTTTGATATTGGGTAGTCCTCTGAGATGAAGAGCCTGAAGCACCAGCAGCAGGTGGAGTAGGATCTTTCCTGTATCTCTATGAAGGAGGAGAATACTTCCTGCTTTTCTTCCTTTCTTTCTGCTTATTCTTGGATAGCCACATCCAAGCTGGCATGCCCTTGTATGGAGTGATATTCTGAAGAATGTAATAAGGAGTTTCATGTGTTGGGTTTGGTTTGGAGCAGGAGCTGGAGGGGCTTTCCTTTTCTTAGAAATTTTATTTTTCTTAGCAGTGGGACTGTCATCTGAATCCTCTTCATCATCATCATCTGAGGAGCCTTATGGATTATCATATAAAGCATTAATTTCTTTCAAAGCCTCTGCAGATATCAACAGTTTTTCTGCCTGGGGAGGAGCTGGATGAAGAGCTAGAGCTGGGGAAGTATGTACATCAGTGCTTGCAGCAACTGATTTACTCTCTTCTTTAATATTTGAAATGATTAACACATCTAGATCAGGCATGGGACTGTCATCCATAATTTAAGTTGGTGGAGAAATGGCTTTAGGAGAGGCAATGTTCTTGGGAGTAGGAGGTTCTGCAGCTGCAAGACAAGCCTTAAGTTTCCTGGCAACCGTAGGGCTGAGTGGTGCAGTGTGGTACAATGACCAAAGAATGATGATGAGAATAGCTGGGTAGAATATTATTGTACACCACATTAAATAAATCCAATATGGAAGTCAAATTAACTATAGGATTTAGAATAAAGTCCCCAACAGTTTCTATCTCAGCCAAGACAGTCTCATCAAAATCTGAGTCTATTAAATCTATTATTTTAGAAGGATCTGCTACATCTTCTGAAGAGTCAGACATAAAGAATAAAATTCTGCTGCTACTGCTGCTTCTGCTGCTATTATTGTTGTTGTTTCTGCTGATGCTGCTGTTGCAGCTGCTTCTGCTGCTTCTTTCACTAGAACTTCTTCATCATGAAGCATCTCCCCCTGACTGGCTGCAGACGGTCCTGGAGCCAGTCCCCTAGAAGAAGGGACAGGGGATAGAGCAACATCTGTGGTAGAGAGAGTTTCGATGGAAGCAGTGAGAGGAGATAAAGCATTATTTAAAAGGTTTTGAAGAGTGGGAGAGATGAATGCAAGCAAATCCTTAGCAATATCAGAAAAATTCAAATAGATGGATTTTGGAGAAGTGGAGGAGTAGGGATTGTGATGACCACAATTTGAACAGATATAAAATGCACTATACATATTTGTGTGTGTGTAGTCAGGTGTAGAAGATGGAAGGTCAGTTTGGACTAGTAGAGGGAAGGGGACAAAGGGAGTAACAGTTGTAGAAGGTGGAATTATTGTTGTGGGGATGGTTTATTGATGTAGAGAGGGTGGAGGAAGCACTAGATTGAATGTGTGGGAGGAGATAAAGTCATCAGGATCTGTGGTAGTTAAATGAGGTAGAAGAGGAGATTGATGTGGGGATGGTTGTGGTGATTGGGAAGGAGAGTGTTGTATAGATTCTAGAATGGGGGAAGATGTGATTTCAGTGATATCAATTTGAGAAAAGGATGGAGGTGAAGAATGTGCAGGAGTTGGAACTGGAGTAGAGATGTGAAGTGGTTGTTGTTGTTGTGGTTAAGGAGAAGAAGGAATATTGGAAGAGGATGGAGCTCCTTCTGAGGGTAGGGGAGCGGCTATGACTTCACTTGTGCTTTCAGAAGGACTGGAGGAAGAGGAAGAAGCCTTGGAGGCCTTAGGGATATTCCTCTCCCACCTACCAAAGAGGGCACAAGCGATCCTCTTAGAGGAATTAATGAATATGGTCGGTGTGACCAGGAATTCAGCAGCCTTTTCCTGAAGGAAGATTCCCAAAATCCTTCCAAATCACACCTCCTTCTTGTTGTTCTTTTTCCTGATCTTCTCAAACATAATCTTAGCCCAATTCACAGGCTTCGTATTCACCATAGCACACATCACCAGGAATTGATGCCTAGTGATGTAGTCATGGGCTGTGTGTTTGCCCAACAGTACTTTGCCCACAACATCTGATATAAACTTATATTCAGCAGATAAATGTTTCTTTAATAGTTTGTTGGGTGTTGCTCCAGAATAACCCATTTTATTCAGCATTTCATCAAATTCATCACTGTCAATCTCCAGTTGTTCTTCACCATTTGCTAATCCAAAAATATCTGTCAGGACGGCGGGGGTAAGAGATATTTCATTACCGATATGGTGCCAGTCATGGTGTTCTCATCTGGGGAGGAGGAAGTGTAAACCCATTCTCTGATCTCTGCACCGGCTATCTTTATTCTGGTGGTCATCAAGTTCTTCAAATGTTGATCTTTAAGCAGTTGCAGAATTTCTAGGAAGATAGGATCCAAGTGTTGAAACGACTCAAAATCTATATAAAATCCTATATCAAACTTCATTGCTCCAAGACTGCCTACGGGAATCACCATGAGTTGGCCTGCAACAAACACAAAAGAGATAAAGTGCAATGAAACTTAAATCGCGGGACGGAGGTCGAAGAAAACCTAGATATAAGGTTTTTCAGAATATGAATCGACAAACTTTGTTTAGCGAAACATAAAGGAAATCTTCGATCTGAGGTCGACAAATTATTTTATTTGAAAATGAGTTCGACGATCTCAGTCTGAAGAAGACGAATAAATCGTTGATCTCTGTTCGATGAAAAATTCACTGAAGCAGGTATCATCGATCTCCGTTCGACGAAAACTATTTCACTAAGAAGTGATCGTCGAACTCCGTTCGACGAAATCTTCACCATGGGTTCACAGATCGTCGATCTCTGTTCGACAAACTGTTAACAAATCGTTGACCACAGACAAAAATTAAATTAAAGTTTCTCCATTTATCATTACAAGCTGATTTATAAAGAACAAGTGATTTCTTTCATCCATGGGTTTGGTGAAAATATCTGTTCTTTGTAAATCAGTGTATATATAGACAAGTTTAATTTTATTTTTGTCTACACATTCTCTAATGAAATGATGCCTAATGTCTATATGCTTAGTCCTATTGTGATGGACTGGATTCTGTACTATGGATATAGCACTTGTGTTGTCATATAATAGAGTTGAATTATTTAAGTTGAACCCATAGTCCAGGAGTCGATTTTGAATCCACAACATCTGGGAACAGCAACTGCCAGCTGCAATATATTCTTCTTCAGCAGTTGATGTAGACACAGATGACTATTTCTTGTAAAACCAGGACATTAATCTCACAACAAGGAATTGGCATGTCCCTGAGGTACTTTTTGTGTTTACCGTGCATCCAGGAAAGTCAGCATCTGAGTATCCAGTTAAATCAAATTCTGACTCAGTAGGATACCAGAGTCCTATACTAGGACAACTCTTTATATATCTCAAAATTCTTTTTAGGAAAACTAGGAGAGATTCTTTGGGGTTCACTTGGAACCTAACACAAAGACATGTTGCAAACATTATGTCAGGTCTGCTTGTTGTAAGGTATAGTAAGGACATAACAATGCCCCTATATGATTTCTGATTATCAGGTTTCCCATATTCATCAGAATCTATTATAGTATTTGTGGCCATGTGTGTTTTCTTTGCTGAGCCATCAGCCATCCCAAACTTTTTAATAAGCTCTTTAGCATACTTAGCCTGGGTATATGAAGATGTCATCAGGTAGATGCTTCACTTGGATACCAAAAAAGTAGGAGAGATCCCCCATGCTACCCATTTCAAGCTTTGAATACATGAGGTCAGAAAATCTCTTGCATAGTTTGGTATCTGTAGACCCAAATATAATGTCATCTACATAATTTGTACCAACAAAATTTGATCCTTATGGTGCCTAGTGAATAATGTTTTATCTACAATGCCTCTTGTGAATTTATGCTCTATCAGGAAGCTAGCTAAGTTCTCATATCAAGCTCTTGGAGCTTGTTTTAAACCATAAAGATATTTATGAAATCTAAAGACATATGATGGATACGTTGGAGAGATAAAACCTGGAGGTTGTTAAACATAAACCTCTTCTTTAAGTACTCCATTTAGAAAGGCACTCTTGACATCCATCTAATAGACTTTAAACTTCTTGTAGGCAGCATAAGAAACGAAGATCCGGATTGCTTCTAGCCTTGCAACTGGTGCAAAAGTTTGGTCATAGTCTATTCCTTCTTCTTGCCTATAACCTTGAGCAACAAGCCTAGCCTTGTTTCTCATAATTACACCTTGGACATCTAACTTGTTTATATATACCCATTTAGTTCCAATGACTAGATAGTCTTTGGGTCTTGGAACTAAATCCCAAACTCTGCATCTCTCAAATTGATTGAGTTCCTCTTGCATTACAATGATCTAGTTGGTATCTTGCTCGGCATCTTTTATGGATTGAGGCTAAACTTGGGAGAGGAAATAGGCATGCATCACATCTTGGTTGAGTTGATGCCTTAGTTTATACCCCTACTGACATGTCCCCAATCACTTGAGATCTAGGGTGATCCCTTAGTGTGACAAAGTCAGTGGGTGGAGTTGGTTTAGAAACTGCATTTGAAATTAATTCCTCTTGTCGAATAATGTCTGCAGTTGGAGTAGGTTCAGACACTTCTAAAAATTCATCTTCCCTATCTTCATCAGCTTGTGGAGGAGAATGCGATATGACCTTTTGAGTAAGGTTTAATTCTTCCAATTTCTAACACAAGTGAGGTACCTGCAAAATATCAGAGGTAGAAGAGTCCTTCTCCTTATAGTACAAGTTAGATTCATAAAAAGAAATATGTACAGATTCTTCTATTTTAAAGGATAATTTATTGAAAACCCTATAAGCTTTGCTAACTTTGGAATATCCCAGAAACATTCTCTCTGTAGCTTTAGCTTCAAATTTTCTAATGTGTTTCTTGTTATTGTTATAAATGAAACACCTACACCCAAAAATTCTAAAGTAATAAATTTTAGGTTGCTTCCCTTTGAGTAATTCATAGGAGGTCTTGCCCTTTTGTTTGTGTATCAACTTCTATTCATCACATAGTTTGTTTTGCTCACAGCCTCTACCCAAAAGGATAGGGGCATGTGTGTATCTGCAAGAAATGTTCCTGCAGATTCAATGAGTGTTCTGTTTTTCCTTTCTGCTACCCCATTTTGTTGAGGAGTTTTAGGAGCAGATAAACAATGTCTGATACCTTCCTCCTCACAGAATCTTTGCCTGGGAAGAGATTCAAACTCAGTACCATGATCACTCCTGATCAATGCAACTGGAGTAGAATACTCAATCCTTATGCCCTTAAGAAAATCTATAAGGACTTTAAATTTATCTGACATGTTTCTCAAGAAGAAAACTAAAGAGAATCTGGAGAAGTCATCTACAATAACCAAGGTGTAAGACTTTCCTCCTAAGTTTTGTATAGTAATTATTACAAAAAGGTACATATGTAGCAAGTACAAAATCTTAGGTGAATCACTCTTATTAATTGACTTGAATCTATTTTTAGTTTACTTGCCTTCTTGACAAGCCTTGCATAGGCTTTCCTTCTTGTAGGGGCCAGAAGGCAGTCATCTGACAAGGTTATCCCTAGATAGCTTATATATGTTCTTAAGTTTGACATGACCTAGTCTCTTATGACAAAGGATATTGTTATTACTAACTTGATTGAATAAATATATTTCTGAGTTAGCAGAATTAAAATTTACAAAGTATATATTTCCTTGTCTACACCATGTTAACACAGTTTGAATATTTGAAGAGATAATGCATTTAGAAGTGGTAAAGCAAACTTGATAACCTGCATCACATAATTGACTTATGGATATTAGGTTATGTTTGAGACCATTGACATATGACACTTTTCTGAAGGTGACAGTTCCACTGTTGAAGTCTCCATAGCCTTCAGTTTGTCCAAAGTTGGAGTCTCCTAAGATCACCCATGGACCCAGCTTTGCCTTGAAGTTGATTAGGCTATCCTTGCTTCCAGTCATGTACTTGGAGCACCCAGTATCTAGATACCACTTATTTTGAGTGATAGGATAGTTCTTCACCTGCAAGGAAATAAGTTAGATGTTCTTGGCCCAGGTTATATTGGGTCCTTGTTTCTTTTCATAAGAAAAGCTAGAAATATATGAACATTCAGTTTGGATTTTATAACCTAAGGGGTGAAATCTTCTAGGAGGAATTATCCAATCAGCAAGTGGTTTAAAAGGTTTTCTAGATTGATTAGTGTTTCTGTCAAAATTATGATTTTTATTAAGTCTGACTGGGTTCGACGAAAAAGTTATAAGTTCGTCGACTAGAGTTCGACGAAGTGGGATGAGATCATCGATCTCTGCTCAGAGAATGAACATATTCATTTTTTGTGCCCCAAGTTCGTCGATCTCTGCTCGACGAAACATACACAGTTCATCTATCGCAGTAAGATGAATTTTTATAGCTAATATTGGCGTTCATAGATCGTCGATCGGAGTTCGACGAACTAACCACATTTTGTCGACCTGAGTTTGACGAAATCTGTTGAACTTTGTTTTTACTTAAAGTTTTTTGCTTTCTGTTATTTTGACTTTTTGATTTAGGTAATTCTTCTGTGGTTTGTTTATTGTTTATTACCTCTTTACCTTTAGCCTAAACAAATCTAATAGGGGTTGATAATATGTTCATCTTCAGTATGAGGGCTAAACTTGATGATGCACCCAAGCCCAGTTTGCCATTCAGTCTGGCATTGACTGTGCTTGTGATGTCCATCAGCTTAAGGCTTCTCCCATTGAGAGATTCCTCAAGTTGCTTAGCCTCACATAGCTCTGTTTTTAAAGAAATGATTTGTTCATTATCTAGAGTTTGTTCATCTTTTAACTTAGTGTTTTCAGAAATCAGATTTTCCTGATAAGATAGTCTTTCCCTAAGTATTTTAATTTCCTTTTCAGAGTTGATTAGGTCAATATAAATGGTTTTAAATTCAATTTTGAAACTATCAGAACTATAATCAAATGATGAAAGTATCTGATCAGCTTCTGATTCTAAAGCTCCTTCATTATCAGATTCTTCCTCATCATCTGATGGACTACTGAACATTAATGGCCATGAGGCAGACTTCCTTGGACTTTGCCTCTTCGTCCTCTTCACTGGAACTGGAAGATGTGGATTCATCTTCAGTGTCACTCCAGGTATCAGCTACAAAGCCCTTCTCCGTCTTTTTGTATTTGCTGGAGGAAGGCATGTTGTGCTCTTGTCTTCTGGAGTCCTTCTCTCTTCTTCTTTCTTTTTTCTGATTCTCTGGACACTCTGAGATAAAGTATCCAGGTTTCCTGCAGCCAAAACATACTACTTCTTTAGTTGGAGTTTTATCATACCTTAGCTTATCATCGTGCATGGATGATTTTCTTCTGAAGTCCTTTCTTACAATTTTTTAAAATATCTTGGCAAAGAGACTCATTAGTTCCTCATTGACTATTGAAGCTTCTGTCTCTTCAGCAGCTATGAATGTTATGTTGTGCTCCTTTCTTGATAGTGGAGGAGTCCTTTGTTCTGCATCTTCTCCGGACTTTATCAGCTGCTCATAGGATTTGAGTTTTCCCAATAGAGATTATGTGGAAATCTCATTTAAGCTCCTGGCCTCCTTGATTGGCCATATCCTAAAATACCATGAGCTTGGGAAGCATATGAGGATTTTATCATTTACTTCAGTAAGGGTGATGTCCTTATCCAAAGTCTTTAGCTCATTAATTATTGAGCTCAGTCTGTTGTACATGTCAGCAACAGATTCTGACTCATCCTTCTGGAAGTTCTCATACTGGGATATGAGATTTGATATTCTGTCTTTCCTCTCATCAGTAGAGCTAGCCACCATTTTGTTGAGAGAGTCCCAAATAGCCTTGGCTGATGTGCATTCAGCCACCTTCTGGAAAATGTCATCAGACATAGTCTGAGCCAGAATATTCATGGCTTTTGCATCAGTAATCTTGGCCTTCTTCTGTGCAACTGTCCACTCAGGTGGTGGAACAGCATGTGTGCTTGATGTTGAGGTAGATGCAGTTGGTTGAGGAGGACCTATCAAAATAGAATTGTAGATGTCCTCATCAATAGAATTCATATAAAGTTTTATTCTTGCCTTCCAGAGGACCAACTTATTTAAGTTGCACACTGGAGGTCTGGTGCTTGCGTAATCCTTGTTCTGTGTCATGCTGTGAGTATAATCCTAAGAGAAATAAAAGGGCAAATCTAACACAGGATCTTTTGGTTCAAGGGTTAACTTGTACAACCAAAGAGACACTGCCCTGATACCAATTGAAAGTGAGGGATAGACCTGATATACTCTAGAGGGGGGGGGGGGAGGGTGTTGAATAGAGTATATTTTAAATCTTTAAAACTTTTTTAGCTCATAAAAACTACAGAGTAGGGCAGCTATTTGATACCAAAATTTATTGTAAGTAAAAGAGTAACCTAAGATTAACTAATCTACCACAGGCACAACAAAATTAAACTAACTAACACGGGCATAGCAAGAACAAAAAGGAAAGAGGGCAACCAGACAACACAAGAATTTTTATAGTGGTTCCCCAACCTCGGTACATCCACACTTCTACCACCCTGGTAGGAATCCACTCACAAGTTTTGATCAGGTGACTGCCACCAATGAGCTTTTGATTAGGTGCTCAAAAACCAACCCAAGTCTTTTGATCAGGTGACTTGCAAGCAAGGAATAACTTTTGAAAGGAGTTAAAGAACCCTTTGTATAGTGAGGGGGTGAGAGAGTTATGGTGTCTTCTCTTTCTCAAATACAACTGAGAAGACTAGTGGATCTTTGATGTTAACAAAGCTTCCCCTGAGTTATTGAGTTGTTCAGGAAGATTGGAGCTTTGCTTCAGGGTGAGTAGGTCTTTTATCCTTAGCCTTCACCCGAAGAGATCCAGGAACTTCGTGACTGATGAAGATTTATTGCCCTTGAAGAATCCTGGAGTGAAGAATGAAGAATACTCTTGATTTGGGATGAATGTTCTTCTTCTTCTTCAGCAATGTCAAGATGAAGACCAGATTATTTTTCTGCACAAGAGAAGAGTTTGAATGTTGTTGCTTTGTGTCTTCTCTGGTCTTGGCTATCTTATTTCTTGCTGCTGTGTTGTTCTCTATCACTGTGTTCTGTGTCTTGCTCTTTTTTCTCTCTGTCGAGAAGAAGGATGAAAATCACTTTTATTTTCCCAATGGAATTTCTTCTTTGAGTTTTTGAATACCTTTCAGCATTGATTGCTGACGGCCTGGAGAATGTAATACGGCTTAAGAGAATATCTGCATTAATTGATTTCCCCAACGACAAGTAATAATTCTGATGAATGTCATAATCAAAGCTGCTTCTAACAGTAATATTCAAAGAATTTTAAGCATTCATTATTCAGGAATTACTGCAATAGAATGAGGACAAAGGAAGGAAAAATCCAAATCTGGATCTGCACAGAAATCATCGAGCAAAGAACAGATTTAGTCGACCGGAGTCCAGAGTTCGTCGAGCTGAGAAATCCTGTTCGTCGACCAGATAATTGTTGTTCATTGACCTGAGATCCAAGATCGTCGACCTGAGAACAGCTAACTGCCTTCTGATAAACACTTGCCAATTATGTGCACTAAGATCGTCGAGCTGATAATCTAACTTCGTCGACTGGAGTTCAGACATATGTTTCTGGACTTAGAATGTTGAAGTAGAACATCCAGAAATCGTCGAGCTAAGAACCAAGTTCGTCGAGTTCAACTCAGAGAATTTTCTCTGAGTTCATCGAGCTGAGCACGACTTTCGTCGAGCTGAGTTCAACGAACGTCGAACTCACATTTCTGAACCTTTGAAATATCTCTAAGTCTAGAGTCTTCTGCAGTCTGTTTTTGGCTGGTCCATGCAATGTTGACTCTAAGGACTTAGCCTAAACTCTAGGACACAGATATGAACCTGGCTATACATGTTGGGTCAATAATCCTAGTTTAGTGAACCTTGCCCAAATCCAACTAGGGATCCAACATCTATGCATGGATCCTGCTGGGATTGAGACAAGGACCACTACCTATATTTCTGATTATTTTAGTTATTCATCTCCTTTATTTATCGATCCCCTTTCCATATCTAACCCCGCGCGGGTTGAGTCTCCGCAGGAGCTTCAGGAGGACTTGGAGCTTTCAGCTCGAGTCATGGATGATAACATCCTCTTTGGCGAGGAGGTTGATTCCTCCTCTATTGAGCAAACTCCACTCATTGCTCTCTCCTCCTGCCATCTCCCTGTTGACAATACCTTGCTGGGCAAGGATTTGTTTTGTTGTGAGAAGAGTGAGGACCAGCTCACCTCCTCTTCTTACTTCCTATTTCCTCTGCCTGTGAGCAGCAGGTATGATTATTTGGGCAGAGAGGTAACTATTTTATCACCGTATCGGTACCCATTACTACGACGGATAATGGAACAATTGCCTGTGCATTTTCTTTTCATTGGCCAATTAGCTAGAACAATTTCGTAGCCGAATAAGTTGTGCTGGGATGACAATAATCCCAGTAGTTATCTTTCATTTTCTGCATTTTTATTTTTCATGTCTATTTTTGTTTTAGTATTTCTTTGTATTTTGTCTATTTTTCTATTGTTTTTGCGGAGCTCACCCCTGCAGGTATTCATGGCAAACTCGTATTGTCGGGATTCTGATTCTTCGTATGACGGAACTGTTTCTGTGTTTACACGCGTCTTCTAATATGCTCACTAGCTGAGCATTGGGTAACCTCTTCACGAGTCTCTATTTGATTTAAATTTCTATATCATTTGCTGTGTAGCTTAGTATAAGCTTGGGGGAGTGTCAGTATGTGTTACCTTTTGCACGCGAACATTTCATGTGCATACTAGAAGTTTTTATTGTTTTTATTTTGATTAGTTCTTTGCATCGCACACCACTGCACCCACATGAGCGCGTGCTTAGCTATTAGCATGCTGTGAGTTAAACTTGTTTCTTTTGTATGATTTGGGAAAGTTTTTGTGCGGGCAAATGATTGTGAGACTGAGTAAAATGTTGACCTTGCTATGCTCCTAGTCAAGTACTCTAATCTTGTGTAGAAATTGGATTAGATTTAATTTTTCTGCATGCTTATAGTTTTATATTTTTCTATTTGCGTAAAGACTTTTTATTCTACTAAACAATTGGTGAATCTGGTGATAATCCGACAGTAGCTTAGGGATGTGTGTAGACAGTCGTTAGATTTGTATTGCTCGAGTCGGGAGGAAGGATAGTCTTTCTCGTTGGCTAAGAACTTGCCCCAAGCTTTTCTTGAAGCATGGGTATAGGTTAGTCATGCATGAGTGTGATGTAGGCCATCATTTTGGCCTGGTGGAGCTTTGTACCATTCCTAACATCTCATCTTCGCGAGCCCCGTTGTGCCTACCCCTTCTTTTGATTCAACTCCACCATTATTTCACCAAAGACTCATAGCCGATCCTAGTCACACGCCCAAGTAGAGCTTTAGTGTTTTACATTTTCATTTTGGGGTGTTGATATGGTGATATTCATTATGAATATGTGGATGTGCTTCAAAGTTATATTTGATGATGTTGCTAAAAAAAGATGATTTAAAAAAATGTATAAAAATGAATTGTAAAAAAAAGTGAAAAGAAAAAGTATAATTGAAAATTCTATTTGAGATGAGATTGTATTTGGAGTAGGCGTTGCACACACCCATATTTTAAAAAAGTAAGTCTGGGTGTGTGGTGTACCAGCATGTATTGTGGGTAGTGTTGGATTCTTTTATTTATGCTAGCTCATTTGGGTTAGGTGTGTAGCTCTCTTATTTATCTTTGTTTACCTCACTGAAACCCAAGCCCCATGTCTTCACCTAAAGTCCTACTGATTCGTGTGTGAACCTAACCAGTGACGTGGAGAGAGTGCGAACGGGCAAGCATATGGTCACCGACATTGGTGGATTTCTTTGGAGGTTATCCCAAGCCCCGATCTTTGCCAATGCTCGCCTAGCGATTAGTCTACTTTCTTCTTACGCGTGACTGAAAGATTCTCCGTGATTCCATTTTTGAGTAATAATAAAATGTTGATGCCCATTGTGAAAAGTGTAAACCACTTTGCATACTTAGAAATATCCTCTATTTATATTTTTACGCGTACGAGCATGCGACTTCGCATGGTACTCCATATCACAATCTCTATGATAGCTAGTTTATTTTCCCTAACTGCATAGATTTTGTTTGTGCAGGACGCGCAAATAGGTAAGTCTGGGGGTGTGATGAGTCCGCTTTATATAGGGTTTTCAGACTCATCTGAGCTTGTTTTCTCACTCGTGCACGACATTTCAACCGAAATTCGGTTATATTTGCATCGGCCAGTCTATGATGATTTTGTGCGCTGTTTTGTCCCAAGGGTGTGCATTTGCGCATTCTGTTGTTGGGGGTAAGCATATGGTGCTCCCCAGGGGCTCTTTCCAGTTGCTTTTGTTGCATTTCTGCTTTACTGGAGGGCCCTGTTTGCTTTTATTTGTTTGTATGCAGGTGGTGCGTTTTCCCCAAGGCTGGAGTGCAGGTTTGAGGAAAATGCACGGTCGTGCGTTTTCTTAGCATACGGTTCTTTGCGATCATGCGTTTTGTTTCTGCAGGTGAAACGTCGAATGGTGCTCGACGAATTTCCTCGAGCTGAGTCTTGCAATCTTTACACACGGTTAACGCATGTTTTCTTCGGAACCATGGGCGAAGGAAACGCACGGTTTTCATGTAGCTTTCTTGTTTGTTCATGTTGTGGTTAATCGTGCGATTTGTTCACGTACGGGCGGAAGAGCCCGTACGCGAGTAAAACACACGATTCCACTGTATTTTCCTGATTTCTAGTGCTCTGTGTTTACCCGTGCGATTTCCTTCACGCACGGTCGGAACTGCCCGTGCGCTATGTAAAACACACAAGTCAATGCTTCATCTTCCGCAAGCTTGGGCTGCAAGTTAATAACGCACGGTTAGCGCACGGTCCTGCGCCAAACCGTGCGTGCCTATTTTTCTGACATGCTTCTATTTAAAACACAAATTTTCCTCCATTGATGGAGAGACTTTCTTCTCCGCTGTTTTCCACCTTCAAGGAAGGGTTCCGCCATTTCCCTTCATCTTCCACCTTAGGGAGGTGCTCCGGGCAAGCTCTCAACGCCATATTCAAGCCCGAGTTTCCTCTCAACCTCCCACTTCATCCTTAAGCTTTAAGAAGAGTTAGATCTAGCTTTCTCCATCAAGATAGGATAAGTTTGTGCCATCCTCCACTGGATCGTGACACGAAGAAGACGGGCCCATTGAGATTTAGTGATAGCCTCCTCTACCCCGGACGCAGTTGAGGACGGAACTAGGACGCGGATTGACAACCCGGCGATTCCTTCCGTGAATCCTCCGCAAGACTTCAGAACCGGACGATTTCACACACTTTTCTTCTCTTTTCGTTGATAGTGTAGCTTACTCTCTTGTATTTGATGAAGTGTGTTTAGTTTGTAAAATGTTTGTATACAATCATGTCTGTGTGATTTTGTATTTATGTTATTTGCTTAAGGTGCTCCTTTATTTCCTTCCGCCACCACATCCGGTTGTGCCGCACTAGCGATTGCTAGTGGCGTGCATAGCGAAGAGCTGCTCTTGACCCTCATTTTGCCGTTCTCACCACCTCATCCATGAGCCTACTCGTCCACCCGCCTAGCGATTTAGTGTATAGTGGCCTGCGTAGTCTTCCATCCAACCTGGCAAAGCATCGCATTGCGGCGTTGCATAGGAGTAGTTTGTTAGTGTTTTATTTTCTTTTTTCGCAACTATCAAAACCCCCATTAGTTAACTCCGCCCAAAGGACTTCAATCTCAAGTCCTCCTCAAAATTAACTTCACCTTACTGTGTTCCTTGAAGAGATCAATACTTGGGGAAATTCGCCCATTTTATATTACCTGTGCGACCGGTACACTTGCCGTCCAACGCAACAATTTTCCTAAGATGTAATGTTTTATCTATCTTTCCCTTGTGAACTTGTTCTCAAGAAGAAAGCTAGACAGCGTCTCATACCAAGCTCGAGGAGCTTGTTTCAGACCATATAAAGCTTTATGTAATAAATAAACATAATCGGGAAAGTTAAAATCAACAAAACATGGAGGTTGTTCCACATATACCTCTTCCTTTATGTCATCATTAAGGAAGGCAAACTTCACGTCCATCTGATAGACAGTGAAGCCTTTGAGAGCATCGTATTCTAGGAATAACCTGATTCCCTCCAGCCATGCCACTGGACCGTATGTCTGTTCAAAGTCGATTCCTTCTTCTTGACGATATCCTTTGGCAACGAGTCTGGCCTTGTTCTTTATGATCGTTCCATCCTCGTCCATCTTGTTCCTATAGACCCACTTTGTCCGGATGACGTTCTTACCTTTTGGACTTGGAACAAGTTTCCATACTTTACAATGCTTGAACTAATTTAGTTCTTCTTCCATCGCCATTATCCAAGATGCGTCTGAGTTTGCTTCCTCAAAATACTTTGGTTCAACATGTGAGAGGAAACTTAAATATAAATTCTCGTTAGTTATACCTCGACGAGTTCTGACACCATACCGGGGATCTCCTATGATTTGGTCCATTGGGTGATCCTTCAGATGTCTGAGCTCTAAATTCCTTGCATTTGGAACGTCTTCAATCACCGGAGTGACTTCTTCAACTTGGACGGTTTCTTCATCTTGATCATCAAACTCTCTAATAGGGGTTGGAGTGGTGATCTTGATGAACTCTTCACCTTTTTCTTCAGTCGGTTCTTCCAAGTTAAGTTGTTTTAACTTTGTACCTGCATCTTCAATGAACATACTAGAAGAGTTGCCTTGTAGCATGCTCGTCTCATCAAATACAACATGTATGGATTCTTCTACAACCAGAGTTTTTCTATTAAATATCTTATATGTCTTACTATGGCTACTATATCCTACAAAAATACCTTCAAAACTTTTTTCGGTAAATTTGGTAGTATGATACTTGCCATTGTTAAGCACGAAGCACCTACAACCAAAAAATTCTAAAATATGGGACAGTCGGTTTCCTGCCCTTTAAAAGTTCGTAAGGTGTCTTATTATGGTTCTTATTTATGAGTGCACGATTTTGCACGTGGCATGCAATGTTGACGGCTTCAGCCCAAAAGTATTTCAAAAGTGAAGCATCACTCGACATGGTCCGGCAGGCCCTTATGAGTGTTATATTCCTTCTCTCAACCACTCCGTTCTGTTGGGGAGTACGAGGAGAGGAAAACTAATGAAAGATACCAAAACTTTCACAGAAATCTGTCATGTCTCCAGACTTGAACTCTGTTCCATTGTCACTTCTGATTTTGACTATGGAAAAGTTGTATTCATTCTGGACCAGCCTGACAAAATTAGTACATATGTCGAAGGTATCTGACTTGTGTTTCAGAAAGAACACTCACGCGAAGCACGAGTAATTATCAACAATAACCAACGTATAATCCTTACCTCCCAAACCTCTAACTTGCAGTCGACTGAACAAGTTCATATGAAGCAGATGTGAACATCTATTAGAATCTTTGCCAATAACGCTTTTAAAGATAGCCCTTGTTTGCTTGCCTTTTACGCATGCGTGACAAGATCTATCTTTGACGTACTTGACATTTGGGGCATCACGTACTAAATTCAGTAAAAATAATTTACTAATAGTTTTGAAATTAATATGTGCTAATCTCTTGTGTCATTGGTCACCAAAAGACGCACTATCTTTAGCCATAAAACAAACTCATGTAGAAGAGTCTATACAAATGAAATTTAAACAAAATATGTTTCTGCTTCGAGTGCCTGATAGAATCGTTTTCATATTATCAACAGATTTTATCATGCAATTATCATCATGAAATTCAACAATATATCCTTTATCGCAGAGTTGGCTTATACTTATGAGATTGTGTTCCAATCTTTCAACATAAGCCACATCTGAGAAGGATACTCTACCGTTAGAGATCATACCATAGCCTTTAGTGATTCCTCAGTCTGAACCTCCAAAGATGACCTTTGGTCCGTTCAAGACTGGAGTATAGTTCTGAAGTAGGCTTCTTGTCCCGGTCATGTGCCGAGAGCATCCACTGTATGTTGAAGCCAAAATTTGACTCCGACAAATGTTCACAAAATAGGGGCGTAGCCGACACCTACTTGGCCCAAGCTCCGACCTCCGACTGGTCGTGAAGGACTAAGAAAAACTGGCTCAAAGCCGCAGCAGGGAGGTCCCACCGCTTACCCGGAAGGTCACAGAGAGCTTCCCCTCCAAAGCCAAAAGCTGGGCTTGGAGTTCCTCAGAAGACTGTGCCAAATCAATCATCTTAAGAGTCTGCCAAAAGTCCCTTCTGAAGAACCCTTATGGGCTTATTTATAGATTTCAGAACCTGAACTGCCAATAACAAAACTGTACTGATCTGAAATTACCGGGGTACCCTCGGCTAGGTCTGCCAACAGCCAAACTCCGCTGTTCTGAGGGGCAATATGCAGTCCACTAAGGGTAAGAGGGTAAAAATACCCGGGGTAAAAGAGTAAAAACCCCTGTTTGACAGGGAAATATGAGAAAAGGCCTCCTCTTACCTGGCGAGTGGAAAAGCCCCTGCCGGCGAGAGGGACCCCACTGCCCATCTCGCCGGCGCCTCTCGCCCTTGGAGGCCCTCTCGCCTCTGGAGGCCCTCTCGCCTCTGGAGGCCCTCTCGCCTCAGGATGGGGTATCTAGCCCATTGGAGAGTCCATCGTCTCGCCTCCTGCGAGTGGGCCCCCCTGGCCTCAGTCTGCCCCATCTCGACCTGTTTGCTTCTTGAGGGCTCCTTACGAGCCCAAGGTTGTACACAATCCCCGCTCTTTTTGAGATTACTCTAAGCTCAAAATGAATGTTCAACCGAGGCTCATTATTCAAGGTGCATTAAAAAACATATTTATGAGGAATCTTCTGAGGCCCCCACCGGGGCCTATAAATATATGACTTCTGCCCTGCACTCCTGGTGCCCCGTTCTGCATATTCTTCTTCTTCTTCCATGTTCTTGAGTTTTTCAGAATGACGCATAGTCAAAGTTTTCGCGAACGTCTCGCACTGGTGCGAGAGCTACATAAAGCCAACGTGGCTGCTTTCACCTCTTCTCTGGTCCTTCCCCTCGCCCCGTCGTCTCGCTTGAAAAAGACGAAGGCTGGGGGCCCATCACCTGTAGCAGTAGATTCGTCTCGCGTCTCTTTGAAACCTGTCCCCACTCCCCATGCGCCCTCCACGGAAAAAGAGGTGGGTACTTGCTATAACCACTGTTATTTCCGCGAATGGGTGCTCTTTTGTTGACTAATGCTTTTTCAGGGGGCTCTGGTGGTTCCTCCATCCCCGAAGAGTCCGCGAGATGGTTCTGCTGTCCGTTGCGAGGAGCTTGATTCGCTGCCCTCATCTACTCCTCCAACTACTCCCAGCGAGAGGAGGGATGACCCCTCCCCGGCCGCCGATACCTCTCGCCATCATGGTAAGGGACCTTCCCTCGCCCTTTTGAATCCCCTTCGCTACTCTCACTCTCTCCTGCGAGTGCCTCTTCCACCTTGCCCCTGCACTCCTTGCGCAGATTCTCGGGCCAACTCTCCTATTGAGGAGCAGCCAAAGCAACTCTCCGTCTCGCCTCCTCTTGCAGACGGGATTGAAGACTATCTGGGCGATCCCTCAGATCCAGTGGAGATGAAGCGGAGGACGGCTGAGCTCTTCCGGAGGCACGCGCGCTTCACACTCCTTGACTTTAGACAAACAGGCCGCGGAGAAGCGCATCGAGTCGCTGGAGGGCGAGTGCGCTCGTCTATCTTCTGGAGCCAATGCCAAGCTGGATGTCGACGACACCGACCCCGAGGCCATCATCGATGAGACCGATATGCAGCTCCGTCTCGCGCGGCGTGGTCTTAAAACCATCCGTTCCTTCCACTCGCGGAGTAGACCTCCTCGCGGGGGAGCTCGCGGCGGCCGCTGGGAATGGCGCCCATACTGAAGAATGTCCGTCCCGCTATCCATCTTTTTCTTCTTCTCGAAAGATTTGTAATAATGGTAGTCCCGCCAAAGTACGCAGAGAGCTTGGCCTCCTGCGGGATGATGTCTGATCATAAATATATTTTTCAAGGCTTAATTTTTCTCTCTTTTTTAATCCTCCTTTTTAATTTATGCTAAATATTTATTTATAGCTTTTCCTGATTGTGACGGGTCGCGCCGTTCGAGGCATAGGAGAGAGAAAAGGCGTCGACTCTTCCTCTCCCCCTCATTTTCCCGCCCTTTTAATCATTGGCCCTGCATCAGTTATAAATATGGCTAGTCCAGGATTAGATACCGCAATTTCCGCCTTCGCTGTTAACCAAGTCTTGGCCCTCTGACCTCTCCGTCTCGCCGGCCTATTCTCGCCTAATTCCACCTTCGTCTCGCCTAGGACCAATTCGTCGAAGAAGATGGGTAAGAAGAAAGTGGAGGAGGGTGAGGGGCGCAACCGCTGCGGGAAGAGGTTTACTGACCATGAATTCCCGCTCGGCCGGCTCCCTCGGGAAGACCACGATAAGTTTGTCCGCGAGTATCTGGGGGAAGGGATCGAGTCGCGTCCCCCCAAGGTCGGCGAGTGCATCAACACATACTACCCTGGGGAACTCGCCTTCCCCGTCTCGCACTTCGAGGCGGGGTTGCGACTGCCCCTCTGGCCTGAGGTGAAGCAGACCTTCAAGTACTTCGGTGTCGTCCCGACACAGTTCAACCCTAACGCGATTTCGGTGTTGATCGCGTTCGCATGCTATATGCGCCGGGAACGCATCGAGTTTAGCTTGACGGCATTCCGCAAGCTTTTCATCTACCACGCCAACGCCGATGGCGTCTCGTATTTTACTGGGCAGGGGCTCAAGGTATGCGAGACGCCCAACAAGAACCATCATTGGCTCACCCGATTCGTCTTCATCCGGGGAGACCGCGCTGACTTCGGCGGCATCCCTCTCGCGCCGGTCTCTCCGCCAGAGAGCTTCTACGCCACCCCCCAAGTCAGTGGGCCAGAGAAGCTGCTATGCGAGTACCTAGTTGGCAAGAACTTCGAGGTCAACTTCTTGCGGTGAGGCCTCGACTCGCTTCTCCCACTGCTCCCGGGCGAGTGTATTCTTTTGTTCCTCTCTCTTTGCTATTTGTCGTCTCGCTTCTTTCTAACCCCTGCTCGCTTTTAGGTGAGCGAATCGTTCCAGCATCCCCTCCTTATAAGAGCAATATTCACCCTTCCAAGGGTCTTGATCTCGCCAATGCAGCGGCAGAGGCGGCGAGAGAGTCCCTGGCGGTCATCCCGCCCAAGCATCCTGGAGATGACACAGTCCCCTCTCGCTACAGCCCTCCAAAAAAGAAGATGAAGAAGGCTGTAGTCATCTCCAAGGAAAGGAGGAAGGCTCCTCAAGGGAGCCCTATCTCTCTAGGGGAAACTCCACCGCCTCCCTCGCCTAATCAACAGGCCGTCTCGTCTATCTGCGAGACGGTACTCTCTGATCAACCTGCTGCTGCCTCCAACCTGCCCTCCCCTGCTTCCAATCCGCGCGCTGCTGCTTCTGAACAGGTGGCTGCTACCTCCTCTCACGAGGGCGACTCCTCTGGCCGTCCCGCCCCCGCCTCTCACATGAATTACCACCTGGGTCCCGTGGTTCACGATGCCGTCGGCGACCCGGTTCTGCTGTGGGGGCGGGACGCCAACCGCGTGTCCATCTCCACCCTCCTTCCATCATGGAAAGAGCAAGAGGTCCCTTCCAGCCATGCCTTCGCCATAGGGTACGACCTCTATGGCGGCCTTGACGCCGCTTTGCCTGAAAGGGAGTCCACCAAGGACCTTGTGCTAAAAACTTGCCACCATCAAATGCGGGCCTTGGAGTTCTCGCACCGCTCCTCTCGCCGCCTCATTTACATCAATTCAAAATGGAAGGCCAGCGAGGAAAATCTGGAGGCGGAGCGAGAGAAATCTACTGGTTTAGCGAGAAGGTTGTCAGATGCCGAGTCGCTCCTCGCGAAGGCCCAAGGCGGCGTGGTAAGCCATAACTCTCTTTTCCCTTGGGTTTTTCCTTTCCCACGATTCTTGGCTAATTGCCAGGTCATCCCGCAGGATGCCGAGACGGCGAGACAACTTCGCTCGCGCGTGGCAGCTTTGGAAGAGGAGGTCCGGGTCCTGACAGCTGAGAACGCCCGCCTTCATGCGGATGCTGCGTCGTCATCTCGCCGCGAGCCCTTCCGGACACCTCCGCCACACTACTCTTACGAGGAAGTTGAGGAGCGATGCCGAGACGCTGGTGTCCGTGGGGCTGAGCTGGTGCTGCAGATGATGAAAGACCTGGGGGTTGTGAAGGATGAGTCTGAGACAGTGACCGCGCGCGACTTGGTCCCCGAGCTCTATAGCGAGGAGAGAGATGATTCTTCATCCGACGAGGAGGACTGATGCGCCCCCTCCACGATTTAGAATCACTCTCTCCTCCTCCTGATGTAAAGACTTTATACTATATTTTGTGGCATCTGCCAAGTAACGAGCGAGTGTTCAATTTTGCTGTCTTCTATTTTATTTTTTATTTTGTGAAGTTAATCTCTGGTTTGCTTTTTGCCTGCGGGACGGTGCTACTACTTCGTCTCGCCGCGTAATATTTCTGTATATATATTTTTCTTTTTTATGTCCTACGCGAGACGGGTTCTCGACGCGCTTAGCGACTGCGAGTTGGCGCAATGGCTTGCCTCGCGAGTGCCCTTTCGCTACGGCGAGACGATCCTCAAAAGCCATCCGCTGCGAGTGCTGTCACCTGTCCTACTCCACACCCTTTTTCCCTTCGTTTATTTTTGTACTTTAGGACTAAGTTGGGATACTAAGGTGTAGTGCCGCTTAAGGGGACTTTTCACCCTATCCCACCAAAATGATTTCTGCCTTGTCAGTTTGATGTTGATGGAGATTGCTGGACCCAACCCTATCCCCCACATGCGAGCCTTCAGATCTGCCAGCTAGATGGGAGCCTGCGCAGCGGGTCTACCTGGGGCCGAGCCGAGCTCGGGGTGACGATGAAGATCTCAATTCAAAACCTATCCCCCACAGGCGAGCCTTCAGACTTGCCAGCTAGATGGGAGCCTGCGCAGCGGGTCTACCTGGGGCCGAGCCGAGCTCGGGGTGCCGATGAAGATCTCAACTCAAAACCTATCCCCCACAGGCGAGCATTCGGACCTGCCAGCTAGATGGGAGCCTGCGCAGCGGGTCTACCTGGGGTCGAGCCGAGCTCGGGGTGCCGATGAAGATCTCAACTCAAAACCTATCCCCCACAGGCGAGCCTTCGGACCTGCCAGCTAGATGGGAGCCTGTGCAGCGGGTCTACCTGGGGCCGAGCCGAGCTCGGGGTGCCGATGAAGATCTCAACTCAAAACCTATCCCCCACAGGCGAGCCTTCGGACCTGCCAGCTAGATGGGAGCCTGCGCAGCGGGTCTACCTGGGGCCTAGCCGAGCTCGGGGTGCCGATGAAGATCTCAACTCAAAACCTATCCCCCACAGGCGAGCCTTCAGACCTGCCAGCTAGATGGGAGCCTGCGCAGCGGGTCTACCTGGGGCCGAGCCGAGCTCGGGGTGCCGATGAAGATCTCAACTCAAAACCTATCCCCCACAGGCGAGTCTTCGGACCTGCCAGCTAGATGGGAGCCTGCGCAGCGGGTCTACCTGGGGCCGAGCCGAGCTCGGGGTGCCGATGAAGATCTCAACTCAAAACCTATCCCCCACAGGCGAGCCTTCGGACCTGCCAGCTAGATGGGAGCCTGCGCAGCGGGTCTACCTGGGGCCGAGCCGAGCTCGGGGTGCCGATGAAGATCTCAACTCAAAACCTATCCCCCACAGGCGAGCCTTCAGACCTGCCAGCTAGATGGGAGGCTGCGCAGCGGGTCTACCTGGGGCCGAGCCGAGCTTGGGGTCCCGATGAAGATCTCAACTCAAAACCTATCCCCCACAGGCGAGCCTTCGGACCTGCCAGCTAGATGGGAGCCTGCACAGCGGGTCTACCTGGGGCCGAGCCGAGCTCGGGGTGCCGATGAAGATCTCAACTCAAAACCTATCCCCCACAGGCGAGCCTTCGGACCTGCCAGCTAGATGGGAGCCTGCGCAGCGGCTCTACTTGGGGCCGAGCCGAGCTCGGGGTGCCGGTGAAGATCTCAACTCAAAACCTATCCCCCACAGGCGAGCCTTCAGACCTGCCAGCTAGATGGGAGCCTGCGCAGCGGGTCTACCTGGGGTCGAGCCGAGCTCGGGGTGCCGATGAAGATCTCAACTCAAAACCTATCCCCCACAGGCGAGCCTTCGGACCTGCCAGCTAGATGGGAGCCAGCGCAGCGGGTCTACTTGGGGCCGAGCCGAGCTCGGGGTGCCGATGAAGATCTCAACTCAAAACCTATCCCCCACAGGCGAGCCTTCGGACCTGCCAGCTAGATGGGAGCCTGCGCAGCGGGTCTTCCTGGGGCCGAGCCGAGCTCGGGGTGCCGATGAAGATCTCAACTCAAAACCTATCCCCCATAGGCGAGCCTTCAGACCTGCCAGCTAGATGGGAGCCTGCGCAGCGGGTCTACCTGGGGCCGAGCCGAGCTCGGGGTGCCGATGAAGATCTCAACTCAAAACCTATCCCCCACAGGCGAGCCTTCGGACCTGCCAGCTAGATGGGAGCCTGCGCAGCGGGTCTACCTGTGGTCGAGCCGAGCTCGGGGTGCCGATGAAGATCTCAACTCAAAACCTATCCCCCACAGGCGAGCCTTCGGACCTGCCAGCTAGATGGGAGCCTGTGCAGCGGGTCTACCTGGGGCCGAGCCGAGCTCGGGGTGCCGGTGAAGATCTCAACTCAAAACCTATCCCCCACAGGCGAGCCTTCAGACCTGCCAGCTAGATGGGAGCCTGCGCAGCGGGTCTACCTGGGGCCGAGCCGAACTCGGTGTGCCGATGAAGATCTCAACTCAAAACCTATCCCCCACAGGCGAGCCTTCGGACCTGCCAGCTAGATGGGAGACTGCGCAGCGGGTCTACCTGGGGCCGAGCCGAGCTCGGGGTGCTGATGAAGATACCTCTTCCTGTCATTAGGACTTCACGAGAAATAATGAACGAGAAATAATTTGAGAAGTAAATTATATTAATTATGCTTTGAGTACATATCTTCTGCTCTCCCTTCTCATGGGTAGAAGCGTTTTAAGTCATCCCCACTCTAGGAATGGTTCAAGGTCCTACCTTCCACATCCTGGAGATAGTAACCCCCCGCTTTCAACACTCTCTCTACAATATAAGGTCCCTCCCAATTTGGGTTGAGCTTTCCCACCGGGGCGGACCTCCCTACCGCATCAACCTTTTTTAGTACTAGGTCTCCTTCCGCGAATTGTTTTATCCTGATATGCTTGTCGAAGTGCTTTGCCATTCGTCGCTTGATCTCCTCCTGTCTGATGGCTGCTACGTCTCGCAGCTCCTCTGCCAGGTCTAGCGAGAGGCGCATGCCTTCTTCGTTTTCCATCCTCCACGCCTCGTCTCCATCACCTGCAGCCGCAACTCGTGGGGATCGGACCTCGAACTCCACCGGTAGTACCGCCTCACAACCATGGGAAAGCTTGAAAGGGGTCTCACCAGTGGCCGTGTTCGGGGTTGTTCTCAGAGCCCACAGGACCGAGGGGAGCTGCTCTACCCAATTCCCTCTCAGATTCTCCACCTTCTTCTTTAGCAAGTTAACGATAATCTTGTTTGCTGCCTCCACCTGACCGTTGCTCCTGGGGTGGTGGACGGAGGCAAACCTGAGGTCGATGCCCAGCTGAGTGCAGAAGCTGATGAACTCTTCGCTAGCAAACTGGGGGCCATTATCCGTGACGATGGCTTGAGGCAGCCCGTGCCTGCAGATGATCTCCCCCCAGACGAAATTCCTGATGACCTGGGAGGTCACCTTTGCTAGCGCCTTGACCTTCAGCCACTTGGAGAAGTAATCTATCATGACCAGGAGGAATCTTCTTTGTCCACTAGCAGGAGGAAAAGGCCCCACCAGATCCATCCCCCAAATGGCGAAGGGCCATGGTGCTGTGATGCCTCGGAGTCTTTGAGCCGGTAAGAGCTGGAGGGGGGCGTAGAGCTGGCACTTCTGGCACTTCCTCGCAAATTCTGCCGCATCCTTTCTCAGGGTGGGCCAGAAGTACCCCTGTCGGACCACCCTTGCTTCCAAAGTCCTTCCTCCGGAATGACTACCACATTCCCCGGAGTGCACCTCCTCCAGAACGTGCCTGGTCTCCTCTTCTGTCACGCATCGCGCCAGGAGACCCGAAAGCATCCTCCGGTGCAACCCTCCTTCATGCATGAGATAGTGGGCCGCCTTATGACGGAAGTTTCTTGCGTCCTTGACCCCCTCAGGGAGGGTTCCTGTCAGAAAGAAAGTGACGAAAGGATCCACCCACGAGGGCCGCCGATCAACCTCCATTAGCTCCCCTTCTTCGATCGCTGGATGGAATAAATCAGTCAGAGCACCCCCTTCCCAAGGTCCGAACTTAGCCAATCGATCGGCAGCAGTGTTCTCTTCTCTGGGGACGTGCTGGATGGAGAACGTCCGGAACCCCCCGATGATCGTCCTAACCTTGGACAAATATTTTACCAGGGTGGGCTCCCAGGCCTCGAACTCTCTACGTATCTGAGACGCCACCACCAATGAGTCCGTGAAAACCTCCACGTCCTTGATCTCGAGCTCCTTAGCCAAGAGAAGGCCGGCTATCACTGCCTCGTATTCTGCTTGGTTGTTGGTTGTGGGGAAATGCAAGGCGACTGCTTGTTTTATGATCACTCCCTGAGGACTTGTCAATACCACCCCTGCTCCAAGGGAGTGCTTTCCTGAGGCCCCGTCGACCATTATCTTCCATGCTTCTGGCTGCTGCGGCTCCTCGCCCCCGACCTCCGCGACATAGTCTGCCAAGAAGTCGGCCACCACCTGTGCCTTAATGGAGAGCCTTGGTACGAACGAAATATTGAATTCGCTCAACTCGATAGACCACTTGGCCAGCCTACCCGAGTGCTCTACTCCTTCAAAACTCTTTCGGAGAGGATGGTCCGTCACCACTCTAATCGAATGTGCTTGGAAATATGGCCGGAGCTTCCTGGCTGAAACTACAAGGCGTATGCCAGCTTTTCTAGGATAGGGTAACGAAGCTCCGCCTTCCTTAGGATCCTGCTAACATAATAAATGGGCAGCTGCTTTTTTCCCTCTTCTCTGACTAGGACGGAGCTCACTGCCTCTGCTCCCACTCCTAGGTACAAGGTCAGATCTTCCCCCTCTTTTGGGCTTTGAAGCAGAGGTGCCAGGGAGAGTTGCTCCTTCAGCTTTTGAAAAGCTCCTTCGCACTCCGCGGTCCATTCAAATCTCTGACTCCCTCGTAGCACTTTAAAGAAAGGTGAGCACTTCTCTCCTGACCTGGAGAGGAATCTGCTAAGGCCGGCCAGCTTTCCTGTCAAGCGCTGCACCTCCTTAGCGTTTCGCGGTGATCCCAGCTCCAGAATGGCCTTTACTTTATCAGGATTAGGTTCTACCCCCGCCGGGGTCAGAAGGTGCCCAAGGAACTTCCCACGACTGGCCCCGAAAACACATTTCAAGGGGTTCAACCTCATTTTGAACTTCCTCAAGGTGGCGAACGTCTCTTCCAGATCCTGGAGATGCGAGTTCACCCCCTTGCTCTTTACCATGAGATCATCAACGTAGACCTCTAGGTTCCGACCCCTCTGACCCTGGAAAACTCGATCCATCATCCGTTGGTATGTCGCTCCCGCATTTTTAACCCAAAGGGCATCATGTTATAACTAAAGCACCCTTCCCTTGTGATGAAGGAGACGTCCTTGACATCAGGAGGGTGCATCCGGATCTGATGGTAACCTGAAAAAGCATCCAGAAAACTCATAACAGAAAAACCCACGGCTGAATCAACCAGCGCGTCGATTCGAGGCAGGGGGTAGTAATCCTTAGGGCACGATTTATTTAATAATGAAAAGTCAATACACATCCTCCATTTTCCTCCCCCCTTCTTCACCATTACAACATTGGAGATCCAGCCTGGGTACTGGATCTCTGAGATGAAGCCCGCCTCCAGGAGCTTCTTGACCTCCTCACGAATGGGCTCCTCCATCTTAGTGGCGATGGCTCGCATCTTCTGACGTATGGGGCGCGTCCGAGGGTCCAGGTTCAGGCGGTGGCAGGCCACGTCCGCATCAATGCCCGGCATGTCCGCCGCGCTCCAGGCGAAGATGTCGACGTTGCTCTGGATGCAGACCCGCATCCGCTCCTGGTCTTCGGGACTCAGGCCCCCGCTGATCCGTACCCTTTGTACCTGCCCCTGGCTGGTGCGGACTTCCACCTCTACCACTTCCTCGGCCACCTCCAGCCGCGACTGCTCCAAGCCGTCCCCTGCTTCTTCTTCCTGCTCCAGCCCTTCCTCTCCTCCTGCTCCCTCAACTTCCATCACCTCGTTCCGCTGCTGCTCAACTTCCATGTACCTTCGGGCTTCCTCCTCAGCCCCTTCTTCTCCCTCTTTCTCTGGCATTCTTTCTCGTGGCTCCAACTCCCCGCTCCTCTGGACTTCCTACACATCTCCTCCCCTCTGCTCCTCCTCAATCTCCATTGCCCCCTCCGGGTTCTCCTGTTGCTGCTCGACCTCAACTCCCCCCTGAGCCTCCTGCACACCTCCTCCTTGCTGCTTCTCGGTCTCCTCTCCCCCGACTTACTCTTCGGCTCCTTCTCTTGCTTCCTCTGGGCTCACCTCCTTTTCCCCGACAGCTTCTTCTTTCGCCGCCATCTCCTTCTCCAACTCCTCCGCCTCTGCCATCCAAGATACGGTGTTAACCGCTGTAACGTAGCACTGCCTTGCCACTTTTGGATCTCCCCTGACCCTGACCTGCACCCCTCCATTGTTAAACTTGAGACATTGATGAAAAGAGGAGGGGAAGCAGCGAAAGGCGCTGATGAGGGGACGTCCAAAGATGGTGCTGTAGCTGCTCGGGGCATCTACAATCACGAACCGGCAGTTCCGTGATATGCCCCCCAACCTCACGTGCAGCCCTACTCCCCCTTCCACTTCTTTCCTCTCCCCGGAGAATCCGAACAACGGTCCATCCGAGGCCAAAACCCTCTTGGCTTCCACCTGCATCTCATCGAAGGCCTTCTTAAAAATCACATTTACGGAGCTCCCGTTATCCACTAGGATCTTGGAGAACGGGTCCTCGTACTCCAGCATATCCTCTGAAGAGAAGGTAATTTTTTCTAGTGGGGGTGGGGTCTGGGAGGTTGAGGCTACCCCCTTTCGGAACATGGTCTGGAAGCTCCCCTTCCGGGTGGCCTCGATCCCAATCCCCCCATGGATGGCCCCGATAGCCCCCCGGGTTCCTACATCCACCCTGTCCTCGCACCTGTCTTCCGCCTCCCCTTGCTGCATTTCCTCGATCCTCACCGGCGGATTCTGTCTCCTCAAACCTCTGGCCTCTCTCATCTCCAAGAATTCTGGGCACGTGGCTGTAGCGTGACCTCTCTCCTGATGGAAGTCGCAGAAAGGCAACGCCACCCCACCCCTTCTCCCTTCTCCTCTTCCTCTTCTTCCTCCTCCTCGAGCTCCTCTTCCTCGTCTGATCCCCATTGCCTCCTGCTGATGCTGAAAACGATCCCTCACCCCCTGTCTCCATGATGGTTGATCGAACCTCCTTGGCTCCCGGAAGTTATCTCTTCCCCGGAAGACTCCTCCTAACTCCTGGGGGTGACCCTCCTGAGGCCTCCAACCTATCCGGTTGTTCGGCTCTCGGGCCCCCCGGTGATTCTGCCCATGGTGCCCCTGGCCTCGGGGTTCCTCCCTCCTTCTCTCTTCCCTCTGCTCCCTCTGCTCCTTCTGCTTCCCTGCTCCTGGTTCCTTTGCGTCATCCTCCGCCAACCTGGCTAACCTCCTTGCAAATGCCGGATTGGACCTCTCGAAATCCGTCTCCTTTGCCGCCCTCTCCATAAGCTCCTCAAAAGGGAGGGGGGGCACCCTTTTCAACTCCATGCTGAAGAAGCCTGGCCTCAGTCCCAGGGTGAATTCAAGCATCAGCGTATACCCAGGGACCTCCTGGACCTGGAGGATCTCCTCCTGAAACCGATCTACGTAGTGTCCCAACGTTTCATCCTAGCTCTGCCTTACTGAGAACAAGCACTCCGCCTCCTTCTTACGCTTCTTCGATGTTGAAAACCTCAACAAGAAACCCCTCCGCAGATCCTCGAAACAATAAATCGACCTTGTCGGTAACTGATGGAACCAGTCTCGCGCCTTCTCCTTCAAGGTGATGGCAAACAGACGACACTTAAACGCATCCGTCATTTGTCTTATCGAAACAACATCTTCAAACCACTGCACATGCTGTACAAGATCATCCTTCCCCGAGTAGTAGGACATGTCGGGCTCCCGGAACCCTTCCGGCACCGGAGCCGAGATGACGAGTTCACTGAACGGGCTCTCGCGGATTGCTTGCCGAGATGGCACGTCTCGCGGCCTCGGCTGGCTGGCCCGATCTGCGAGACCGTGCCCAGGGAAGAGCTCTCGCACAGCTGCCTCCTTCTCGCCGTCTTCTGCTGGGATCTCCTTCCCGGGACGCTGGCCTGGGAAGAGCTCTCGCGCCGCCACGTCCCTCTCGCCAGCCTCCGTGGGGACCTCCTTCCCCGGGCGCTGACCAGGAGCGTTCTCGCCTAAAAGCGGGACCACCTCGATCGGGACCTGAGGCGTCGCCCACTCGCTCCTTGCCGAGAAGGCCAAGCTTATGGTTTGCATGACCTCTCGCCTGAAGTCTTCCAGCATTTTCCTCGTCGCCTCTTCTACCTGGGAGGGAGAACCTCCGGAACCAGATCCTTCTCCTTCACCTCCTGTCATAGGACCAAACTCAAACTTTTATTGAACCGGCTACCTCCACGCTCACCGCACCAGAACTGTTGAAGCCAAAATTTGACTCCGACAAATGTTCACAAAATAGGGGCGTAGCCGACACCTACTTGGCCCAAGCTCCGACCTTCGACTGGTCGTGAAGGACTAAGAAAAACTGGCCCAAAGCCGCAGCAGGGAGGTCCCACCGCTTACCCGGAAGGTCACAGAGAGCTTCCCCTCCAAAGCCAAAAGCTGGGCTTGGAGTTCCTCAGAAGACTGTGCCAAATCAATCCTCTTAAGAGTCTGCCAAAAGTCCTTTCTGAAGAACCTTTATGGGCTTATTTATAGATTTCAGAACCTGAACTGCCAATAACAAAACTGTACTGATCTGAAATTACCGGGGTACCCTCGGCTAGGTCTGCCAACAGCCAAACTCCGCTGTTCTGAGGGGCTATATGCAGTCCACTAAGGGTAAGAGAGTAAAAATACCCGGGGTAAAAGAGTAAAAACCCCTGTTTGACAGGGAAATATGAGAAAAGGCCTCCTCTTATCTAGCGAGTGGAAAAGCCCCTGCCGGCGAGAGGGACCCCACTGCCCGTCTCGCCGGCGCCTCTCGCCCTTGGAGGCCCTCTCGCCTCTGGAGGCCCTCTCGCCTCTGGAGGCCCTCTCGCCTCAGGATGGGGTATCTAGCCCATTGGAGAGTCCATCGTCTCGCCTCCTGCGAGTGGGCCCCCCTGGCCTAAGTCTGCCCCATCTTGACCTGTTTGCTTCTTGAGTGCTCCTTACGAGCCCAAGGTTGTACACTGTCCAAATACCAGATAAGCATTTTGGTGGCCTTTGGACATACCTGCAATTATAAATCAATTTACCTTAGGAACACAAACACATTTGGGTCCTTGGTCTCTTGTTAGAATGCTCCCCCTACGAGTATTAGCATTATGAGTGGTCTTTCTCATATTGCCAACTTGAGGAGTTGCAAAATTCATGGGATTAAACCAGCAGTCGATGGCAGAGTGACTAATTTTGCCACAACACCAACAGTCGAACCTGTTATATCTTTGCCTTAAGTTCTCCTGCTTGACCTTTTGAGTTGGTGGTCTAGGAGGGGCAGCATTCTTGGAGGAAGAAGCTTAATGGTGATGGCAATCACATGATCTCTACTCTTTCAATGGCTTTTCCAGAATGGGCTTTACCTTTGGTGCTTTCTTGAAGTTATGACCATGATTATAAGGGCCAAAGATCTGAAGATTGACTTCTTCATAAGGTTCCTTAAAGACACTCCTACCAAAGTTTCTGGTGCGAGTCCATCCTTGGTAATGAGACTTGGGCTCTACATAAGTAGGCCTAGCGAAGTGACTGTAGGATGAGTCAAGATCAAACTCATTTGTGGGAAATATGACTTTCTTGAAAGAAGTCTGATCTTGAGGGGCTTTCCCATTCTCTTTGGCCAAAACATTCTTGGTCGCCTTATTCTTTCTTTGAGCCTTATTCCTCCTAGAAGATTTACTAGGAGCTTTGATATGGCCTAGCCCTGCACCCTTGGCCTTAGCTGAGAATTCAGTAACGAAAGGAATAACAGTCTTCGGCTTCGAGAAACTTTCAACAAGTTTCTTTTCGGCATCAAGTTGCGCTTCCAGTTCTTTTATGATTTTCTCCTTAAGGTCTAGGTGCTCAAGAGCCTTGTTATATTCTTCAATGGCAGCATTGAAGTTTTCTCTGAGCGTGTCGGCCTTAGCAACTTCCTCTCTCAGAGTGCTCTCTTCAGCTTTCAGAGACTTTATCTCTTTAGCTTGAGTTTTCAGGACTCGTCGACATTTGTCGTAAGCCTTGATTAACTCCTTGTACTGGGCCATGAGTTCAGACTCATCATCAGAAGAGCTGTCCTCATGATCATTCTCAAAAACATCAGAATCGGAAAGAGGAGTGTGAGAGTTTACCTTCTCAGTGAACTAGGGCTCTTGTTTATCATCAGTCTGAGCCATAAGCCCGAAGTAGGCTTCTTCTTCTTCACTCGACTCAGAAGAGCCAGAATCGCTAAGAGTCTTGCCCTTCTTGGCTATTAGGATCTTTTCTGTTTTCTTCTTTTGGTAAGAAGATTTCTTTTCATCTCTTCTTCCGACCCTCCTTCCTGTGGGAGCAGTCAGCGATGACATGACCTGGCTTATTACAACAATAACAAATGATATCAGTAGAAATATGTTTGTTCGGTTTAGAAGTATACCTATCATGGCTACTTGTGCCTTTTCTGTGTCGATCACCATCATGTCGTGATCTTCTGTAGGATTCATCACTGCCTTTCCATTGCTTCTTTTTGTTCAAGAATTTCTTGAACTGTCGTGAGTGTAAAGTGAACTCTCCTTCAGATAGCTCTGAGCCTGAGGTACTTGGTTCCGAGGTTTCTTCTTCACTCACTTCTTGTGCTTGGGCAGGAGAGGCATCCTTGGACTTCCTTGAGGTGTCTGCCTTTAGAGCAACACACTTCTCCTTGGATGCAAACCTGCTCTTCTCTTCTACAGCTTTTCTCGTATTGAGTTGTAGCTCGTATGACATAAGCTTCCCGAAGAGATTCTGCGGGACTGTCTCAGCTAGATTTCCAAATTTCCGGATGACACAAACCTTGTTATCCCATTCCTTGGTTAGGGATCCCAAGAACCTATCATTTAGTTCTTCATTTGTGAAGACTGGACCATAGACCCTTAGGCCGTTGACTATCTTGAAGAAGTTTTCAAAGGTGTCAGCAATGGTATCCTTCGGTCCTTGTCGGAAGTCTTCATATTTCTGATTAAGAAGGGATCTTCTATCATCCCTAACTTTTCTGTTCCTTCCATCAAGGTTACGAGGGACTGACACATCTCCTTAGCAGACTGGCAGTGGATCAGGTTCTGCAACAAGGAGTCATCAACTGCACTTGCTATTATGTTCTTGGCCTTCTTATCTAAAGACACAAGTGCAATCTCATCTTTATCTAGATGCATCAATTTCTTGAGAAATTTCTTAGTTGGATCTATAGTGGAGATGGTCATGGGAATGTAAGGACCTTCTTCGATGATCATGAAGATCCTTGGATCCACAGCTTTCATGAAAAATCTGATTCTTTCTTTCCACATGGGAAAATTATTCTTTGTGCACAGTGGAAGCTTTGCAAAATCTTTAGCCTTGTCCTTGCTTGGATAATTCTCAAAAGATAACTGGGGACAGATCTGATCAAGGTGTTAACCTTTTATTGATGAACCTCGCTTTGATACCAATTGAAAGTGTTCAGTTGTCTACCTAAATCACCTAGAGGGGGGTGAATAGATGAGTTGTGCGTCTTTTTGCAGAATAAAAATTTAAAGATCTATGCACACAATAATCAACCAAGCAATCACAGATGACAAAAGATTTATAGTGGTTCCCCAACCTTGGGTACATCCACTTTCCCTCACCGATCTAGCAAAGCACTAGACTTGGCTACTCCACTATCTCGAATTGAAATCCAATCCTACGTCTCAGAACAAAGTTCCTACAATCTCGATCCAAAATACGATCTACAATCAGAAGGTAAAAACTTCCTACAACTCGGAGACAAAAGCTAATACACTCGGAGAGAAATCTCCTACAAGAATTAAATTGAGAATATATGAAAATACAAACAGTAATTCTCAGATCTGGAATCTGTCGGCCAAGGTCTTCTTCCTTGAACTTTTCGGCTCAATCAGAAGAAACTGAAGAAGAAACTCGGCAAGATCTGGATCTGGAATATCTTTGACTCACATTATCCAGGATATGATGAGGAGTTGAAGAGCTATCTCGATCTGTAAGTCGACTCTATTCTGAATCTTCTTGCACGAAAACCCTAGCCGATATGCACGATAAAGGTCGGCAGCTTCGGTTTTTAGAAAGAGAAAACTTGATTCAGATTTCTTAGAATAATACTTGACAGCTTGTTAGGGTTAGTCAGTTTTGACAAGACCTTATATAACATCTCCCTAACGATCATAATTAGCATTAATGATGTACACGTGGACCAATCACGTCAAGCATTTGAAATTCCCATCGATTCTGGACTTATCGAATTTCTGGAAAAATCTGACTAACTTACTCGAGTAAAAGATTACCTACTCGAGTACTAATAAGATTACTCGAGAGAATTGAGACTGACTACTCGAGTAGAAGACTTTGAGAAAATCCAGAATAGAATGAGTAATCACTCGAGTACATAAAGACTTACTCGAGTGCTAGAAACATTTACACGAGACATGAAGATGAACTACTCGAGTACAAGAAGTATTACTTGAAAGGTAGAGGAAATTACTCGAGTTAACGACTTGGAATATTTTCTTAGAGAAGAATTCTGGTTATTCACGTACTGGAACTGGACTACTCGAGTAGTAGATGGACTACTCGAGCGGAGATTAACTACTCGAGTATATGAATAATGGAACTCGAGTATAGGACTTAGAAAAATTCTGAGAGATAAAAATCTTATCACTCGAGTATTAGAGCTGGACTACTCGAGTAGTAGAAAAACTACTCGAGTACACGAACTTGACTACTCGAGTGGGGTAAAACAACATGAGAATCTGTCTTCTATAAATCGAGGTAAAAGACTTATCTACTCTAGTAGTTAACATGACTACTCGAGTAAATGACTTAGAAAATTTTCTGAGAGGAAAATCTGTTAACTAGAGAATAAGAGAGGCTCTACTCCAGTAATGGACTTTGCTACTTGAGAGCTATGTTCAGACTGCTCGAGAGTCATTTCCCTTACTCGAGTACAGATAGATTTACTCGAGTATTAACTAAGTATTCAAATCGACTATATAGACTACCACTCGAGTAAAAGACTTCGCAAACTTTTCTTCAACAGAATTTTCTCTTCTTCAATAAACTCAGAAACACTTCTTTCTCCAATCAATCCTAATGCTTGAAATATGTAGTGAATCGCAATAGATAGACTACACATGAGTCAACACCATGGATCACACAATGAGGGATTACATTGTATGGTCCAGTGTTTGGTGACCCATTGTAGACAAACATAGGTCTACACTTGGCAATATAGTCCTGCAAACACTGTAACATCCCCTATCCGTCGCATAACATGTAGCAGTAGGTCCGGCCGGGGCCCGATGCCATATACCATAGACAGACCGGGTGGTTACTCAATGGAAACCATCCAACCAATCTAACGTCCTACACACAGCATTCTAGTAGAAGCAATTAAAATTGTTGCATTAATAAAGAACCCAACACTAGCATGAATGTCCACTAAAAAGCCAAAAGGAATGAAGTACAAATATACAAGTACAGGTCTTATGGCCTTACAATTGTTTTCCTCAAATTACATGTTTTCAAACCTCGGCACGCATGCCGGCCATACATGAATAAAAGAAAACACTCAAAATTAGGCCTTCGAGGGCCGGCTCAGCAACTTGTGCTTTAGCCCGCTATTTACCGCTCGGCTCCCCAGCACCTGAAAGCACAATCCACCGCAACGGTGGCAAACCAAAGCAACGGTCAGCAATGCTGACCAAATTATAATGATCCTGCCCCCAATTCGGGGCGGCGATGCTCCTTCCCTGCAGTTTATTAGCATAACCAAGCATTATATATATATATATACATTGCATCACATGCGTTGGCACGCACGGCCACACGCCCCATGTACTCAGGGTACATTCTCGGTGAACCGGTCAATATCACGTTAATTTAAGCCATAGACACCCCTGTCTCACCACCGCCACTTTGATGGCCAAACTATTAGCATTTTGTCTTCCCGGCATGGGTCACGTCAATTTAAGCTATAGACTGCAGAAGACCCTCATCTATGCCAACGACTCACACCGAATGGCATAGAGCGGGTACGGTTCCGTCTAACTCGTGCTCACATCGCAACGATAATTTAAGCCATATGTGCAGGTCAAACTTCTCCCGATTCCCGTTTCTGTTACACACTTCACATAACCCGGTTATGTTCAAGTTGGCTCCTCAGGCCACCAAGTTGGTAGAATCACGCATCTGCCCAGTTTTCCGGGTGCACCTTGGGGTTAATCCCCAAGGCTCCCTATTGCAATCTACCACGTAGAAAACCCGAAAAAACACACATTTGTACGGAGTCTTCTCCAGCCATTTATGCAATGCAACATAACCGATCCAGACCAACTTGTCTGGGTAGGCTTCACACATCATGCCTATATCCGTTCTCGATTACGGACTCTACATGTACACAACGGCGACTATTCATGTCTACCCGAAGGAATGCCTCAAACTCACCGCAAACTCGTGAGACCTGGCTTCCCTATGCAAAAGAAGTAGAGCTTCACATGCTCAAGTAGAGAATCGTTACCATGGCGTTCTTCCTTGGCACCAATGGAAATGTAAGCGAATGAAAAGCACCGCACTCTCCTTGCCTCCGTAGATCCGAAGGCGTTTTGCGATTTGGAGCTCCGAAGCTCCGCTGGTGACCGGATCTAGGCTTCTTCTTCCTCCTTTGCTCTCCACTCTCTCTAGACATAGAAAGAGAACCACTCAAGTGAAATAAGGGTTTCAAAGGCCCAATCCCGGGTATATCCCAGTAGGAACAACCCCAACCGTCGGATCCCAAAATAAGGAAACGAATGGCTATGATTCGTAGCTGAAAAGTAAAACCTGGGCCGAACACGGTCTGCGACATGCCCGTGTCCAGGGCCTGTGTCCCTCATTCGCCGTCAAAATCAACGTGTTACGAAAAATACACGGGTCCCGACACGCCCGTGTTTAACCTGACACGCCCGTGTTCAAACTAACACGGCCATGTGGATTGGTCGTGTTCCCCCATCGACACAGCCCCGAAAATAACCCGAGACTCACACGGGTCTTGGACACGCCCGTATCCTATTTGACACACCCGTGTCAAACCCGAACACGCTTGGGCTCCAGGCCGTGTTCACTGTCTCGACACTTCGTCGAGCGAAGTTCGTTAACCACCCGACACTGCCTTGGACACGCCCGTGTCCTAGGCCGTGTTCCCTCCCTCGATACATCGTCGAGCGAAAATCGTCGACTTCTTGGCAGATCATCAACACGAGTACGACACGCCGTGAGACACGCCCGTGTCTCTAGCCGTGTTCTCTGCTCGACGATCGTCGACTCCAAAAATTCGTCGACCTCACGGCCAAATCGTCGACTCAAGCCTGACATGCCCTAGGACATGCCCGTATCCTAGGCCTTGTGCACCCTGCCAAATTCCAGATTTGGCCCAAAATGCCTCCGGTTCGCTCTTTTGAGTTTCGGGGCGTTGCAACTCTCCCCCTCTTAAAAGAATTTCGTCCTTGAAATTACATAAAGGAAAGAAACATAAAACTTAAATGGTACTTGAGTGAAATAACTCCGGGTACTCCTCAAGCATAGTCTTCTCTCGATCCCAAGATATCTCCTCTCGATCGCAATTGTCCCAATGGACATTGACCATCCTGATCTCTTTATTGCGTAGCCGCTTGACTTCCGAGTCCTCAATACGTACGGGTTTGACCTTCGTCGTCAACCCACTATCAACCGGCACTTGATCGACCGCGATCACTTGCGTAGGCACTTGCACCGCCTTCCGTAGCACCGATATATAGAATACATCATGTAGACCACTAAGCTCCACTGACAGCTTCAACCGGTACGCTGCTTCACCAATCCGCTACAGAACCTCAAACGGTCAAAGGTACCTCGGGCTTAGCTTCTTCAAGTGCCGCACCCGCGAGACACCCTTGAGCGGCTTGATCTTCAAGTACACCCAATCGCCAACAACGAACTCCACGTTCCTGTGCTTAGCATTATAGTAATAGCCTGGCGGTCCTGAGCGATTAGCAACCTCTCCCGAATGGTTCTCACCAAAGAAGTAGCATCCTCCACCTCTAATCTCTTATACAACTTTGGTTCACCCGTTTCCAACCAGGACAACGACGTGCGACATTTTCAACCATAAAGGGCCCCGAAGGGCGCCATTTGAATGCTCGCCTGGTAGCAATTGTTGTAAGCGAATTCCACCAAGTATAGGTGATCTTCCCATTGTTTTTCAAAGTCCAGGACACACATGCGAAGCATGTCTTATATTGTCCTATTGACCTTCTCGGTCTGCCCATCCGTTTGCGGATGAAAGGATGTGCTAAAACTCAGCTTTTTTCCGAACATTTGCTGCACCAGCCTCCAATCATTGGACGTGAACCGCCAATCTCGATCACTCACGATGCTGCGGGGCACACCATGAAGCCGTACAATATTATACACATATAGCTTTGCCAATTTCTCAACTGGATCATCCTTCATATGCGGAATGAAATGCGACACCTTCGTTAGATGAACTACGACCACCAAAATGGCGTCGTTCCCCTTTTGCGACCTTGGCAACCCGTGCACAAAGTCCATAGTAATGTCATCGAACTTCCACTCCGGAATAGGCAAGGATTTCAAGAATCCTCCCAGCTTTTGGCATTCCGCCATAACCAAGGCACAAGTTTGACACTTCGCCACGTAGAGCGCCACATCATTTTTCAGTCCTGGCCACCAGAACAATTTCTTAACATAGCGGTACATCTTCGTGCTCCCCGGGTGAATTGAGTACGTGGTATGATGCGCCTTGTACAACAATTCCACCCACAAATTACCCACACCTGGGACGCACAGACGACTGTATTTCCAATGTAATCCGTTCTCCACAACGAATTGGGAATTTGACCCTATCCAAAGCCTCTATCATGAGTTGCTTCATGTGGACATCCATATCCAACTCCTGCCGAATTTGATCAGCCAGGTCATATTGGACTTCAGTCCAATTCAATACTGCTTCGGCACTTGATTGCTTATCAACGCAAAAGATCACCAACGCCTCTAACTCTCGAACCAACCGCTCGTCATGGACCGACAACCAATTGGCTTGAGATGGGGCCCGGCGACTCAACGCGTCCGCAACCGCATTATCTTTACCAGGCACATAGTGGATCTTGAATCTTTAGTCCCCCAGGAACTCCATCCATCTACGCTGCTGCATGTTCAGATCTTTCTGATCAATCAAATACTTCAGGCTCTTGTGATTGGTGTAGATATCAATCTTCACACCGTACAAATAATGTCTCCACAGCTTCAAGGCAAAAATCACGGCCACTAACTCCAACTCATGGACCGGATAGTTCCTCTCATGCACCTTCAGCTGTCTCGAGCCATATGCTATAACGCTTTCATGCTGTAACAGCACACAACCCAAACCACTGCCCGAAGCATCGCTATAAATCTCATAACCTTCGGTCCCATTCGGCGAACTCAACACAGGAGCGGTGGTCAACCGAAATTTCAACTCCTCAAAAGCTCGCGCGCACTTTGGCGTCCAAACGAACTTCTGCTCCTTCCTCGTCAAAGTAGTGAGCGGTAATGTTATCCGCAAGAATTTCTCTACGAAGCGCCTATAATAGCCGGCAAGCCCCAGAAATCTCCGGACTTTCGCTACCGTAGAAAGCACAGGACACTCTCGTATCGCAACAATATTCGCCGGATCCACTACAATACCTTCCCCACTCACTATATGACCGAGGAACACCACTGAGGATAACCAAAACTCGCACTTCGAGAACTTGGCGTATAATTGATTCCTCCTTAGCGTCTCCAAAACCAAATGAAGATGCATGAAGTGATCTTCCTCACTCTGCGAGTACACCAAAATATTGTCGATGAAGTCGATCACAAAATGGTCCAAGTACTCCCTGAAGGTCCTGTTCATCAAATCCATGAACACTGACAACGTATTCGTCAGCCCAAACGGCATGACTGTAAACTCGTAATGCCCGTATCTTGTACTTTATGTTGTCTTAAGGATATCACTCTCCCTTATCATCAGCTTGTTAGATCCTCTAGTTGGTTTGGGCTAGGTTCAATAAACTTAGGATGTGACCCAACATGTATAGCCAGGGTCAAATTTGTGTCCTATAGTCTAGGCCAAGTCCTTAGAGTCAATATCAGATGGACCAGCTATCAACAAGACCATCAGAGACTCAAGACTTAGAAGATTTCAAGAATAAGTAAAATGAGTTTGATGTTCGTCGAACTCAGGTCGACGAAAGGCGTTCTCAGCTCGACGATCATGAGATATTTCTCTGAGCTGAGCTCGACGATCTTCATTCTCTGTTCGACGAAAATCGGGATACTTCAACAAACTGAATACATGATAAACTCAAGATAATTCTAAGTCCAACTTCAGGCTTTGGTCGACGAACAATATTCTGAGCTCGACGAATTTGGACCACGAGTTCACAACAACCTTCTGTTAGAAGATCTCAGGTCAACGAAGTCAAATTCTTAGGCCGACAAATTCTCAGGTCAACGAACTGTGTTCTTTGGTCGACAAATTCTGGAACCAGAAGATTTGTGTCGACACCAAGAACAATCTATCGACACCAAGAACAATCTGTCGACACCAACTTATGTCGACACCAAAAAGCTTATGTCGACACCAGAAGATTTATGTCGACACCAAGATTATTAGTCGACACCAACTGTGTCGACACAAGAAGACTTTTGTCGACACACAGAATATCAGTCAACACAAACTATTTGACTATGTCCAGAACTGTTTGTTGGAACACCCTATTACTAATTTGGGTCAGGATCACTATGTCTCTAGGAAACCAGTGTTTGACCTCCTGTATAGCTCAAAAGGTCAATTAGAATTGAGTCTAAGGGTTAGAAGTCTAAGTTTGGAAGCTGCCCTCAAGACCAAGACTTTTTCAGTTTGAGACTAAGTCATATCGTCGAGCTCAGCACGACGATTCGTCGAACTCCGATCGACGATCGTCTAGCTCAACTTCGACAGATCGTCGAACTCCATTCGACGATCGCTGAGCTCAACATCCACAAATCGTCGAACTTCATTCGACGATCTGCGAGCTCAGTTCGACGATCTTGACTCAGCTTTGGATCTCTATCTCTGAGCTCAGTTCGACGATCTTTGAGCTCAAATCGACGATATTGTGTTGCTGTATAAGTCCAAATCGCTGAGCTCAGTTCGACGATAGCAGAGCTCAGTTCGACATTTTCTGATGACTTCAAGGATTTTCAAGATTCAAATTCAGATCAGTTAAGGAGTTATTTTGCAATTAATTCAGAAGATTTTCTAGCTGTTTTCATTTATTTCTGGACCAAGTTTCAAGGGATTTTCAAGGAATATTTCTGTGGACTTTCCTCCAGAAGACATTTTGCAATTAAGGATGCAATTAATGCAGGCCAACAGCTATTCTTGACAGAGGATGTTTTCTTCTATTCAGTACCAGAGAATAAAAGATAAGAATTTTTTTTGAATATCTCTAAGACAGATCAATAATCCTCAGAACACAGACAAGAAGAACAAGCACAAAATATTTTCTGTCTCAAAGAATTCTCTGAAGAACACACATCCAAGAAGATCAAACTTTCTGAAATCCTCTGATCTCTCTTGTCTCAAGTGTTCAAGGCCAACATCTTTCAAGACTCCAGACACCCAACATTTCAGGTGTTGCTGAAATTATCTTTTGCTGGAGATCAAATTCTGAAGGCCTATCACCCTACAACAAAGCTTCTTTTCCTGAACATCTCAAGAACTCAGGGGGAGCTTTGACACCATCAAATCCAGATAGTCTTCTCAGCTGCTTTGAGAAAGAGAAGACTTCCATCACTCTCTCACCCCATCTCTATAAAGGGTTTCTCAAACTCCCTTCAAAAGTTTGAACATGGTTTTTGAGCACCTTGTCAAAAGCTCATTGGTAGCAAGACACCTGATCAAAAAATCTAATTTGGTTTTTGAGCACCTTATCAAAAGCTCATTGGTGCCCAGGACACCTGATCAACTCATCCTGCAGTGGATTACTACCTAGGGTGGTAGAAGAGTGGATGTACCTAAGTTTAGGGGAACCACTATATTTCCTTGTGTCTTCTGGCTTGCTTGTCTTTCTTTTTGTTTCTGGCTGTGATTGTTCTGTGATTAGCTTATGATTAGTTTAGTTCTGTGATTAGATTTATTAACTGCTTCCCTGCTCACTCAGATTACAACAAATGTTGTAAAAAGTTTTCAAGCACCATATACTATATTCACCCCCCCCCTCTAGAGTATATCAGATCTAGCTGCACTTTCAATTGCTATCAGAGCCAGGTTGGTTAAACATACCACACCTTGGTGGTTGCACAGGCTAACACATGAACCCAAAGATCCCTAGTTAGATCTGTTTTCTTTTAAATTTAGTATTAGATTTTGTTTTCACAAAACATGGCCCAAAACAAAGATTACGCTAGCACCAGACCTCCAGTGTGCAATCTATCCAAGTTTGCACTTTGGAAAGCAAGGATCAGACTATACATGAATTCTATTGATGAGGATATTTTCAACTCTGTTTTGACAGTTTGTCCAAGACCTCTAGAGAACTCAAGTACAAATGTTGTTCCACCTTCATCAGGAACAGATGCTGACATCAAGAAATGGAAGGTAGCTGATGCCAAGGCTATGAACATCTTAGCTCAGACAATGTCTGATGACATCTTTCAAAAGGTGGTTGAATGCAATTCAGCAAAGGAAATTTGGGACAAACTCTCTGAAATAGTCTCAGGCTCAGCTGATGAGAGAAAAGACAGGAGATCCC
Source organism: Platanthera guangdongensis (assembly GCA_039583875.1). Taxonomy (NCBI): domain Eukaryota; kingdom Viridiplantae; phylum Streptophyta; class Magnoliopsida; order Asparagales; family Orchidaceae; genus Platanthera; species Platanthera guangdongensis. The sequence continues at coordinate 105,307,527 of CM077166.1, forward strand.
ACCTCATATCTCAATATGAGAATTTCAAGAAAGGAGAAACTGAGTCAGTGGGAGATATGTACAACAGGCTCAGTCTAATAGTCAGTGAACTCAAGACATTGGATAAAGAGATCTCACTAACTGAACTCAATGACAAAATTCTAATGTGCTTCCCTAGCACTTGGGATTCAAGAATCTAGCCAATCAAGGATGCCAGAAGTTTGAATGAGATCACCACAGAAGCTCTATTGGGTAAGCTCAAATCTTATGAGCTACTCATAAAGAATAGAGAAGAAGAACAGAAGGCTGCCTCACCAGCCACAAGAAAAGAGAAAACAATAGCCTTCAAGGCAACTGAAGATCAGCCTGAAGATAAAGTCACAGGCAATGATGAACTGCTCAGTCTGTTGGCCAAAAGATTTTACAAGATGGTCAAAAAGGACTTCAGAAGGAGATCATACAAGGGGCATGATAAGCCAAGGTATGATAAGTCAATTAATAATAAAGAAATGGTTTGCTTTGGTTGCAGGAAATCAGGGCACATAGTTCCTGACTGTCCAGAAAACAAAAACAAGGACAGAAGGGACAAGAAAGAAAGAAGAAAGGAGAAAGACTCCAAAAGGAATGGCAATGGCAAACCCTCATCAAGCAAAAACAAACACACAAGAAAGGGGTTTGTTGCTAAATCCTGGAGTGAGACTGAAGAGGAGTCAGAAGCTTCATCCAGCTCTAGTGATGATGAAGATGATGCAGAAGAGAAAGAGTTCTGCATGATGGCAATCAATGCCTCACAACACAATTCAGATGAAGAGGAGTCAGAGTCAGATTCAGAGACTCAACCTGAAGAAGATCAGGTAATTAGTTCATTTGATTTTAATTCAGAGGACTTTAAATCTGAATTTAAAGCATTATGTTTAGACCTGCTAAAATCTGAGAAAGAAATTATCTCTCTCAGAAATCATTTATCTGAACATAATACCTTAAAGTCAGAAAACCTCAAACTCTCTCAGGAGTTGGAGTGATGTAGGGAGCAGATAGCTTCACTGAAAAGTGAGCTATCTGAGGCCAAGAGGCTTGAAGAATCCCTTAATGGGAGAAGTATCAAGCTGATGGACATCACAAGCACAGTGAACTCCAGATTTAATAGTACACTGGGCTTGGGTGCTTCTTCTAGTCAACCCATAGTTCTAACAACTCCAATCAAATTCATTTATGATAAAGGAAAGGGAGTTGTAGAGGTAGCTAGGAAAAATTCTGATCTGCCCAAGAAAACCAAGTCCCAGCAGAAATCGTCGAACGGAGATCGACGATCGCCGAACACAGATCGACAATCTCAGGCAAAATCGTCGAACTCAGGTCGACGATCTCAAGTTCCTGAACTCTGCCATAGTCGACCGTCGAACGGAGCTCGACGATCTGACCCAAGATCGTCGAACGAAGCTCCACGATCGTCGAACAGAGGTCAGAGCTCTGAAAGTCTTTCAAGGGCAAATCAAAATTCAATCCTAAGGGTCCTTCATCCCAAATATTTAACCCTTATACTGAATGGATTATACCTCCAAGGAGATATCATCCTGAAGGTTATAAGAGTCAACCTGGGATGTCTTTCATTTCAGAATTTAAAGGTTATCAACCTAGGCCCAAGGTAAACTGGGTCAAAAACAAATGAATTATTTTATGTGCAGGTGAAGACCTATCCAACATCTAACCAGCAATGGTACTTGGATAGTGGGTGCTCTAAGCACATGACAGGGAACAAGGACAACCTCACATCCTTTAGAGCCAAGCTTGGACCCAAAGTTATCTTTGGTGATTCAAACTTTGGACAGACTAAAGGATATGGTGCAGTCCAGATTGGATCAGTAACATTCAAGAAGGTAGCTTATGTGGAAGGACTGAAGCACAACTTAATAAGCATCAGTCAGCTGTGTGATGAAGGCTACCAGGTGACCTTCAACAAAGCATTATGCAAGATCAAGTCAGAGGACAACACAACTGTGTTGACAGATAAAAGGAAAGGTAACATCTATCTAGTAGATTTTCTTTCAACAGATATGGATATTGGCCTGTTCAATTCTGTTTGTAGACCAAATATTTTATGGCATAAGATACTAGGAGACCTAAACCTTAGAACTATTGCTAGGCTATCCAAGGAAAACCTTGTTAGAGGACTACCTTCTGGCCCCTACAAGAAGGAAGGACTCTGCAGGGCTTGTCAGTTAGGCAAGCAAACTAAAAACAGCTTTAAGTCACTTAATAAGAGTGATTCACCTAGGATATGGTATCTGTTACACATGGATCTTTTTGGACCCATCACAGTACAAAGCCTAGGAGGGAAATCTTACACTTTAGTAGTTGTAGATGACTTCTCTAGATTCACTTGGGTGTTCTTTCTAAGGAAGAAGTCTGATAATTTTAAGTGTCTGACAGAGTTTCTCAAATGTATACAGATTGAGTTCAATACTCACATTGCCTTGATCAGAAGTGATCATGGGATAGAGTTTGATTCTCTTCTTATGCAAGAGTTCTGTCAGAGTGAAGGGATCTGGCATACTTTCTCAGCTCCTAGAACTCCTCAACAAAATGGGGTAGCTGAAAGGAAAAATAGAACCCTTATTAAATCTGACACTACATTGTTGTCAGATGCTCACCTTCCTCTATCCTTTTGGGCAAAGGCAGTGAACACCTCCAACTATGTGCTGAATAGAAGTTTGATACATAAACTAAAGGGAAAGACTCCCTATGAATTACTCAAAGGGAAGAAACCTAAAGTTGATTATTTTAGAGTTTTTGGTTGTACTTGCTACATACATAATAATGACAAGAAATATTTAGCAAAATTTCAAGCTAAAGCTGATGAAGGAGTGTTTTTGGGATACTCCATGATCAGCAAGGCTTATAGTGTTTATAATAAATCATCTTTAAAAATTGAGGAATCTGTGCATATATCATTTGATGAATCTAACATGTCTTTCAAGGAGAAGATCCCTTCTACCATAGAACCTTTGCAGGAACATTCTCTTATTGAAGACTTGAACAAGTTACAGGTTACTCAAAGGGATGAAAGCAGTGAAGATGAAGAAAGTATTCAACATATTGAAGAACAACTTGAAGAGCCAGTTGTTATACCACAAGAGAAAACAACAACACAGGTTGGTGAACAATCAACACCCCCTGTTGATTTAGTAACATCAAGAGACCATCCAATTTCCCAAATAATTGGAGACATCTCAGCTGGTGTGCAAACCAGAAATCAGGTCAACCAAAACCTGTTGCACACCTGCTTCCTATCTCAAATTGAACCTCAGTCCATTCAAGATGCAGAGCAAGATCCACACTGGATCATTGCAATGCAAGAAGAGTTGCATCAATTTGAAAGGAACAAAGTATGGGAACTAGTGCCAAAGCCTAAGGATCACTCCATTGTTGGAACAAAGTGGGTGTTCAGAAACAAACTGGATGATCAAGGAGTAATTGTAAGGAACAAGGCAAGGCTAGTTGCTCAGAGATATTATCATGAAGAAGGAATAGACTATGACCAGACTTTTGCACCAGTTGCAAAATTGGAAGGCATCAGAATATTTTTAGCTTATGCAGCACATAAAGGCTTCAAGGTATATCAGATGGATGTCAAAAGTGCATTCCTAAATGGAGACATCAAAGAAGAAGTATATGTCAGACAACCTCCAGGTTTTATCTCTCCAACTTATCCTGATTATGTTTTTAGATTGAACAAATCATTATATGGTCTCAAGCAAGCTCCTAGAGCATGGTATGAGACTCTAGCATGCTTTTCTTTTGAAAAATGGATTTATAAGGGGTAGAGTAGACCAAATTCTTTTCATTAGAACCCATAAGTCCCACACCCTACTAGTACAGATCTATGTAGATGATATTATTTTTGGTTCTACTGACTTAAAATTGTGCAGAAGGTTTTCCAACCTAATGCATTCTAAATTTGAAATGAGTAGCATGGGTGAGCTATCCTTCTTCCTAGGATTGCAAGTCAAACAGCATGCTGAAGGCATCTTTATTTCTCAAACCAAGTATGCAAATGAATTGGTTAAGAAATTTGGCATGTCTGAAGCATCTTGTATGAAAACACCTATGCCTACTAATGTTGTATTGGATGATGATGAACATGGGAAACCTATTGATCAGACAACATATAGAGCAATGATTGGCTATTTACTGTACCTTACATCTAGTAGACCAGATATAATGTTTGCTACATGTATATATGCTAGGTTCCAAGTAAGCCCTAGAGAGTCACACCTAACACTAATAAAGAGGATTATCAGGTATGTAAAAAGTTATCCAAATCTAGGTCTCTGGTATCCAAAAGATTCAGCATTTGATTTAACTGGATTTTCTGATGCTGATTATGCTGGATGCAGAATTGAAAGGAAAAGCACCAGTGGAATTTGTCAGTTCCTTGGTGACAGACTTGTCTCCTGGTTTTGTAGGAAACAAACTTCTGTGTCAACTTCAACTGCTGAAGCTGAATATATGGCTGCAGGCAGTTGTTGTTCACAAATCTTGTGGATTCAAAACCAACTCCTAGACTATGGCTACAACTTAAAGAAGTCTAAAATCTTTTGTGATAACACCAGTGCTATTTCTATAGCTCAAAATCCATTCCTCCATAGTAAGACAAAACACATAGAGATTAGACATCATTTCTTAAGGGATAATGTTGAAAAGAATAAAATTGAACTACAATATATCTCAACTGATTTACAAAGGGGAGATATTTTCACCAAGCCCTTGGATGAAAAGAAACACACCTTCTTCCTAAATCAGTTAGGAATGTTAGATGGAGGAAGTCTTAAATAATATCCAAGATTTTAAAAGCTTAAAAATTGACCAAGACTAGGCAAACATCTTGATTTTTCTTAGTGTCTAGAGTTTTTCTGATCTCTGAACTGCGCTCGACGATTTTCCCCCAGATCGTCGAACGGAGATCGACGATTTCTGAAATCGCCGACCTGAGTTCAGCGCTTCTCAGATAGTATGAACTATCTCTTCCGATCAGCGATCGTCGAACGACGCTCGATGATTTTGTTCTCTGAACGATCGTCGAACAGAGCTCGACGCCCTCCAATATCATCGAACGGAGATCGACGATGTTGAAGACTCTTCAGATTCCTTTAGAAGCCCCGATCGTCGAACTGAGTTCAACGATCTTTCCATTTCTGCGTCGAACCCTAATATAAAATTCATTTTTCGCCATCGTTCTCCTTTGCGCTTTCGATTTCTCTACAAAAACTTTCTTTCCCTCCAAACATTTCTACACTTGGTCATTTTATTTGTTGAATCTTTGCAGATAACTATAGCTATTTCTGTTGCTGTTCTTGCCGCCATGAAATTTGATGCCGGCTTCGACATAGACATGAAATCATTCAGCATAATAGACCAGGTTTTTCAGGATATCTTAGAGCTATTCAAAGAGCAGAAACTTACTGCAATCATGACTACAAGGATTAAGCTTGCTTCTGATGAAATCAAAGAGTGGGTCTACACTGCCCACAATCAGGACCACAACACCATTGTTGGATCAATCTCTGGAACTCAGGTACCCTTCACCCCAGCAATTCTGTCAGAGGTTTTTGAGTTAAGAACTGGTGGAGATTCTACTGATTTGTCTGGAGAAAAATATGCTGACTTGCTTGCCAGAATGGGTCATTCTGTGGCTAACCTTAGCAAGCTGTTGAAAAAGAATCTTTCTGTGGAATACATATTCCTGGCTGATGTAGTTGGGAAAGTCCTACTAGCTAAGCACTCTGCTTATGATATAATTTCCAGGTATCAGCTCTGCCTAATGGGAGCCCTAGTAGACAGGAAGAACCTGAATTAGGGAGAGGTCTTCTTTGACCTCATTAAGAAGAAAATCAACAAGAGTTTTGTAAACTTTGGAAGGATTTTAGGAATTTTTCTACAGAATAGGTGCCCTGCTTTGCTGGTATCCTCTGGGATATACATAAATGCATCCAAGAGACTGTCTTGTGCCCTTTTTTGATAAATGGGACAGACAGATCATCAAGCCCAGTAGGCCCTCTTCAAGCACTCCTTCAGGCACTAGGACTGTCAGAGTCACTTCCCTACAGGTCTCTGCCCCTGCAGCTGACCTGCCTGCTGATGCCTCTCCTCCTCCTCCTCCAATTCCATCTCTTCCCATTTCATCCACCATTCAACCTCCATCCACCATCATCATCTCCAGCCCCTCTCCAACATCCATACTATCTCCAATCCCTACTCTACCAACAATAGAAGAACAATTTCATCCTTTATACTCCTACCCTCAACCAGATGCCACTTCATCACCCTCCATTCCCTCCTTCAACCTCATTGATGATTCCTTCATGGATGATTCACCATCCTCTCCTCCTAAGCTGGCCTCATCATCAACATCTTACCAAGATCTTCTGCAAGAAATCATTGACCAACCCGCTGGCCTTCACACCCTCCATCTCCATCCCACTGTCCTCCATATCCACTTTACCCACACCTCAACCATCTCTTCCTCCATTCACTAGCTCTACACTACCATCACCAACAACTACACCTCCATCCTCTACCTCTGCTCCAGTCACTACTGAGCAAGTAGATATTCCAGCCCTTAATGACAGGCTTTATGAATTGCTAGCCCCCGGGCTATCTCTTCTCTTGGAGACCTCCTTGGCTCCATTACTCCTGTCAGTGGCAGCCCTTTCTGCAAGGCTCTCCTCTTTATTCCCTCAGGCAGCCCCTTCAGCAGTGTGCCTTGATCCAGGCATGTCTAAATCTAGGCAGGGGGAGATGCCCTATGAAGTGAGCCTGCATGCTACTGCTCTTGTTGTTTCTTCAGCTCCTGCTGCTGCTGCTATTGTGTCTCAAGATCCAGTTACACCTCCTGCTGCAGTCTTTGCAATAGACCTCAGGTCTTTGCTCTCAGAATTTGATTCTATATATTTCAAATGTCTGCCAGAGAAAGCTTGACTTCTAGAGACAGTTTCTATCCAGCCCCCAGAGGATTTGTCCAAGGCCCTTGTGCCCTTCTCTTGTTGTGACCCCAGCATCATCACTTCATTTGTTAACTCAGTTTATGCTGGTGTGGCTGTTTCTGATGTTGCTGCCCTTCCTGCTGAAAATTCTGTTGATACTATTGCTGATACTGCTGATGAGCCAATTTCTAAGAAGATCCTTATGACAGAGGCACATGAGTTTGAGCCCTCTGTATTTTCTGATGATATTTCTGCTGCTGATAATGCTGTTTCTGTCAGTGAAACTGCTGCTGTCCCAACTGCTGTTATTACTGCTCCAGAACCTTCTGTATCTGCTGTTGCCACTACTGCTACTGCTTCAACTTCTGCTACTACAACCTCTGCTGCCTCATCTGCTTCAATCCAGCTCAAGCAAGATTTGATGAAAAAGATTGATGCTCTGTATGATGATCAAAGTTCTGAAAGTGATGAGTTCAGAACAGATTCTGATGATTCTTCTGCTACCATTGCCAGGAAGAGAAAGGCAAGGAGCAAAGCCATGAACAGAGTACCTTCTGCCAAGGTCAAGGATAACAATGACATACCGTATTATATTCTTCATGATTGCCCCATAACTGAGCACTGGATGCAGTACTCAAAGAATTAACTCAAAGCAATGAAGAAGAAAAGGAAATATGAAAAGGGCTCTTCTCAATTCCAACATTCTCATCCTCCTCCACCACCTCCTCCTGATGCAGGTGCAGGTGGAAGTTCAGCTGCTCAACCCCCTGCTAGAAGTCAAACCCCCTATCAGCCACATGCCAGATCTTATCATAGGGGAAGCCAGTCCAGGGGTTCTCAATCCAGAAGAGGAGGATATAGAGGCAATCAAAGAGAATTCCAAGTTTACTCTAAAGGATACTCAAGGCGACATCCCTACTACAGGGAAGGACAAATCTCATCTGACACCACCTCTGGTCCTTTTCCCTATAAATTGAAAGAAATAGTTCCATCCAGGCCTTCTCAAGATAATCCTTCTAATAGATATGAGCCACCAGTGCCATTTGAAGACCCTGAGAACAATCCAGCTGCTTGGACTGCAAGGATGAAAGAGCTTGCTGCACTGGATCAGATCAAGAAAGCTAGAGAGCAAGGCAAAGACTCTTCCAACATCACTACAATGTCTGAACAGAGAAAGAAAGAGTTGGAAAGATATGGGTCAAGCAAATTTTTTGATTCTGACAGATACATGGAACTGCATCCTGAAGCTGTAGTTCCCAGGCCCAAACAACAAACCACTTTAGGTGCAGCAGATGATACAAGATCAAAGAAAGAAGCTCTCAACCCCAACAGAGAAATCAAACTCATTAAGAGCAAGGAAAAGAAATGATTATGTAAGGTGACAATCTCTCTGATTTTTGATTATTATCTGGGATGATATATATATATATCTCTGTGATTCTGCAATGTCCAGCTTTTTGTTTTTCTGTATTGCTGCTTGTATGTTGTTATTTAAATTTTTCCAAACTCTGTAAATAGTAATCCTAACCCAAATAGGGGGAGATTGTTGGAACAGCCTATTACTAATTTGGGTCAGGATCACTATGTCTCTAGGAAACCAGTGTTTGACCTCCTGTATAGCTCAAAACGTAAATTAGAATTGAGTCTAAGGGTTAGAAGTCTAAGTTTGGAAGCTGCCCTCAAGACCAAGACTTTTTCAGTTTGAGACTAAGTCATATCGTCGAGCTCAGCACGACGATTCGTCGAACTCCGATCGACAATCATATAGCTCAACTTCGATAGATCATCGAACTCCATTCGACGATCGCTGAGCTCAACATCCACAAATCGTCGAACTTCATTCGACGATCTGCGTGCTCAGTTCGACGATCTTGACTCAGCTTTGGATCTCTATCTCTGAGCTCAGTTCGACGATCTTTGAGCTTAGATCGACGATATTGTGTTACTGTATAAGTCCAAATCGCTGAGCTCAGTTCGACGATAGCAGAGCTCAGTTCGAAGTTTTCTGATGACTTCAAGGATTTTCAAGATTCAAATTCAAATCAGTTAAGGAGTTATTCTGCAATTAATTCAGAAGATTTTCTAGCCATTTTAATTTATTTCTGGACCAAGTTTCAAGGGATTTTCAAGGAATATTTCTGTGGACTTTCCTCCAGAAGACATTTTGCAATTAAGGATGCAATTAATTCAGGCCAACGACTATTCTTGACAGAGGATGTTTTCTTCTATTCAGTACCAGAGAATAAAAGATAAGAAATTTTTTTGAATATCTCTAAGACAGATCAATAATCCTCAGAACACAGACAAGAAGAACAAGCACAAAATATTTTCTGTCACAAAGAATTCTCTAAAGAACACACATCCAAGGAGATCAAACTTTCTGAAATCCTCTGATCTCTCTTGTCTCAAGTGTTCAAGGCCAACATCTTTCAAGACTCCAGACACCCAACGTTTCAGCTGTTGCTGAAATTATCTTTTGCTGGAGATCAACTTCTGAAGGCCTATCACCCTACAGCAAAGCTTCTTTTCCTGAACATCTTAAGGACTCAGGGGGAGCTTTGACACCATCAAATCCACATAGTCTTCTCAGCTCCTTTGAGAAAGAGAAGACTTCCATCACTCTCTCACCCCCATCTCTATAAAGGGTTTCTCAAACTCCCTTCAAAAGTTTGAACTTGGTTTTTGAGCACCTTGTCAAAAGCTCATTGGTGGCAAGACACCTGATCAAAAAATCTAATTTGGTTTTTGAGCACCTTATCAAAAGCTCATTGGTGCCCAGGACACCTGATCAACTCATCCTGCAGTGGATTCCTACCTAGGGTGGTAGAAGAGTGGATGTACCCAAGTTTAGGGGAACCACTATATTTCCTTGTGTCTTCTAGCTTGCTTGTCTTTATTTTTGTTTCTGGCTGTGATTGTTCTGTGATTAGTTTATGATTAGTTTAGTTCTGTGATTAGATTTATTAACTGCTTTCCTGCTCACTCATATTACAACAAATGTTGTAAAAAGTTTTCAAGCACCATATACTCTATTCACCCCCCCCCCTCTAGAGTATATCAGATCTAACTGCACTTTCACTGTTGCTAATCTCCAGTCGACGAATGCAACTGTCAGCTCAACGAACTTCAGACAGAAAAGGCAAAGTTCTGAAACATGCAAGTTCTGTTATCAGCTCGATGAACTTAGAACTCAGCTCGACGAACTAGGAACTCAGGTCAACGAACTAGTAACTCAGCTCGACGAATTCTATTATTCGTTCGACGATTCCAGACTTAGCCATTTCCAACATTCAATCCTCACTCAAATGCAAAAAATCCTGACAGATTAAATGCTCAAACATTCTCCGAATATAGCCGTTAGAGGAAGCATGAATTACAGTCTTCTTCAGAAATATTACTTGCATATTTTCCACGGGATAGTTGAGGAAATGAGTAAATGCCGAGTATTCTCAAGGCGTCAGCATTTATTACAGAGGATTCAAATCTTAGAATTGATATAGAAGAAAAGAAGATCGACAATAAAAAAAGAATGAGAATACATGAAAACACTAAGTCAGAAAAACACAGACAAACAGATTGACAGTAAGATTTCTTACAACACCAGAAAAGCTTCACACAAAACTCATACTGAAGCTTACAGTGATACGCAGTGATATTGATTCAGAAGAAGAAGAACAACTATACTATATCAAGAGTCTTCTTCTTCAACATTCTCTCCAGGACTTCCCCAAGGACAATAGATATCAAATCAGTCAAGAAGATCCTGCATCACTGCTTGTCCAGAACTCTGATTGAAGACCTATCACCCTACAACAAAGCTCCAGATCTTCCCTGAACCATTCTATATCTTTGGGGGAGCTATTTGCTAACATTATTCCACATAAGTCTTCTCAGTTTATTGAGAAAGAGAAGATATAATCACTCTCTCACCCCCTCCTGTATAAAGGGTTGTCATCTCCCTTCAAAAGTGATTCCTTGTTGCAAGTCTCCTTACCAAAAGACTTGAGTTGGTTTTTGGGGACCTGATCAAAACCCATTGGTGTCAGTCACCTGATCAAAAATCTGAGTGGATTCCTACCAAGGGTGGTAGAAGAGTGGATGTACCCAGTTGAAGGGGAACCACTATAAACTTCTTGTGTCGTCTGGTTGCTTATCTTTTCTTTTTGTTCTTGCTGTGTGGCTGTGAGTAGGATTAATAGTATCTGTTTTTCTGTTCTTTATTTATTTACTGCACCTTATAGTTTACAGCAAAAGCTGTAACAACACTTTTTGTTTTGGGACCTAACAAATTTTTAATATACTCTATCCCCCCCCCTATAGAGTATTGTAGATCTAACCCTCACTTTCAATTGGTATCAGGGTCAGGTTCCTTTGGTTGCACAAGTTAATCCTTGAACCAAAGATCCTGTGTTAGATCTACATATCACTTTGTTCACATTTTAAAGTACAACCACAGCCATGACACAGAACAAACATTATGCAAGCACCAGACCTCCAGTTTACAACTTGCAAAAGTTTGGAATCTGGAAGGCAAGAATCAAATTGTATATGAATTCTATTGATGAAGATATCTTTGCTTCCATCTTAACATAAGTACCTCCAGCACCTACAGCTTCTCCAAGCAATTCCACAAATATGACTGCAGTACCTCCTCCAGACTATAATGATGCTTACAGGAAAGCCAAGATGGTTGATGCAAAGGCCATGAACATATTGGCACAAATAATGTCTGATGATATTTTCCAGAAGGTTGCTGAGTGCACATCAGCAAAGGCCATTTGGGATTCCCTGAACCAAATAGTTGATGGATCAGCTGATGAAAGGAAGGATAGAAGATCAAATCTTATATCCCAATATGAGAATTTTAAGAAGCAGGAAGCTGAAACAGTCTCAGAGATGTATAATAGACTAAGCTCAATCATTAATGAGCTAAAAACTCTGGACAAGGTCATCACTCTCATTGAAGTGAATGAAAAAATTCTGATGTGCTTCCCAAGCTCATGGGACACAAGAATTTGGCCTATTAAGGAGGCTAGATGCCTGAATGAGATGTCAACTGAATCTCTACTGGGCAAATTGAAATCTTATGAGCAGCTAATAAAGACAAGGGAGGCTGCTGAACAAAGGACACCTCCTGCAGCTAGAAGAGATCAGAACATAGCATTTAAAGCCTCAAAAGAATCAGAAGCCACTGCATCAAATGAAGAGCTCATGAGTCTCTTTGCTAAGAGATTTTTCAAGATGGCTAGAAAAGACTTCAGGAGGAAGTCAGCAAGAATGGATGACAGGACAAAGTATGATAAGACACAAACAAAGGAAGTTGTGTGTTATGGATGCAGAAAACCTGGGCATTTCCTCTCTGAATGCCCAGAGAATCAGAAGAAAGAGAACATAAGAGAAAATTAAAAGGACTCCAGAAAGCAGTTCACCAGCAAACCCTCTTCCAGCAAACACAAGAGGAAGGAAAAGGGGTTTGTAGCTGAGACTTAGAGTGAGATTGAAGAGGAGTCAACATCTTCAAGCTCCAGTGAAGATGAAGAAGAAGAAAGAGCAAAGGTGGTTTGCCTCATGGCAATTGGTGCCTCAAGAAGCAATTTAGAAGAAGAAGAGTCAGACAATGAGGAAGCTTCTAAATCAGAAGCTGATCAGGTATTATCATTGTTTGATTATAATTCAAAATCTTTCAAATCAGATTTTAAAATCATGTGTTTAGACTTAATAAACTCTGAGAAGGAAATCAAACTTCTCAGAGATAAACATGTTAACTATGATAGCTTAGTATTAGAAAACACCAAATTGAAAAATAAAATAGATATGTTTAGTGAACAAATCACCCTTCTAAAAGATGAATTAAATAAGGCAAAACAGCTAGAAGAATCACTAAATGGAAGAAGTAAACAACTAGTAGAAATCACTAACACAACTAATGCTAGGTTTAATGGAAGTATGTTAGGATTAGGTGCATCATCTAGTGAACCACCTGTTCTTCAGAAAAACCATCTATCACAACCAATAAATTTTATTTCTGAGAAAGGAAAGAAGAATATTGATCAAGTAAATAAGGTAAATAAGATTCTAGAACAAATTAAAACTAAGGCTAAAATTGAAAGAAAAAAACACCAACTAAAAATAAAGTTCAGTAATTTTCGTCGACCTCAGATCGACGAAAAGGGGCCAGTTCGTCGAACCCAGATCGACGAACTCTGAACGCCAACTATAGTCATAATTATTTGTCTAACTGCGATTGACGAACTTTGTATGGTTCGCCGAGCAGAGATCGACAAACGTGGGGCGCAGAGAATGAACATGTTTATTCTCTGGGCAGAGATCGATGATCTCAATCCAATTCGTCGAACTCTGGTCGACGAACATACATAAAGTCTTCAAACCTAGGAAGACTTAACCAAAACTTTAACTGCAACAGAAACTTAAATACTTCTAGGAGATCATTTAATCCCCAAGCTGACTTGACCATTCCACCTAGGAGATACCACCCCTAGGATATAAGTTCCAGCCAGAATTTTTTGTTATTTCTAGTTTTTCTTATCAGCCATACAAAGGGCCCAAGGTAACCTGGGTCAAAAATCACTAACTGTTTATATTGCAGGTGAAAACGTGTACAGGGGTAAATGAAACTTGGTACCTGGACAGTGGCTGCTCCAAGCATATGACTGGAAGCAAAGACATCCTACTCAACTACAAGTCAAAATTGGGGCCAAAGGTTATCTTTGGTGACTCAAAATGTGGTCAGTCAGAAGGAATTGGAGAAGTAAAAATAGGAGCTGTCACATTCAGAAAAGTGACATATGTAAGTGGACTAAAGCATAACCTCATCTCTATAAGTCAATTATGTGATGTTGGTTATCAGGTGTACTTTAACCCTTCTACTTGCTCTATCGTTGATAAAAATAACCAAACTGTTTTAACTGGAATTAGACAAGGCAATATTTATCTAGTAATTTTTTCTTCTGCCACAACTGATATCTACTTACTGAATTTAACTAGTAATAAGAATGATTTATGGCACAAAATACTAGGGCATGTAAATCTGAAAAATATAGCTAGGTTATCTAAGCACAACCTTGTTAGAGGTCTACCTTCTGCTCCCTATAAGAAGGAAGGTCTTTGCAGGGCTTGTCAATTAGGCAAGCAAACTAAAACTAGCTTCAAATCAATTAATAAGAGTGATTCACCTAGGATCTTATACTTGCTACACTTGGATCTTTTTGGACACATTGCAGTACAAAGCCTAGGAGGGAAATCCTACACCTTGGTTATTGTGGATGACTTCTCTAGGTTCAGTTGGGTATTCTTTCTGAGATCAAAGTCAGATACATTCAAGGTTCTTACATATTTTCTCAGGACCATACAGATTGAGATCTCTACTCATGCTGCATTGATTAGAAGTGATCATGGCATAGAGTTTGAGTCTCTTTTTATGCATGCGTTCTGTGAGAAGAAAGGTATCAAGCATTGCTTCTCGGCTCCTAGAACTCCCCAATAAAATGGGGTAACTGAAAGAAAAAATAGAACACTCATTGAAGCTGCAGGTACATTACTTGCTGATGCATACATGCCACTAACCTTTTGGGCAGAGGCTGTAGGCACATCAAACTATGTCCTAAATAGGAGTTTAATTCACAAACTAAAGAATAAGACTCCCTATGAATTACTCAAAGGGAAGAAACCTAAAATTAACTATTTTAAAGTATTTGGTTGTACATGTTATATGCACAATAACAACAAGAAATACATTAGAAAGTTTGAAGCTAAGGCTGAAGTCGTAGTTTTTCTAGGATACTCTCAAGTATGCAAAGCTTATAGGGTAACATGTACTACAAGGAGAAAGAAGTTGCTACCATTAGCAACTTATAGGTACCCCACTTGTGTAAGACATTGGATGGACTAAACCTCACTCAAGAGGTTCCCATTCATCCCTCTCCACAGGTCATTGAAGATAGTGAAGAAGATAAACGTGAAGAACATGAGCCTCAACCAACAGCAAACATAATTCCACAAGAGGAATTTATTCAAAATGTTGTCGCACAACCAACTCCACCCACTGATTTTGTCACACTTCGGGATCACCCCAGATCTCAAGTAATTGGAGACATCTCAGCAGGTGTACAAATAAGGCATCAACTCAACCAAGACTTGAAGCATGCTTGTTTTCTCTCTCAGGTTTAACCTCTAACCATTCATGATGCTGAGCAAGATCCCCACTGGATCCTTGCAATGCAAGAGGAATTAAACCAATTTGAGAGATGTATAGTTTGGGACTTGGTTCCAAGACCCCAAAACTATCGAGTTATTGGAATCAAATGGGTTTTCAGGAATAAGCTTGATGCCCAAGGAGTTATTGTGAGGAACAAGGCTAGACTTGTTGCTCAAGGATATAGGCAAGAGGAAGGAATTGACTATGATCAGACCTTTGCACCAGTTTCAAGGTTGGAAGCTATAAGGATTTTTCTTGCCTATGCAGCATTCAAAAGGTTCAAAGTTTTTCAAATGGATGTGAAGAGTGTCTTTTTAAATGGAGTGCTACAAGAAGAGGTTTATGTAGAACAACCTGCAGGTTTTGTTTCTCCAACTTATCCCTCTTATGTTTTTAGATTAAATAAGGCTCTTTATGGTCTAAAGCATGCTCCAAGAGCTTGGTATGAGACCTTGGAAAGTTTTTTTAGAGCATAAATTTACAAGAGAAACTGTAGATAAAACTCTTTTCACTAGACATCATAAGGACCAAATATTGTTAGTAAAAATCTATGTAGATGACATTATATTTGGCTCTACAGATTCAAAATTGTGCAAGAGGTTTTCTGACCTCATGTATTCTAAATTTGAAAAGAGTAGCATGGGAGAGCTTTCATATTTCCTTTGTCTCCAAGTGAAACAACTCCCTGATGGCATCTTTATCTCACAAGCAAAATATGCTAAAGAACTTTTAAAGAAGTTTGGGATGGCTGATGCCTCAGCAAAGAAAACTCCCTTGGACACAAATGCTGTTGTGGACTATGATATACCAGGAAAACCTGTAGATCAGAAACTTTATAGGGGCATTGTTGGGTCCCTATTATACCTCACAGCAAGTAGGCCAGATATTATGTTTGCTACATGCCTTTGTGCTAGATTCCAAGTGAACCCTAAAGAATCTCATCTAATTTTCTTAAAAAGGATTTTAAGATATATAAAGAGTTGTCCTGATCTAGGCCTATGGTATCCTGCTGAATCAGAATTTGAGTTAACTGGATACTCTGATGCTGATTTTGCTGGATGCAGGGTTGATAAAAAAAGTAACCTCCACTAAATCACCTCAGTTGAGGGCACCTTACTACACCGTTTTTTCATTAAGTGTTTATCCAACAAATGTCAACAAACACAAGAATTACATGTGCAGGAATGATTACTGCACAAAAACTTCATACAGGGATTCCCGAGGCTACAGGAATCCGGTGAAGGTATTTAACCTCTTGTTGGAATGGTATTTCCAAGGGCTGCAACTTTCATGATTAGTCGAAGGCCCAGATCTTGTCGCATCGTGACAGAAAACAACCTCGAAGGTTGCTGCATGCAAAAAAAGAATTTCTCCGTGCATCTTAAAGCGGATCAGACGACATCGGTTCGTATTCTTCCTTCAACCAAAATTCCTAAAAACACCCAGAATTTCTCCTCCCTTATTCACCCTCATAAGGCCACCTCTCTTCACGAAACAAGTCCACAAACTGCATTTGAAGTAAGGGAAAGGTCAAAGACTCTAATTCCTAGGGCACAAGTCCTAGCATGGCATTTTCCTAGAAACCTTCTTCTCACAAATCAAGACCCTTTTGAGTCTATATCTCCCCTACAAATAACTAAAGATCGAGCATTAAGGGATAGGGTAGGAAGCTCCCCTCGTTTCTGCCGTTTCCGGCCATGGATCTTGTCACCCTTCTTGGCAGCATCTTCTTCTCCTCAATCGGTGTTATTTCTTCACGGGAAGAAGATCGGCTCCATCACCTGCTTCCTCTCCAGCAGATTCATACAGCAATGGCTTCGAAGGAAGACTAGAAACGGTTAGAATTTTCTCCCCTTTTCATGTGAGAAGTTTGGCAACTGCAAAGACAAGTGTTGTACTATCATTAGACCTCCAATCAACTCAGTAAATGAGTCCCTTTGAGACGACGTAGCCGAACGATTCGCCAATACCCGAAATTGAAGTACACGGGTAGGGACACTCCCATGTCACTACCTGTGTCCTCCTTGGGAAGAATGTGGTCGACGATTCATCGAGGTCTGCTCGATGAATCGTCGAGCTGCTTGGACACACATGTGTAGTGACACACCCGTATCACTACCCGTGTCATGCTCGTGAGGAACACGGTCGACGATTCGTCGATATCTCCACGACGAATCATCGAGCTACTGCTTGCACATACACACGGGTAGGGACATGCCTGTGTCCCTATCCGTGTCCTACTCGAGAGGAACACAGTCGATGGTGGTAGTCGAGCTCTTCTCGATGAATACATACATACACGGGTAGGGACACGCCCGTGTCACTACCTGTGTCCTGCTCTGGAAATTTCACAAAGAATACGCAAAGACACCAGAGTACTACATGGGTATGGACACTCCCGTGTCACTACCCGTGTCCTACTCTATACTAACTTCTCCTCCCTTACTCAAGTGCAAGCATAACTATCACCGCTCCTTGAGCCCAAGTCAGCTCTCCTAACTTAAAAGTGCGTATAAGGGGCCTAGCACGAATTGGGTCATTACATCTATTTGGAAGAGATTATCAGGTGTTCGGGAGTTCACCACAGTTACTCGCGTTATATTTTAAATTTACCAGCTTTTGACTTCTCAATTGTAGAGATTAGCAGGTGTTCGTGAGATCACTTCAGCTACTTGTTGTTAACCCCAAAGCCCGCAACATGTACAACAAGGTTCCAATTTCACATGATGCTTAAGAGGCGGACTCGATTCTCCAGCCCACCAAGATCGTCAAGCCTCAGCATGTTCAGCAAGATCCACCTCTCCAGTGGCGGACTCAGCACCTAGTCCGCCCAGGTTGTCCTAGCTCAAAAAATCAGCCCCTGGACCGCCCTGCTTCCACATCAGGAGGACTCAAGCATAAGTACACATAGGTCGTGGCCCTCCAGCCAGGATCGCACCTTGTAGCGACAGACAAACGCTCCAGCCTGCGAGCCCAGTCCGCCCCTCTTGCGCAGACTGGCGTGTATTCTATTTTTTGTTTCCCGTCACCGGTGCACAGTTCTCCTGTCCCCAGGGCAGTCAATTATTTTAGACCTGCCCGTTTGGGCAGGCCCCCAAACCTATAAATTGGGGGATGTGGTGCACCCAAAGCACGCTGACTCGAGCCCTGAAGCCTACTTGTTAAATGTTGCGAACTCGAATCTCTGGCTTTGCTGTCTCCAGCTTGCTCTCTTCTTTGTTCTTCCTCACCTTGTAATCAGTTCTTTGCAATCAAGGAATGCCCGTCGCAAGAAAGGCATTCATGCCGCGATGGGCAAAGTCTTGTATAACCGCGATCAGCGGTCCTGACTACTATTCTTCTCTCATCTGCTAGTAAATAGTTGCTAGTAGTCTCCCCTACCTCATTTTCCCTTTGACGGAATTACAGGGCGCAATTCATGCATTAGCATCAACACGAGACATTTAGATTTAAGTAACTATTGAAATTTACAGATTGGCATGTCAGACCACCGATCATCTCATCTCCATGTCTGCTCAAGTAGCTCAAGCACATCAGAGGACCTGTGGGACGCGCTTAATTGATCTCGCAGAGAGGCCGAACAGTATCGAAGGGAGACTAATCTGGGCCTCAACGAAATCAGCCAGGCCCTGACCATGCTTACTGAACGGCTTGATCAGCCCAGATCAACCGCCGTGGATGAGCCAGTCTTCCAAACACCAGTCCGCCAAACACTAGTTCGCCTGGCTCCAACAGTAGTGCCACCACCAACCGGCTCGCCTGTCCAGCTCGCGGCCCCCCTGCGACCTCAGGCAGATGAGCTTGCTCCTCTTATGGACTTTTCTGTGAAGCAGCCAGGGGATGTCCAGCCTGCAGGCTTGAATTTGTTGAGAACAATCAGGTCGCGCGGCCTTCTAGGACCTCTGCTCTAGCCCAAACTGATGAGTCTCCTTTCCTGGATAGGATTCATCTGGATCAGGCTCCCAGCAATTTCATAGAGCCTCGTATTCCCTTCTATATTGGGGAGACAGACCCAGTCGCTCACCTCCAGGCCTTTGAGGATGTCGTTGCTATGAGGTGCTTGTAAGTTTGCTTGAAGTGCAAAATCCTGGTGACCACCTTCGACGGCCAGGCCGGAGATTGGTTTCATGAACTATACCCCAGTCTATCTCCAGCTTTGTCGAGCTTCGTCAGGAAATCCTGTTGAGGTTTGCAACTTCCAGGAAAAGAAAGAGCAGTTCAGCTGCCCTCTTTAAGATCAAACAAGGCGACAATGAGTCGTTAGCACAGGTTGTGGATCGCTTCCAGAAAGAGAAGATAGGGGTCAAGAATATAGAGCCTGAATTCTATAAGATCGCCTTAATCAACGGGCTCAAGGAGGGGCCATTGAAATTTGAAGTAACCACAAAAGATCCTGCCACATTTCAAGAACTAATCGCCTTGGCCAATACCTTCATCGAAGAAGAGAATGCTAACCCTAAATATGTGTCCAACTTGACGGCAAAGGCAGAAAGAAGAGACACAACAGACTCCTCTGCAGCCCGTAGAGCATCTGGACGTCCTCTACCAGAATATCAGCCCCTGACGCATAGGGAAGGAATTTCCGACACAAGCGACCCTACCAAGGCCATCAACAGTTTCATGATCAGAAACTACCATTGGTCACCGTCCCCGCTCCTGTCGATCCTCGGATCTTACCTGTCCTTCAAATCCGAGATAGTTTCTCTTCAGAAGATCAGCAAAGCAACGGTCGAATGGAAGAGCTCGTCGATATGGGCCTGTTAGTAGATGAGGTTTTCCAGATCCTACAGAAAAAGACTGAGTTCAAAAAAGAATTCCAAAAAGAAGTGGGAAATACTCAAAACTCAGACCTTTTCTAGGCATTCCATAAGGACAAGGGGCATTCAATAGAGGATTGCAGAGCTCTTCGACAGCTCGTGGAGCGGCTACTTGCTGCATGAAAAATGAAGGGCCTTGGTGTACAAGAAGCTCCAGCAAAACCATCAACCTCTAAGGGCAAAGAGGTGGCCGAAGTGTTTTGGGAGAATAAGGGCATTGAGGAGGCAGGATACCTTGGTGACATCAGAATCAGAGAACGCGTCGATGGAGGAGACATGGGCGCTCTTGGCAACCTCTTCTGTATCCATGGAGGAGCGGGAGCAAAGTCAAGCAGGAAGTCTTCCTCTGCAACAATCTCTCGGCATGAGGTGGCCATGAATTATATAGCCCCGTCAAGGGAAATCATTACTTTTGGCCCAGAGTATCTCCCAAAGACGACCAACTCCTTCAACGACGATGTTATGATTAGAGTAATTATTGAGGACTACACGGTCATGAGAATTTTGGTTGATATTGGTAGCTCGGTGAAGCTTATATTCAAGAATGCCTATGAGGCACTGAGATCTGGAAATCCTTTGCTATCCACCGAAGGGCCACTTTACAGCTTCACTGGTGAGAGAAAAGAGTTGAAGGGAGTTTTACTCTCTCAGTAACACTTGGGGGAATAACCAACCATATTTCATTCGTGGTAGTTGATGCATCAAGCAGCTACGGCCCCATCTTCGTAAGGCCACTTCTTGACGAATATTGGGCAGTGGTTTCCACCTATCACTTGACAGTCAAGTTTGTAGTAGGGAGCAAGTAGTATCGGGTCAGGAGAGACTGAAGGGAAGCCCGGGAATGCTATGTCAGAATGATAAACATGATCGAGCAGGTCCATCCTCAGGTACCTTTAGTTGTCATCTTTGAAGAACCCCCACCCAGAAGAGATCAGAGATCAGTAGAAAATCTAGGAAGGAGTTCACCTAGAGTATGCCCATGCAACCCAAGGAGTTTTGATTGACGAAGATGAAGAAAAGAAACTTCTATCAACTCGGAGCTTCCCGAGGAAGAAAAGGCGGAGTTGATTGCTTGCTTACTGAAGAACCTGGATGTCTTCGCCTGGGCAGCGAAGGACATGCCAGGAGTATTGTTGGGTACATTTGAAAATGTGTACCTGATTTGAAGAAGCCTCACCTTACTCAATGATATGCATCAAGGTGTATTTGATGTTGTTTTGAGTTTATATATGCAGGTTAAGAAAATGTAAGAATGAAGGAAAAAGTTTCTAAGTCCATATGTCGACACCAGAAGAAGCTCTGTCGACACTTATGAAGGCTTGCGTCGACACTGGAGAAAAGCTGTGTCGATACTTGGAGTTAATTGTGTCGACACTTGGAAAGGCTGTGTCGACAGCAGAAGAAACTATGTCGGCATACAGAGGCAGTGTCGACTAACAGAGAAGCATAGTCGACATCAATTGTGTCGACACATAGAGGCAGTGTCGACACACAAAGAAAGTTTAGTCGACATCAACTGTGTCGACACACAGAAGCTTAGTCGACATCAATTGTGTCGACACACAGAGGCAGTGTCGACACATAGAAGACCTTATCGACATCAACTGTATCGACACACGGGACTTGTGTCGACACATGGCAGAATTTCAACAAAGTAAATTTGTATGAAGAAAAGAAGTGACTGTGTCGACACCACAGAACTAGTGTCGACACAATCTACTGAAGCTGTGTCGAGAAGCAGTATCAACAACAAAGGAGATGTGTCAACACCACCAAAGCTTGTGTCGACACTTAGTCTACTTGTGTCGACACTTAGTCTACTTATGTCGACACATTAAGAAGTTCAGTCTCGACACTTTGCTGATAGAGATAGAGTTTCACGAAGTGACTGGATGACTTGACAGCTGTCATTACCAACCGGTCTACTGCAACTGTCAGAGCTGTCAGAAATTTGTTAGAAACCGGATCAGCCGGTTACCATGGAGAAAGTTTATATAAAGGCATTCTCCTTCAACAGATGATGATGATTGAAGATAGAAGAAAAATACTGATACAGATATTGAATAAAAGAAGTTGGAGAGAGAGAGCTCCATCTATTGAAGTGCAGTTGCTGAATCAGGCTGCCAAGAAGGATTCAGATTGAGATCTGAATTTCAAGAAAGAAGCTGATTGAAGATCAACTTCAAAGGAGTTCAACCCTACTGAGTTCAGATTCAATAAGCTTTGAAGAATGCTAAGAGTGGTTGTTCTCTGCCATCAGATTCTTCCAAGAACTGATCAAGAAGCCATCCATCCATTCTCTCTCTACTAGGGTGGTGGTATATTATATGCTTAAATAAATTTTCTGTAGGATCTTTATAAGATCTGTGTTGTAATCCTGTGTTTATAAAGGCTGAGTTGTAGGAGATTTAGATCTCTGAGTGGTAGGGCTGTGAGCCTGAGTTGTAGGAGATTGTTATCTCTGAGTTATAGGCCTTGTTGAAGGCTGAGGTAGGGCAGATTGCCTGAGCTGTAGGAGTGTGGACTCACTCTGAGTTGTAGGAGTCTTGTTGGGTTCTGAGCTGTAAGATCTGAGGATCTGAGGTGAAGAGAAGAAGTTAGGCCGAATCTAGCACACTGCTAGATATGCGAAGGGGGAAAGTGGATGTACCCAGACCTTGGGGAACCACTATAAAAACTATGTGCACTCTGTGATTGAATGATTCTGTGAATTCTCTGCTGTGTTACCTGTAGAATTATCTATTACAGATTAATTAACTGAATAGATATTCTGCTTTAGAAGAAAAAGGAATTACACCTATTCACCCCCCCTAGGTGGTTAGGCACTAATTCTTTCAAGTGGTATCAGAGGGTGGTTACTCAACGATATACTTAACAGTCTGAGTGGGATCTGTAAGGCAGAATTGAGATCAAGAAAATGGGTTCAGGAGAAAACCATAAAGAACATGGTGCAATGAAATTGCCTATTTGCAGGAAGGAGATATTTGGAATATGGAAGGAAAGGGTCAGATTATTTATGGAGGCATCTAATCATAGAATTTACATAACAGTTAAGGAAGGACCATATGTTCCTATGAAGATTTCTATTTTTGATGCCAATCAAAGAATTCCAAAGGATTTTTCAGAGATGACTAAAGATGAGATCATCTTGGCAACTATGGATAAAAGAGCCCAGAACATTATAGTAAGTGCCATTAATAATTCAACATTCCAAAATCTAATCCACTGCAAAACCTCCAAAGAGATGTGGGACACATTGATTGTCTACATGGAGGGTTCTGAAGAGGTTAGACAAGATAGAAAATCTATGCTTAATCAAGAATATGAGAGTTTCAGACAAACCAAGTCTGAAAGTATTACTGAATGTTCTGAAAGTATTACTAAATGTTATAAGAAGTTCTATAGGATTGTCAATGAACTTTATGTCTTATGGAAGAGTTTTCAGTACTTATGAGTTAAATTATAAATTCCTTAGGTCTTTGACTAAGGATTGGGATACAAAAATCTGTTCCATAAGGGAAGTGGTCAGACTGGCTGAGATTTCTCCTCCA
This sequence comes from Platanthera guangdongensis, assembly GCA_039583875.1. Lineage (NCBI taxonomy): Eukaryota > Viridiplantae > Streptophyta > Magnoliopsida > Asparagales > Orchidaceae > Platanthera > Platanthera guangdongensis. The sequence continues at coordinate 105,331,072 of CM077166.1, forward strand.
ACACTGTTTGGAAAATTGCTATCATATGAGATGCAGCTGTTGGCCAGAAAAGAGGAAGAGAAACATACAGAGGTTGACTCTAAAGAAAAGTCAGTGGCCTTCAAGGTTGAAGCCACAAGGAAGAATAGGAGAATGTCTCCATCTTCTCCTAAGAGAGATGCAGTGGATTCAGAAAATTCAGATAATCCTAGTTCAAACAGCAGCAATTCAGATGAAGACTTTGCAGCATTTACAAGGCAGTTCCAGAGATTCTTGAAGAAGAAACAGTGGAAATCTAAGCCTTCTACATCTCAGTCCAAGGATGATTATTATCAGATGAGGAAATCATCCAGGAAGGACAGGAATGGGACAAATCCTAGCAAGTCAACAACATACAAGATTATATGCTATTGCTGCAACAAAGCTGGAAATGTTGTGGCTGACTGTCTAGACAAGAGGAAGGAGTCTGCTATTAAAAAGAAGTCTCAGTATAAGAGTAAGAAGGAGAAATCCTTGGTTGCTGAGAAAGATAAAAGTTTGACAGATCAATCAACTTCAGAGTCTGAATCTGAGGCTGAGGCATGTATTGGTTTGTTCGCAGAAGAAGAGGATGAGTTCATGAAATTACTTGACTCTATCTATGAGCAGGAAGACCATCAGTGCAAAGGACTTATGGCTGTATCAGAAGAAGACAAGTGTCAGGATCAGCCTGGCCCTAGTAAGGTAAAATATGTATCTGTAGATTCTGATTACTTCACTGGGTCAGAATCAGATGCATATCTATCAAGAGATGAAGATGGGTCTGATTCTGAAGGAGATATTCATCAGCTGATAGATGAATATGGAGATTTATTACAGGCACTTAAGAGAAGTAAAAACCTGGCCAAAAATCAGGCTAAGGAAATTGCAGCTCTTAATTTGGCTGCATCTGATTCAGAGAAGTTGCTGGATCAAAAGATGAATGAGATTGCCAAATTGAAGAACATAATTGTTATTCAAATGGGAACAATCACTTTCAAAAATGATCAGATTAAAAGTCTAGAAAATAGACTTCATTAAGAGAAGGAGATTGTGGCTAGTTTTTCTAAGCCAAAATCTGTTTTACCCTTGATTGATGAGTTTGTGTCTCAAAAGGGTAAGGCAAGAATAGGATTTAAGAAAACTGCATGGGCTGCACAGTCCAATAAGAAAGGCAAAGCCCCAGTACAAAATAAAATACCTGCTGTAAACAATACATCTAAGGTTATACCTAAAAAGAGGTATAATAAGTTTGAGTGTTGGTGCTGTGGTAAGATAGGTCATTATGCCTTAGACTGTTGGCACAATACCAGTATCAATGAGAGTAGCAGTCTGCCTGTTAGAAAAGCTGCAGGCAGATTTGTTAAGTTTCAGACTAACTTGAACCAAGGACCCAAAAGTTATTTGGGTTTTAAGGTTAAGTAAACTTTGTTGCAGGTGAGTCCAAGTTGTGATGCCCCTATATGGTACTAGGACAGTGGATGTTCCAGGAATATGACTGGAATAAGTGGATTGCTGAAGGACTAATCACCTATGCTGAATGGGCCTAAAGTAATCTTTGGTTGTTCTGAAAAGGGAGTCATCAAAGGTTTTGGTAACATTTCTAACCACTCTATTACAATCACTCAAGTGGCCTATGTAAAGGGTTTGAAACATAACCTAATAAGCATAAGCCACCTGAGTGATCTAGGATATGACATTTCATTTGTCAAGAATGGGTGTCATATCAAGAGGTCAAGTGATCAAAAAGTCATATTGATTGGATATAGAAAAAGAAATGTATATTGCCTAGACTTTGTGTCTGAGAATAAAAATTCTCCTATCTGTCTTGTGGCTGATGAGAAAGTCTCTCATTGTGTCAAATGGCACAAGAGGCTAGCTCATCTTAACTACAAGACCATTGGCCAACTCTTTAGCAAAGAGTTCGTGAGGAATGGTCCTCAAGTTAAGTGTTATAAGAATGGAATATGTTCAGCTTGTCAAAAAGGCAAGCAAACTAGATCCTCCTTTCATAGCCTTGAAACTAAGGATTCAGTGAGGTGCTTGTACCTCTTACATATGAATTTATTTGGTCCTATGCCAGTTCAGAGCCTAGGTAGGAAGGTCTACACTTTTGTGGTTGTAGATGACTATTCTAGATTCTCATGGGTATTCTTTCTGACACAGAAATCTAAGACCCCAAAGGTCTTCTACAATTTTGTCAAACAAATTCAGAATGAATTAAATAGTTCAGTGGTCAAAATTAGAAGTGACCATGGAACTGAATTCCAATCTGAAAGTATGACAAGGCTGTGTGAATAATTTAGGATTCTTTAGGAATTCTCCTCACCTAGAACACCTCAGCAAAATGGCATTGCTAAGAGAAAGAATAGGACATTGATTGAGGCTGGAAGAACACTATTGAGTGATACTTCTCTCCCAGAATATTTCTGGGCTGATGTAGTAAACACTGCATGTCATGTGCTAAATAGGGCTTCTATCACCAAAAGCCACAAAATGACATCCTATATGGTTGTGAATGGAAGAAAAGCAAACTTATCCTATTTTAGGATCTTTGGTTGCAAATGCTATGTGCTTAATAATGGCAAATCTCACCTAACTAAGTTTGCTGCCAAATCCCAAGATGAGATATTTGTTGGGTACAACAACAATAGTAAGGCTTATATGGTCTACAATTTGGCTACTCAAGTTGTAGTAGAGTCAGTTCATGTCATCTTTGATGAAACTAGACCTATTAACTGTGAGTTGCCAAGTAGTTCTTGTAATTCTCTAGGTATACAGCAGAAGATGGACCAGCTTACTATCAGAGAAGTTCCAACTACAAAGCAGGATGTGGAAAATGGTAGTTGTTGTCCAGGGGGAGTACAAGACACTCAAGATGCTGATGAAGACCATGAGGTGCAGCATGAAGAAGAGATTGAAGAAGATCAAACTGCTGATAGAGTACCTCCAGCAGTTAGACAGTTGAAGGATCAACCTGTACACCAGATCATTGGTGATCCTAGACAAGGAGTACAAACAAATAGCAGAAACTTGAACACAGTTCTTTGCTCTAGCTTCTTATCTCAAGTGCAACCCAAGAGATTTGAAGAAGAAATTCAAGACCCTCACTGGATTGAAGCTATGTAGGAGGAGTTAAGTCAATTCAGAAGGTGCAAGGTCTGGGATTTGGTTCCAAAACCAAAGGGCCATAATGTCATAGGGACAAAGTGGATTTATAGAAACAAGCTTGATGAGAGTGGGATCATAGTGAAGAATAAGGCAAGACAAGTTGCCAAAGGATACAGACAGGAGGAGGGCATAGACTTTGATTAGACTTTTGCCCCAGTGGCAAGGCTGGAAGCTATCAGGCTATTTCTAGCCTATGCAGCATATCAAAGCTTCAAAGTGTTCCAGATGAATGTTAAGTCTGGCTTCTTAAATGGAGACTTAAAAGAGGAGGTCTATGTAGAGAAGCCCTCAGGTTTTGTTAATCTACTTAATCCTGCTTATGTTTATAGACTTAGGAAAGCTTTGTATGGGTTGAAACAAGCCCCAAGGGCTTGGTATGAAACCCTATCTACTTTCCTCATTGAGAACAAATTCTCAAGGGGAAAAATAGATAAGACTCTATTCCTTAGGGAATCCAAAGGAAAGATAATCGTAGTCTAAATATATGTTGATGACATAATATTTGGTTTTACTGAAAGTAACCTTTGTAGAAAGTTTGCAAAACTTATGTAAGGGAAATTTGAAATGAGCAGTATGGGAGAACTTAAGTTTTTTTTGGGTCTCCAAGTAAGATAGACTGAAGATGGATTGTCCATATCCCAGTCTAAGTTCACCCTGGAGTTAATTAAGAACTATGTTATGGAGTAATCCACTACCATGAGAACTCCTATGGGGACAAGTGTATCTCTTAGCAAAGATGATGCAGGGAAACCTGTAGATGAAACTTTGTAAAGAGGAATAGTTGGCTCCATCCTATATCTGACTGCTAGTAGATCAGATATCATGTATGCTACATGTGTCTATGCTAGGTAACAATCCTGCCCTAAAGAATCTCATCTTATTGCTGTCAAAAGGATTTTGAGATATCGTAAGGGCACACCTAATCTAGGCCTTTGGTATCCTAGGAATAAAGATTTTTTACTAATGGGCTATTCAGATGCAGACTTTGCAGGTTGCAAAGTAGATAAGAAAAGTACTACAGGCACCTGTCAATTTCTAGGGGAAGACTGGTGTCTTGGAGCTGTAAGAAGCAGACCAGTGTGGCAATTTCCACAGCTGAGTCTGAGTATGTTACTGTAGGAAGTTGTTGCGCACAACTATTGTGGATACAGCATCAGTTAGAAGACTATGGTATTCAGGTAAGTAGAACTCCATTATTATGTGACTCTACTAGTGCTATTTCTATTGCTCATAATCATGTTTCTCATAGTAGAACAATGCATATAGAAATAAGATACCATTTTCTTAGAGACCATGTAGAGAAAGAAGATATCTCTTTAGAATTTATTAATACTGATTTACAACTAGCTGACATGTTTACTAAGCCTTTAGATGAAACTAAATTCAACAATTTCAAAATTGAAATAGGTATGTTGAACATACATTAGTTTACAAAATTGGGCTAAGTAAAATTGTGTCGACATCAGAAGTTGTCTGTGTCGACACATAGTAGTTGGTGTCGACATTCCAAGAAAGTGGTGTCGACATATAGTAGTTGGTGTCGACATTCCAGGAAATTAGTGTCCACACATCTAGAGAATCAGTGTCGAAACTTCAGAGAAGTAGTGTCGACACATCCAGAAGTGTTGTCGACACTTAGAGTAAACACGTAGATTTGTCGACCTCAGATCGTCGAACTCGACAAAGTCAAATAGAATTGATGTCGAGTCATTAGAAGTCTGTGTCGACACTTTTCAACAGTGTCGACACATTTAGAGGATGTTGACGCGACTTTTGACCTTCATTACTTAGAAAGGTATAAATAGGTCAACAACATATTCTGTCGACAAACTCTCCATATTTTCGAGACCAAAACCCTGTGTCGACAACTTCTCTCTTCTCAATCCAAGCTTTCACTCAACCTTAATGGCTCCAAAGCTAGAAGATAGTGTCAATGAAGGCTATGAGCTGGTACGCAACGCCTTTGATCATGCGGAACCTGAAAATAAAGCAGTAGTAACCCTAATTGCTGAAAATGGGTTGGAATTTCTGGTATCTGAACCGACAAAGATTTGGAAGAAAGAAATACTAGATTTCTATGGCGCAACTACTTTGGATTCTACAGGACTTAAGATCAAGTCTACAGTTCAAGGAACTAAGGTTAAACTTACTTTGAAGAGCTTAAGGAAAACTCTTCAACTTCCAAGAACTCAAGAAGAAGAAGTACCTTCATCCAAGACTAGGGAAGTACTTCAATGGTGTGGATTGGATCCCACCTTGAAGATTGGATTAGCAATGAATAGAAAAGGAATGAACTTACAAGGCAAATTTCTTTCAGAAATAGTTGGCAAAGTCATTCTCTGCAAGCCAGGGGGCATGATAGGATTTCTGCCTATATGTTCAGCCTGATTACCATGATTATCTACAAACTAAACACTGATTGGTCAGCAGTAATATTTGAAGAGATTAAGGAAAGTATTAAAAAACCAAATCTGGGAAGGATTATGAGTCTCTACTTGGCTGGAATAATTCCAGAAGTAATGACATAGACTGCTGGTTCAAAGATCAACCATATGAGAAGAATAGACATAAGGATCATCTCCAGATGGGATAGGGTCCTAACAAAGGATATGCCTAATGAAGAGAGGCAAGAGCTTCCTGAAAAATCACCTGCACAGGATATTACATAGAGTACTCAAGTGTAGGGGGAGCCTCAACTTGAGGAAGAGCCAACCCACTTGGAAAGTGAAATGGCTTCACAGACTATACTTGAGGTAATTCAAGAAATTAATCAATCAATTTTCATTAATAAAAATGAAACACTAATTGTGTCTTTGGATGATGCTGACCAGAACACACAACTAAACAGTCAAGCACAGGATGTTATCATGGAGGATACATCTGCTGCTGTTAATGCTCCTGAGTTGGTGGTCCCTCAAGTCCCTACTCAACAAGAGTTTACTCTTGATGAGTTGTTTCCCGATATAGTACAGGCAAGAACTGAGGGGTAGCATCCTGAATTTGAGGGGGAAAAAGAAGACTTTGAGGGGGGAGCAAATCAACATTTAAGGGGGAGCAAATCAACATTGAGGAGGAGCAAGTGAGTACTGTGGGGGAGGAGTAAGGGACTCAGGAGGAGCTACCTAGGACTGTACAGGAATTGCCTCCTATTCCAAAGGATAGAGTTGATATACCCAGTACCACAGCTTCTAAAGAGGAAGCAGAAATTCAAGCTAAGAAAAGAAAGCTAATGGTATTCAAAAGAAGAAGCTAGAGTTATAAGAGGGCATTACAAACTACTCCACAATCTGCCCCAGCTACTGATTATAGCTCCTTATTAGTCTCATTGCAGTTAAAGTTAGATGAACAAAGGATTGCCATGGAGAAATATATGGATGAGACCCATAAAGATCTACAACTCTCCTTGGCTACAGATATAAAATCAATAAGATTTGAAGTTAATCAGAATAAGAAGGAGATGACAGATTGCTTTCACAAAGGAGGCAATGCTGTGGTTTTCCTAGAAACACATCAAGAGAAAATCAAGACTCAAGTTGATGATATAGCTCTTAAACAAGGCTATGTTCTAGAGAATCAACTTAGAATGAATGATAATCTGACAGAATCACATAATGTGATTGTTACAAAAATGAAGAATATTGCAACTGCCCAGACTGAAGCAAGGACTAATGCTACGGCAGATTTTGACAAGCAATTACAAGAAGGACTAGCTGCTGTCCAAACATCTATTAAGGATTCTCAAAAGACTATTTCTACAGAGCTACTGAAGTTAAAGTCTATTTATAAAGATGGTGTAAATTTTCTTGATGAACAAATCAGATTTCAAAAAGATGACCTCAGGGATCATGTTGCAAGAGAAGTCATAAAGGGGGAGAGAGTGTTAGTCAAAGCTGTCTCTGATCATGCTAAATGGATCTCAAATAGCATCAGAGCCACCCTTGGATATCCACCCCTCTATGATGATGATAATGTGGCTGAGTCCGGTATACACCATACCTATTTTGGAGGTGACCAACCTGAAGTTGCTCAAGTTATTTACCCTCCAGTAGATTTTGAAATGATTCACCAAGAAGTACAGTCAATGTATAGCCCTCCAGAAGGAGCTCAAAATATTATCCTTGAGAAAGTAGACATGCCAGTGTCAGAGGCAGTTTTGAGCAAAGAACAAGAAGCTCTATTGTCTAAGAAAAGATTCAGAGAATAGGCTGAGTTGAAGCCTGATTTTGAGCAGTGGAGTCCAACATCCAGGAATATTATACTGACTGATTGGAAAGCTGTAAAGGACAAGACCCATGATAGGGGCAAATGGTACTCTGCACAAGAATGGCAAAAGTATGAAGCCAGGCAGGAATCCATTATTCAATATAGAAGAAAGGCAAAAACTAGGAAGCTACCTCCTAATGCTCAGGAGACTATCAAATATTTCCCAAAGCCCTTTTACTACTTTGAAAGGCAAAGAATAAGGGCTGAAGAGCAAAATAAGAAAGATCTAAAGGGCAAGAAGCCAGCTGATGATACTGATGCTCCAGTACAAGCCAAGATCCAATCAGGCAAAGGCATAATTATCAAGGTGCCAGATCAGCTTTAGATTAGATTTACTTGATTTTAAAACTTTGTAAACTTTAGTGTTTTAAAATCTATGTAAACTATTATTAAAGAAACTTTTGAAGTTGAAACAAAATAATGTTTAATGCTCATTATGTTAGCATTATTATTCTGTGATGACTTGTTATGTATGTTTTATTTAGAAGATACCCTGTCATATATTGGTTTGTACATCATAATATGTGTTTGTTATGAATGGTGTATATCATTGACTAAGGGTTATGACTTCTCCAAATAGGCGGAGATTGTTGGGTACATTGGAAAATATGTACCTGATTTGAAGAAGCCTCACCTTACTCAATGATATGCATCAAGGTGTATTTGATGTTGTTTTGAGTTTATATGTGCAGGTTAAGAAAATGCAAGAATGCAGGAAAAAGTTTCTAAGTCCATATGTCGACACCAGAAGAAGCTGTGTCGACACTTATGAAGGATTGTGTCGACACTGGAGAAAAGGTGTGCGTCACTTGGAGTTAATTGTGTCGATACTTGGAAAGGCTGTGTCGACACCAGAATAAACTATGTCGACATACATAGGCAGTGTCGACACAGAGAGAAGCATAGTTGATATCAATTGTGTCGACACATAGAGGCAGTGTCTACACAGAGAGAAAGTTTACTCGACATCAACTGTGTCGACACACAGAGGCAGTGTCGACACACAGAAGCTTAGTTGACATCAATTGTGTCGACACAAAGAGGCAGTGTCGACACACAGAAGATCTTGTCGACATCAACTGTGTCGACACACAGGACTTGTGTCGACACATGGCAGAATTTCAACAAAGTAAATTTGTATGAAGAAAAGAAGTGAATGTGTCGACACCACAGAACTAGTGTCGACACAATCTACAGAAGCTGTGTCGAGAAGCAGTATCAACAACAAAGGAGCTGTGTTAACACCACCGAGGCTTGTGTCGACACTTAGTCTACTTGTGTCGACACTTAGTCTACTTATGTCGACACATGAAGAAGTTCAGTCTCAACACTTTGCTAACAGAGACAGAGTTTCAAGAAGTGACTGGATGACTTGATAGCTGCCATTACCAACCGGTCTACAGTAACTGTCAGAGCTGTCAGAAGTTTGTTAGAAATCGGATCAGCCGGTTACCATGGAGAAAGTCTATATAAAGGCATTCTCCTTCAATAGATGATGATGATTGAAGATAGAAGAAAAATACTGATATAGATATCGAATAAAAGAAGTTGAAGAGAGAGAGCTCCATCTATTGAAGTGCAGTTGCTGAACCAAACTACCAAGAAGGATTCAGATTGAGATCTGAATTTCAAGAAAGAAGCTGATTGAAGATCAACTTCAAAGAAGTTCAACCCTACTGAGTTCAGATTCAATAAGCTTTGAAGAAATCTAAGAGTGGTTGTTCTCTGCCATCAGATTCTTCCAAGAACTGATCAAGAAGTCATCCATCCATTCCCTCTCTACTAGGGTGGTGGTATATTACAAACTTAAATCAATTTTCTGTATGATCTTTATAAGATCTGTGTATTAAGCCTGTGTTTATAAAGGCTGAGTTGTAGGAGATATAGATCTCTGAGTGGTAGGGCTGTGAGCCTGAGTTGTAGGAGATTGTTATCTCTGAGTTGTAGGCCTTGTTGAAGGCTGAGGTAGGGCAGTTTGTCTGAGCTGTAGGAGTGTGGACTCACTCTGAGTTGTAGGAGCCTTGTTGGGTTCTGAGCTGTAAGATCTGAGAATCTGAGATGAAGAGAAGAAGTTAGGCCGAATCTAGCACACTGCTAGATAGGCGAAGGGGGAAATTGGATGTACCTAGACCTTGGGGAACCACTATAAAAACTGTGTGCACTCTGTGATTGAATGCTTCTGTGAATTCTGTGCTGTGTTAGCTGTAGAATTAGTTGTTACAGATTAATTAACTGAATAGATATTCTGCTTTAGAAGAAAAAGGAATTACACCTATTCACCTCCCCCCTTCTAGGTGGTTAGGCACTAATTTTTTCAAGTATATCCTAATGTCGCTTGTCACAACCTCAATATTGCTCCAGACTTCAAGCTTGTGCAACAGAGGAAGAGGGAAGTGGCAACGAAGCTAGCTGAGCCTATCAAGGAGGAGGTCACCAAGACCCTCAAGGCTAAATTCATTCGAGAAATTCAATACACTGACTGGGTGTAGAATGTTGTAAGGTTGAAAAAGCCAGGAGGGAAATGGCGTATGTGTGCTGACTTTACTAAGTTGAATAAAGCGTGTCTCAAAGATTGTTATCCCTTGCCTCAAATAGACGCTTTAGTAGATTGTGTGGTTGGATATCCTTTTATGAGTTTCTTAGATGCATTCTCTGGGTATCACTAGATTAGAATGCATAAGCCAAACATTCCTCTTACGTCATTCATCACAAACGACGACTGCTAAAACTATATTGTTATGCCTTTCAGGCTGAAAAACGCAGGCACCACTTATCAACGCATGATGGATTTTGTTTTTGAAGAACAAAAAGGAAGAGATTTTGAAGTATATGTCGATGACCTCCTCATTAAAACTAAAACCTTTGCATTTCACCTACAAGACCTCGCAGAGACATTCGCAACTCTGTCGAGGTATAACATGAAGTTAAACCCATTAAAATGCATCTTTGGATCAAATAAAGGAAAATTTCTCGGCCATTTCCTCACACCTGAAGGGCTTGCCCCTAACCTAAATAAAGTAAAATCAGTCCTCAATATGCCACCACCTTGCTCCCCTAAGGAGGATAAGCAAATGGGAGCAAGGCTAGCCGACCTTAGAAAGTATATTTCTATAGCGGGAGATAAAAGTGCTTTGTTTTCAATACTCTTCGAGGGGGATCTAAATTCGAATGGACCGAAGAGTGCAAGAAAGCTTTTAGGCAACTTAAAAAATAGGTCACCTCAACTCCTTTGCTTCAAAGTCCTCGGGATGTAGAAATGTTCTACATCTACCTAGGAGTCGGGTCGTAGGCAATAAGCTCAGTCCTTGTTTGAGTGGAAGGAAAAAAGCAGTACCTAGTATATTATGTAAGCCATATACTAAAGAGTGAAGAAACCGGGTATACGATTCTCAAAAAGATCGCATTAACACTAGTAATATCTGCCCGAAGACTTCGACTATAATTCCAAGCACACACAATCCAGGTGATTACTGATCAGCTATTGAAAAGCATCCTAGAGAAACCAGAGCACTCGGGAAGACTGGCCAGGTGGGCAATTGAACTTAGTGAGATTGAAATCTCATATGTACCCAGGATGGCTATCAAAGCACAGGTATTGGCAGATTTCTTGATAGACACAAATGAATCCAATACTAGATAGGCCGATCAATCTCCATTGGCATGAATAATCTACGTAGATGGGGATTCAGGCAGAAACTCCTAAGGAGCAGGAGTGGTTCTCATTAACCCCAACAGAGTCAAACTACAACAAGACTTAAAGTTTTCCTTTCGAACCACAAATAACCAAGCAAAGTGCGAGGCACTCTTGGAAGTACTTTGGTTTGCAAAGGAGTTGGGAATAGATCATGCGCATGTCAAAACTGATTCTTTAGTGATGGTATCACAAGTACTTGGAAACATTAAAACTAAAGTGCCCACCTTGAAGAAGTATCTAATACTGCGGAAGACAGAGATTGGGAGATTTAAAAGTTTTACTATTGATTATGTCTCGAGACTGCACAATACTGAGGCAGACGAGTTAGCAATGTTTTGTCTTCCATCAGGAGAGACGACTCCAGAGCTTTTTCACCCAGCAATGGATGAAGTGGAGTTGATGTAGGTTGACCAACGACCCTCTTGGATGGATCCATTCGTATCAAATCTCTCGACAGGAGAATTACCTCAAACGCTGAAGGATAAGAGGAGATTTAGAACGAAAGCGACAAATTATAATCTCATCTCCGAAATTATTTACAGAAAATCTTTCCTCTCCACAATGGCAAGGTACGTGTCTAAAGAGGAAATTCCAGTGGTTCTCTGAGAAATTTACTCTGGGGAATGTAGTAGTAATTCAGGGGTAAGAACTTTGGAAAGAAGAATATGTGACAAGGTTATTTCTGGCCCACGATGAGGAAAGACTCAGAATTCTATGCAAAGAAGTGTGCCCAGTGCCAGAAATTTGTCACACTTTAACTCCAGTCATCTCAATAACTTATATCAATCACAACACCCTAGCCTTTCGCAGTTTTGGGAATGGATCTCCACGGACCATTTCCTATGACAAGCGGGCAGTGACATTTTATCCTGGTTATGATTGATTATTTCACCAAATGGATTGAAGCCAAGGCACTGACAAAGATAACAACTCAGGTGATAAAAAACTTTGTCCGGGGAGAGATAATTTGCAGGCATGGGTTTCCGATGGCAATAATTACATATAATGGGTCATAGTTCAACAATGAAGAGATGATAAATTTTTGCAAACAAGTCGGCATAGAGCTACGATTCTCGTCAGTTCATAATACAAAAAAAACGACCAGGTAGAAGCAGCAAATAAGCAGATACACAATTTGCTGAAAAAGAAGGTGCAAAATCTGAGAGGCCGCTGGGCAGAAGAACTCCCTTCAGTTCTATTGACCCTCAGGACGACACCCTCATCAGCTATCGGGGAAACCCCCTTCAAGCTTGCTCATGGCTCAGAAGATCTCATCCCAGTAGAATTTGAAGTTCCGACCCCAAGGGTCCTACTGGCCAGGCAAAGTTGGTAAGAATGGATTGAAATCAACAACAAGAACATGAAACATAGCTTGGACCAGATTGGAGAAATGTGGGACAAAGCCGTAATCAAGCAGGAGGAGGTCAAGCAAAGAGTGGCCAGATATTTTGACAAGAATATCAGGGTCATGCATTTTCTGGTGGGAGACCTTGTTCTGAAGAAGGTAGAGGCAGCCGCGAGAACCGGTTTTGTTGGAAAGCGGAACCCGAACTGTGCCGAACCATTCATCATGAAAAAAGTTCTAAAAAATGGGGCATACTAACTACAAACCAACGACGGGGAAGACATGCTTCATACTTGGAATGGTGATGATTTGAAGCAGTTTTATTCTTGAACAAATATCTTTCTATTTTCTATATTCATTTCAATGATTACATGAATGAGAATTTCCTACTAACATGTTTTCTTGTGAAGCGAACAATCATTTCACCTCCTTATCTGAAATTCAAAATGAAAGATCACTGGATCAAGAGATATCGCCAAGTCCAGCTCAGACCCACCCCCCCCCCCACCCCCACCCCCAGAATCGTTGTCATTAGTGTAACACCACGAGGATCGCGTGTTGCGAGGAGATTTCGCACCGTATAGTGGGAGCTTGTAGATTCTCGTGTGGTGGACTACTATATTTTGGATCACAGCTGGTACCTAACTCCACCTCTGCATTTTTGGAGGGACAGGGTGGTTCTAAGCTCTTTCATGCTTTGTAAGGGACAGCGTGCGATCTTGATGATCTCTTTGTGGAAAGCAATGCCATCACCGAGACCTAACCATAGATCATCCAAGTCTACCCTCGAACACTCTTTGATACTCTCAAATAGTGCAAACAGGTAGACCACAGCCAGTTTGGTCCTTTGAGAAAAGCAATGTGCCCCGCAGCCCAATTGATCAAACCGGTCTGAATCCCAGGCAATGGAGCAGTGTATCCTATTTCTCTAAATTAACTCGTGTCGAAAGCAATGTGCCTCGCGCACCAGCACACTTGTCACTTTAGATGGTGTCCCGCAAAGATGCAATAGGCAGTAGCCAAAGGGCATGTGAATCCAATTGTAAAATTATCTCGAAGAGTATAGGTTCTAAAACATCGTATGGAAAGCAATGCGCCTTACGCACCTGCCCACTTGTCACTTTAGTTGGGTATCCTGCAAGATGTCGTAGCCTGCAGCAAAAGAGCATGCAGATCCAATTACAAAATTAACTCAAAGAATATAGCTTTTGTGACCTCGAGTGGAAAGCACTGCGCATTGCGCACCTGCCCACTTGTCACATTAGTTGGTGATTTATCCTGCAAGGATGCAGCCAGCAACCAAAAAGGATTTTTCTATAGAAAAGCGTGTAATGCATATTGGTATCCGCTCAGTCTGCTAGGTTTTTAATGGATTGATCGCACAGCTTCTATGACACTGTCAGAAAAGCAATGTCTGCCCTGCACGCACCTGCCCGCTCGGTCACCTAAGCCGTGGGTCATTTCTTTAAGTGCAGACGGAATTTTTGTATCCGCATAGCCCTCTTAGTCAGAATCTTAGTTAATGTAGTCGCCATAGTCCAACTCAATTATGGTAGTCGCCACAGTCCGCATAGCTTCAGGACACCAAGGTACTTGGGTGATGTAGTTTACAGTTTTTGTGACCCAGTGAGGAAAGCAATGGGCCCTATGCGCACCTTCCCGCTCGGTCACCTAAATCTGTAACCCATCTTTCTGAGCTCGCAGAGTTTATCTATAATTCTGTCTCAGTTTGCAACATCTACCATCTATGTTTTCTTAGATCGCAAAAGTTTATCATCAGAATCTTAGTTAATAAAATAGCAGACTGGAATTGGTACTCGCGGAAGCCCCCATCAACTTCATGATATTTAATGCATCTTTTGGCGAGCTAGAAAATCAAATTCATATACTACTCAAGATGTTCCAGAAAGCTATAACAATCATTTTCCTAAGTAATATTATATTGGCGAGCTGAAAAATCAATTGGCACGTCCTGAACTATTAATTATCTTGGTTATCTAAGCCGTTTATGCAATCTCTAAGTAGGAGGCCTAGATTCTAAATAATGCGCACTAGTTTCATTTAACTACTGGTGGCGGTCATTTATCATACACATTTCAGACAACATTGAAATACAAGAAATGAACAATGAAAATAACAGAGGACGCAAGCAAATCAAAATATCCTTTATATTTAATAAAGTCAAAATTATAACTTTCAAAAAGCTGGCGGCCACTGAAGCGAGTCCGCCACTTTCTTACAAAAAATAAAAGCAAAATACATCATTTCATTTCGTTGATCTCTCCCGCATCTTTTCCACAGGAGGAGCAGTTGGACTTGAACCATCAATGTTGACGTCGGGAGAGTAGCCCTCCGAGCCGCTTCAGCTATTGTCAGAGATTTCGCTGTCCACGAACTCGCCATGCGAGCTCTCGTCATCGGAGCTAGACGAAGAAGAGTCGGACTCGGCAGACTGGTCTCCTCCCCGCTGGCTTGAACCAGCGTCACCACCGGATTCAACTTTGGCAGCGCCTTCTTCTTCTTCATCTTCTCCTTCCTCTTCAACCTCATCGATCACTGCTTTTCCTTTTGCAGTCCGCTCCAGCACCACGACCTGGTTCTCCATCTCTGGGAAGAGCTAGAGAAAGGGCACTCTTTCCACATTGTCCTTAGCGAAGCCACCTTCGATTAACATCTGGATTGCGATCTCGACTCTTTCCGTCACATAAGGAAACATGGAGTCCCAAAAGCTGCAATTCCTGAGGTCGTATGCGGTCTGCAAAGAAACAAACACAAGTCATGTCACCACAGACTTAATAAGGAGACCGCTGCGAATACATAATTTACCCCCGCCTTCTCCTTCTGAAGATCGACCTTCTTTCCTAACCGCTTGTTCCATTCTTTCAATGATCTCATTCCCTCCTGAAGTTGCTCATTTTACTTGAGCAGGTCCCTTGTAAGGCAGACCAGGAAGTGGCTCTTAACCACACTGTTCGCGTTGGCCTGGGCTGCCAAGAGAGGGAGGTCGGCAGGAGGGATGATCTTCAGGTCGTGCAGATCGCGCTTCCAGTAAAGCGCGGAGATCGCAACATGTGCATGGAGAGATATTCTTGGACTTCTCCAAGAGGAAAGCACGGTGGAGATGCAGACATGCTTGTTTTTCCTATGCCAGTGGATCATCAGGTTTCCTAGTAGGTCTTTCTGGCAATTTCCAAAGCCTTGCATAGAAAAGCTTTCAAAGGAGGAGTAGCCCGCGGTGGGATCCCCCTCCTCTTTTATTTTCCTTGCAATTTCTTGCTTTCTTTCCCTTTGAGTAGTGGTCGGGCCGCTGGGCATTTGAGGTAGATTCTATGGCACCACTAAGACCCCTTGAAAAGGGGAAGAAATTCAAATCAATTTCACTACAGGTTGCAGCGACTACAAAAGTTGGTCGGAAAGCTTACTGTCTTGATGAGCTACATTGTCCAGGCTCGCCAGAAGCGGAATGTAATTCTCTATGTCCAGTCGTGCTCCCGCTAGGAAATCAACAATGGGGACCTCCACCTCATCAAGCTTTACACTTTTGAAGGTGGAGTCCACGCGCTCCTAGGAATGAGTGTGCACAAACCCCAGGTAGCCTTCGAAGATCTTGTAGCTCGAGGTCCAATTATGGATCTTGTTTGGCAGACCCATAACCTTCATTCCTCAGTAGTAGAAGTATATCACGCCCTTATAAGAGCAGCCTCCAGTTGGATTTATCGAGCGGACTGAGAAGATTTTCCTGAAAATTTTTAAGGAGAATGCGATCTTATCTGATCGCAAGTAAGAGATGAAGATATAGATGGCGGCCAGGGTGTTCGACGCGTGCTGGCCAGGAACCATGACGTAGTGTTCAAAAATTTCGGTAATTTCCCACAACAAAGGGAACTTAAACCCGCACTCAAAGTGGTCGATAGGCACTGCGATTGGAGTCATAGTGGACAAGTTAATCCTTTGTTGATCTGCTGGTAGGCGGACATGTACAGCTGAGTCCTCCATATACTTGTTTGCAAAGGACTCAAGGTCGGCCTCAGTCAGCTTGCATTTTTTATGATCAGCAGCATGAAATGTGACCGTGGCATAAGTGTGTGCGTACACCATCTTCTGAGACCGCAGGGACTTCAGCTTCGATTGCATTTCCTACATAGAAGAAACAATAAAGCTTTATTTATAGCAAATGGGGTCTGACAGCTTTTCAGCCAGACTGCACAGCTCCATCAATCAGTCCTCCTAAGCTCATTAAATCAATCAATCAACTTTCAAGTTAAAATAAAAGATCACAGACACAAAATCAAGACCGCCCATCTTGTTGTGTTTCGAGTGTTCCTAAAGCAATTTTCAAGCATATTTCAAATCAAATTAAGCGTACACAACATTAGTCTGCATAGTTCGCATTCAATCCATTACCATGCAAAAAGATTTAAAGTTGTGCAGACTGCAGCATTGTTCAAAAACGAGTGCAATGTCACAGATCACATAAATCACATAACAGTTGAAACAAAGCATTGTTCGAGCACACAAATTATACATCAAATATCAAATTGTTCGCTGAAAACGCCGACATAGAGGCTCTATAGTCAGGTCGCGTAGGCCGTTCCTTCATTTCCCTGCAAAGATGCGCCGCTTGATCACTTCCTTGGTGTACTTCACCATACAACTAGTAGATGAGTCGGTGCATGGTGTTGAAAGTTCTATGCATGTGTGCGGCATCCCCATCTACCCGGCTCATAGGAATCATGGGCTCAATTACCGGCCTCGATACCTCGTCCGTGGCGGGCTGATTTCCTTCTACAGGGGCCGGAGCCTCCGATGGAGCAGCGTGATCTGGCAATCACAGACTCTCCACCGGGAATTCGGCAGCTCGCTTATTCTTTCCTTCCCCCACTAGCGTCAAGTACTTCCCCTTGTAGAAGTGGAAGTCGTCATCAAGCCGCATCCTCTTTTTGTCACTCCACTCAACCGCCACTGAGATGCTGGCGACCTGGTCCTACAGAGCTTTCTCTCGCTCTACTCTCTTCATTAACTCAGCTCGAATAACTTTGATTTCATCTTCAAGCTTTTTCCGCTCTAACACTGCCATGTGGTCCAGGCCGGACTGCTCGCCTTGGGCTAACCACCAAGGGAGATCATGCCAGGTCGCTCTGAAGTAGTTGCATCTGGAGTGGGCACGATCTATCCAATATCAACAGAGCCAGGTGGTGACTTCCGTCCAGCAACAAAGAAAGCAATGTTCATATTCAAATTCAAGTCACGGTGAACTCAAAATGCAAAGATAAAAAAATCAAACTTTGGGCAATCGCCGTGGTGAGATGGAGACTATACAATGCAGACCGCCTTATCTGCTCTGGGTCAAAGACGCTTAGTTGCGTTCTCCATTCGTGATGTACTTTAGCTCTTTTCTCAGCCACCGATCTTGTTTAAGTGACTATGTCATCAGTTTCAGTGATTATCTCTATTGGCCTCAACTTCCGCTGGGGCGACTTATAAAGCCACGAATGCTTAAAGTGCTTAGGCATCAGTTGGAGTTTACCTGACCGCAACAGCTCAGCAGCAGCCCGCAGATCCTCGACTTGCTTCTCCGCAGCGACCTGCTTCGAGGCTGCCTCCACTTTCTCGTTCTGGGCGGCGATCGTTTCCTGCTGTGTGGCGATCTGCTTCCTTAGCTTCTCCTTCTCATCTACTTCAGCTGCAAATGTGGAGGGGTGGTCGCCAATCTTAACACCCAAAATCTCGACTTCAGGCTGTAATACCCTCAACAAGGATTGATTAATGATATCAAGCTGGTCGGTATCTATGGAGTTGAGAATTTCATCAATTGACAAACTGACCATTGAAAGCGAATCACTTCCCGGGATTGGAGCCTCTGGTGTAATGAGGCTGGCCTCTTTAACATCCTTTTCTCGCGGCCTGTGCTATAAGCTTGCAGCCCCAGTCCGCATGAAGATATTCTACACATTTCTAGCCCGCAGCTTCATCTCTACCCGCTTAACAACGGAAGACTTGTCCCTCTTCCTCTTCATCTTTTCAGAGGGGCCTTCTTTCTCAGTCATGTCCGCAATGACCTGCTCTAAGTCCAGCAGACTCTCGTGGACTGCCTCTGGCTTAACAACAACTAAGGCCTCTGAAGACACCTCTTCTCCTTCTCCAGCAGGTCGCTTATCTTTATCCAGATCGACGATAAACTGTTGGGCATCTAATGAGGAAACCCCATTTTCCATGCCTATGCACAACATGAATGTTCCCGAAGCCGACAAGTACACGTCCATGTTCGTTGTGTCCGCGGGATCTGATCAGTAATCTCAGGCGGATTCAGTGCTTGATGGATTTTTAGAATGAGAAGCGTTGGGGTCCGCAGACTTCTCGCTAACAAACTCATCAATTTGGTGGACTGCTTCAACTGATGGCTTATCCCTTCGGGAAGTTTCTCCTGTAGAGTGGACCACTACTCCTGCTCTCTTCGCCACCTTTTTGGTCTTCATTGGTGGCCTGGGCTTCTCATCATTAGAAGTAAGGCTGCCGAAAAAATCTCCTAGCCCTATCATGGCGGCCTGCAATGCGTAGGCTGCAAGAGGTCAGAAGCGACCCGTGACAATGATAGCTTTTGACAAATGTAGAGCATCCAGCGATATTTATAGTGCTTACAACATTAATGAGGGTTGCGGACTCGGCGGTTAAGCTAACATTTTTGAAGTTTCCGAAAACTTAAAAATGTGCGGGGATTATGTTAACCCCAAAGTCCGGAACATATACAAGAAGGTTCCAAGGTCACATACCGATTAAGCAGCAGTGTTGATTCTCCAGTCTGCCCAGATCGTCAAGCCTCAGCATGTTCAGCAAGATCCAGCTCTCTGGTGGCGTACTCAGCCTCCAGTCCGCCCAGGTTGTCCTGGCCTAGAAAATTAGCCCCCCCTGGACTGCCCTGCTTCCCCTTCAGGAGGACTCAAGCATAAGTCCACATAGGTTGCGGACCTCCCGCCAGGATCTTGCCTTACAGCAACATACTAAAGCTCCAGCCCGCAAGCCCAGTCCGCCCCTCTTGCGCGGACTGGCGTGTCTTCTCTTTTTGGTTTACCATCCCCGCTACCCGGTTCTCCTGTCCCCCTAGTAGCCGGTTATTTTAGCTCTGCCCGTTGGGGCAGGCTCCCGAACATAAAAATAGGGGGATGTGGTGCACCCATAGAACGCTGACTCGAGCCTTGGAGCCTACTTGTTAAAGGCTGCGAACTTGAATCTCAGGCTTTGTGGTCTCCAGCTTGCTCTCTTCTCTGTTTTTCCTTTCCTTGTAATTAGTTCTTTGCAATCGAGGAAAGCCTGTCACAATAAAGGCATTCAAACGGCGACGGGCGAAGTCTGGTGTCACAGCAATCAGCGGTCCTGACTAATATTCTTCTCTCATCTGCTAATAAACAGTTACTTGCAGTCTCCCCTACCTCCTTTTCCCTTTGACGGAATTAGAGGGCGCATTTCGTGCATCAACACTCGAGTTATTTTAAAATTTTCCTGATTTCGACTTCTCCTTTGCAGTGATTAGCATGTGTTCGCGAGATCACTTCAGGTACTTGAATTATATTTTAAATTTAGATGCTTTTGACTTCTCCTTTGCAGAGATTATCAGGTGTTCGCGAGTTCACTTTAAGTACTCATGTTATATTTTAAATTTACCTGGTTTTGATTTCTCTTTTAGCAAAGATTAGTACGTGTTCATGTGTTCACTTCAGGTACTCGAGTTAAATTTTAAATTTACCTACTTTTTACCTCTCTTTTTATACAGTAGGTATTTGCGAGTTCACTTCAGGTACTTATGTTATATTTTAAAATTACCTGCTTTTTGACTTCTCTTTTGCGGAGATTAGGAGGTGTTCGCGAGTTCAATTTAGGAACTCATGTTAAATTTAAATTTACCTTCTTTTGAATTTTCCTTGGCAGAGATTACCAGTTGTTCGCAAGTTCACTTCAGGTACTCGGAATATATTTTAAATTTACGTGCTTTTGACTTCTCTTTTGCGGAGATTAGGAGGTGTTCGTGAGTTCAATTCAGGAACTCGCATTTTATTTTAAATTTACCTTGCTTTGACTTGCCTTTGACAGAGATTAGTAGGTGTTTGCAAGTTCACATCAGACACTCATGTTATATTTTAAATTTACCTACTTTTGACTTCTTATTTTGTAAAGATTAGCAGGTGTTTGTGAGTTCACTTCAGGTACTCGTTATTTTTTAAATTTTTGTGCTTTTAACTTCTCCTTTATAGATATTAGCAGTTGTTCGCGAGTTCACCTAAGGTACTCGAATTATATTTTAAATTTACCTTCTTTTGACTTCTCTTTCACAGAGATTAGCTTGTGTTTGTGAGTTCACATCAGTTACTCGTGCTATATTTTAAGTTTTCCTTCTTTTGACTACTCCTTTGCGGAGATTAGTAAGTGCTCGCGAGTTTACATCAGGTAATTCCTTTATATTTTAAATTTACCTTCTTTTAACTTCTGTTTGGCAAAGGGTAGCAGGTTTTCGCGAGTTCACTTCAGGTATTCACGTTATATTTTAAATTTCTCTGCATTTGACTTCTCCTTTGCAGAGATTAGGAGGTATTCGCTAGTTCACTTTAGGTATTCGCGTTATATTTTAATTTTACTTGTCTTTGACTTCTCCTTTGCGGAGATTAGTAGGTGTTCGCGAGGTCACAACAGGTACTCGTGTTATATTTTAGATTTTTTTGCATTTAACTTCTTCTTTCTAGAGATTAGCAGGTGTTCGCATGTTCACACAGCTACTCGCGTTAAATCTTAAGTTTACCTTTTTATGAGTTCTTTTTGGCCGCGATTAGCAGGTGTTCGCGAGTTCACTTCATGCATACGCGTTATCTTTTTAAATTTCCCTCTTTTGACTTCCCTTTTGCAGAGATTAACAGGAGTTCGCGAGTTCAAATCAGGTACTCGGGTTATATTTTAAATTTATAATCTTTTGACTTCTCCTTTGTCGAGATTCGCAGGTTTTCACGATTTCACTTCAGTACTTGTGTTATATTTTAACTTTACCTACTTTTTCACTTCTCTTTTACAGAGATTAGCAAGTGTTTGTGAGTTCAATTCAGGTACGCAAGTTATATTTTAAATTTACCTTCTTTTGACTTCTATTTTGCAAAGATTAACAGGTGTTCGTGAGTTAACTTCCGACACTCGCGTAATATTATAAATTTACCTGTTATTGACTTCTCTTTTGAAGAGATTAGCAGGTATTCATGAGTTCACTTCTGATACTCGCATTATATTATGAATTTACCATATTTTGACTTCTCTTTGGTAGAGATTAACAAGTGTTTGCGATTTCACTTCTGGTTCTCGCATTATAATTTAAATTTACTTGCTTTTGAATTTTGTTTTGTAGAGATTAACAGGTGTTCATCAGTTCACTTTAGGTACTTACACTATATTTTAAATTTACCAGCTTTTGACTTCTCCTTTACGGAGATTATTAGGTATTCGCGGGTTCAATTCAGGTTCTCCCATAATATTTTAAATTTACCTTCTTTTGACTTCTCGTTGGTAAAGATTAACATGTTTTTGCAAGTTCACTTCAGTTATTCATGTTATATTTTTAAGTTACCTGTTTTTGACTTCTCCTTTATAGAGATTAGCAGGTGTTCGTGAGTTCAATTCAGGTACTCGCATTTTATTTTAAATTTACTTGCTTTTGACATCACCTTTCAGAGATTAGTAGGTGTTTGCGAGTTCAATTCAAGTACTCTGGTTATATTTTAAATTTACCTTCTTTTGACTTCTCTTTGTCAGAGATTAGAAGGTGTTCGCGAGCTCACTTCTAGTACTCAGGTTATATTTTAAATTACCTGCTTTTGACTTCTCTTTTATAGAGATAGGCCGGTGTTCGTGCGTTTTGTTTAGGTATGTGTGTTATATTTTAAATTTATCTTCTTTTGACATCTCTTTGACCGAGATTAGCAGGTGTTTGCGAGTTCACTTCAGGTACTTGTGTTATATTTTAACTTTTTCATCTTTTGACTTCTCTTTTGTAGTGATTAGAGGTGTTCGGAACTTCACATCAAGTACTCGCATTATATTTTAATTTTACAGACTTTTGAGTTCTCTTTTTCATAAATTAGAATGTGTTCGCATGTTCACTTAACCTACTCGCATTAAATTTTAAAATTTCCTTTTTTAACTTCTCTTTGCCAGAGAATAGCTGGTGTTCGCGTGTTCACTTCAGGTACTCGCGTTATATTTTAAATTTACCAGATATTGACTTCTCATTTGTAGAGATTAGCTGGTGTTCGAGAGTCCAATTCAGGTATTTGTGTTATATTTTAAATTTACCTACATTTGAATTCTCTTTTACAGTTATAAGAGGTGTTTGTGAGTTCAGATCAGATAATTACATTATATTTTAAATTTTTCTGCTTTTGACTACATTTTTGCAAAGATTTGCTGGTGTTCTTGTGTTCACTTTATCTACTCACGTTAAATTTTAAATTTACCTTTTTTGACTTCTCTTTGACAGAGATTAGAAGGTGTTCGCGAGTTCACTTCAGGTACTTGCGTTATATTTTAAATTGGCACTATTTTGATTCTCTTTTGCAAATATTACGTTGTGTTCACGAGTTCACTTCAGTTACACGCATTAAATTTTTTGTTTAGCTTTTTTGACTTCACTTTGGAAGTGATAAGAAGGTATTCGAGAGTTCACTCGAGGTACTTGCATTATATTTTAAATTTACCTGCTTTTGACTTCTCTTTTGCCAATATTACCTGGAGTTTGAGAGTTCTCTTCAGGAAATCGAGTTATATTATAAATTTACCATCCTTTAACTTCTCTTTGGGAGAGATTAGCAAGTGTTCGCTAGTTCACTTCAGGTACTCGCAATATATTTTCAATTTAACTTTTTTTGGCTTCTCCTTTGCAGAGATTAGCTGGTGTTGGCGAATTCACATCAGGTAAACGCGTTATATTTTAAATTTACCTTCTTTTGACTTCTCTTTGTAAGAGATAGCATATGTTCATGAGTTAATTTCATGTTCTCGCATTATATTTTAAATTTACTTGCTTTGAACTTCTATTTATTACAGATTAGCAGGTGTTCATGAGTTCACTTCAGGTACTTGCATTATAATTTAAATTTACCTATATTTGACTTCTCCTTTATAGAGATTAGTAGGTATTCACTAGTTCAATTCATGTACTCGCATTAAATTTTAAATTTACCTTCTTTTGTCATCTCTTTGGTAGAGAATAGCGGGCTTCGCGATTTCACTTCAGGTATAGCCGTTATATTTTAAATTTAATGCTATTGACTTCTCATTTTCGTAGATTAGCTAGTATTCGCGAGTTCACTTCAGGTATTCAAGTTATATTTTAAATTTGCCTACTTTTAAATTCTCTTTTGCAAGGATAAGAGGTTCTTGTGAGTTCATATCAGATAATCGCGTTATATTTTAAAATTTCCTGCTTTTGACCAGTCTATTGCAAAGATTAGCAGGTGTTCACGTGTTCGCTTTAGCTACTGACGTTAAATTTAAATTTACCTTTTTTTGACTTCTCTTTGGCTAGGATTAGATGGTGTTCGCGAGTTCACTTCAGGTACTCGTGTTATATTTTAAATTTACTTGGTTTTGACTTCTCTTTATCAAAGGTTAGAAGTTCTTGCAAGTTCACTTCAGCAACTCGCGTTAAATTTTAAATTTACCCTTTTTTACTTCTCTTTGAAGAGATAAGCAGGTGTTTGGGAGTTAACTTCAGGTACTTGCATTATATTTAAAATTTACATGCTTTTGACTTCTCTTTTGAAGAGATTAGCAGAAGTTCGCGAGTTCATTTTTGTACTCGAGTTACATTTTAATATTATATTCTTTTGTCTTTTTTGATAGAGATTAGCAAGGGTTCTCGATTTCACTTCAGGTACTTTAATTATATTTTAAATTTAAA
This sequence comes from Platanthera guangdongensis, assembly GCA_039583875.1. Classification (NCBI taxonomy): domain Eukaryota; kingdom Viridiplantae; phylum Streptophyta; class Magnoliopsida; order Asparagales; family Orchidaceae; genus Platanthera; species Platanthera guangdongensis. The sequence continues at coordinate 105,355,471 of CM077166.1, forward strand.
TGTTTTTTGACTTCACCTTTGCAGAGATTAGTAGGTGTTCGCGAGTTCACATCAGGGAATCGTGTTATATTATTAATTTACCTTCTTTTGAATTCTCTTTGGTAGAGAATAACAAGTGTTCGTGAGTTCATTTCAGGTTCTCGTATTATATTTTAAATTTACTTGCTTTTGATTTATTTTTTGTAGAGATTAGTAGGTGTTCATGAGATCACTTCAATTACTAGCATTATATTTCAAATTTACCTGCATTTGACTTCTCCTTTGTAGAGATTAGTAGGTGTTCGCGTGTTCAATTCATGTACTCGAGTTATATTTTAAATTTACATTTTTTTACTTCTCTTGGGAAAGATTAGCAGGTGTTTGTGAGTTCACATCAGGTACTCGTGTTATATTTTAAATTTTCCTTCTTTTAACTTTTCCTTTGTAGATATAAGTAGGTGTTCGTGAGTTTACATCAGGTAATTACATTATATTTTAAATTCACCTTCTTTTGACTTCTCTTTGGCAAAGAGTAGTAGCTTTTCGCGAGTTCACTTCAGGTATTCACATTATATTTTAAATTTCCCTACTTTTGACTTCTCCTTTGTAGTGATTAGCAGGTATTCGCAAGTTCACCTTAGGTATTGGTGTTATATTTTAAATTAACTTGTTTTGACTTCTCATTTACAGAGATTAGTAGGTGTTCGCGAGTTCACATCTAGTACCCGTGTTATATTTTAAATTTATTTGTTTCTTTACTTCTCTTTTACATAGATTAACAGGTGTTCGCGTGTTCACTCAGTTACTCGCGTTAAAGTTTAAATTTACCTTTTTTTGACTTCTCTTTAGTAGAGATTAGTAGGTGTTCACGAGTTTACTTCTGGTACTTGCATTATATTTTAAATTTTCCCGCTTTTGACTTCTCTTTTGAAGAGATTAGCAGGTGTTTGCGAGTACACTTCACCTACTAGCCTAAAATTTCAAATGAACCTTTTTTGACTTCTCTTTGCAAGAGATTTTCAGGTGTTCAAGATTTCACTTCAGGTATATGTGTTATATTTTAAATTTACCCCATTTTGACTTCTCTTTTGCAGTGATTAGCAGGAGTTCGCGAGTTCACATCAGGTACTCACATTATATTTTAAATTTATCTTCTTTTGCCTTCTCTTTTGCAGGGATTAGCAGGTGTTCACGATTTCACTTTAGGTACGCGCGATATACTTTAAAATTTCCTACTTTTGATTTCTCTTTTGAAGAGATTAGTAGGTGTTTGCGAGTTCACTTCAGGTACTCATGTTTTATTATATATTTAGCATATTTTGACTTCTCTTTGGCAGAGATTAATAGGTGTTCGCAACATCACATCTGGTTCTCACGTTATATTTTAATTTTACTTGCTTCTGACTTCTATTTTGTAGAGATTAGCAGGTGTTCACGAGTTCACTTCAGGTACTTATGATATATTTTAAATTAACTAGCTTTTGACTTCTCCTTTATGAAGCTTAGTAGACGTTCACGAGTTCAATTCAGGTTCTCGCATTATATTTTAAATTTACATTCTTTTGACTTCTCGTTGGTAAAGATTAGCAAGTTTTCATAAGTTCACATTAGTTATTCGCATTATATTTTAAATCTATGTGTTTTTGACTTATCCTTTACAGAGATTAACAGGTGTTCATGAGTTCAATTCAGGTACTCAAATTTTATTTTAAATTTACTTAATTTTAACCTCTCCTTTGCAGAGATTAGGAGATATTCGCAAGTTAATTTCAAGTACTCGTGTTATATCTTTAATTTTTCTTCTTTTGACTTCTCTTTGACACTTTTGGTACTCACGTTATATTTTAAATTTACCTATTTTGACTTCTCTTTTGCAGAGATTAGTCGGTGTTTTTGACTTTTCTTTATATACTCGTGTTATATTTTCAATTTAACATCTTTTGACATCTCTTTGACAGAGATTAGCAGGTGTTCGCTTGTTCATTTCATGTACTCTAGTTATTTTTTAAATTTGTTTTCTTTTGACTTCTCTTTTGCAGTGAATAGAGGTGTTCGTGAGTTCACATCAAGTACTCGCCTTATATTTTAATTTTACCTTCTTTTGACTTCTCTCTTGCAGAAGTAGGGGTTCGCGTGTTCACTTCAACAACTCGCATTAAATTTTAATTTTTCCTTTTTTGACTTCTCTTTGCTAGAGATTAGCAGGTATTCGCGAGTTCCATGCAGGTACTCACGTTTTTTTTAAAATTTACCTATTTTTGATTTCTCTTAAATAGAGATTAGCAGGGTTTCGTAAGTTCACTTCAGCTACTCATGTTAAATTTTAAATTTACCTTTTTTTTGACCAGGTCTTCGCAAGTTCACTTCAGGTACATGCATTATATTTTAAATTTACCCGTTATTGACTTCTCATTTGCATATATTAAACCCAAAGTCCGCAACACGTCCAAGGATCCAAGCACATCAGCGGCAGACTCAGATTGGCAGTCTGCCCAAATTGACAGGCGTGAAAAGAGGACTCCATTCTCCATTCCACACAGATCAACAAAGCTCTTCTTCAGCGGACTCGTTTCTGCAGTCCACCCAGCTCAACCTCTAGCGATCGGCTCTGGATCGCCCTGCTCTTTAGGCGGACTCAAAGTTCAGTCCGCTGAGGCCGCGGCCCTCCGGCAGGATCGTGCCTCGCAGTAACAGATGGAAGCATCAGCTCGTGAGCCCAGTCCTCCCCTCTTGTGCGGACTGGCCTGTTTTTTCTTTTTGCTTCCCGACAACGCTGCCCGATTCTCCAGTACCCCGGGCAGCAGTTATTTTATCCTTACCCGTTTGGGCAGGCCCCCTAATCTAAAAATAGGGGGAAGCTGTGCACCCAAAGTATGCTGACTCGAGCCCTGGAGCCTACCTGTTAAAGGCTGTGGACTCAAATCTCAGGCTTTGCTGTCTCTGGCTTGCTCTGCTCTTGCACTTTCCCTTTTCCCAACCCTGCAATCAAATACATTTTCAATCAAAGGAAATATCGTCAGAAGAGAGGCATTCAGGCCGCGACGGGTGACGTCTGGTGTTGTCGTGGCTCGAGGCTCTGCTGTTCTCTTTCTCTCATCCGCTCAGTAGATTACTACTTGTAGTTGCCTTTACCCTTCCATTCGTCGGTGCTCAAACAGTTAGTTGGTGCTGCTCAACTCCCTTTCTCTTTTCGTGCATCAACAGTTAACATGCGACCTTCAGATCAAGTAGTTTTTTAAACCAGCAGACAGAATATCAGACCGCCGAGCCACCCATTTAGATCACTCCAGTTCGCTAGAGGACTAGCTGTGGGAAGCAATCGAACAGTCTCGCTGGGAGGCTGAGCGATATCGCAGGTAGACCGATCAGCGCCTTGATACCATCAGTAAGGCTTTACTTGTGCTGACTCAGCATCTTCAGCCCCAGGCCACAGCAGAGCTTCCAGACAAGCCAGTCCGGCAGACTCCAGTTTTGTAGACTCCAGTCTGCCGGACACCAGGTCGCCGAACTCCTCTTTGGCAATCTCGTGCAGTCAGTGCATCTTCTCAACCTCGTCGAACAGCTCAGCCCGCAGCTCCTCTGCGGACTTAAGGTGAGCAGTTCGCCCCTCTAATGGATTTCTTTAGGGAGGCGGCCAGGGGCACTCCTGCCCGCCAGCTTGATTTAGCAAACCGCTAGTCCGGTCAGCCCGCGGGCCCTCTTGCTCCAGTCCGCCCTTCCTACCATGTTGATTTTGAAACTCCCTCTCCCTTCGTCGATAGAATCCGATGGGAGTCAGCAACCAATAACATCAAAAATCCTCGTCTTCCTCTCTACTCAGGGGAGACTAATCCTGTTTCCCATCTGCAGGCATTCGAGGAGGCTATTACAATGAGATGCCTCTCTGATGCCCTAAAATGCAAACTTTTAGTCACCACTCTCGATGGGCAGGCGAGAGATTGGTTGTATGAGCTGCCTTCAGGCACAATCTCTTCTTTCGCTGAGTTCCACAACGAGCTCTTGCTAAGGTTTGCTACCTCCAAGAAGAGGAAGGATGGACCAGCTGCACTTTTTGATATCAAGCAAAGGGATAACAATTCGGTTGCTCGATTCGTTGATCATTTTCAAAAAGAGATCTAGGGAGTTAGGAATTTGAATCCCGACAATTATAAAGTTTCCTTGATCCATGGCCTCCGGGAAGGCCCCTTGAAGTTCAAAGAAACAACCAAAGCACCAAGCAACTTATCAAGAAATGATTGCCATGGTCAACCGCTTCATCGAAGGCGAGAATGCCAATCCGACATATATTTCATCCTTGACAGCGAAGGATGAAGGAAGGGATGCCGCCAGTTCTTCCTCTACTGTTTATCACACAATAAGCCTCCTCGGCACGACTTCCAGCCTCCTTCTCAAGGGAGGCGAAACTTTTGTCATAACGATTCCATTCATCGGCCATCAACAGTTTCACGATTAGAGACTGCCGTTGGCCGCCACTCCCGCCATACCGCTTCAAGCTCTTCCAATTCAAAAGAATGCCCTGCCTGCTCCAAGGCAGCTTGACAGCAACTCCGTGGTGTAGCTTGCAGATCTGGGACTTGACATTGATGAGGTCCGTCCAGATCCTACAAAGGAGGTCAGACAAAAAGAAGCAAGGACCTCAAAGAGAGTGGAAGCCAAGGAAAAGTGCTCAGTTCTATGAATTCCATACACTTGACTGAAGACTGCAAAGCCCTTCAAAAACTAGTTGAAAGACTGCTTGCCAAGGGAAAGATCAAGGACCTGGGAAAGAAAATCAATTCTTCAAAGTCTTCCACCTCCAAGTGCTTGGAGGTGGCTGAAGTCCACTTGGAATGTGACGAAATTGAAGATTTTGGCCATCTGGGGCCCATCAATATTCAGACTGAATGCTACAATGCACATGATGAGGGAGCCCTACGGCGACTCTTCTACGTACATGATGGAGCAGGGACTGAGTCAACTCGGAAGTCTTCAATCATAAGGGTCTCTCGAGCAGATGTCACATCTTCCACTACCTCTGCTCCATCAAGAGGAGATGTTACTTTTCGTCAAGCCGATTTTCCTAAAACTGCCAAACCATTTGATGACGCTGTTGTGATCAAGGCAGCAATTGAAGATTATATAGTAGACACAATCCTTATTGATTCAGGCAGCTCTATCAATCTTCTATTCAAATCAACTTTCGAGGCCCTGAAGACTGGGAAGCCTTTGCCTTCCACCGAAGGGCCACTCTATGGTTTTTCTGGTGAAAGGAATGAAGTTGAGGGAAGCGTTACTCTGTCAGTGAAGCTGGGAAGAGCAACCAAACTAATTCAGTTTATAGTGGTCGATGCTCCTAGTAGTTATCATGTGATCTTTGGAAGGCCTCTACTCAACAAATATCAAGCAGTGGTCTCAACTTACCACCTTGCATTGCTGATGGCAGAATATGCAGGGTCAGGAGCGACCCAAGGAAAGCACGGGAATGTTATCTTCGGACAGTTAACATGAATGAAATTGTCCCTCCCGTTTTTCCAGCAGCAGCAACAGAAATGTCTTCCAGATCAGAAGTCGTTGTTGATAGAGAAGGAGCTCACCTGGGATCTACCAAGGTGATGAAAGGAGTCCCCTTTGCTGTGGGGGAGGAGAGAAAATGATTGGTGTTAAAACTCCAAAAATTATTTCGAGCACGCGGCGCCCTGGGCGGTTTATTCAGGAAAGCGGGTGATTGGTTTTATTCTGGAAGACAGGGCGCGCGGATTTATTATTTGGATAAAAACTGTTGAAATCGAGTTTTAACGAAAGGAGGCAAGTGCACCTATCGCTTGTAGTACATGATATTCCGGTGTGGAATATCGAGGTCGTATTGTTCTCGAGGTCGGGTTGATTATTTCTACTCTTCCCTAGGGGGACTATTATTTTACAGATATTTTATCTTGTCAGGATTTTTTTATATATATAAAAAGCCTGAAAATAAAAGCTTTTCTTTAAAAAGATGGAGCCGATGAATAATGTAGCTCACTGGTATCGAATCGAATTTGAACCAAAATAAAATTTTAATAAAAAGAGGTACTAAATTTCAAATTAATTAAGGCGAAAACTTGGCCGTGGAGGTTCCACTTAAATGAGCTCACCTATCTCTAGGACTATCACTCACCTGAACATTAAGACTATTCAACCAGGATCTCCTCTGACGAAGGATTCCTCTTAAAGCATGCATTACGCTAAGTACCCCGCTATTGGGTGGGGAACCCAATCCGATAGAGTTTGCGTGCCTCCTCTCTCGAGGGTTACTGTGGGACTCCATTTACCAAGTGGTGATCGGTACATACACATGGCCTCTCGTCTAGCTAGCGTATGGACTATGGAAATAGAGCCCACACATCGATTATGTGGTTCTACGCTTCGTAAACCTGAGGCAAACCTTAAGTAATTTAATTAATTAGAAAAACAGGACCTTTAATTATTTAAAGCGATTTTATCTGTCCCAATGCTCTTTGATATCGAGGGCTAAGAGCGATTAGCCACTCATCGGAATGGGGACGACATGCGGGAAAAAGCGATAAAATTGAAAGCTGAAAATAAATCAGGAGTAATAAAGCAGTAAAATAAAGCGGTAAAGAAAGCAGTAAATTGTGAGCCTACTCAAACGAGTAGTGGGGAAATGAAAGCAGTAAAAGACAAATCCAACTCAAACGAGTTAGACTAAAAATGAAAGCGAGACCTACTCAAACGAGTAGGAGAAAATAAATGCACACACACACACACTCTACAGAAATGAAAACGCGCACACTCTATAGAAATGAAATCACACGCACACACTCGACATAAAGTAAAACACACACACGCACTGTACTTGAAATGAAATACGCACACACACAACAGAAATATAAAACCCACACACTCACTCTACTGGAAATAAAATACTTCACACACTCTACTGAAAGGAAAACACACGCACACACTCGACAGGAAGGATAACACAACCACTCTACATAAAGTAAAACACACACTTTACAAAAAGTAAAGAAAGCGATGAAAATTATCTCATACATGCGCGCACACGTACGAAAAGTTGCGAAAAACAAAGTTTTCTAAAAAATTAAATAAACTATATTTCTACCGCTAGAATGCAGTAGAAATGCATAAAAATAGAAATTAAAGGGGCAAATTTTTTGCAAATAAACGCAAAATGAAAGTTCTCGACAAATTAGAAAAAAATACATCTCTACCGCTAGAATGCGGTAGAAATGAATAAAATGAAGACATAAAATTTAAAAGAGCAAAAAGTTTTTCAAATACGAGTGAAATGAAAATGCTTGAAAAATTAAAACTTGTATATATCCATTCTTATAACTCCGTAAAAGTGCGTAAAAAGTGAAAATAAAGTAAAAAGAATGAAAAGTTTTATGACATAAATAAGAAAATTGAAGTTAGAGAAAATGAAAACCACTTTGAAAATACTTTTATGGATTTATAAGGATGCATAAAAGGCTATAAAAATCCTAAGTCTAACACAGTTAACTAAAAATACTAAAACATAAAAACATATAAACATTCTCAAACACACACACACCCATATTAAAAGACGAGAAAAACTAAAGATAAAACAAAGATAAATAAGATAGCATAAATAGGGTGCTTAGATGCATTTCAAAACCAAATAAAGAGAGAAAAAACGTAATTTATTAAATAAAAAACATATTACAACAAAAGCTAAGAACAAAATCTAAAGAGAGGGGAGAAATTTCCCTTACAAAGCTTTGGAATGCATTAGAGCAGCACCTCCCTATACAAAATGGTTCCAAAAGGAGAACAACAGCACAAATAGAGAACTTCAATTTATAGGAAAAAATTTCAAGGTACACGCCCGAGGACATGGGTGTGTCAGCACTGTACATGAGTTGATCAAGCGATTCGACGGCTGGTTTGACTTCGGGGCGGTCCACATGGAAGTAACGCCTTTGGTCACTAGTGTGTCAGTGGGCGTGTCGGGGAGGTCAATCGGGGCGCGGGTCGCGTCGAAAAGTCGCCGCGCTGTCTTGTCGGGCCAGGTGGAGGAGCCACGCCCGTTTTGCATTTTGACACGGGCGTGTCGGTGTGGGTCAACGATCGTCGAGCACGAATTCATTGATGGCGTGACACGGGCCTTGGTCACGGGGCGTGTCAAATGACATGGGCGTGTCTTAGGGCGTGTCATGATTTTTCTTCAGACAATTGTTGATTTCACATGAATTGAGTATCACACCTAGGTCACGGGCGTGATCCAAAGTACACGGGCGTGTACTTGCCTTTTTTGACAATTTTGCTGAAAATTCCACGAAACATATTTAAAGTTAAGTTAGTACAATATTTATAAAAAGGAATAATTTATTAAAGAAAAATAACTAAAAATGACAAAAATAAACTAAAATGACTTATTTATTGTACGTAAAGATACGTATATTTACAACTCATCAAATACCCTCAAACTTAAGCTTTTGCCATTCTAGAGCAAAAATTGGAGATATACTTATAAGAAATTAAAGAAATTCTAAGTTTAGCTACTGCTTGAATAATTGAAAGAAGGATCTAAATAAACATCCGAGGTATAAGAGTTAAATCCTAAATTATGACAAAAATTTAAATAAAGGAAGAGTTTCATCTAAAGACTTCTCGATAAAATCAGATAGATAGCAAAAAAATTTATTTGTTAGGTTAACAAAAATAGATTGAATCATGAAAACTTTAGCTTATAAGAATTAAAGGAAATAATTGAATTTACAAATTATGCTTTCAAAAATATTTTAAATTAATTCTAGCATCATTTAAAATTGGCGGAGGGGGATCTTGAGGTTTATGAAGATGGCTTTGGTTTTTAGATGCGAGGGTATATTTCTTCGCTCGAACCTCTAATAGAATCTTGGTTTGAATATGGATGTTTAGGAAAACTTAATCTTATTTTTCATAACATATACATTTTTTTAACAACCTCATAATATCCCAACGTATATATATAAGAGTAATGAATTTTATCGTCTTACTCCATAACATATAATCTTTTAAAATATTGGCTGCATATTTTTACGGAACGAAATCTTATTCTCATTGACATAGGATCTTTTAAGGATCAAAATCATGTCAACCAAGACACGAAAAAAGGAGATAGGTTTTTTTTCTCAGAAAGAAAACTAGGTTTAATAAAATATTTTTGTGAGCAACCTTTGTAAATTAAACGTTCCTATATTTCAAAAAAAAACTTGGAGTAACATAATATGAAATCTAAGGTTGTTATTTTCTAACAAAATAAATGTGCAACTATTTAGATGAGTTAGAAGGGGTGCTGAAAACAGGTACCTTATCTATACAAAAAAAGAAAAAGAAATATTTTAAAACTTAACCCTAGATATCTAAATCTATCAATCTCTAATTAATAAACGAATAGTAAACAAAGAATTAATAAAACTCGCTTATAAATAAACTCGCAACTAGATTTTTGGAGAGCGAAAAGGTGTTGCGAATGAGACATTTGATTTATTCGTTACATAATAAAAAAAATTGGGATTTTTAGGGTCTTTTTGTTTGTTTTTGTTTGTTTTTTGTATTTTTGATTTATTATCTTTTTTTATTTTTAGAGTTATTTTTTTGGATTTTGGATATTCTAAATTTCTTTGATTTTTTAAGTTTCTAACTTGTTATTTACAAGAAAGGAGAGAGGAAAATGTGTTATTTGAGGGGGAAAGAGAAAGATTTTTTACAAAAAAATTTAGAAAGTAAAAACAATATTTTTTTTCAAATTTTTGTTTTATAAGTTTTTTTGTGATTTTTTGTGTTTTATGAATTTTTTTAGATCTTTGTTTATAAAAAGAAGGAAAATTTTTTTGGAGGTTTTAATTTTTTTTTGTTTTTGTATTTTTGATTGAGTGCGGAATATAGATATGCAAAATAAGAAAACTAAGATAACACCCACATATTTAAATCCAATATTGTCCCCAATGTTGCAAGATAAGCATGAGGAACGATAACAAAATATAATGCAGGTATGTACATAAATAAAGAGGAAGTGGGGTAGGAACTGCCCTGAGATGTGTTTGTGGAGTCCCGGTATGAATGAAAGCCTGCATTATTAATAATAGAAGCCGAAAGATAAATAAAAAATGAAAAAGATAAACTCGGCCAAAAGTTTGCGGGAGGTAGGGGGCAAGTGAGTGTGTGACTCGTAAGCTAACGTCTTAGCTATATGAGCGCAACAAAAATGTGTTCCCTAGCGTGCACAAATGCATGAAGCGTGCCGAAGTGAAAAAAGAGATATAATATTAAATAATAGAAAAGTTTTTATGTATTTCAAGTGTTTATTATTATTTTTTTTGGTAAAATTTTTGGTGGTTTTTGAAAAGAAATAAAACAAGTTAAAACAGAAAATATATACGAAATTTTTTGTTATTTTTTAGGAGGGGAATTTGTTTGCTATATATATATATAGATTTTTAATAACAAATTATATATATATATATATATATATATATATATATATATATATATATATATATATATATATATATATATATATATATATTTGAAGTATTTTTTGTAGTTTATTTTTTCAGTTGGGTTTTCTTTTGTTTAGTTTTGTAGATTTTTGTTGTTGTTTAGTTTTAGAGTTTTTTTTGGTTTTCTTATTTGTTAGATTTATTGTTGGTTTTTAGGTTTCATATTTTTTTGAGAGTTTTTAGTTTTGTAGATTTTTTAAGTTTTTAGAGTTTTTAAATTTTTAGATTTTTAATGTTTTCATAAAAAAAATAATGAAATTTTTTTAGGGGTTTTAGGTTTTTCATTGTTTTAATGTTTAGACTTTTTTAGGTTTTATAGTTTTTTTTTCAAGTTTGTAGTTTTATTGTTTTTTTTGTTATAATTGTTTTTTGAAAACAACTCTATGTCATTTTTGTTATTTTTTATAGATAAATATATATATGAAATACTAAGTAAAAAAATAAACTCTTTTTATTTCTCTATGTTTTTTTAAGTAGGTTTATTATTGTTATTATTATTGTTATTATTATTTTGCCATTTTTTATATATATAGGTAAAAGTAATAGCTCTCTAGAGTTCGAAATAACAACACAAAAATTCCCCGGCAACGGCGCCAAAAACTTGATTGGTGTTAAAACTCCAAAAAGTATTTCGAGCACGCGTTGCCCTGGGCGGTTTATTTAGAAAATCAGGTGATTGGCTTTATATTGGAAGACGGAGCACACTAATTTATTATTTGGATATAAAACATTTGAAATCGAGTTTCAACGAAAGGATGCAAGTGCACCTATCGCGTGTAGTTCACGATATTCCGGTGTGGAATATCAAGGTCGTATTGTTCTCGGGCTGAGGTTGATTACTTCTACTCTTCCCTAGAGGGGACTATTATTTTACAGATATTTTATCATGTCAGGATATTTTTTATATATAAAAAAGGCAGAAAATAAAAGCTTTTTTTTAAAAAAGATGGAGCCGATGAAAAACTTAGCGCACTGGTATCGATTCGAATTTGAACCAAAATAAACTTTTAATAAAAAGAGATCCTAAATTTCAAATTAATTAAGGCGGAGACTTGGCCGTGGAGGTTCCACTAAAATGGGCTCACCTATCTCTAGGACTATCGCTCACCTGAATATTAAGACTATTCGACTGCGCTCTCGCCCGACAAAGGATTCCTCTTAATGCCCGCATTACACTAAGAACCACGCTGTTGGGTGGGGAACCCAATCCGGTAGAGTTTGCGCGCCTCCTCTCTCGAGTGTTAGTGCGGAACTCCATTTACCAAGGGGTGATCAGTCCATACGCACAGCCTCTCGGCTAGCTAGCGTATGAACTACGGAAATGGAGCCCACACATCGATTATGTGGTTCTATGCTTCGTAAACCCGAGGCAAACCTTAAGTAATTTAATTAATTAGAAAAACAGGACCTTAAATTATTTAAAGAGATTTTATCTGTCCCAATGCTCTTTGATATTGAGGGCTAAGAGCGGTTAGCCACTCATTGGAATGGGGACAGCTTGCGAGAAAAAGCGATAAAATAAAAGTTGAAAATAAAGCAGGAAATAAAGTAGTAAAATAAAGCAGTAAAGAAAGCAGTAAATTACAAGCCCTACTCAAACGAGTAGGGGTGAAATGAAAGCAGTTAAAGACAAGTCCTACTCAAACGAGTAGGACTGAAAATGAAAGTGAGTCATACTTAAACGAGTAGGAGAAAATAAATGCACACACGCACGCACTCTACAGAAATGAAAATACACGCACTCTACAGAAATGAAATCACACGCACACACTCGACATAAAGTAAAACACACACACACGCACTCTACTTGAAATGAAATTCGCACACACACAACAGAAATAAAAAACCCATACACTCACTCTACTGGAAATAAAATACTCCACACACTCTACTGAAAGGAAAGAACACCCACACACTCGACAGGAAGGATAACACACCCACTCTACATAAAGTAAAACACACGCACTCCACAGAAAGTAAAGAAAGTGATGAAAATTATCTCATAAACGCACGCATACGTACGAAAAAATGCGAAAAACAAAGTTTTCTAAAAAATTAAAACAGCTAAATTTCTACCGCTAGAATGCGGTAGAAATGCATAAAAGAGAAAATAGAAATTAAAGGGGCAAAAAGTTTTGCAAATAAAAGCAAAATTAAATTGCTCGAAAATTGAAACAAATACATTTCTACAGCTAGAATGCGGTAGAAATGAATAAAATGAAGACAGAAAATTTAAAAGAGCAAAACGTTTTGCAAATACCAGTGAAATGAAAATGTTTGAAAAATTAAAACGAGTATATATCCATTCTTATAACTCCGTAAAAGAGCGTAAAAATTGAAAATAAAGTAAAAAGAATGAAAAGTTTTACGACCTAAACATTAAAATTTAAGTTAGAGAAAATGAAAACCACTTTGAAAACGCTTGTATAGATTTATAAGGATGCATAAAAGGGTATAAAAATCCTAAGTCTAACTCAGTTAAGTAAAAATACTAAAACATAAAAACATAAAAACATTCTCATACACACACACACCCATATTAAAAGACGAGAAAAATAAAGGTAAAACAAAGATAAATAAGATTGCATAAGTAGGGTGCTCAGATGCATTCCAAAACAAGATAATGAGAGAAAAAATGTATTATATTAAATTAAAGGCAGATTACAACAAAAGATAAGAACAAAATCTAAAGTGAGGGTGAGAAATTTGCCTTACAAAGCTTTGGAATGCATTAGAGAAGCACCTCCCTAAACAAAATGGTTCCAAAAGGAGAAAAGCAGCTCAAACAGAGAACTTCAATTTATAGGAAAAAATTTCAAGGTACACGCCCGGGGACATGGGCATGTAGGGAGGCGTGTCAGCACAGTACATGAGTTGATCAAGCGATTTGACGGCTGGTTTGCTTCGGGGCGGTCCACGTGGATGTCATGCCCTAGGTCACGGGCATGTCGGTGAGCGTGTCGGGGAGGTCGATCTGGGCGCGGGTCGCGTCAAAAAGTCGCTGCGCTATCTTGTCGGGCCAGGTGGCGGAGTCATGTCCGTGTCGCATCTTGACACGGGCGTGTCGTTGCGGGTCGACGATCGTGGAGCACGAATTCATCGATGGCGTAACACGGGCCTTGGTCACGGGGCGTGTCAAATGACACGGGCGTGTCTTAGGGCGTGTCATTATTTTTCTTCAAAAAACAACTGATTTCACGGGAATTGAAGTATCACGCAAAGTATACGGGCATGTGCTTGCCTTTTTTTGATAATATTCCTGAAAATTTCAGGAAATAAATTTAAAGTTAAGTTAATAAAATATTTATAAAAAAAGAACAATTTATTAAAGAAAAATAACTAAAAATGACAAAAATAAACTAAAACGACTTATTTATTGTACATAAAAATACGTATATTTACAACTCATTCGAAAACTCTCCATCAACTCTGTTGATGCACGAAAACACAAGGGGGGTCGAGCACAACCAGCTAACTGTTCGAACACAGGGGAAAAAGGGAGACTGCGAGCAGCGATCTACTAAGCGGATGAGAGCTAAAAGAGGAGCAGGGCCGTGAACCACGGCAACAACAGACTTCGCCCGTCGCGGCCTGAATGCCTCTCTTGCGACGGGCTTTCCCTTGATTGAAGAAGAATTGGGTTACAAGTGAAAGGAAAAGCTGGACAAGAGCAGAGCGAGGGGGAGTCCGCAAGGCGCAGGATTCGAGTCCGCAGCCTGTAACAAGTAGGCTCCTGGGTCCGAGTCAGCGTGCCTTGAGTGCACCACCTCCCCCCTATTTATAGGGTAGGGGGCCTGCCCAAACGGGCAGGGCTAAAATAACCTGCTGCCCGGGGTACAGGAGAACCGGGCAGCGGTGACGGGAAGCAAAAAGAAAGAACATGCCAGTCCGCACAGAAGTGGCGGACTGGGCTCGCGAGCTGGAGCTTCCACTGCTGCTGGGCACGCCCACTGGAGGGCGGTGGCCTGGGCGGACGAGATACTGCGTCCGCCGCTGGAGACTTGCCCAACGCGCCGGCGGACTGAGCGGACTGTACTTTGCGTCCGCTGCTGGAGTATCACCCTTGGCGCCCGACTGGTGACAGTGCCGGACTGGGCGGACGGACAAATCCTGTCTGCGCCTGCTGAATGGGGGTTTTGGAGTCTTGCAGTACGTTGCGGACTGAGGGTTAACATAATCCCCGCACATTTTTAAGTTTCCAGAAAACTTCGAAAATGTTCTCTTAACCGCCGAGTCCGCAAACCTCGGAAACACCGCCAACGCTATAAATATCGCTGGAGGGTCTGGATCTGCTGAGAATCTTGATCGATACGGGGCGCTATTCACCTCTTGCGGTCTCAACTTTCCAGTCCGGCATGGCAAGACTTGGTGCATTCCTCTCTAGCCTTACTGCCAAAGGCGACTCGGAGCCGTCAACGCCAATGAAGACTAAGAAAATTGCAAAGAGGCCGGCAAGACAAGATCCTGTCCGCCTCGCAGGAGAAAACTCCCAGAACGAGAAGCCCGCGGAGAAGTCAGCCCGCACTACTGATATATCTGCTTGCGGAGAAGCCGCAGTTGATGCTGAACCACTGAGCGAGAGGATGACGACCTTGTCGGACTCCGTCCATTCCCAGAAAACCGCGACATCGACGGATACTGCTGGCGAACGCACTGAGGCCGACATATCTTCTCCTAATGCCCAGGTGCCTATTGTCAACCTGGATGACGAAGATAGGCGGACTGAGGAAGAGGATGGTGTTCTTCCAAAAGCATCGACAGCTGCGAACCCAGAGCCTGTCCGCGAAGACCAGTCTTTGGGGTCCGCCGCGGATCCTGCTGAGAAGACAGCCAAGAGGAAGAAGAGGAAGAGGAGCGGAGCGACCGTCGCTGAGCGGGTGGAGAAGAAGCTGCGCGCTATGAAGGAGAAGAATATCTCCAAGCGGACCGGTGAGGCGGACTTGCAACACAGGCCGCGCGACAAAGACGTCCCCGACAGCGACCTGATAACACCGGAGGCCCAAATCCGGGGGGACAATTCTCTTTCCACGGTCAGTCTTTCCACGGATGAGATTATTGATTCCATAGACGTCGGCCAACTTGACTTAATCCACGACTCCTTGCTGGTTGTCCTGCAGCAGAATGAGGCGGAGACCGCTGGAGACAAGGGCGACGAACTCCCATCTCTGTCCGCTGCGGAGGAAGAGGAGAGGGAGAGGCTGAGGGAGAAGATAGCGGAGCAAAAGAAGCAAATCGTTGCTCATGTTGCTGCAGTCGGGGCGGCCTCGAAGCAGATCGCCGCGGACAAAGCTGCTGAGGATCTGCGGATTGCCGCGGAGCTGCTGCGGTCAGGTAAACTTCAACCTGCGCCTAAATATTTTCAGCGCAAGTGGCTTTACAGGTCGCCGCCGCGGAAATCGAAGCCCATAAAGATCATCACGGAGACGGACGATATTGTAGTGTCGACAAGCTCTGCTGTTGAGAAAAGAGCTAAGGTCCACCGCGAATGGAGGAAGCGATTAAGCGTCTTTGACCGGAGCGGGCAAGGCGTCCAATCTTCTTAGATAGTCGGCGACTCGCTGCTGCTATGTCTCAAAGTGATTTTTCATCCTTTCTTCGTGTCCGCCGCGAGCTGCCTTTGAATGTGGAGTTGACTTTGTTTGTTGCAGGTGGGAAGTCGCCGCCGGACTCTACCGAGAGTGGCGAGATCACAGTCACGCCGAACCCCGGTGCTGACGCGGTCTCAAATATGGAACCCGCGAAAGACGAGCCACCCAGCCTGAATATGGTTCAAGAGTTAGAGAAGAAATTTCAATTCGAAATGGAATGCTTGAAAAAGGAGTTGGAGAAAGCCAAGGAGCGTGAGGAAGCGTTCGCCGCGCGCGAAAAACAATTTGCTGAGCGCGAGATGGCTCTGAAGGATCAGGTCGCCAGCATTTCCAGGGCGCTGGAGAGATCTGATAAGGAGAAGAAAAGGCTCGCGGATGATGTCCGCTACTACAAGGGCAAACACTTCGCGTCTGTGCGTGAGGAGAAAGGGAAGCGGGCTGCAGAGATCGCTGACCGGAGGCCGCGAGTACCAGACTGCGCGGCTTCGGAGATCGCCGCACCGACAGGTGGTGTCCCACACGCTGCGGACGAGGAGCTGAGGCCGGCAGCGGAGCCAATGGTGCCCCTTAGTCGAGTAGACCGGGAAGCTGCCCATATGCACCGGACTATAAACGTCATTCATCATCATCTCTGCCGCGTATATAGTGAAATCCTTCAGATAAGCGATCAGGCGGCTCATCTATGCCGGGATAGGGCAGAGAAGCGAACTGAAAATAGAGACCGCTGAGTCCGCGGTGCTCATTTTTTATGTTGAATGTATACTTCTGTATAATTGTTTTTTAAACATTGCTGTGATGTGATTGGTTAAACCTTTATCGCGATCTATGCGGACGCAGATTATAAATCCGCTGATTTTATAATAAACCTTGGCTTGATCTGTGGCGGACTGTGCGGACTAGCGCTGTGTCCACTTCTTGTTAACCTGCAGGTGGGAAAATTCGCGATCTGAGCGGATAGGGAACTGCGACGGCCACGACTTGGCCTTGAATCTCTTTTGGAATGTTAATTTGTCTTTTATATCCGCGCTATTTGTTTAGCTGCTTTTTAAACATTTTACGGACTGTGCGGATTGAATACGCGACCTGCGCGGACTGGCCAAAAAGCTGTCAGAAATTTTATCTATAAATACTGCCTTCTGCTTTCTCAATGTAGGAAATTCCTGAAGTAAACGAAACCCTGCGGCCTGCAACATGGTGTCCGCGCGTACTGATGCTGCAGTCGCCTTTCACTCTGCCGACCACAGAAAATGCACTTTGAAAGAGGCTGATCTGGCGGCTTTTGTTGAAAGGAAGATGGCGGACTCCAACATTCTTGTCCGCCTACCCGCACACCAGGAAAGATTGAACTTCTCGACGGCGACCCAGATCGCCATTCCAGTTGACCACTTCGACAGCGGATTCAAGTTCCCGCTCTTATGGGAGCTTGCCGCAATTTTCGAGCACTACGGGATGGTGCCCGGCCAGCTCGCGCCGAATACCGTCGCTGCGATCTGTAGCTTCCTCTCTTACCTGCGATCTGAAAGGATTGCCTTCTCAATGAACATCTTCCGCAAAATATTCTCTGTCCGCTCCATAACTGCCTCCGGAGGCCGCCCCTACAAGGGTGTAATTTACTTCTATTGCAGGGGGATGAAAGTAGTGGGTCTTCCAAACAAGATCCACAACTGGACCTCAAGGTTCTTAATCTTTGAGGGCGACCTCGGGTTCGCGCACACTTATCCGCAGGTGCGCGCGGACTCCGCTTTCAAAAACGTGCAGCTGGACGACCTGGAGTCCGCAATTGTCGAGTTCCTGGCCAACGCCAGGCTTGATATTGAGCACTACCTTCCGCTGTTAGCGAGCTTAGCGGACGTCACGCCTGAGGACAGTAAGTAGCTTAGCGGACTCAGCTTTTGTATCCGTCGCGACCATGCTTTTTTAACGGTTCTCTTTTTGCAGCGACCTTGGCGGTGCCCGCCAACCTGCCGCAGACGCCAAGCGGCTTTGTTCCTACACAAAAGGAGAAGAAAGAAGCGGTTGCAAAGAAGAGGAAGGAGGAAGGGGATGCCGCAGCGGACTACTCCTCCTCCGAAAGCTTCTCCATGACCGGCTTTGGCATCAGCCAGAGGGACCTTAGGGGGAACCCTATGGTCCATTGGCACAGCAAGGAGAAGCATGTCCGCTTATCCACCGCACTTCCCTCGTGGAGGAGTCCGCGGATAACGCGCCACGCCCATGTTGCGCTCTCCACTCTCTACGGAAAGCGCAACTTGAGCGAACTGAAGAAGGTGCCCGCCGCCGACCTCCCTCTGCTGGCCTCTCAGGCCTCTGCGAACAGCGCGGTGACAAATCATTATGTTGCCACTCTGGCCAGAGACATGTTGAGGCAAAATGAACAGCTTCAGAAAGATAATAAAGTGCTGAGGGAAAGGAACGCGCGGCTGGGAGAAAGGAATGCCCGGCAAAGAGAGGAGCTGGCGGTGAGTTGAATTCGCCGCGATCTGGATTTGCTATTCGCCGCGATCTGTCTGATAGTTTGCAATCTTGCTTTTGCAGGTCGCCTATGATTTGGAGAACACTAAATTCCAGGCCGCCACGCTCCCTTTTGTGATGGAGACAGTTGAGGTTGTTGTTGAGCGGCTTGCCCGCGACGGCCTCATGAAGGAGGGAGTGGGTGGCGTCCCCTTTGTGGAGATCTTTCCGGAGCTGGCCCCTCAGGTCGCAGCGATGGAAAGAGCCAAAAAAGGAAAAGAGGTTATTGAGGAAGATGATGATGATGAAGACGAAGAAGAAGAAGACGGAGGCTCTCAAGGCGAAGAGCAAGTCCCTGCGGACAACGCTGAATCCAGCCGGCGAGGAGAGGATCTGTCCGCCGAGTCCAACACATCTGCTTCTTCCTCTGCTTCTGGCAGCTCGCATAGCGGGTCCGCCACTAGTTCAGGGTCGGGTAGCAGCGAGAGCGACTCGAGGGATTATTCTCCAGAAGTAGATGTCGTCGGCGACAGCCCTGCACCTCCAGAGAAGAGACAGCGGACTGATTGAACAATGCATATGTATACATTTTGTAATTTTTGTAAAAAGTGGCGGACGCAAGATTGCAGTCCGCCGAACATTTTCAATGATGTAAAATTTTTTGAAGAAATAGAAAGGATATTTTTTGGCATGTGTGCTTTCTGCAATGCTCTTTTTTCCACGCTCACCGCACCGATACTTAGCAGTCCGCACGACACGCTAATAAACTTGGGCTTTTTAACTTGCTGATTAGAAATAATTGTTGTTCGCCTTTAGAAGAAAAACAATAGCAG
This sequence comes from Platanthera guangdongensis, assembly GCA_039583875.1. Taxonomy (NCBI): domain Eukaryota; kingdom Viridiplantae; phylum Streptophyta; class Magnoliopsida; order Asparagales; family Orchidaceae; genus Platanthera; species Platanthera guangdongensis. Next base: position 105,374,827 of record CM077166.1, read on the forward strand.
GCGGACGCTGTTTAGCTCCAATTGAAGTCCGCTCGATATGTCATTTATAATGAATCTTGCTGATTAGAGAATATTGTTCCACTTTGGACCAAGAAACTCAGGCGGACTCTGTCGAGTTTCTCGTGCAGTCCGCGTGATATATTATTTATAGTGAGCTTTGTTGATTAAAGTATTTAGACATCAACTTATTCATCATCCGCCTCAGAGAACAGCCAGCTGATAATAATGCCTGGGGTACTTAGAGTTATAGCTGTAGTCCGCAAGCCAGACCGCACATAATATAAAAGCACATTGATGAACTTATCAAATAATGCGAGAATCATTCTACGGACTGAGCGGATACAGAAAACCAATCCGCTCACAATAGAAGTGATCAAACTTATAACATGAAAATCATTCTGCGAACTGAGCAGATATAGGAGACCAATCCGCTTATAACAGGAATATAAACTTGAATACGTACCCTGCGGACTGAGCGGATACAGAAAACCAAACCGCTCATAATATAAATGATCTATAGCTTGCGACCAGGTGGGCAGGTGAGCCTGAGCGGCATACTTTCCTCACCGGGCTACAAGCTATAAGATCAACCCGAGTCGGCGGACTGACCGGATAGAGAAAATCAGTCCGCTAAAGATAACCAGCTTGTAACCCCAAGTTCCAAACTGTGCGGATAACGAATCCAGTCCGCCAAAGATAGAAATGATCTATAGCTTGCGACCAGGTGGGCAGGTGAGCCTGAGCGGCATACTTTCCTCACCGGGCTACAAGCTATAAGATCAACCCGAGTCGGCGGACTGACCGGATAGAGAAAATCAGTCCGCTAAAGATAGAAATGACCTATAACTCGCGACCAGGTGGGCAGGTGAGCCTGAGCGGCATACTTTCCTCACCGGGCTACAAGCTATAGAATCAACCCAAATAAGCGGACTCTGCGGACAGAGAAAAGCAGTCCGCTAAAAACAGAAATGACATATAACTCGCTACCAGGTGGGCAGGTGAGCCTGAGCGGCATACTTTCCTCACCGGGCTACAAGCTATAGAATCAACCCAAATAATTCCCTGCGAAGAGCAAGATGCTCACTTGGCGGAACGGTTCCCTGCCCTCTTGCCTCGAGTACAGTCTAAGCTGTGGGTCTCCTGCAGGCACTGCTTGAGGGTACCATGGAGTGTTCGAGAGTTACAAGCTAAGATGACCCGCGGGCAGGTGAGCCGGAACGGCATACTTTCCTCACGCGATCATCGAAGTTGTAACAATATCCCTAAAGCGGCGTGGTAGAGCTTTACACCCACCTTGCCCTCCATAATGCAAGGGTGGGGTCAGGTACCTGTCGGGATCCGAAGTCCAGAATCCAACCGCACTAGAGCCTGCAAGCTCCCACTACACGGTGCGAAATCTCCCCGCAACACGTGGTCTTCGTGGTGTTACGCTAATGACAACGTCTCTAGGGGAGGTCTAGCCGAACTCGGCGATGTCTCCTAGTATCAGGGAACCGTTATAGGTCTTTGGGAGTGAGAGAAAACACTAGAAAAAGGTGTTAGTATGGATTCTTTGATTAAGAAAATGCATTTGCAAAGAAAGCATAAGAAAGAAAAAGGGGGTTCGGGTGTAGAACCGTTTTTGATATCTCTCTTAGCGCCTTATCTGTTATGATTACAACAAAACACTCGAAGAAGTGTTAGCAAGCAGTTTCTATTCATAACAATTTTTGAAGAGAATACAGAAAGTAGAAGGAGGTTTTAAGAATAGAACCGCTTGAGGTCATCCCCACTCCACGTGTGTGGTATATCCTCTCCTTCGTATGTCTGCAAGCGATAAGCGCCGCTCTTTAATGCTTCTTTGACGACAAAAGGGCCGGCCCAATTTGGATTAAGCTTTCCAACTGAACCAGCTCTTGCAGCAGCATCGACCTTCTTTAGAACTAGATCTCCCACTTAGAAGTGTTTGATCCTTATATTCTGATCGAAATAACGGGCCATCCTCCTTTTGACCTCTTCCTGCCTTACAGCCGCTTGATCTCTGACCTCCTCGATGTGTTCCAAGCTGAACCTCATCTCCTCATTATTCAACTCAGCCCAATCATCAACACCTTCTCTTGCAAGCAGCACTCTGGGTGATGGGACTTCAAATTCAATCGGGATGAGTGCCTCTGAGCCATGAGAGAGTCTGAAAGGAGTCTCCCCGGTTGCGGATGATGGCGTTGTTCTAAGGGACCAGAGGACTGATGGAAGCTGATCGGCCCAACTGCCCTTGAGATTCTGCACTTTCTTCTTGAGCAAGTTGAGGATCTGCTTGTTGGCAGCTTCCACCTGGCCATTGCTTCGGGGATGATGAACTGATGCAAAACGCAGCTCTGTTCCGATCTGCCTGCAAAAATCTATCATCTCTGAATTGTTGAACTGTGGCCCATTGTCAGTGATTATTGCCATTGGTATCCCGTGCCGACATACAATTTCTCCCCAAATGAAGTTCTTGACGATCTGAGTCGTTGTCTTGGCCAATGCCTTGGCTTCGATCCACTTGCTGAAATAGTCGATCATTACGATGATAAAACGCCGTTGCCCGCTTGCCAAGGGAAAATGACCAATGAGATCCATTCCCCAAACCGCAAAGGGCCAAGGAGTTGCAATCGACCTGAGGGACTGAGCTGCTTGGTGCTGAAGCGGAGCAAACTTCTGGCATTGAACACACCTTCTGGCACAGATCTCTGAGTCTTTCTTCATTGTGGGCCAGAAATACCCTTGCCGTAGGACTCGTCTTTCAAGAGTTCTTGCTCCAGAGTGACTTCCACACTCTCCTGAATGAACTTCTTGCAAAATGGTGTGAGCTTCTTCTTTTGAAACACATCGGGCCATGGTTGAGAGGAAGGTCTTTCTATAAAGGATTCCCGCCACTAGAAAGTAGTGAGCTGCTTTTATTCTGAACTTCTTCTTGTCTCTAACTGTATGATGATAATTTCCTGTTGATAGATATAGGATGAACGGGTCCATCCAAGAGGCACGCTGGTCGACTTGCATCAGATCTCCTTCCACCACTGCCGGGCGGAAGAGCTCGGAAGTTGTGCCTCCTGAAGGTATCCCATGCTTAGAGAGAAAATCGGCCTCCTCATTCTCTGTTCTAGGAATATGTTCGATGGTGAAGCTTTTAAACCTGCCGATTTCTATTTTCACAAGAGCTAGATACTTTTTCAAGACTGGCTCCCTTGCTTCAAAGTTACCAAGGACTTGCGACGCCATTACAAGAGAATCAGTTTTGATGTAGACATGATCGATCCCTAATTCCCTCGCGAGCCTCAAGCCTGCTAGCAGAGATTCATATTCGGCCTGGTTGTTGGTCACTGGAAAGTAAAACTTGATGGTCTGCTCCAGCTTGATTCCATTTGGATTGATGAGAACCACTCCTACTCCAGAAGAACTTCTGCCTGAGGCACCATCAACATAGATGGTCCAAGCCAAAGGTGACCTTTCTGCCTGATCAGAGCTGGACTCTGGCATGTCAATCAGAAAATCTGCTAGGACTTGGGCTTTGATGGCTGTCTTGGGCACATAAGAGATTTCAAATTCACTTAGCTCTATTGCCCACTTAGCTAGCCTGCCGGAATGCTCGGGCTTTTCTAACACACCCTTCAAAGGTTGATCGGTGATGACTTGGACTGAATGTGCTTGGAAGTATGGACGGAGCCTGCGAGCTGACATGACCAGTGCCAAGGCTAACTTTTCCAAGATCGGATACCGCGTTTCAGCACTCTTCAATATATGGCTGACATAGTAGATTGGAAACTGCTTTCTGCCTTCTTCCCGAAGGAGAACGGAGCTGACGGCCTCAGGGCCAACCCCTAGATACAAGAAAAGAACCTCTCCTGGCCGGGGACTCTGAAGCAGAGGCGATGAGGTGAGCTGCATCTTTAACTGCTCAAAAGCATGGGAGCACTCTTCTGTCCACTCAAACTTGGATGCACCGCGGAGAGTTTTGAAGAAGGGGGCACTCCTATCTCCAACCCGAGAGAGGAATCTTACAAGACCTGCTAGCCTTCCCCCTAACTGCTGAACTTCCTTCGGTGAACAAGGGGTAGGCATTTCAAGAATAGCTTTTACCTTGTCGGGATTGGGGGCAAGTCCCTCCGGAGTAAGGAGATGACCAAGAAACTTCTCCTTACTCGCTCCAAAAGTACACTTCAAAGGATTGAGTTTCATCTTGTATCTACGCAGAGTAGCGAACGTCTCTGCTAGATCTAGCAAGTGCAGCGAAAACGATTTACTCTTAATTAAGAGATCGTCTACATACACTTCTAGGTATCTTCCTTTTTGATGGTTAAACACACGGTCCATCATCCGTTGATAGGTCGCGCCAGCATTCTTAGGCCCAAAGGGCATGACAAGATAACAATAACATCCATCGTTAGTTATGAACGACGTGTGAGGAACGTCGGGCTTATGCATTCTTATCTGGTGATAACCAGAAAATGCATCTAAAAAACTCATGTAAGAGTATCCTACCGCGGAATCAACTAAAGAATCTATCCGAGGCAGGGGGTAGCAATCTTTAGGACATGCTTTATTAAGTTTTGTAAAGTCTACACACATTCGCCACTTTCCCCCTGGTTTTTTAACCATTACAACATTTGAAATCCAGGTGGGATATTGCACTTCTTTAATAAAATTCGCCTTGAGGAGTTTTGCAACCTCCTCCCTTATTGGTTCTGCAAGCTTTGTCGCCACGTCCCTCTTCTTCTGTTGGATGGGCTTGCAGCTGGGATCAACATTTAGGTGGTGGCAAGCTACATCAGGATCCACCCCCAGCATGTCTTCTGCTGACCAGGCAAAGACATCCAGGTTCTTTAGCAGGCAGGAAATCAACTCAGCCTTTTGATCTTCAGGAAGCTCCGAGTTGATGGAGAGTTTCCTCTCCTCCCCTTCAGCAATGGGGACTCCTTGCGTCACCTGGGCAGGTTCTAGGTGAGCACCTTCATCAGCAGCAACTTTCGAACTGGAAGGGGCTTCTGTAGCCTCTGCTGGAGCAAGGGAAGCTTCAACCATGTTGACAGTGCGGACGTAGCACTCCCTTGCTCTCCTTGGGTCACTCCGGACCCGGCACATCCTCCCATCGGCGAAGAACTTGATGGCTAGGTGGTAAGTGGAAACCACCGCTTGATACTTGTTCAGCAGGGGCCTGCCGAAGATGGCATGGTAGCTGCTGGGGGCGTCGACCACTATGAACTGTATCTGCTTTGTTGCCCCTCCAAGCTTTACTGGCAAGGTGACGCTGCCCTCCACCTCTTTCCTCTCTCCTGAGAATCCATAGAGCGGCCCCTCAGTGGAAAACAGAGGCTTTCCGGTCCTCAGGGCCTCGAAGGTAGACTTGAAGAGGAGGTTGACTGAACTGCCCGTATCAACAAGAATTCTGTCCACTGTGAAGTCCCCAAGCACAGCCTTGATTACAACAGCATCGTCAAATGGATTGGCTGTTTGAGGCAAATCTTCCGGACCAAAAGTGACGACTTCTCTTGGGGGAGCAACGGAAGAAGAGGCCACCTCCGCCTGGGTGACCCTTGAAATTGATGACTTCCGGGTGGACTCGGTCCCAGCTCCACCATGGATGAAGAAGAGCCGTCCCAGAACTCCCTCATCATCTGCATCAAAGCATTCCACTGGGACGTTGATCGGCCCCAGACGGCCTTCGTCCTCCACATCTACACACTCCTGGTAAGCCTCAGCTACCTCTTTGCCCTTCGAGGTGGATGGCTTCGACGAGGAAGGAGAATCCTTCTTGGTCAGGTCAATCTTGCCCTCGGCAAGCAACTTCTCTATCAGCGCACGAAGGACCTTGCAGTCCTCAGTCAGATGGCCCTTTTCCTTGTGGAATTGGCAGAATTGTGAATTATCCCTCGGCTTCCACATCTTCTGAGGCCCTTGCCTCCTCTCTCCTGATCTTTGCAGGATCTGGATGACTTCGTCAAGGTCCAGATCTGCAGGGTCCTCCATGGGACTTTCATCATATTGGCACGGGGCAGGCAAGGCTGCCTGCTGGAGGATGGGAAGAGCCTGCAAAGGAACGGCGGGAGCGGCGGCCAACGGCAGTCTCTGCTCGTGAAACTGTTGATGGCCTTGGAAAGGTTTTTTGTTGCGGAAGTTTCTGCCTCTTTGAGACGGAGGCTGGAAGTCTGGACGAGGGGGCCTGCCACGAGAAGAAGAAGCGGAGGCATCCCTTCCTTCAGCCTTGGCTGTCAGGGATGAGACGTAGGTCGGATTGGCATTTTCCCCTTCTATGAAGCGGTTGACCATGGCGATCAACTCCTGATAGGTCTCAGGCGCCTTTGTCGTCGCCTTAAACTTCAGAGGGCCTTCCCGGAGGCCGTGGATCAAGGCAACTTTGTAATAGTTGGGGTTCACATTCCTCACCCCCTGAATTTCTCTTTGAAAGCGATCAACGAATCGTGCCACCGATTCGTTATCCCTCTGCTTGATCTCGAATAGGGCGGCTGGCCCATTCTTCCTCTTCCTTGAGGTAGCAAACCTCAGCAATAACTGGCTACGGAGCTCTGCAAAAGAAGAAATAGTGCCCGAAGGCAGCTCATAGAACCATTCTCTCGCTTGCCCTTCGAGAGTTGTAACCAGCAATTTACACTTGATGGCATCTGTGAGGCATCTCAAAGCTACTGCCCCCTCAAATGCCTGGAGATGGGAAACTGGATCTGTCGTTCCCGAATAGGAAGGGATGCAAGGCTCCCTGAAGTTGCTCGGAGCTGATTCCCATCGAATTCGGTCAACAAAGGGAGACGGGGTGTCAAACTCTGCAGGATAGAAAGGGCGGACTGGAGCCGAAGAGTCCGCGGGCTCGGCGGACTGGCAATCAGCAAAGCGAAGTTGGCGGGCAGGAGTGCCCCTAGCAGCTTCTCTGTAGAACTCTCTGAAAGCAAACTCTTCCTCTTGAGGGCGCAGAGGGGCGGCGGTCTGAGCAGGGTTTCGAGGAGTTTCTGGCGACTGCCGAAGCGGAGTTCGGCGAGCTGGGGTTTGGCGGACTGGCGAGTTCGCTTGGTCCGCTGCGGCCTGAGGAGCAAGCCGCTGAGCCAAAGCAAGCAGAGCTTGGCTGATTGTGTCAAGACGCTGGTCGGTCTGCCGGCGAGACTGCTCGGCCTCAAGGCGAGCTTGTTCTATTGCGTCCCAAAGGGAGTCTTCTGAAGAGCTGGAGCGGTCTGAAGAGCGTGCTCTGCGGTCTGACATCTTTCGTCCGCTGATTTCAAAACACTACTCGGATCTGAAGGTCGCGTGTTAACTGTTGATGCACGAAAACACAAGGGGGGTCGAGCACAACCAGCTAACTGTTCGAACACAGGGGAAAAAGGGAGACTGCGAGCAGCGATCTACTAAGCGGATGAGAGCTGAAAGAGGAGCAGGGCCGTGAACCACGGCAACAACAGACTTCGCCCGTCACGGCCTGAATGCCTCTCTTGCGACGGGCTTTCCCTTGATTGAAGAAGAATTGAGTTACAAGTGAAAGGAAAAGCTGGACAAGAGCAGAGCGAGGGGGAGTCCGCAAGGCGCAGGATTCGAGTCCGCAGCCTGTAACAAGTAGGCTCCTGGGTCCGAGTCAGCGTGCCTTGAGTGCACCACCTCCCCCCTATTTATAGGGTAGGGGGCCTGCCCAAACGGGCAGGGCTAAAATAACCTGCTGCCCGGGGTACAGGAGAACCGGGCAGCGGTGACGGGAAGCAAAAAGAAAGAACACGCCAGTCCGCACAGAAGTGGCGGACTGGGCTCGCGAGCTGGAGCTTCCACTGCTACTGGGCGCGCCCACTGGAGGGCGGTGGCCTGGGCGGACGAGATACTGCGTCCGCCGCTGGAGACTTGCCCAACGCGCCGGCGGACTGAGCGGACTGGACTTTGCGTCCGCTGCTGGAGTATCACCCTTGGCGCCCGACTGGTGACAGTGCCGGACTGGGCGGACGGACAAATCCTGTCCGCGCCTGCTGAATGGGGGTTATGGAGTCTTGCAGTACGTTGCAGACTGAGGGGTTAACAAACTCGGAGCTGCCAGAGGAACAAAAGGCCAAGTTGATCTCATGCTTGCTAGAGAACCTTGCTTTCTTCGCATGGTCAGCGGAGGACATGCTAGGCATTGATCAAGATGTTGCCTGCAATCATCTCAATATTGATCCCAGCTTCAAGCCGGTACAATAGAAGAAGAGACATGTGGCTACAAAGCTTGTTGATCCAATCAAGGAGGAGGTCTCAAAGCTCCTCAAAGCAATTTAGTACGTGAAATCCAATATCCCTCCTGGATATTAAATGTTGTAATGGTTAAAAAGTTAGAAGGGAAACTGCAAATGTGTGTAGATTTCACTCGTTTAAATAAAGCATGCCCTAAAGATTTTTACCCCTTGACTCGGATTTATTCATTAGTTGATTCTGCGGTAGGGTATCCTTTTATGAGTTTATTAGATGCATTTTCTAGATATCATCAAATAAGGATGCATAAGCCCGATGTTCCTCTTACGTCTCTTATTACGAAAGATGGTTGTTATTGTTAGCTTGTGATGCCCTTCGGGCTTAAGAATGATGGTGCAACTTATCAACGCATGATGGATCATGTGTTTAAAGAGCAAAAGGGAAGAAACCTTGAGGTGTATGTTGATGATCTCTTGATCAAAAGCAAATCCCTCTCACTATACCTGCAAGATATAGCAGAGATGTTCTATACTCTGTGAAAATATAAGATGAAATTCAATACGTCAAACTGTACATTTGGGGCGACAAAGGGGAAATTCCTTGGTCATCTAATTACTCCGGAAGGGCTTGCCCCTCATCCTGAAAAAGTTAAAAGCTATTCTTGAAATGGCCCATCCCCGTTCGCCTAAAGAGGTTTCGCAGTTAGGAGGGAGATTGGAAGGTCTCGAGATATTCATCTCTCGAGTTGGTGATAAGAGTGCTTCATTCTTCAAGACTCTTCGAGTAGCGTCGAAGTTTGAATGGACAGAAGAGTGCTCGCAAGATTTTGAACAATTAAAGAAATAACTAACTTCAACACCCTTGCTACAAATCCCCAGGTCAGGGGAAGTGTCGTTCTTATACTTGGGAGTTGACCCTAAGGCGGTCAGCGCAGTTCTTGTTCGGGAAGAGAACAGGAGACAATTCCCGGTTTACTATGTTAGCCATATTCTCAAAGATGCAGAAACGAGATATCAATTTTTGAAGAGGTTGGCCTTGGCATTAGTAATGTATGATCGTAGACTTCATCCCTACTTCCAAGCGCACTTCAGTTCAAGTAGTCACTGATCAGCCCCTGAAAAGCATACTGGTGAAACCAGAACATTCAGGCAGGTTGCCCAAATGGACAATTGAGTTAAGTGAATTTGAGATCTCTTATGTGCCCAGGATAGCCATCAAAGCCAGGTGCTCGTAGATTTCTTGGTTGATACATCAGAGTCCAGTTTTGATCAAGCAAAAAGATCTCCTTTGGGTTGGACCATCTACGTTGATGGGGCCTCAGGCAGAAATTCCTCTGGAGCAGGAGTGGTTCTGATTAATCCTAATGGCATCAAGCTTGAGCAAGAAATCAGCTTCTTCTTTCCAGTTACCAAATATCAAGCAGAGTATGAGTCTTTGCTAGCAAGCTTAAGGCTTGCAAGAGAACTGGGTTTTGATCATGTTCAAATAAAGATTGATTCCCTGGTAATGGCATCACAAGTCCTCGGCAACTTTGAGACCAGAGAACCTATACTGAAGAAATATCTTGCTCTCGTCAAGATAGAAATTGGCAAGTTCAAAAGTATTACCATTGAGCAAATTCCAAGATCAGAAAAATAAGAAGCAGATGTTCTTGTAAAATATGGACTTCCATCAGGGGGAACAACTTCTAAACTCCTCTGCCCGGCAGTGGCTGAAGATGAGTTGATGCAAATCGATTTGCGCTTCTCCTATATGGATCCACTCATCCTTTATCTGTCAACTGGAAATTTTCATCCGTCGATCAAGGAAAAGAAAAAATTCAAAATAAAGGCAGCTTACTACTACTTGGTATCTGGTGTTTTATATAGAAAGACCTTCTTGTCAACCATGGTAAGATGTGTCTCTGAAGAGGAAGCTCCTACTATTCATCATGAAGTTCATTTTGGTGAGTGTGGAAGTCACTCAGAAGCAAGGACTCTAGAAATAAGGATCCTGCGGCAAGGTTATTTCTGGCCTACCATGAAGAGAGATTTTGAGGCTTATGCAAGGAAATGTGTTCAGTGCCAAAAGTTCACTCCACTTCAACATCAATCAGCTCAGTCACTCAGATCAATCACAACTTCTTGGCCCTTTGTATTTTGGGGAATGGATCTCATTGGTCCTTTTCCCATGGCAAGCGGGCAACGATGCTTTATCATAGTAATGATTGATTATTTCAGTAAGTGGATTGAGGCTAAAGAATTGGCAAAAATAATAACTCAGGTCGTAAAGAACTTCATTTGGGCCGAGATAGTCTGCCGACATAGTATTCCGATGGAAATAATCACTGGCAACGGGACACTGTTCAACAATGTTGAGAAGATAGATTTTTGCAAGCAGATCAGAACAGAGCTGTGCTTTGCATCAGTCCATCATCCTAGAAGAAATGGACAGGTTGAAGTAGCTAACAAGCAGATTCTCAGCTTGCTGAAAAAGAAAGTGAAGAATCTCAAAGGCAGATGGGCTGATCAACTTCCTTCGGTCCTATGGACCTTGACAACAACACCTTCATCTGCAACTCGAGAAACTCCATTTAAGCTTTCGTATGGTTCGAAAGCTCTTATTACAGTTGAGTTTGTAGTCCCATAACCAAGAGTTTTGCTTGCCAGACAAAGCCGGGAGGATTGGCTTGAGCTGAATAATGAAGAGTTAAAATTTAGCTTGGATCACAACGAGGAAATCAGAGACAAAGCAGCAATAAGGCAAGATGAAGTAAAGAGAAGAACGGCCCGCTACTTCGATAAGAACGTAAGGATCAAACACTTTCAAGTGGGAGATCTAGTTCTTAAAAAAGTTGACATTGCTGCAAGAGCCGACTCAATGGGGGAAGCTTAATCCAAATTGGGCTGCCCCATTCATTGTCAAAGAGGCTCTCAAGAACGGGGCTTACGACTTGCAAACATATGAAGGAGAAGATGTATCACATACATGGAGCGGAGATGATCTAAGCGGTTCTATTCCTGGACTTCCTCCTTTCTTTTCCTTAGTATGTAAACTTTTCAAAAGTTATGGTTAATCAAAAGCTCCTTGCTAACACTTCTTCAAGTGCTTTTTATCTCTTAAACAATAATAGATAATGTATTGAGCAAGGAAGATTTCAAAAGGTCCTATACTTGAACCCTCTCATTTCTCTCTCATGTAAACTTTTCAAAAGTTATTAATGATCAAAGACTCCATACTGACACTTTTTCAAGTGCTTTCTCGCTTTTATCTCCTAAACAACTCCAAAGGCTAACTGATACCAGGAGACATCGCCGAGTTCAGCTGGGACCTCACCTTGAATCATTGTCATTAGCGTAACACCATAAAGAACACGTGTTGCGGGGAGATTTCGCACCGTGTAGTGGGAGCTTGCAGATTCAAGTGCGGTACGTTACTGAATTTCGGACTCGGCCGGTATCTATCCCCACCTTTGCATTTTGGAGGGACAGGGTGGGTGTTAACTCTACCTTGGCTTGAAGCGATATTGTTACAACACTGATGATCACGTGAGGAAAGTAAGCCGCTCCGGCCACACTTGCCCACAGATTATCTCAGCTTGTGACCTTCGAATACTCTTTGGTACCCTCAAGCAGTGCCTGCAGGAGAACCATGGCCCTGTTAATCTAAGAGCAAAGTAATGTCGCTCAGGCCACAGCTGCCCGAAAGATCAATTTGGGTTGTACTCCAGGCAAGAGGGCAGAAAACCATTTTGTCGATTGTACAGTTTCTGAGATGCTGTGAGGAAAGCAATGTCGCTCGGGGCGCACCTGCCCACTTGGTCACACAAGTCTGTAGCTCATTCTTCACAGGAAATTGACAAGGCGCAGACTACTTATTTGTATCTGCATAGTCCGCTGGTATTCATTGGGTTGGTTTTATAGTTTTCGTGACCTTGCGAGGAAAGCAATGCCGCTCCGACCGCACCTGCCCGCTTGGTCGCTTGAGCTATGAATCATTTCTATTCAACTAGGTGCGGACTATGAATTGGTATCCGCCCAGTCCGCCAATTCTCTCGATCTTACAGCTTTCATGACCCTGCGTGGAAAGCAATGCCGCTCCGGCCGCACCTGCCTGCTTGGTTACTTGAGCTGTGAATCTTCTATTCAATTAAGTGCGGACTGTGAATTGATATCCGCCCAGTCCGCCCGCTTTGTCACCTTAGTAGTAAATCATTTGTTAAGTCAGACTTAAATCTGGTAGTCTGTTCAGTCCGCAGTGTTTGATCTGACAGCCTCCAAAGCTATTTAGGTGATGACTTAGAGTTTTTGTGACCCTGCAAAGAAAGTAATGGGCTACATGCGCACCTGCCAGCTTGGTCACGTAAGTCTGTAACCCATATTTCTCAGGTCGCAGGTTTATCTTTAATTCTCTCAGCTCGCAGTCTAGCAATAATTCTCTCTAAGTCCGCAACATTTATTATTAATGTTTTCTTAAGCTTGCAAAGGTTTATTCAGTTTTGGCAAAGGGAATTGCGGACTGCAAATGAAACTCGCCAGAGTGCGCCTTAACGTTCTATTATTTTGGCAAGCAAGCAAATAACTTTAATCTCGTTCATGTTGCGGCGAGCTGTAGTTGAATTATTTTTAAGGTTATCTTCTAATTGGCGAGTTGAAAAATTATATGGCGTGGATAGTTTCTACAATGAGCAGACTGATCCACGAAGTTCGCTCATTACTTACACACCAGATTGCATTCAAACATGAAATCAGCAAAGAACATTGCGAAAGACACGAATTGATCCCAGAATATCCTTTTATATTTCATCAATATCAAGTTACAACTTTCATGAGATTGGCGGCCTCCAAACTTGAGTCCGCTAACTTCAGGAGAGTAGTCCTCCGAGCCGCTTCCTCTGCTGCTATCTGAACTTTTGCTGACCGCGGAATCGCTTGGCAAACTCTCATCAGCAGAGCTAGATGGAGATGAGTCGGACTCGGCGCACTGATCCCCACCACGCTGGCTTGAACCAGCATCATCAGCAACAACCTCGGCTTCACCGCCACCTTTTTTCTCTTCTTCTTCTTCTTCTTCTTCTTCCTCTTCCACAACCTCATCAATTACTTCCTTCCCTTTGGAAGTCTGCCCCATGGCTGCGACCTGCTCGTCTAACTCAGTGAAAAGTTGGAGAAATGGCATGCCATCCACACCCTCCATAGTGAAGCCGCCATCAACAAATTGCTCAATGGCGATCTCGATCCTCTCATTCACAAAAGGGAGCACGACATCCTTGAAGGTTTGTTCCCCAGGTTGTATGCGACTGCAGAAAGGCAAAAAACAAAAGAATCTGGTTGTCGTGGTCTTCAAAGGGAGACCGCTGCGAATACAAGGCTTACCGCTAACACTTCCTTCTACAGAGCTACTTTTTTCCCTAACCGCTTGCTTCTTTCTTTAAGCGGCTTCATCTCCTGCTAAAGTTTTTTGTTTTCTTTATGAAGGTCCCTGGTCAAGCAGCACAAGAAATGATTGTTGATGGTGTTATTCATGTTAGCCTTCATGGCCAGGAGGGGGAGCTCGGCAAGAAGCACTTGTTTCAGCTCGCGTTGATTTCGCTTCCCATAAAGAGCGGAGATCGCGATTGTACATGGCGGGATATCCTTGGGCTTCTCCAGATGGCAGCGTAGTAGATAGGAGGACATGTTTGTTTTTGCTATGCCAGTGGATCATTTGGTTGCCACGCAGATCTTTTTGGGGGTTTCCAAAACCTCGCATTCCGAAGCTTTTGGAGGAAGAGTAGTCCGCAGCGGGATCGCCCTCTTCCCTCCTCTTCCTTGTGAGCTTCTGTTTCCTTTCACTTTGGGTTGGGGTCAGGCCGCCAGGAGTTTACGGTGGATTCACGTGCATATCCAAGATCGCTGCAAAACGAAAATAAGAATTAGTCAACTACAGGTCGCGGCGGATACAAAGTGTGTCCGCAAAACTTACTTTCTTCGCGAGTTACGCCGCCAAGGCTCACCTGGAGCATGATGTAGTGTTCAATATCCAGCCTGGCTCCTGCAAGAAACTCCACAATGGCGGCAACCACTGCGTCAGGCCTGACGCTCTTAAAAACAAAGTCCGCACGATCCTGCGGGTAGGTGTGCGCGAACCCAAGCTCGCCCTCAAAGATCAAGAACCGTGAGGTCTAGTTGTGGATCTTGTTCGGTAGACTCATAACCTTCATCCCTCTGCAGTAAATGTATATTACGCCCTTGTATGGGCGGCCTCCAGATGGAGTGATCAAGCGGACTGATATTATTTTTCTAAAAATATTCAAGGAAAAGGCAATCTTCTCAGATCACAATTAGGAGATGAAGCTGTAGATCGCAGCAAGAGTATTGGGCACGAGCTGGCCCGGCACCATCCCATAGTGCTCAAAAATCTCTATTATTTCCCATAGCTGGGCAACTTGAATGCTCTGTCAAAGTCATCAATGGGCACCGCGATCTGGGTCGCAGTGGAAAAGTTCAGTTTCTCTTCATATGCTGGTAGGCGGATAAGCATAGACGAGTCTGCCATATATTTCTTAGCGAAGGCCTCGAGATCGGCCTTCGTTAGTTTGAATCTCTTATGCTCGGTAGTGTGGAAGGAGAGCGCGGCATCAGTTCTGGCGGACACCATCTTCTTAGGCCGCAAGGTCTTCTGCTTCAATCGCATTCCTGCATAGAAAGAGACAACATGGTTATATTTATAGCAGCTGGGTCTGAGAGCTTTTCGGCCAGACCGCATAATTTGATCATCCAGTCCGCCAAGCTCGCACCAAATTCAATTTTCATACAAAATAATGCATAATATAAGCATACACAACTTCGGTTCGCCCAGTTCGCAACATGTTTCGCTTGCAAATTGATTCACAAGCATAGTTCAAATCAAAGAAGCAGAGGTAACATTAGACCGCACAGTTCGTCACAATACTGCACAAAACTTAAATCACACAGGCCCCAACATTATTCAAGCAACAATGCAATCACAGTTCATACATCACATAGCAGCAGAAAACAAAGAATTGTTCAGCATACAAATTATACATCAACAAATCATAGTTCACAATCTTGCGACCTCAGCGGTCTCTATTCTCTGATCACGCAGGCTGCTCCGTTTTATCTCTACATAGATGCTCCGCCTGGTCACTCATTTGAAGCACTTCGCCATATAGACGATAGATATGGCGATGCATGGAGTTGATAGTCCTATGCATGTGCGCGGCCTCCCAGTCTACCCGGCTCAAAGGGACCACGGACTCCATTGCCGGCCTCGGAATCTCGCCCGCGACAGGCTGGCTGCCTTCAGCTCAAGCCGAAACCTGCGATGGAGCAGCGCAATCTGGCTATCGCGACATTTCCACCGGCAGCTCGGCAGCCCGCTTGCCCTTGTCCTCCCGCGCCAGTGCCAAGTATTTGCCTTTGTAGAAGTGGGCGTCGTCAGCAAACCGCTTCTCCTCCTTGTCAGGCCGCTTTAGCGCCCTTGATATATTGGCGACTTGGTCCTTTAGAACCTTCTCACGCTCTGCCCCTCTCTTTATCTCCGCTCGAATTTGATTAATTTCATTTTGAAATTTCTTCTCTAACATGACGATTTTGTCCAGGCCGAACTGCTCACCTTTTGCGGACTCACCAAGTGAGATCGCGTCAGCTGAAGCATTTGGCGTAGACACGATATCGCCAGTCTTAACAGAACCTGGTGAAGATCTCCTTCATGCAACAAAGAAAGCCACGTTCATATTCAAATCCAGGCCGCAGTGGACTCAAAACGTAGAGATAAAAGATCATTTTTAGCAGAGTGCACAACGAGCTGGCGACTATCAAACACATGCCTCCTTGTCCGCTCCGGGTCAAAGGCGCGTAACTGCTTCCTCCATTCACGATGGACTTTGGTTCTCTTCTCAGCCATCGAGCTCGTCGACACGACTATATCTTTAGTTTCAGTGATGATCTTGATTGGCCTTGACTTACGCTACGGTGACCTGTAAAGCCACTGACGCTTATAGTATTTTGACACCGGTTGGAGTTTACCTGTCCGCAGCAGGTCTGCAGCAGCTCGTAGATCCTCCGCTTGGTTGTCTGCGGTGATCCGCTTCGAGGCAGTCCGCCCAAATCGACCAAGCTCTTCTTCGACAGACTCGTTTCTGCAGTCCGCCCAGCTCAACCTCTGGCGATCTGCTCTGGATCGCCCTGCTTTTTAGGCGAACAGATCGAAGCATCAGCCCGTGATCCCAGTCCACCCCTCTTGCGCGGACATGCATGTCTTTTCTTTTTTGCTTCCCGTCATCGTTGCCCGATTCTCCTGTACCCCGGGCAGCCAGTTATTTTACCCCTACCCGTTTGGGCAGGCCACCTAATCTAAAATAGGGGGAAGCGGTGCACCCAAAGTATGCTGACTCGTGTCGTAGAGCCTACCTGTTAAAGGCTACAGACTCGAATCTCAGGCATTGCGGTCTCCAGCTTGCTCTGCTCTTGCACTTTCCCTTTACTCAACCTTATAATCAAACTCATTTTCAATCAAAGGAAATCCCATCGCAAGAGAGGCATTCAGGCCGCGACGGGTGAAGTCTGGTGTTGTCGTGGCTCACGGCTCTGCTATTCTCTTTCTCTCATCCACTCAGTAGATTGCTACTTACAGTTGACTTTTTCCTTCCATTCCACAGTGCTCGAACTGTTATGAAAGATAATAGTTGCCTACCTAAATCACCTAGAGGGGGTGAATAGGTGAGTTGTGTGTCTATTGCGGAATAAAATAAACTCAAAACACAGAACATATCAATCTACCAAATTATCACAGACGAGACAAGATTTATAGTGGTTCCCGATCTTGGTGCATCCACTTTCCCTCACCAATCTAGCAATATACTAGGCTCAGCTACTCCACTATCTCGGATTGAAAATCAATCCTACCCGCGTAACAAAGTTCCTACAATCTCAATCCAACCAACTAGATCTACAACTCGGAAGCTAAAACTTCCTACAAACTCGGAGTTGAAAACTCCTACACTCGGAGAAAACTTCTCCTACAAGAATGAAAATTATTTTAGAAAATACAAACAATGATTTCTCTGTCAGATCTGCAGGAAAGCAACTAGGATCTTCTTCTTGTAAGATTTGCAGCACTTTCAGAAAGATGAAGAAAATCTCGGCAACAGATCTGGATTATTCCTTGTCTTACACAATCGAGAAGAGGATGACTAGTTGAGAAACGATCTCGATCTGTAAAACTTCTTTCAGTCTGATTCCTCTGAAAATAAAAACCCTTGTCAGAGAAAAACAGCGGCAGCGGCGGCTTTCCTTCCGTGAAAAGAGAGAGAGGAAACACCGACATGGAGAGAGAAACGGCTGTAGAAATTTTTCAATAATTTTTAATCTTGAAAGCTTGTTGTTGTTATGGTTTGTCGATTAGACAGGACCTTATATAAG
Source organism: Platanthera guangdongensis (assembly GCA_039583875.1). NCBI lineage: Eukaryota > Viridiplantae > Streptophyta > Magnoliopsida > Asparagales > Orchidaceae > Platanthera > Platanthera guangdongensis. Next base: position 105,392,397 of record CM077166.1, read on the forward strand.
ATTTTGAATAGCAGTCATACTCAGTCTTAATGATATACACGTGGACCAATCATGTCACAGGATTTGAAAATTCGTCAATTATGGACTTAGAGAAATTCTGGAGAAAAAGAGGTGATAAACATGAGTAGGTAAATAACTACTCGAGTAGGTAAATAACTACTCGAGTAAGTAAAGGAATGTTACTCGGGTATATAATTCATGACTACTCGAGTAGGTTGAAGACAACTACTCGAGTACATATAATCGACTACTCGAGTACTTAGAAGATCTACTCGAATATACAGAAAAGTTTCACGGGAAGTGGAGTTGAACTACTCGAGTGGTTGGCAAACTACTCGAGTGGTTTGACAAACTACTCGAGTGAAAGGACAGAAATATTTCTGAACACTGGAAAATGAGCTACTCAAGTAGTCAGACTGACCTAATCGAGAGGATATAGTCTACTCGAGCATATGGAAAGAACTTACTCGAGTAAATGACAAATATTTTTAGGAGAAGATAAATTTAGTTTACTCGAGTATGAAGCTTGAACTACTCGAGTAGTAAGTGAACTACTCGAGTATATAACTTATATACTCGAGTATATAGAAAATTTACTCTTGAGATAGAAAACAGTTACACGAGTCAGAATCTATAACCACTCGAGTATATATATATACTCACTCGAGTGTTTTACTTAGAAAAAAAAACTTGGAGAGTGAAATCTGTACTACTCGAGTAAGAAGAATGATCTACTCGAGTATAGGAATTCTGACTCGAGTAAAAAGCAAGTAATCTACTCGAGTAGTTAATGACCTACACGAGTAGAATACTTGAAAAAATTTCAAGGTGGAAATTCTTTCTTCTTTGGTGAAATCAGCATCCAACTCTATTCACATAGTCCAAGTGCTTGAATATGAAGTGTATCCCAATAGAGAGGCTACACATGAGTCAACACCTTGGGTCATACAATGAGGGATTACATTGCATGGTCCTGTGTTTGGTGTCCCATTGTAGACTGACATTGGTCTACACTTCCCATTGGAATCCTGCAACCACATAACTCAAAACAAAGCATCAAATACAACCTAATTCATCTTAGTTCCAGGATGACTTCATCAAATCTGGGTTGATGTGGACATAGTTCCCAACAATCTCCCCCTATTTGTTAAAGTCAGAACCCTTTACACTAAGGTGAATTATAGACATAAAAAGTGCTAAGTAGAAAAATGTGAGCAAGTAAGCAAGAAACTATGAAAAAGATAACGAGAGCAAAAACTTAGAATTATATAAATAAGAATATCCAAAATTATCAATTCTAAATTCATTCATTTCACACTCTCAAAAGTCCTTGAAATTCAGCCAAGGTTCTGTTGTGTGTCCAACTTTTCTTGTTGTCTCCTTTAGTAGCTGAATGCCTTAGGATAATATCTAGGAGGCTTAGGAGGAGCAGCAGGATTATTCCTTCCATACTCTCTGTCATAAATTCTTCTCTTGGTCATGGATTTGTCATATAATTCCCATTCCTGGGAGCTATAGTGCAGGTTCCAGTTCTCATCAAAGTCCATTACCAGTTTTAGAGTATCCAGAATCAAGGATTTGGAAGTGGGAGACCAGACTTCAGCATAAACAGCAGCAGGTCATTTTTCAGCAGCAGGAACAGGAATTGATCTACTAGCAGAAGGACCTTCACCATATTTTCTCTTCTTTTTGGAGGTTTGGATCTCTGGAGGAGCATGAAGGAAAATATCTGCAGGATCTTCTTCCCAACCCTGAGTATATGACTCTGGAGGAGCAACTGAGTCTCTAGGACTTGGAGTGAAAGTAGGTTGCAGAGAAGCAGCTGGGGCAGAGGCATCTGTAGCTAGAGGATTCAAGTGATGGAGAATGATATTTGGCTATGCAGCAAATTCCGGTAGGATTTGATTATGCATCCAGACAGCAGTGTCATAAGTATGGAACTTGACACTCTGTATCTGGGCTAACACATCGGCCTTAATTTTCTTCACATGAGTTTCCCATAGTTCCTGTTGGAGAGCAGCAGATTTTTCTAGATATTCTTTTATTAATCCCTCCCCCTTTCTTACTTCAACTGATAATTTCTCTATGGAAGTTTCTTTGAATAAACCAACTTCTTCACAGATTTGCACTTTGTTGGCTTCATTTCTATTGTCCAGTCCTATTTGATTGTGGGCAAGAGACACACTCTGGTCCATCACTTGACCAATACTTGTGATAGTGTGATCTAATGCTTTACCACCAATCTGAAAGAGGCTTCGCTGTTGATATGTATTGTAACACCCTGAAGTCAATTGGAGTCAATTGGGTCACTTTGGGTTCAGGCATGGGTGACACGGCCTGGGACATGGGCGTGTCCCAGGGCATGTCATGCCTGGGTTGTGTCAGGACGTGAGGTCGACGAATTTTGCTCGACAATCGTTAAGTGTCGAGTGTCGAGTGAGGACACGGCCTATGACATGGGCGTGTCACAGGGCGTGTCAATTGTGGTCGACGAACTCAGCTCGAAAGTTTGAGCTAGGACGTGTTTACGGGACACGGGTGTGTCCAGGTGCACACGGCATGGAACACAGGCGTATCCCAGGGCCGTGTGAGTCTTAGGTGCTTTTGCGGTTGTGCAGCCTGATGAACACGGACTCAGACACGGGCATGTCTGAGGGCGTGTCAGTGGACACGACATGTGACACGGGCGTGTCACATGACCGTGTATTGACTGGACTGAGTCGGTTGACTGCCGCTTAAGGGGACATGGCCTGTGACACGGGCATCTCACAGGGCGTGTCAGGCCGTGTTCATGCTTTTCTGGCCAAATCTGAGCCGTTTGTTTCCCTTTAACTGGATTTAGTTGTTGGGCTCAGTCCAGGTGTTGTGAAGGCCCAGAAAAAGGGGATATAACCCTTTCTTTTCATGTTCTTCTTCTTCATCTTATTCCAAGAGAGGGAGGAAGAAAGGCCTAAGGCAAGAGGGAAGGGAGGAGACAACCAGCTGCTGGAGGATCTGCAGAGTGCGGAGCGAAGATCCGAGAGCGTATTCGTGAAGGAAGAGCCGAGGCGGTGATTTCCATCCGGCTACTTCATGGCACCGAAGCGATCTTCAAGGGTAACGATCTCCTTCTTGGACATCGAAGTCCTTCCTTTATGCATGTGCTTGGAATCCTCCACCAAGAGGTGGATTTGCGAAATTGATTCCTTTGTTAAGTCTGCATCTAGCGCCGGAACTATGGAGTACGGCATAGGCATGCTGTGTGAAGCCCATCTGGACCGGTAGTCTAGATTGGTGATGTTCATGGGTAAACCGGAGAAGACTCCGTGGATTTGATGATGTGCAAATGGATTTCTGTTGTGATGAATGTATGGATGTGATGATGAATGTGAGGAGGCTTTGGTGAAGCTCCTAGTTATGATATGATCAATTTGTAGCACACCTGGGGAGCTCGAGATAAACCCGACCTGTTACACCACTAGTGTGGGTTAATCTAGTTAGGTAGGGATCGATTGGTGGCAATGTCTGGGGAGCCGAGTTAAACCCGGCTTGCTGCACCACATGGGTGGGTCGATCGGAATAAGAGGGGGTCCATGGGTGGTAATGCCTGGGGAGCTTGGATAAACCCGGCTTGCTACACCACATGGTGTGGGTCTATCTACTCTGGTTGTTTATGGATGCTATGAGGCTGTACCTCTGATCGATTTGGGCGGGATGTCGCTAGATTGCGAGACTGGTGGACTAGGTCCGGTCAACCAACAAGTTAAAACCTCTGATCGGCGGTGTATGACTGGTGGATTCCGTTACGCCAAGAAGGTGCCCTGAGTGCACAAGAGCGTCTGGTGGATTCTAGCGTTTGTGATGTGATGTGTTTGCTAGCGGGATAAAGAAAATGATATACATATGATGCTAGATGATGCTTGATGATAGATGATGGCACTGTATACAGGGAAGGAACCACTACCCCGGGTAGGGGGTAGGGTCGTTATAATGGGTCAGCCAAATGCTTACCATTACTTTGTTTTCTATGTTGGCTTGGGTGGCAAAATACAAGTGGGGTGAACAAGTGAAATGGATAGCTTGCTGCTATCGGCCCTTGAAGGCCATACGAAGAATTGTATTTGGATTTCATGTGTGGCCGGCCTGTGTGCCGATGTACGAAACTATTGATGTGTAAAAGAGGAACCTGTAAGGCCATAAGGCTAGTGTGTGGGGGTTGTATACATTCTTGGTGTTGTTTTATGTATTGGTGGACATTCTGGTTTGAGTTCATGCTAACGTAAAAATGCTGCGCTGGAATGAATGAGTTAAGGATACGAATAGATTTTGATTTTCACAAGTAATTCCTTCGCTTGACTGTGATATATGGCGTGGGGCCCCATCCGGACCCACCGTTATATGCCATGTGATGGGTGGGGGCGTTACAAAGTGGTATCAAATCCAGGTTGAGATTGTTTGGGAGGAGTGAATATAATTGAACTCATGAATGTCCACTAGGAATGTATGTCATGCACATGATGTGCGTGAGTGTGTAGTCAATGTAGCAGTACCATTATGATATGAAGTATTAATGGTGTTCTGTACATTGATAGGTGGCGAGGGATGGAGCTGGGCCATCTGAGCCCCAGTGGTCTGATGAGAGTGCAGCACCCGTTGAAGCGCCTACGGCTCCCTCGGCAGAGGCCATACGGGTGGTTACAGAGACAGTGCTTAGCAGTATTACAGGCACAACCAACTGGACAGGCAAGGCCTGTTGCAAGGCAAGAGCATGCTGCAGTGGTGGTGGAGGTGCAAGCAAGTGACGAGTCATTGACACGTTTTATGCATTTTCATCCACCTACGTTTGGTGGAGCGCTATCCCCAACGTAGGCGGAAGATTGGTTAGTGAGGGTAAAAAGGATCCTAACTGCAATTAGGACGGTAGAGGAGAAGAAAGTGACGTTGGCCACTTTTCTATTGGAAGGAGATGCAAGATTGTGGTGGGATGAGTTGGAAGTGCATCACTTGGCAGGTCAAGGTATAATGGAGGTTTCAATGGATGAATTCTCCAGAATATTTTTAGCCAAGTATGTGCCAGTATCGCAGCGGATTGCGATGGAAAATGAGTTTCTACGTCTGGTGCAGAGTGAGCGAGATATTGATACCTACTTGCATGGGTTTACGAGATTGGGGAGATATGCGGGATCTACCTTCGCGGACGAAGCGCGAAAGACAAATAGGTTTTATGAAGGACTGCGGGATGAATTGAGGTTGGCACTTCCGAGTTCGGTGAGCCAAGGCTTCCAAGCGTTGGTCGATACAGCCCGTGCATTGGAGAAGGATATGAAGCGGGTACAAGAAAATAAGAGACTGGCAGCGGAAAAGCCAGAGTTTAAAGTGCCGCAATCGGATCAATCAGAGTTTAGAAGACGAGAGAATAAAAGATTTAGGCCTGCGGAATCAGCTCCGTCGACTATTTCTTCTGGGGCGACTTATGGGCCAGGACGTGTTGATACACGTATATGCTATAAAGGTCGGCAGCAAGGACACATAGCAAAATTCTGTTGGAATGCCCCTCCAGGGAGTGAGAAAAAGACAGGTGTGTCATATGGAGAAAAGGCTAAAGCAATGGCTGAGTCATCTGCACCCCAGACGCAACCTCGATTGCATGCTATGGAAGTGCAAGAGTCGCAAAGCTCAGTTGGAGAAATTCAGCCTCGGGTGTTTAATTTGTCTCTTAATCGCGAACTGCAAAATCGGGAGGCTGAGCGGAAGTGAACTGGGACTTGACTCCCTTGGATGGTATACTTGATGGATCGTGCATGGCTGTGTATGCAAACTATGTTTATGCATAGGTGTGATGAATGAAAGATGTTGTACATATCTATCAAAGTTTGGTGCACGTGTGACAGTGATGAGATAAATTGATCATGATGTCTTATTCTGATGTGTTTGTGTCGAGATAACACGCTGTATTTTGTGGCTGAATGTGCACAAGTGGAAGTTAGGAATGTATGTTTGTTGGTATGTGCGATTGCTTGGAATACGCATGCAAATGTGCTTAATCAATTGTTATGACTGATTGGCTGATTGGAGTGAGTCAAATTTCGAGGACGAAATTCTTTGAAGGAGGGGAGGATTGTAACACCCTGAAGTCAATTGGGTCAATTTGGGTCACTTTGGATCAGGCATGGGTGACACGGCCTAGGACACGGGCGTGTCCCATAGCGTGTCATGCTTGGGTTGTGTTAGGACGTGAGGTCGACGAATTTTGCTCGACGATCGTCGAGTGTCGAGTGAGGACACGACCTGTGACATGGGCGTGTCACTGGGCTTGTCAATGTGGTCGACGAACTCAGCTCGATGTTTTATGCTAGGATGTGTTTGCGGGACACGGGTGTGTCCAGGTGCACACGACCTAGAACACGGGCGTGTCCCAGGGCCGTGTGAGTCTCGGGTGCTTTTGCGGTTGTGTAGCCTGATGAACACGGCCTCAGACATGGGCGTGTCTGAGGGCGTGTCAGTAGACATGGCACGTGACATGGGCGTGTCATACGGCCGTGTATTGGCTGGACTGAGTCGGTTGACTGCCGCTTAAGGGGACACGGCCTGTGACACGGATGTGTCACAGGGCGTGTCAGGCCGTGTTCATGCTTTTCTGGCCAAATCTGAGCCGTTTGTTTCCCTTTTCCTGGATCCAGTGGTTGGGCTCTGTCCAGGTGTTGTGAAGGCCGAGAAAAAGGGGATATAACCCTTTCTTTTCATCTTCTTCTTCTTCATCTTATTCCAAGAGAGGGAGGAAGAAAGGAGTAAGTCAAGAGGGAAGGGAGGAGACAACCAGCTGCTGGAGGAGCTGCGCAGTGCGGAGCGAAGATCCGAGAGCGGATTCGTGAATGCAGACCCGAGGCGGTGATTTCTATCCGGCTACTTCATGGCACCGAAGCGATCTTCAGGGTAACGATCTCCTTCTTGGACATCGAAGTCCTTCCTTTATGCATGTGCTTGGAATCCTCCACCAAGAGGTGGAATTGCAAAAGTGATTCCTTTGTTAAGTCTGCATCTAGCACCGGAACTATGGAGTACGGTATAGGCATGCTGTGTGAAGCCCATCTGGACCGGTAGTCTGGATTGGTGATGTTCATGGTAAACCGGAGAAGAGTCCATGGATTTGATGATGTGCAAATGGATTTCTGTTGTGATGAATGTATGGATGTGATGATGAATGTGAGGAGGCTTTGGTGAAGCTCCTAGTGATCAATTGGTAGCATGCCTGGGGAGCTCGAGATAAACTCGGCCTGTTACACCACTAGGGTGGGTTGATCTAGTTAGGTAGGGATCGATTGGTGGCAATGCCTGTGGAGCCGAGTTAAACCCGGCTTGGTTCACCACATGGGTGGGTCGATCGGAATAGGAGGGGGTGTCGATGGGTGGTAATGCCTGGGGAGCTTGGATAAACCGGCTTGCTACACCACATGGTGTGGGTCGATCTACTCTGGTTGTTTATGGATGCTATGAGGCTGTACTTCTGATGGGTTTGGGCGGGATGTCGCCAGCTTGCGAGACTGGTGGACTAGGTCCGGTCAACCAACAAGTTAAAACCACTGATCGGCGGTGTATGACTGGTGGATTCCAGTACGCCAAGAAGGTGCCCTAAGTGCACGGAGCGGCTAGTGGATTCCAGCATTTGTGATGTGATGTGTTTGCTAGCGGGATAAAGAAAATGATATACATATGATGCTTGATGATGCTTGATGATAGATGATGGCACTGTATATAGGGAAGGAACCACTACCCCGGGTAGGGGGTAGGGTCGTTATAATGGGTCAGCCAAATGCTGACCGTTACTTTGTTTTCTGTGTTGGCTGGGGTGGCAAAATGCAGTTGGAGTGAACAAGTGGAATGGCTAGCTTGCTGCTATCGGCCCTTGAAGGCCATGCGAAGAATTTTATTTGGATTTCATGTGTGGCCGGCCTGCGTGCCGATGTACGAACCTATTGATGTGTAAAAGAGGAACATGTAAGGCCATAAGGGTAGTGTATGGGTTGTATACATTCCTGGTGTTGTTTTATGTATTGGTGGACATTCTGGTTTAAGTTCATGCTAACGTAAAAATGTTGCGCTAGAATGAATGAGTTAAGGATACGAATAGATTTTGATTTCCATAAGGAATTCCTTCGCTTGTCTGTGATATATGACATGGGGCCCCGGCCGGACCAACCGTTATATGCCATGTGACGGGTGGGGCATTACATGTATTATGTTGGATCTCTGCAAATCCCCAGCTCATTTCAACTTCCAGAGCAGTGATTTTGGCAGTGACAATAGCTAGAGAAGTGTCAAAGTAATTCTTTTGGTCTTGCAGCAGGATGGATATCTAAGACAACAAATCTGGTGAGGCAGTAGCAGCAGCAGTAGTTGAAGGAGTAGCATATGGGGTTGGAAGAGGAGGAGCAATCCAGAGGGGTATCTCTGCAATGAGGACTGAGCTTTGGGCTCTGGAGGTAGGAATAAGACCAGCCCCTTCATCAAGTACACTGGGGATGGAGAAATTTAGATTCCTGAGAGGAGCCTCAGCAGGTTCTGGAGAGTGTTCAGTAGAGAGGAGAATTGTTTCTACCTATTCTTGAGGAGCAACAGGAGATTATAGAGGAGATGGTGCTGGATATTGTGCTGATGGTTGAAAGGGAAGTTCTTCTGAGGTCAGCTCAGCTATCATGTCATTAATTGCAGCTTCAGAGGAGAGCAGATCTTCTTGAGGTTGCAGATCTGATGGTGGTGTAGGTGGAGTTTTAGGTAGGGAAGAGGTAGATGGGGCAGCAGAAGAGGGGAATCCTTGTGGAGATGAAGGTAATATGTGTGAAAGAGATGGAGCAGGCTCCCCCTCACTTGGTGCACCAGAGGAGCTGGCCACATGATGAGGAGAGGGAGATGTAGTCCTGTCCTCTAAAGCTGGAACTTCTGAAATCTTGGCAACTTGGGCAGTATTCTTCAGTTTTAATTCCCATCTCTCAATGGATTGAATTGATACCTTCTTCATGTGGTGAGGAGGGGTCCCTTTGGAGAAGTTGAATAGCTGAGGATTTAACTCATGGAGGAGGAGAGAGATGATCCCCGCAAAATTGGGGGCTTTGACACTGTCCTTGATTTTGTCAAGAATCATCAACCCAAATTGGAACTGTTTGCGGCAGACGATAGCTTGCATAATATTAAAGAATATACAGAGGAATATCTCTTATAGAATTAGTCTTGCAGAGCAAGATTTTCCCGATGACATCAACAAGAAATTTTCCCTCTGCATTCATATCTGTGCGTTTGATGTACTGAGTGTCAGCCGGAATACCACAGAATAGGCATGTTCTGTCAGAATCGTCTGCATCTAGGTCGTCTTCTTCATCCACTATCAGCAATCTGAGAAGTTGAGAGACGATAGGCTTGGTGAGTTTGATTTTCATACCTTTCACTTTGGATTTCAGAATTTGTCCATTTCGTTTGACCTTGAGGTTCTTGAAGAATTCTGCTACTTCAGGGAAAAGGATTGCACACGGTTCTTGCAGGATGAAGGATAGCCCCGCGGTGTCAAGTAGAATCAACAAATTGTGGAAAGCATCCAAAAGTTCCGCAATCCCTGCGGCAACAAGTTCCAATCCGACGCCGATCCTGGAGGAGGTGCGCCATGATCCTTGCTTGATGGGAAGAGAGGAAGATGATGCGGCTCTGCAACTTCTTGAAGGAAGACGAAACGGCAGTCGGGTACACGGGAGAGTGAAATGATTTTGTGTAGAGAGATTTTCGGAAATTCGTATTCCTAAACCCTAGGTTTAAGTCTAGTTAATCTAGAAGGAAATAACTTAAACCATTTAAAAGGCGACATAAGAAAATTTGAAAACCAAATGCACATACACGAGAGATAGAAGATGTACTCAAGTAGGTCCTTTGATTACTCGAGTAGGTCAAGTCTATCTCGAGTCAGAAAGAGAAAAAATTTTGAAAAAGCCAAATTTTGACTAACCCTTTAATTTTCTTTGCTTTATTGAAATCCAAACTTCTCTAATCTTCTTTGTTGAGCATCCCAAGTTCCGTTTTGAAGAATGAGAACTTGGTCTCGTCCAGCGGCTTCGTGAAAATATCTGCAACTTGCCTGTCTGTGGAGACATATTGGAGATCTATGTCCCCGTGCTCTACATGCTCCCGGATGAAATGATACCTTAGCTCGATATGCTTTGTCCGGCTGTGCGAGATTGGATTGTTGGCTATTGCAATTGCGCTGTAAGAGTCTCAAAACAATGGGACATTCTTGAACTTCATGTTGTAATCCTCAAATTGACTCTTTATCCAGAGTAACTGTGCACAACAACTGCCTGCAGAGATGTACTCTGACTCGGCTGTTGAGATTGCGACACAGTTCTGCTTCTTACTACTCCATGAGATTAGCCTTCTTCCAAAGAATTGGCAAGTCCTGGAGGTGCTTTTCCTGTAATCTTTGCTTCCTGCAAAATCTGCATCTTAAAAACCAATTAGTTCGCTGTCATTACTTCTTGGGTACCATAAGCCAAGATTTGGTGTACCTTTAAGGTATCTCAAATCCGTTTTGCAGCAACATAGTGAGATTTCTTAGAGTTCACCTGAAATCTAGCACAAAGCACATGTTGAAAACATTATGTCGGGTCTACTAGCAGTAAGGTAGAGCAAGGATCCAATTATGCATCTGTACTTGGTTTCATCAAAAGGTTTCCCTTTTTCATCCTTCTCCAGAGACATAGTTGAGCTGATTGGAGTCCTCATAGAAGTTGCATTCTCCATTCCGAATTTCTTAATCAGCTCTTTGGTGAACTTGGTCTGCGAGATGAAAATTCCATCTTTAGATTGTTTCACTTGAAGCCCTAAGAAATACTTCAGCTCGCCCATACTGCTCATTTCAAACTTCCCTTGCATAAGTTTTGAGAAATTTTTGTAGAGGTTTTCGTCTGTAGAGCAGAAAATAATGTCGTCGACATAGATTTGCACTAGCAAAATCTTGTCTTTTATTTCCCTAAGAAATAATATATTGTCTATCTTTCCCCTTGTGAACTTGTTCTCAAGTAGAAAGCTAAACAGCGTCTCATACAAAGCTCAAGGAGCTTATTTCAGACCATATAGGTCCTTGTGCAGGAAATAGACATAATTAGAAAAGTTAGGATGAACGAAACCTGGAGGTTGTGCCACATACACTTCCTCCTTTATGTTACCATTTATAAAGGCAGACTTCACGCCCATCTAATAGACAGTGAAGCCTTTGAATGCAACATATGCTAGGAACAACCTTATAACCTCCAGCCTTGCCACTGGAGCATATGTCTGGTCGAAATCGATTCCTTCTTCTTGACGATAGCCTTTAGCGACAAGTCTGGCCTTATTCTTTATGATCGTTCTGTCTTCATCCGTCTTGTTCCAGTAGACCCATTTTGTTCCAATGACGTTCTTTCCTTTGGGTCTTGGAACAAGTTTACATACATTGCAACGCTTGAACTGATTTAATTCTTCTTCCAAAGCCATTATCCACGATGCGTCCGAGTTTGCTTCCTCAAACTTCTTCGGTTCAACCTGTGAGAGAAAACTCAAATATAAATTCTCATTAGTTGTACCTCTTCGAGTTCTGACACCGTCCAGGGGATCTCCTATGATCTGGTCAATGGGGTGATCCTTCAGATGTCTGAGCTCTAAAGTTCTTGCATCTGGATTATCTTCAGTCACCGGAGTGACTTCTTCAACTTGGACGATTTCTTCATTTTGATCATCTCCCTCCCCAATAGGGGTTGGAGTGGTGATCTTGATGAATTTTTCATCTTTTTCCTCATTGGGCTCTTTCAGGTTGATTTCATCTAGCTTTGCACCTGCATCTTCAATGAGCACACTAGATGAATTGATTTGCAGCAAGCTCGTCTCATCAAATACAACATGTATCGATTTCTTCTACCACCATGGTTTTTCTATTAAATATTCTATATGCCTTACTATGGCTACTATAACCTATAAAAATACCTTCAAAACTCTTTTCGCTGAACTTGGTGGTATAATACTTACCATTGTTAAGTACGAAGCATTTACAGCCAAAGATTCTAAAGTATGAGATGGTTGGCTTCCTGCCCTTTAGAAGTTCATAAGGTGTCTTATCGTGGTTTTTGTTTATGAGTGCTCGATTTTGCACGTGGCATGCAGTGTTGACAGCTTCAGCCCAAAAGTACTCTGGAAGTGAAGAATCACTCAACATTGTCCTGCAGGCCTCTATGAGTGTTTGTTCCTTCTTTCAGCCACTCCATTCTGTTGCGGAGTATGAGGGGAGGAAAACTCATGAAAGATATCTAAGCTTTCACAGAATTCTGTAATGGCCCCAGATTTGAACTCTGTTCTGTTGTCACTTCTTATTTTGACTATGGAGCAGTTGTGTTCATTCTAGATTTGCCTGATAAAATTAGTAAAGATCTCGAAGGTATCTGACTTGTGTTTCAGAAAGAACACCCATGCAAAGCACGAGTAGTCATCAACAATTACTAGCGTATAATCCTTACCTCTCAAACTTCTAATTTGTAGTGGTCCAAACAAGTCCATATGCAATAGATGGAGACATCTATTAGAGTCTTTGCCAATAACACTTTTAAAGGTAGCCCATGTTTGCTTGCCTTTTACGCACGCATGACAAGGTCTATCTTTGACGCACTTGACATTTGGGGCATCACGTACTAAGTTCATTGAAAATAATTTATTAATAGTTTTGAAATTAATATGTGTTAGTCTCTTGTGCCATTGGTCACCAAGAGACACACTATCTTTTTCTAAAAAGCACACTAGTGTAGAGGAATCTATACAAATGAAATTTAAACAGAAAATATACCTGTTTCGAGTGCTGGATAGAATCGTTTCCATATTATCAACGGATTTTATCAAGCACTTATCAGCATGGAATTCAACTATGTATCCTTTATCGCAGAGTTGGCTTATGCTTATGAGATTGTGTTCCAATCCTTCGACATAAGCCACATCCGAGAAGGATACATTGTCGTTAGTAATCATACCATACCCTCTTGTAATTCCACGGTCTGAACCTCCAAAGATGACCTTTGGTCCGTTCACAACTGGAGTAAAGTTTTGAATAAGGCTTCTAGTCCCGGTCATATGCCGAGAGCATCTGCTATCCAAATACCAGATTGGCCTTTTGTTGGCCTTTGGACATACCTGCAATCATAATCAATTTGCCTTAGGAACCCAAACACGTTTGCGTCCTTGGTCTCGGGTTAGAGTACTCCCCCTATGAGTGTTAGCATTATGGGCGGTCTTTCTCATATTGCTGACATGACGAGTTGCAGCGTTTCTGGGATTAAACCAGCAGTCAATGGCGAAGTGACCAACCTTGCCACAACACCAACAGTCAAATCTGTTGTACCTTTGCCTCATGATCTCCTGCTTGACCTTTTGGAGTTTTGGTCTAGCAGGGTCAGCATTCTTGGAGGAAGAAGCTTCCTGATATTGACAATCACATGTCTTCTTCTCTTTAGGAGGCCTTTCCACAACAGGCTTTGGCTTTGGTGCCTTCTTGAAGTTATGACCATGGTTGAAAGGGCCATAGCTCTTAAGAATAACTTCTTCATAAGGTGCCTTAAAGACACTTTCACCGAAGTTTCTGGGGCGAGTCCACTTTGGCTCTTCGTAGTTAGGCCTAGCAAAGTGCCCGTAGGATTAGTCAAGATCAAACTCATTTGATGGAAAGATGACTTTCTTGAATGTAGTCTGATCTTGAGGGGCTTTCCACTTCTCTTTGGATAAGGTCTTTTTGGCAGCCTTATTTTTACGTTGGGCCTTATTTCTTCTAGAGGATTTGCTAGGAGCTTCTTCATGGCCTAGCCCAGCTCCCTTGCCCTTTGCTGAGAATTCAGCAACAAATGGAAGAACTGTCTTGGGCTTCGAGAAACTTTCAACTAGTTTCTTTTCAGCTGCAAGTTGGGCTTCCAATTTCTTGATGATTTTCTCTTTGAGGTCAAGGTGCTCAAGAGCCTTGCTATATTCTTCAATAGCATTATTGAAGTTTTCTTCGAGCGATTCAGTCTTTGCGACTTTCTCTCTCAAGATGCTCTCTTCGGCTTTTAGATATTTGATCTCTTTAGCCCGAGTCTTCACGACTCGACGACATTTGTCGTAAGCCATGATTAACTCCTTGTACTGGGCCATTAGTTCTTACTCATCGTCAGAGGAGCTATCCTCACAATCATGTTCAGAGACTTCAGAATCTCAAAGTGGGGTATGAGAGTTTACCTTCACAGTGAACTGGGGCTCTTGATCATCATATGTTTGAGCCATAAGCCCAAAATAAGCTTTTTCCTCTTCACTCGACTCAGATGAGTCGGAGTCACTAAGAGTCTTGCTCTTTTTGGCTATCAGGCTCTTCTCTTTCCTCTTTTTGTTGTATGAGGATTTCTTTTCTTCTCTTCTACCACCCTACTTCTTCTTATGAGGGCAGTCGGCGATAACGTGTCCTGGCTTATTACAACAATAGCAAATAATGTCAGTCGAAACATATTTGTTCTGTTTAGAGGAATACCTGTCATGGCTACTTGAGCCTTTTCTTTGCCGATCACCACCGTGTCGTGATCTTCTATAGGAGGCATCCTTGCCTTTCCATTGCTTTTTCTTGTTCAAGAATTTCTTGAACTGACGTGAGAGTAGTGAGAACTCTCCTTCTGATAGCTCAGAGCCTGAGGTACTTGGCTCTGAAGTTTCTTCTTCTTCACTAATTTTTGGAGCTGGAGAAGGGGAGGCAACCTTTTTCTTTCTAGAGGTGTCTGCCTTTAGAGCAACAGACTTTTCTTTGAGAGCAGACCTGCTCTTCTCTTCTTCAGCTTTCCTGGTGTTGAGTTGAAGCTCATATGACATAAGTTTCCCGAAGAGATTTTGTGGGTCCGTCTCAGCCAGCTTCCCAAACTCCCTGATGGTACAGAGCTTGTTGTCCTATTATTTGGTCAAGGATCTCAGGAACTTGTCATTCAGTTCTCCGTTAGTGAATACTCTGCCATACACTCTTAGGTTATTCACTATCTTGAAAAAGTTCTCAAAGGTGTCAGCAATGGTCTCTTTGCTTCCTTGTCAAAAGGCTTCATACTTCTAATTGAGGAGGGATCTCCGATAATCCCTCACTTCTTCTGTACCTTCCATCAAGGTAATCAAGGACCTCCACATCTCCTCTACAGATTGGTAGTGGATTAAGATCTGCAGCATTGAGTCATCAACTGCACTTGCTATAATGTTTTTAGCTTTCTTGTCTAGTGAGACAAGTGCAATCTCTTTCTTGTCTAAATCCATCAGCTTCTTTGGAACCTTCTTGGTAGGATCTATAGTGGAGATAGTCATAGGGATATAAGGACCTTCTTTAACTATAATGAAGATCCTCAGATCCACAGCCTCCATGAAGAATTTGATTCTTTCTTTCCACATGGGAAAGTTGTTCTTGTTGCATAGGGGAAGCATGGCAAAATCCTTTGCCTTTTCCATGGTAGATAGATCTCAAATGACAACTATTGCAGGAACTGATCAAGGTGTTAACCTTTTAACGATCAACCTCGCTCTGATACCAATTGAAAGATAATAGTTGCCTACCTAAATCACCTAGAGGCGGGTGAATAGGTGAGTTGTGTGTCTATTGCGGAATAAAAAAAACTCAGAACACATCACAGATCAATCTACCAAATTATCACAGACGAGACAAGATTTATAGTGGTTCCCCGATCTTGGGTACATCCACTTTCGCTCACCGATCTAGCAATATACTAGGCTCGGCTACTCCACTAACTCGGATTGAAAATTAATCCTACCCTCGGAACAAAGTTCCTACAATCTCAATCCAACCAACTGGATCTACAACTCAGAAACCAAAACTTCCTACAAACTCGGAGTTGACAACTCCTACACTCGGAGAAAACTTCTCCTACAAGAATGAAAATTGTTTTAGAAAATACAAACAATGATTTTTCTGTCAGATCTGCAGGTAACAACCAGGATCTTCTTCTTGTAAGCTTTGCGACACTTTCAGAAAGATGAAGAAAACCTCGACAACAGATCTGGATTCTTCTTTGTCTTACACGATCGAGAAGAGGATGATTAGTTGAGAAACGATCTCGATCTGTAAAACTTCTTCAGTCTGATTCCTTTAAAAATCAAAACCCTTGCCAGAGAAAAACAGCGGCGGCGGCGGCTTTCCTTCCGTGAAGAGAGAGAGGAAACAGCGACTTGGAGAGAGAAACGGTTGCAGAAATTTCTCAATAATTTTTGATCTTGAAAGCTTGTTGTTGTTAGGGTTTGTCGATTCGACAAGACCTTATATAAGATTTTGAATAACGGTTATAATCAGTCTTAATGATATACACGTGGACCAATCATGTCACGGGATTTGAAAATCCATCAATTATGGACTTAGAGAAATTTCGGAGAAAAAGAGGTGATAAACACGAGTAGGTAAATAACTACTCGAGTAGGTAAATAACTACTCGAGTAAGTAAAGGAATGTTACTCGGGTATATAATTCATGACTACTCGAGTAGGTTGAAGACAACTACTTGAATACATATAATCAACTACTCAAGTACTTAGAAGATCTACTCGAGTATACAGAAAAGTTTCACGGGAAGTGGAGTTGAACTACTCGAGTACAAGTTGTACTACTCGAGTGGTTTGACGAACTACTCGAGTGAAAGGACTTCGAAATATTTCTGAACACTGGAAAATGAGCTACTCGAGTAGTCAGATTGACCTACTCGAGACGATATAGTCTACTCGAGTATATGGAAAGAACTTACTCTAGTAAATGACAAAATATTTTTAGGAGAAGAGAAAATTAGTTTACTCAAGTATGAAACTTGAACTACTCGAGTAGTAAGTGAACTACTCGAAGTAAGTGAACTACTCGAGTATATAACTTATACTACTAGAGTATATAGAAAATTTACTCTTGAGATAGAAAACAGTTAAACGAGTCAGAATCTATAACCACTCGAGTATATATATACTCACTCGAGTGTTTTACATAGAAAAAAAAACTTGGAGAGTGAAATCTGTACTACTTGAGTAAGAAGAATGATCTACTCGAGTATAGGAATTCTGATTCGAGTAAAACGCAAGTAATATACTCGAGTAGTTAATGACCTACACAAGTAGAATACTTAGAAAAATTTTCAAGGTGAAAATTCTTTCTTCTTTGGTGAAATCAGCATCCAACTCTATTCACATATTCCAAGTGCTTGAACATGAAGTGTATCCCAATAGAGAGGCTACACATGAGTCAACACCTTGGGTCATACAATGAGGGATTACATTGTATGGTCCTGTGTTTGGTGACCCATTGTAGACTGACATTGGTCTACACTTCCCATTGGAATCCTGCAACCACATAACTCAAAACAAAGCATCAAATAACACCTAATTCATCTTTGTTCCAGGATGACTTCATCAAATATGGGTTAATGTGGACATAGTTCCCAACATGTTTGTTGGTGGTGCTCGACTCGCTTTCTCTTTTCGTACATCAACAACAGAGATTAGGTGGTGTTCGCGAGTTCACTTCAGGTATTCGCGTTATATTTTAAATTTAACTACTTTTGAATTCTCTTTTGTAGTGATAAGAGTTGTTCTTGATGTCAGATCCAATACTCATGTTATATTTTAAATTTTCCTTCTTTTGACAACTCTTTTGCAAATATTAGTAGGTTTTTATAAGGTCACTTTTGCTACTCACGTTATATTTTAATTTTAACTTTTTTACTTCTCTTTGGCATAGATTAGCATGTGTGAGCAAGTTCACTTCTGGTACTCCGGTTATATTTTAAATTTACTCGGTTTTGACTTCTCTATTGCAAATATTAGAATGTGTTCACGAGTTCACTTCAGCTACTCGAGTTAAATTCTAAATTTGCCTCTTTTAACTTCTTTTTGGAAGAGATAAGCAGGTGTTCGGGAGTTCACTTCAGGTACTCGCGTTATATTTTAAATTTACTCGCTTTTGAATTCTCTTTTGCAGGGATTAGCAGAAGTTCGGGAGTTCACTTCTGGTACTCGCATTATATTTTAAATTTACCTTCTTTTTGACTACTCTATGGCAGAGATTTGTAAGTGTTCGTGAGTTTACTTCAGATATTCGCATTATATTTTAAATTTAACTATTTTTGTCTTCTTCTTTGCGGATATTAGCAGGTGTTCGAGAGTTCACATTAGATAATCGTGTTATATTAAAATTTTACCTACTTTTGACTTCTTTTTGGCAGAGATTAGCAAGTGTTCACGAGTTCATTTCAGGTTCTCACATTATATTTTTAATTTACTTGCTTTTGACTTCTTTTTTGTAAAAATTAGTAGGTGCTCATGAGTTTACTTCAGGTACTTGCATTATATTTTAAATTTACCTGCATTTGACTTCTACTTTATAGAGAATAATAGGTGTTCGCGAGTTCAATTTATATACTAGCGTTATATTTTAAATTTTCCTTCTTTTGACTTCTCATTGGAAGAGATTTGCAGGATTCGCGCGTTTACTTCAGGTACACGTATTATATTTTAAATTTACCCGCTATTTACATCTCATTTGCAGAGATTAGCAGGTGTTCGCGAGTTCACTTGAAATATTCGAGTTATATTTTAAATTTGCCTACTTTTGAATTCTTTATTTCAATGATAAGAGGTGTTTGTGAGTTCACATAAGATACTCGCATTATATTTTAAATTTTCCTTCTTATGACTACTCTTTTGCAAAGATAAGCAGGTGTTCACATGTTCACTTTAGCTACTCGTGTTAAATTTTAAATTTACATTTTTTTGACTTCTCTTTGGCAGAGATTAGCAGGTGTTCGTTAGTTCACTTCAGGTACTCGCGTTATGTTTTAAATTTACCCGATTTTGACTTCTCTTTTGCAAAGATTGTAATGTGATCGTGAGTTCACTTCAGCTACTCACGTTAAATTTCAAATCTACCTTTTTTGAAATCTATTTGTAAGAGATAAGCAGGTGTTCGAGAGTTTACTTCAGGTACCCGTATTATATTTTATATTTACCCGCATTTGACTTCTCTTTTGTAGAGATTAGCAGGAGTTCGCGAGATCACTTCAGGTACTCTTGTTTCATTTTAAATTTACCTTATTTAGACTTTTCTTTGGCAGAGATTAGCAAGTGTTCGCGATTTCACTTCAGGTACTCGCATTATATTTTAAATTTAACTATTTTTGGCATCCACTTTGTAGAGATTAGTAGGTGTTCACTATTGAAAACGAAATTCAGCTTCTGTGGAGTTCGAACCCTTGGGGAAGGGGTGACCTCACTATTACTTCTCCCTAATGAGCTTGAACGAGCAAGGACTTGGAACCAGAACCTGACCCAAAGCTCCATCACAGAGGTCCCACCACACAGCCGGAAGATCTTAGAGTGCATCCCCTCATTAGCCTATGCTGAGCAAAGGGCACTTCAGAAAGCACTAGAAGATCAAAGAGGGATAAGATTGGAATTCTTGAAAGCCTGCCTTCTGAGGTACCCCCTTTGGTCTATTTATAGTTTTTTGAAGTTGGTCTGGCAACAGCGTACCACTGCTGTTTTGAACGGCAACATGCAGTCCAAGTTGGCCTGCCAACAATGTAACTCAGCTATTCTGAAAGTCTATGTGCAGGCCAGTGGGGTTGAAACGATAAAAATACAACATAGATCACTGGGTGAGTTTCCCCCCAAAACCTCCACTCACCTAGGGTGGCGAGTGTAACACCCCCTATCCGTCGCATAGCATATAGCAGTAGGTCCGGCCGGGGCCCGACGCCATATACCACAGACAGACCGGGTGGTTACGTATGGAAACCATCCAACCAATCTCAACGTCCTACACAGAGCATTCTAGCGGAAGCAGTTTAAATAAGTTGTACGCAAGAACCCAGCAACAAGCATGAATGTCCACTACTACCAAAAGGAATGTTATTACAAAATACTCAAAAGTCGACCTTAAGGCCTTACAAAACGTTCCACTTGTTTAATACATGATTTACAAACCTCGGCATGCAGGCCGGTCATACATGAATAAAACAGAAAAACATTTCCATTTGGGCCTTCGAGGGCCAGCTTCGCAAAAAGGGCTTTAGCCCGCTATTGACCGCTTGGTCCAGCTGCACCTGCAAGCAACAAACCACCGCACGGTGGTAAACAAGGCAACGGTCAGCAATGCTGACCAAATTATAACGATCCCCCCCCCCAACTCGGGGCGGCGATGCTCCTTCCCTGCATTTCATTAGCATAAGCGAGCAAAGCATATAACTAAAGCCATTTCATCACAGACATTGGCTCGCACGGCCACACGCCTCGTGCACTCAGGGCACATTCTCGGTGAACCGGTCCATGTCGCGTCAATTTAAGCCACCAACATTCCGGACTCACCACCGCCAACAGACGGATAATCCTATGAGCAATTTGTCTTCCTGGCATTGGTCACGTCAATTTAAGCCATCGACCACCGAAGACCCTATTCTATGCCAACGGTAAGTGCCACGTGCCTTTAGGTCTCTTTAACCGAACGACATAGAACGGGTACGGTTTCATCTAACCCGTGCTCACGCCGCAACGACAATTTAAGCCATATGCGCGGGTCAAACTTCCACCGAGTCCTGTGTCCATCACAAATCACATAACCCAGTTATGTTCAAGTTGGCTCTCAGGCCACCAAGTTGGCAAGATCTCGTATCCGCCCAGTTTTCCGGGTGCACCTTTGGGTTAGTCCCCAAGGCTCCCTGCTGCAATCTACCGCGTAGAAAACCCGAAAACACCCAATAGCGCGGAGTCTTCTCCGGCCTTATGCAATGCAACATCACCGATCCGGACTAACATGTCCGGGTAGGCTTCAACCAAAATGCCTATGTCCGTTCTCGTATACGGACTCTAAACAACGGGGACTTTACATATCTACCCGAAGGAACGCCTCCAACTCTCCGCAAACTCGCGAGAGGGGGCTTCCTATGCTAAGAAAAGGAGCGATTCAAGCTCAAGATGAGGATCGTTACCCTTGCGTTCCTCTTTGGCGCCATCGAAAAGTAATCAGATAGAAATCACCGCACTTGCGTTGCCTCCGTGGATCCGGAGTCGGCTTGCGATTCGGAGCTCCGAAGCTCCTCCAATGGCGGATCTAGCTCCTCTTCCTCTTGCCTTAGCTCTTATTTCTCCAAGGGTTTGGAGAGATGAAAAGGGTGAAAAGTGAAGGATTTTCTAAGTCAAACCCGAGTATATCCTCTCAGGAACCAACCCCAGCCGTCGGATCTCAATCTAAGAAAACGAGCGGCTTTGATTCGGGGCTGAAATGCCCAATCTGGACCGAACACGGCCTGGCACACGCCCGTGTCCAGGGCCGTGTGCCGCATTCGCCGTCAAAATCGAATCTTCTGAACTCGCACACGGGTATCGAACACGCCCGTGTTCGAGCTGACACGCCCGTGTTCCAGCTGACACGGCCGTGTAGCCGGCCGTGTACCCCATTATTTTCTCCCGCTTTCAACCCGAGTACTACACGGGTTCTAGGACACGCCCGTGTCCTTGCCCGTGTCATATTGACACGCCTGGGCCCCCAGGCCGTGTACACGGGACATTTCGTCGAGGGAAGATCAACGACTCGATGACACGGCCTTGGACACGCCCGTGTCCTAGGCCGTGTGCCTTGACTCGACGATCGTCGAGTGAATCTCGACGATTTCACCTTGACGATCGTCGACACGGGTCGACACGCCCTGCGACACGCCCGTGTCGCAGGCCGTGCACCCATTCTCGACGAATCGTCGAGCATAACTCGACGATTTCACGGCTAAGTGTCGACACGGGTCGACACGCCCTGCGACACGCCCGTGTCGCAGGCCGTGTGCCCATTCTCGACAAATCGTCGAGAATAACTCGACGACTTCGCGGCTAAGTGTCGACACGGGTCGACACGCCCTGCGACACGCCCGTGTCGCAGGCCGTGTGCCCATTCTCGATGAATCGTCGAGAATAACTCGACGACTTCGCGGCTAAGTGTCGACACACGCTTGACACGCCCTGGGACACGCCCGTGTCCCAGGCCGTGTGCCTTCAGCCAGAACCCAAAAACTGGCCCAAAACGTCCCCCTTTGCTCCTTTGAGTTTCGGGGCGTTACAACTCTCCCCCTCTTAAAAGAATTTCGCCCACGAAATTACATAAAGGAAAGATATACAAAAACCAACATTTGTACCGGAGCGGAACAACTCCGGATACTCGTCAAGCATAGTCTGCTCTCGCTCCCAAGAGAGCTCCTCACGACCGCAATTGTCCCACCGGACTTTGACCATCCTGATCTCTTTATTGCGTAGCCGCTTGACCTCCGAGTCCTCAATCCGCACGGGCTTGACCTTTGTCGTTAGCCCACTATCCACCGGCACTTGATCGACCGCGATCACTTGCGTAGGCTCTTGCACCGCCTTCCGAAGCACCGAAATGTGGAACACATCGTGTAAACCACTTAGCTCCACCGAAAGCTTCAACCTATAGGCCGCTTCTCCAACTCGCTCCAGAACCTCAAACGGTCCAAGGTACCTCGGGCTTAGCTTTTTCAACCGTCGCACCCGCGAGACACCCTTGAACGGCTTGATCTTTAGGTACACATAATCACCCACAGCGAACTCCACGTTCCTGTGCTTGGCATTATAGTACTTTGCTTGCCGGTCCTGAGCGATGAGTAACCTCTCCCGAATGGTTCTCACCAAAGAAGTAGCATCATCCACTTCCGATCGCTTATACAACTTCGACTCGCCCGTTTCTAACCAAGACAACGGCGTGCGACATCTTCTACCATATAGGGCCTCGAAAGGCGCCATCTGAATACTTGCTTGGTAGCTGTTGTTGTATGCGAACTCCACCAAATAAAGGTGGTCCTCCCATTGCTTTCCAAAGTCCAAGACACACATGCGAAGCATGTCTTCCATGGTTCTATTGACCCTCTCGGTCTGCCCATCCGTTTGCGGATGGAAGGCTGTGCTAAACTTCAGCTTTGTCCCCAACATTTGCTGCACCAGCCTCCAATCATTGGACGTGAACCGCCCATCTCGGTCACTCACGATGCTGCGGGGCACACCATGAAGCCGCACTATGTTATCCACATAAAGTTTTGCCAGCTTCTCCACCGGATCATCCTTCCTATGCGGAATAAAATGCGACACCTTTGTTAATCGATCGACCACCACCCAAATGGCGTTGTTCCCTTTTTGCGACCTTGGCAAACCGTGCACAAAGTCCATAGAGATGTCGTCGAATTTCCACTCCGGAATAGGCAAGGACTTAAGAAATCCTCCCGGCTTTTGGCACTCTGCCTTCACCAAGGCGCAAATTTGGCACTTCGCTACGTATAGCGCCACATCCTTTTTCAAACCCGGCCACCAAAACAGTTTCTTGACGTCGCGGTACATCTTCGTGCTCCCCGGGTGAATCGAGTACTTGGTATGGTGTGCCTCGTACAACAACTCCACCCGCAAACTGCCCACACTTGGGACGCACAAACGACCGTCTTTCCAAAGCAATCCGTCCTCCACAACGAATTGGGAATTTGACCCATCCAGAGCCTCTAACATGAACTGCTTCATATGAGCATCCATATCCAAAGCCTGCCGAATCCGATCAGCCAGGTCATATTGGACTTCAGTCCAATTCAGCACTGCTTCAGCACTAGATTGTCTATCCACACAAACAATCTCCAACGCCTCCAGCTCCTGCACCAACCGCTCATCATGCACTGATAGCCAATTCGCTTGAGCTGGGGCTCGGCGACTCAACGCGTCCGCAACCGCATTCCCTTTGCCAGGCACGTAGTGGATCTTGAATGTATAGTCCCTCAGGAACTCCATCCATCTACGCTGCCGCATATTCAGATCTTTCTGATCAATCAGGTACTTTAGACTCTTGTGATCGGTGTAGATATCAATCTTCACACCGTACAAATAGTGTCTCCACAGCTTCAAGGCAAAAATCACGGCCGCCAACTCCAAGTCGTGGACCGGATAATTCCTCTCGTGCACTTTTAGCTGTCTCGAGCCATAAGCTATCACGCTGCCGTGCTGCAATAGCACGCAACCCAAACCGCTGCCCGAAGCATCGCTATATATCTCATAGCCTTCGGTTCCAACCGGCGAACTCAGCACAGGCGCCGTGGTCAACCGACACTTCAGTTCCTCAAAAGCTCGCGCGCACTCCGGCGTCCAAACGAACTTATGATCCTTCCTCGTCAAAGTAGTGAGAGGTAACGCTAACCGCGAGAAGTTCTCTACGAAGCGCCTATAATATCCGGCAAGCCCCAAAAAGCTCCGGACTTCTGCTACCGTAGCAAGCTCAGGCCACTCCCGTATCGCAACAATCTTCGCCGGATCCACAGCAATACCCTCTCCACTCACTATATGCCCGAGGAACGCCACTGAGGATAGCCAAAACTCGCACTTCGAGAACTTGGCATACAACTGGTTTCTCCTTAGCGTCTCCAACACCAAATGAAGATGCTTGAAGTGATCTTCCTCACTTTGCGAGTACACCAAAATATCGTCGATGAAGACGATCACGAAATGGTCCAAGTACTCCCTGAACGTCCTGTTCATCAAATCCATGAATACTGACGGCGCATTAGTCAGCCCAAACGGCATGACCGTAAACTCATAATGCCCGTATCTCGTACTAAACGCTGTCTTCGGGATATCACTCTCCCTTATCCGCAGCTGATAGTACCCAGCCTTGAGATCTAACTTCGAGTACACCGTCGATCCGACTAACTGATCAAAGAGATCATCAATCCTAGGGATCGGGTACTTATTCTTCTCAGTCAGCTTGTTTAGCTCCCGATAATCAATACATAATCTCAAGCTTCCGTCCTTCTTCTTAACAAAGAGGACCGGTGCGCTCCAAGGCGAAGAACTCGGGCGCACATAACCTTGCTCCAACAACTCTTGCAATTGAACTTTCAGCTCCGCCATTTCCTTAGGCGCTAGCCGATACGGAGATCGTGACACAGGCTTTGCACCTGGCACTAGCTCGATCGTGAAATCTATCTCCCGTTGAGGCGGGGCTCCAGGAAGATCCGCGGGGAACACATCAGGGTATTCCGATACCACTGAAATACAATCCAAAGCGGGCTTCGGCTTTGCAACCTCCACAAGTGTAAAGAACAGTTCTGCTCCGGCACGAACCGCCTTCACCACCTGAAGAGCAGACATCAACGTCTTGCTCGACCCCTTTAAGCCCGTAAAAGTCGTCTCACGACTTGCTCCCAGCTTGACTTCCTTGCTACCGCAATCTATATGGGCCTGCTGCTCCGAGAGCCAGTCCATGCCAAATATGACGTCGAACTCCACTAACGGAAGTAAAGACGCCCGCAGGTCGAACTCCTGCTCCCCAATACGAATCTTAACATCGCAGATCCTAACCGCTGCATCGAACACCCATTGGGCAACAACACATCCAACTTATCCTTCGCCATCGAAGAAGGGACTCCGATGCGTGATATAAATCCTTCGGACAAGAAGGAGTGTGAAGCTCCCGTATCGAAGAGTGCTCGTGCCGGATTTTCACAAATCAATACGAATCCTAAACAAGCAGTGGTAAGGTAACATGTGCATAACAAGCATATAAAGGAATTGACTTGCTATAAATTAAACCGTACCTGTCACCACGTCAGCTTGTTTAATGGCCTCCTGTTGGCCAAGATTGTAGACCCTTGGTTGGGCCGGAGCATAGTGGGATGCGGTCGACTCCACCGCCTTACCCTTCTCTTCATAAGTAGCTCCTGGCCTCCTCTCGGACTTAGGACGTCCGCTCCAACAATCACGGGCGAAATGCCCCGTCTTTCCACACGTAAAGCACGCACCCGGGGTCCGACCCGTAGTCGCCCCAGAAGCGCCAGAAGGAGCTGGACCCGAAGTCCTATGCTTCTTGAAAGTCCTCCGATAGCCTGACTTTGAAGCAGTCGGCACTCTGAACTCAGATTTCTTTTCACTCAAGCTTTTCTTCGCTTGCACACTCTTCATGTCCTTCTCCAAGGACCGGGCAGTATTGACCAAGGTTAAGAAACCTTGCGTCATCGGCCCCGACAGTAACAGTCTCAGCTCATCCCTCAAGCCTTCATAAAAACGATTAGTCTTGCGCTCCTCATCCATGATGGATGGAGCTAGCATAACGACTCAACCGCGTAAACTCGTGGAGATATTCATCCACGCTCCTCTCACCCTTCACCAACTTCAGGAACTCATTCTCCATTGAAATCCTCTGAGTAGAAGGGAGGTATCTTGCTAAGAATAATCCCGAGAACTCTTCCATCGGAACGTCTATCCGTTGTCTACCTCTCAAATGATGCAGCTCCACTCCTTCCCACCACATCCTCGCTTCCCCGTCCAGAAGGAACGTAGCGATGGTGGTCATTTGCCACTCCTCCGTCTCCGTCGCTGTCATGACTCTCTTCACCCTAGAGAGCCAGTCTTCAGCCTGCGATGGGGTTCCCAACCCCGAGAATAACGGAGGGTTAAAGCTCATTACATGCTTCAACTGCCTCTCAGTCGCCCTCCTTGGCACTATTGGTTCCGCAACCACTTGCTCCACCCTCCTCGACTCCGCCTCTTGCAGAGGTACTTGCTCCATCACAGGAGCGGGCTGCTGCGCTTGCCTCCCAGGCTGCGCATTGATCACGACCAACACCGCTTCAGCCACCAATCTTATATTTTCAGCCGACAAAGGTGTTGCGGGAGCAACTTTCGGTGCACTACTTGCCTCAGAAACTCGGCGTTCTGACGGCCCAACACCACTTCGGGTCACCTATAGTGGTACAAAACACCGTTAAGCGACCAAATAAATTGCAAACAGCAATTATAGGAACACGCAGGTTCCTCAAACACGAGTATTTTCATTCCTAAGTGGACATTCATGGGTTCTTTTTACTGTTATAACGATGACGCACACAATGTGCTCACCACCCCTTAAAAAGAATTCGCCCACGAATTCCAGTCAAGCCCGACCAAAACCAGTAGTCTGATACCAAATTGTAACACCCCCTATCCGTCGCATAGCATATAGCAGTAGGTCCGGCCGGGGCCCGACGCCATATACCACAGACAGACCGGGTGGTTACGTATGGAAACCATCCAACCAATCTCAACGTCCTACACAGAGCATTCTAGCGGAAGCAGTTTAAATAAGTTGTAAACAAGAACCCAGCAACAAGCATGAATGTCCACTACTACCAAAAGGAATGTTATTACAAAATACTCAAAAGTCGACCTTAAGGCCTTACAAAACGTTCCACTTGTTTAATACATGATTTACAAACCTCGGCACGCAGGCCGGTCATACATGAATAAAACAGAAAAACATTTCCATTTGGGCCTTCGAGGGCCAGCTTCGCAAAAAGGGCTTTAGCCCGCTATTGACCGCTTGGTCCAGCTGCACCTGCAAGCAACAAACCACCGCACGGTGGTAAACAAGGCAACGGTCAGCAATGCTGACCAAATTATAACGATCCCGCCCCCAACTCGGGGCGGCGATGCTCCTTCCCTGCATTTCATTAGCATAAGCGAGCAAAGCATATAACTAAAGCCATTTCATCACAGACGTTGGCTCGCACGGCCACACGCCTCGTGCACTCAGGGCACATTCTCGGTGAACCGGTCCATGTCGCGTCAATTTAAGCCACCAACATTCCGGACTCACCACCGCCAACAGACGGATAATCCTATGAGCAATTTGTCTTCCTGGCATTGGTCACGTCAATTTAAGCCATCGACCGCCGAAGACCCTATTCTATGCCAACGGTAAGTGCCACGTGCCTTTAGGTCTCTTTAACCGAACGACATAGAACGGGTACGGTTCCATCTAACCCGTGCTCACGCATCGCAACGACAATTTAAGCCATATGCGCGGGTCAAACTTCCACCGAGTCCCATGTCCATCACAAATCACATAACCCAGTTATGTTCAAGTTGGCTCTCAGGCCACCAAGTTGGCAAGATCTCGTATCCGCCCAGTTTTCCGGGTGCACCTTTGGGTTAGTCCCCAAGGCTCCCTGCTGCAATCTACCGCGTAGAAAACCCGAAAACACCCAATAGCACGGAGTCTTCTCCGGCCTTATGCAATGCAACATCACCGATCCGGACTAACATGTCCGGGTAGGCTTCAACCAAAATGCCTATGTCCGTTCTCGCATACGGACTCTAAACAACGGGGACTTTACATATCTACCCGAAGGAACGCCTCCAACTCTCCGCAAACTCGCGAGAGGGGGCTTCCTATGCTAAGAAAAGGAGCGATTCAAGCTCAAGATGAGGATCGTTACCCTTGCGTTCCTCTTTGGCGCCATCGAAAAGTAATCGGATAGAAATCACCGCACTTGCGTTGCCTCCGTGGATCCGGAGTCGGCTTGCGATTCGGAGCTCCGAAGCTCCTCCAATGGCGGATCTAGCTCCTCTTCCTCTTACCTTAGCTCTTCTTTCTCCAAGGGTTTGGAGAGATGAAAAGGGTGAAAAGTGAAGGATTTTCTAAGTCAAACCCGAGTATATCCTCTCAGGAACCAACCCCAGCCGTCGGATCTCAATCTAAGAAAACGAGCGGCTTTGATTCGGGGCTGAAATGCCCAATCTGGACTGAACACGGCCTGGCACATGCCCGTGTCCAGGGCCGTGTGCCGCATTCGCCGTCAAAATCGAATCTTCTGAACTCGCACACGGGTATCGAACACGCCCGTGTTCGAGCTGACACGCCCGTGTTCCAGCTGACACGGCCGTGTAACCGGCCGTGTACCCCATTATTTTCTCCCGCTTTCAACCCGAGCACTGCACGGGTTCTAGGACACGCCCGTGTCCTTTCCCGTGTCATATTGACACGCCTGGGCCCCCAGGACGTGTACACGGGACATTTCATCGAGGGAAGATCGACGACTCGATGACACGGCCTTGGACACGCCCGTGTCCTAGGCCGTGTGCCTTGACTCGACGATCGTCGAGTGAATCTCGACGATTTCACCTTGACGATCGTCGACACGGGTCGACACGCCCTGCGACACGCCCGTGTCGCAGGCTGTGTACCCATTCTCGACGAATCGTCGAGCATAACTCGACGATTTCACGGCTAAGTGTCGACACGGGTCGACACGCCCTGCGACACGCCCGTGTCGCAGGCCGTGTGCCCATTCTTGACGAATCGTCGAGAATAACTCGACGACTTCGCGGCTAAGTGTCGACACGGGACGACACGCCCTGCAACACGCCCGTGTCGCAGGCCGTGTGCCCATTCTCGATGAATCGTCGAGAATAACTCGACGACTTCGCGGCTAAGTGTCGACACACGCTTGACACGCCCTGGGACACGCCCGTGTCCCAGGCCGTGTGCCTTCAGCCAGAACCCAAAAACTGGCCCAAAACGTCCCCCTTTGCTCCTTTGAGTTTCGGGGCGTTACAGCGAGTGCTCGATGGCACTTCACTTACCACCTTCTTCTAGCCCTGGTTGAGTGCAGGCCCACCTGCCCCACTCTCCCACTACTTATTGAGACCCAGGCGTGAGTGCAAGCCCACGTGCTCCACTCGCCCTACACCCACTCCACCTCCTACAAGGCGAGTTGATGAGACTGTAGAGCTCTCGCCTCCCATTTGACTCGCCTAGGACTTGGACTGCCTGATTTGGCTGGTCTGACTCCTGTCGATCAATCTCACTGGATAAGGGATTGTACACAACCCCGATCTTTACGAGTCTGCCCCAAGCTAGGAAAGAATAATCTAACCAGCAAAATCCTATTGGTGTAACCATTGTGATTTGGAAGTGATCAAGTATGTAGACTGACTACCAACACATTATGAGCCTATCAGGGTCGCAGATAAGAACGTTTGGAGAAATTGGGAGATTGGCTTAGTTTGACTATACTCATATGATGAGTTAATAAGGCTTAGCTCAGCCAGGGTTTGGAAGAGTCGAGTGCGCTGATACCACTCAACGCTTTCGTAGAGTCAAGTGTTGACTTGTCGAATGATGGTGTTGAGTGTGTTGAGTTTACTTGATGATTCTGTTAACCCCAAAGTCCCCAATGCGTGCAAGGTCCCAAGATCACATCAACGACAACTCGGTTTGGCAATCCTCCTAGATCATCAAGCATCAACAGAGGATTCCATTCTTCATTCCGCCAAGATCGACAAAGCATCATCGTATTCAACAAGTCCCAGGATTGATCCCATTCGGTTGCATACTCGGTGCTCAGTCCGCCCAGCTCGGCCTAACCCAGGAGATCAGCTCCCAGGATTGATCCTCTTCAGGAGGACTCAAAGATCAGTCCGCTCAGGCCGCGGCCCTCCTACGGGATCGCGCCTTGCAGTAGTCGATGGAAGCATCAGCCTGCGAGCCCAGTCTGAAGCTCTTCCATGGACTGGCATGTCTTTTCTTTTTGCTTCCCATCACCACTTCCAGGTTCTCCTGTACCCTGGTCAGCCGGTTATTTTAGCCCTACCTATTTGGGCAGGCCTCCGAACCTATAAATATGGGGAGTTTAACACCCAAAGAACGATGACTTGAGCCGTGGAGCCTACCTATTAAAGGCTGCAGTCTCGAATCCCAGGCTTTGCGAACCCCAACTTTCTCTGCCCTTACATTTTCCCTTTACTTAGCTTGTGAAAGAAATAGTGCCTAACCACCTAGAGGGGGGTGAATAGGTGTACTTTTTCTTTTTACTTTAAAAGCAGACAAACTGTTATAAACTTTAAGCAGCATATGCAATTCTACAACTATCACAACACACCAACCACAGAAACAAACATTCACAGAGTGCACATAGTGTTTATAGTGGTTCCCCAAGGTCTGGGTACATCCACTTTCTCGGTTCGCCTATCTAGTAGTGTACTAGATTCGGCGTAACTTCTCCACTTCTCCTCAGATCCTCAGATCTTACAGATCAGAACCCCAATCCAGGTTCCTACAACTCAGAGTGTCCCCACTACTACAACTCAGGCACAAAGCCCTACCACTCAGTCTTCAACAAGACCTACACTCAGGCTAAACACCCCTACCTCAGCCTTCAACAAGGCCTACACTCAGAGAATTGATTCTCATACACTCAGGCTCAAAAGCCCTACCTCAGCCTTTATAAATTTAGGCTTACAACTCAGATCCCTTAGGATCCTACAAAAGGAAAATATTGGAAACGTTTTAGATCACCACTCAGTTTGAGAGAATATAGAGGGCAATCTTCTTGATCAGTTCTTGATAGCACTGATTCCTGAGATCAACTTTGTCTTTGCTTTCTTCAAGGCTTCTTGAGTATGAACTTAGTAAAGTTGATCTTCTTGAAGTAGACCGGCTGCCAACTTCCTTCTTAGGATGGAGAATTAAATCTAGATCCTACTTTGCAGTCTGGTTCAGAATCTGCTTCTTAAGAGATTTGATTAACAAGTCTCTTTCTTGATTTCAGATATTGGAGTTCTCTCTCTCCAAGTAAATCTGAAATTTTCTTCAAAATACTGATTTATAGTTTTCTCTGGATCTGTCTTGATCTTCTTAAATTTTAATCTTCTGATTGATGATTCAATAATTGTGATCAATCACTTCTGTTGAAGGAGAAAGACCTTTATATAGTCTTCCTCCAAGGTAACCAGCTGATCCGGTTTCTAACGAACTTCTGACAGCTCTGACAGTTGCAGTTGACTGGTTGAAATGGCAGCTGTCAAGTCATCCAGTCACTTCTTGAAAATACTGTCTCTGTCTGAAAGTGTCGAGACTGTTCTTACATTATGTGTCGACACAAATAGACCAAGTGTCGACACAAGTGGACTAAGTGTTGACACTAGCCTTAATGGTGTCGACACAACTCCTTGTGTTGTTGTAACAGCTTCTCGACAGTGCTTCTTCAGAATGTGTCGACACTGATTCTGTGTGTCGACACAAGCCTTCTGTTGAATGTGTCGACACTAATTCTGTGTGTCGACACAAGTACTTCTTCTTTAACACTTAGTTGAATTCTGCTGTGTGTCGACACATCTCCTTTGTGTCGACACATGCCTTCTTGTGTTGAAATGATGAATTGTAAATATACGTATTTCTGTGCACATTAATTTAGTCGTTTTCATTTATTTTCGTCGGTTTTACTTATTTTTGTTCAATAAAATGCTCATAATCTTGTAAATTTACTACTAACTTGTTTTATTTTATTTTTCAGAAAAATTCCAAAATCTGCCAAAATTGGGCAGTACACGCCCGTGTCATTTGGATCACGCCCGTGACCAGGGCGTGACAGCTCAAAATCCCATGAAGTTGCAAATTTCTGAAGTAAAAAGCTTGACATGCCTGGCGACATGCCCGTGTCACCCGACACGGGGCGTGACAGCAACCCGTGTCCCCTCCACTCGACGAATTCAGTTCAACGATCGTCGAACCCGAGACACGCCCAGAGGCACGCCCGTGACCTAGGGCGTGACTCAATCTCAGCTCGACGATTTCATTTCGACACTTTCGGCTCGACGATTGTCGAGTGTCGACACCAACCAACACGCCCAGCGTCACGCCTGTGACCTGGGGCGTGACTTCACCAACTGGCCTGACAAGATGCTTCCGAAGACTTTTGATGCAACCCGCGCCCGGTTCTACCTCGCCGACACGCCCAGCGTCATGCCCGTGACCGGGGGCGTGACATCTTCGAACCTCAGCCCGAAGTCAACTTTCCTGTCAAATCGTCGGCCGCCAATCATGAATAGTAGTGACACGCCCCACCGACACACCCGTGTCGGAGGGCGTGTACTTAGAATTTTTTGCCTATAAATTGCCCATTTCTGTAAGGTCTAAGGGGTCACATTTTTGAGCCACGTTTTATGTGTTTTGTGCTGCATCCGTGATTCCCTTGCTATGTAAGGAGATTTCTTCCCCCTTTTTCTTTCATGTTTGTTTTTGCTTTAGCTTTAGCTTTGTAATAGCTTGTAATAGTTTCCTTTAATCAATAAAAATATTAGTTTTTCTCTTCTTATTTGGCTTTGGAATGAACTCTTGTGCCCACTTTTCTTCTCATTTTATCCTTAGTTTCACCTTTGTTTTTCTCTTTATGAAAAGTGTGTGTGTGTGTGTATGAGTGTAACATGTTTAATAGTAACGTTTTTAATTTGTCTTCATGATAGGTTTTGTAGTAGATTTCATTTCCAAGCATGGTATGAATCGGTTATCTCATCTTCAACATGTTCTTCCTTAATGTTTTTTTTGTTTATTATTTCATACTTATGTATTTGTAAAAGAGATTTGAAAGTGAATTTTATTTTCTTTTCTTAGGTTTTTTGTAGGATTGTAAAATCTCTTTTTGTTCTTTTCATTTTCTTTTTCACCTTTTTATCACTTTTATGAAAACATAAGAATGAAAATCTTGTAATTTTAATTTTCCAAGAACTTTGGTTTTTAATTTGTTTTGAAAAAACTTTTGTTCTCTAAAAATTTCATTTTGTTCTTTTTATTTGTTTTTGGCAAAACCTAAGCATGAAAAAGTAAATGTTTTAATTTTTAGGTAACTTTCATTTTGCTTTTAATTAGTGTGTGTGAGTGTATGAGAATAATGTTTTGATGCTTTGTTCAAATTATGTAGAGTGTGTGAGTGTAGGTTTTAGTTTTTCATGCTTAATTTTTCGTGCTTTATTTTATCGTTTTCTTTAATTATGTAGAGTGCGTGTGTGTAGGAGTTAGTTTTATGACTTTCTTTTAATTCATATAGAGTGTGTGTTTGTGTGCATTTATTTCCGCCTACTCGTTAAGAGTTAAACGACGCATCATTTTCATTTCCCGCCTACTCGTTTTAGTAGGACTTGTAATTTTCTTTCTTTATTTTTCTGCCTACTCACTTGAGTTAAATGGACGGACTTTATTTCCCGCCTACTCGTTTGAGTAGGACTTGTACTCGCATTTATTTTCGCCTACTCGTTTGAGTTAAATGGCGTATCTTTATCTCCCTGTAAATATTTGAGAAAGACCTGTAATCACATTTATTTTCTCCCACTCATTTGAGTAGAACTCGCTTTCATTTTAGCCCTACTCGTTTGAGTAGGACTTGCAATTTTCAGCTTTTATTTCCCGCCCCCACTCGTTTGAGTGGGACTTGCAATTTCAAATATGCAAATTTCTTTCATGTGTAACTTAGTTTCTGTTTTATTTATAATTTGGAGTGTGCGTGAGTTCTTATTTTAGCTAACTTTTCAGCTTTCTAAATGTTTGTTATTTTTTATGTCCTCTTCTTATAGCGTTTAATTTCGAACTCGCGCCTCATTAAATTATAAAGCCATCCCCATACCGATGTGTGGCTAATCGCTATTAGCCTCGACATCGAAGAGCATTGCGACATTTAAAATAATTTGTAATAATTGAAGCTCTTTATTTTCATTTTAATTTAAGGACTTAAGGTTTACCCCGGGTTAACGACGCGTAGGACCACAAATTGATGTGTGGGTCCTATTTCCGTTATCCATACACTAGCTAGTCGAGGGGCCGTGCATATGGACAGATCGCACCTGGGTAAATAGAGTTGCGTGCATACCCTCGAGAGAGGTCAAGCATAATTCTACCGGAATGGGTTCCCCACCCAATAACGGGGTTCTTAGCGTAAAGCGGGCGTTAAGAGGAATCCTTCGTCGGACTAACGTTCGGTCAAATAGTCTTAACGTTCAGGTGAGCGATATCCCTATAGCTAGGTGAGCTCACATTTGTGGAACCTCCACGGCCAAGTTGCCTTTTATTAATTTGAAAACTAAGTCCTATAATTATTAAAAATTATTTTAGTCTTAATCCGATTCAATGCCGAGCGTTAACCCTTCATCGAATATTTTCTAAATCGTTTTTCCGCTCCTTTACTTTTTTCGTCTTTACTTAATTAAGAAAATCTACCTTACTTTCGGTAAAATAATAGTCCTCCCGGAGGAGTAAGAATAGTCAACACGATCCCGAGAAAAATACGACCTCGGTATTCCCCCGAATATCGAGTACTACTTGCGATAGGTGCACTTGCCTCCTGTAGCACGCTCGCGGCGATCGACTCACCGAACCAACCACAGTAAGAGTCTGTTCGCGGGCGCATCATGAAACTTGCTGATTGTCGACACATCTCCTTTGTGTCGACACATGCCTTCTTGTGTTGAAACTTGCTGAGTGTCGACACATCTCCTTTGTGTCGACACATCCCTTCTTTTACTTTAACTTTGGTGAAGCTTTGCTGAGTGTCGACACAGTCTCTTGGTGTCGACACATTTGATGTCGACTAAGCTTCTCTGAGTGTCGACACTGCCTCTAAGTGTCGACAAGATATATGTTGAGTATTCTTCATAGTGTGTCGACACTGCCTGTATGTGTCGACACTTTTCTTCTGGTGTCGACTCTGCCTTTCCTGGTGTCGACACAAATACTCGAAGTGTCGACACTGCATCTCTAGGTGTCGACACAAGCCTTCATAAGTGTCGACACTTCATCTCTAGGTGTCGACACATGGACTTAGAAACTTTTCTGCATTTCCTGCAATTACTTAACTTGCACATATAAACTCAAAGCACATCAAATACACCTTGATGTATATCATTGAGTTAGGGTGAGGCTTCTTCAAATCTGGTACACATTTTCCAATGTACCCAACAATCTTCCCCTTTTTGGAGAAGTCATAACCCTTAGTCAATGATATACACCATTCATAACAAATACTCAATACGATATATAACAGTATTATATGACAGGGTAAATACTAAACAAAACATGTATAAACAATCTTCACAGAATAAAAATGTAACAGATTGAACATCAAACATTGTTTTGTTACAACTTCCATTAGTTTCATTAATCAAAAGTTTACATGGATTTTAATGCAAATGATTACAAAGTTGTAAACTTAGAAAATTCTATTCTATGGCTGCTCTGGCTCCTTGATGACAATGCCCTTTCCAAATTGAATCTTGGCTTGAACTGGAGCATCATTGTCATCAGCAGGCTTCTTTCCCTTAAGATCTTTCTTCTTCTATTCTTCAGCCCGTATCTTCTGTCTCTCAAAATAATGATAAGGCTTAGGGAAATACTTTCTAGGCTCCTGTGCATTAGGAGGTAGCTTCCCTAGTTTAGCCTTTCTTCTGTACTGAACTATGGCCTCTTGCCTAGCTTCATGTTTTCTCCACTCTTGGTCAGAGTACCATTTGCCCCTTTCTAGGAAATTATCCTTTGCAGCCTTCCAAGCAGTCAGAATAATATTTCTAGAAGTTGGGCTCCACTGTTCAAAATCAGGCCTTAACTCTGCCTGTTCTCTGAACCTCTTCTTGGATAATTGAGCTTCTTGCTCTTTTAATACTGCCTCTTGCTCTTTTAATACTGCCTCTGGCACAGGTTGTACTACTTTATCCATGATCATATTTTGAGCACCTTCTGGAGGACTATACATAGATTGTATCTCTTGATGTATCATGTCTAAATCTGCTGGAGGGTAGATCACTTGAGCCACTTCAGCTTGCTCACCTCCAAAATATGCAGGATTTATCCCAGATTCTGCTACATTATCATCATCACACAAGGGTGGATATCCAAGGGTAGTTCTGATGATATTTGAAATCCATTTAGCATGGTCAGAGCCTACTTTGACTAATACCCTCTCCCCCTTTATGACTTCTCTTGCTATATGATCCCTAAGATCACCCTTCTGAAATCTGATCTGAGCATTCAGATAGTTAACACCATCTTTATAAAAAGTTTTTAACTTCTGGAGCTTTTTAGTAATAGCCTTTTGTGAATCTTCAATTGCAGTTTTTACAGCAGTTAGACTTTCTTGTAATTGCTTATCAAATGCTGCTTTGGCAGTAGCACTTACTGCAGTCTGGGCAGTTGCTATATTTTTCATTTCAGTGACAATCACATTATGTGATTCAGTCAAGTTTTCATTCATTCTTATTTGATTTTCTAAGACATAGCCATGCTTAACTGCTATGTCATCAACCTGTGTCTTTATCTTCTCTTGGTGAGTGGCTAGGTAAACCACTGCATTACCTCCTTTATGAAAACAGTCAGTCATTTCTTTCTTATGCATATTTACTTCAAATCTAATAGATTTTATATCTTGAGCCAGATCAAATTGAAGTGATTTATGTCCTTCATCCATATATTTTTCTAGAGCCTTCCTTTGCTCATCCATCTTGATCTATAAAGCCACCAACAAAGAAGTATAATCAGCAGTTGGAGCTTGTGGTGGAACAATGTTTTGCAGTGCTTTCTTGTAGGTCTGGCTTCTACTTTTGAACACATATAGCTTTCTTTTCTTGGCTCTAGCAGCCTCTTCATCTTCATAATCAGAAGTACTAGCAATGTCTACTCTATTCTGTGGAGTAGGGGGCAATTCCTTCTCTTCTCTTGGTAGCTCCTCAACATTCCTTTGCTCCTCAGTTTCTTTTCTAGCAGTCTCCTCCTGAAACTCTACATGCTCCCCCTCAAGATTGACCTTCTCCCCCTCAAAAGCTACTTTGTCTCCCTCAAAATCAGTCTGTAGTAAATCAGGGAACAACTCTTCTACTGTAAACTCCTATTGAGTATGGACTGGAGAATCTCTTATCTCAGGAGCATTATCTGCAACTGATGTGTCTTCCATGACAACATCTTGTGGTTGAGTGTGTATCTGAGTTTGCTAATCAATATCAAGTAATAATTCAGTCAATACTTCATCCTCAATATTAAAAATAGATTGATTAACTTCATGTATTACCTCTAGGATTTTTTGAGTATCCAGTTCACTATCCAAGTGAGTTGACTCTTCCACATGTTGAGGATCCCCCTGGAGTGGATCCAGGTGGATAGGGCTAGTAGAAGGTTGCTCCCCCTGCCTCTGTGAATCTTCATTTCTTGCTGATGACTGTCCACCATTTCTAGCCTCTCCATCATCAGAACTAAAAACTACTTGCTCCTCTGAGCTATTGGATGATTCAGGAGCAACTATGGATTTCTTCTTCTTCTTTTGAGGTGTTTCCTTCTCTGGTGTAGGCATTTCTTTAGTTAACACTTTATCCCATCTAGAGATTATTTTGATGTCCATTTTCCTCATGTGTTTTATCTTAGAACCTGCAGATGGTTCATGAATCAGTAATACTTCCAGCCAAGTACAAACTCATAATCCTACCCAGATTGGGCTTATTCATACTTTCCTTTATCTTGTCAAACATTATTGCTGACCAATCAGTTTTCAGTTTGAAAATGATCCTTGTCATTAAACTGAACATGTGAGCTGATATTCTATCATGCCCACCTGGCTTGCTCAGAATTACCTTTCCTACTATTTCAGATAAAAACTTTCCTTGTATGTTCATCCCTTTCCTGTTAAAAACTGATCCAATCTTCATGCTTGAATCAAGTCCACACTATTGCAGTGCCTCCCTTATCCTTGATGCAGGTACATCTTCCTCTTCTTTAGTTCTAGGGAGATGTAGAACTTTTTTTAGACTTTTCTGGGTGACCTTCACCTTAACTCCATGGACTGTGGATTTAATCTTAAGACCAGTTTCATCAAGGGTAGCTGCACTAAAGAATTCGAGGACCTCCTTCTTCCAAATCTTGATTGGCTCTGAAACTAGATAGTCTAACCCAGTCTCTGCAACTAGGGTTACAACACCTTGAATTTCTGGTTCCGCGTCGTCAAATGCATGTCTCACTAGCTCATAACCTTCATTGATGTTCTCTTCTAGCTTGGGCGCCATTAGGGTTTGGAGAAATTCTGAATTTAGAGAAGAGAGATGTCGACACGCAAGTTTGGTCTCGAAACTATGGTGAGCGTGTCGACAAATAATGGTGAAGACCTATTTATACCTTTCTAAAATCGCAGTTGAAAAGGCGCGTCAAAATACTTGAAATGTGTCGACACTGTTGAAAAGTGTCGACACTTACTTCTAATGTCTCGACAACTATGTGTCGACACAAATATAGTCGACAGAATATATGTGTCGACACTTATACATCTCAGCTCGATGATTAGTCGAAACTCTACTTGACGAAATTAGTATTAAATCTAAGTGTCGACACCACCCTAGATGTGTCGACACCTACTCTGGATGTGTCGACACTAATTCTCTGAAGTGTCGACACAGACTTTCTAGATGTGTCAACACCATTTCTCTGAAATGTCGACACCACTTCTATGTGTCGACACAGACAACTTCATGTGTCGACACCTTTTTACTTAGCCAATTTTATGAACCTATTCTAAGTTCAACATTCCTAATTCAATTTTAAAATTATTGAATTTGGTTTCATCTAGGGGCTTAGTAAACATATCAGCTATCTGATTATCTGTGTTAACATATTCTAGTGAAATGTCTTATTTTTCTACATGTTTTCTAAGAAAATGGAATTTAATTTCTATGTGCTTAGTCTTACTATGTGAGACAGGATTATTTACAATAGAAATTGCACTTGTAGAATCACAAAATAAAGATGTTCTACTTACATGAATACCATAGTCTTCTAGCTGGTGTTGAATCCATAAAAGTTGTGCACAGCAGCTTCCTGCAGCAACATATTCTGACTCAGCTGTGGAGATTGTCACACTGGTCTCCTTCTTACTACTCCATGACACTAGTCATCCACCTAGAAATTGACAGGTTCCTGTAGTACTATTCCTATCTTCCTTGCAGCCTGCAAAATCTGTATCTGAATAACCTGTCAGTACAAAATCTCCATTCCTAGGGTACCAAAGGTCTAGATAAGGTGTGTCCTTGAGATATCTCAAAATCCTTTTGAATGCAGTCAGATGAGATTCTTTAGGGCATGCTTGCTATCTAGCACAGACACATATAACATACATGATATCTGGTCTACTAGCAGTCAAATACAGTAGGGAGCCAACTATCCCTCTATACAAAGTTTCATCTACAGGTTTCCCTGCACCATCTTTGCTTAGAGACATGCTTGAACTCATAGGAGTTTTCATGGTAGTGGATGATTCCATACCATACTTCTTTATAAACTCTAGGGTAAACTTACACTGGCATATGGAGAGGCCATCTTCAGTCTGTCTAACTTGGAGACCCAAGAAGAACTTAAGTTCCGCCATACTGCTCATTTCAAATTTTCCTTGCATAAGTTTTGTAAACTTTATACAAAGATTACTTTCAGTAGACCCAAATATTATGTCATCTATATATATTTGGACTAGAATAATCTTGTCTTTAGATTCCCTATGGAATAGAGTCTTATCTATTTTCCCCTTGAGAATTTGTTCTCAATGAGGAAACTAGACAGGGTTTCATACAAAGCCGTTGGGGCTTGTTTTAACCCATACAAAGCCTTCCTAAGTCTATATACATAATCAGGTTTAAGAGAATCAACAAAACCTGATGGCTGCTCTTCATAGACTTCTTCCTTCAGATTTCCATTCAGAAAAGCTGACTTTACATCCATTTGATATACCTTAAACCCTTGATATGTTGCATAGGCAAGGAACATCCTTATTGCTTCCAGTCTTGCTACTGGAGCAAAGGTTTGATCAAAATCAGTACCTTCTTCCTGCCTATATCCCTTTGCAACAAGTCTAGCTTTATTTTTTATGATAATTCCATTCTCATCCAATTTGTTCCTGAAGATCCACTTAGTTCCAATGATGTTATGGTCTTTTGGTTTAGGAACTAGCTCCCAGACCTTGCATCTTTTGAACTAATTCAGCTCCTCTTGCATGACATCAATCCAATGAGAGTCTAGAACTACATCTTCAAACTTCTTTGGTTCTACTTGGGATAGGAAGCTGGAGTAAAGAACTGTACTCAGATTCCTGCTTCTTATTTGCACTCCTTGTCTGGGATCACCAATTATTTGATTGACTGGATGATCCTTTAAGTGTCTATTTGCTGGAGGTAGTCTGTATTCAGGTTGTACACCTCCAACCTCTTCATTTAGCTGCACCTCTTGGTCTTCTTCTGCATCTAGAGAGTCTTGTACTACCCCTGGACAGCAGCCACCATCTTCCACTTGCCTAGTTGTAGTAGAACCTTCTGTAATGGTAAGCTTGTCCATCCTATCAGTTATACCTGTAGAGCTGCAAACCCGACTTGGCAATTCACTATTAATGAGTCTTGCTTCCTCAAAAACTACATGTACATACTCTTCTACAACTTGAGTAATCAAGTTGTAGACCCTATAAGCCTTACTATTGTTGTTGTACCCAACAAAGACCCCCTCTTGGGATTTGGCAGCAAACTTGATTAGATAAGACTTGCCATTGTTAAGTATATAGCACTTGCAACCAAAGATCCTGAAATAGGATAAATTTGGTTTTCTGCCCTTCACTATCTCATAGGGAGTATTTTTTATGGCACTTGTTGATAGTAGCCCTATTGATTACATGACATGCAGTGTTTACTACCTCAGCCCAGAAATATTCTGGGAGAGAAGTGTCACTTAATAGGGTTCTACCAGCCTCTATCAATGTTCTAATCTTCCTTTCAGCAATACCATTTTGCTGAGGTGTTCTTGAATAGGAAAATTCTTGAAATATCCCAAATTCTTCACACAGTTTTGTCATACTTTCAGACTGAAATTCAGTACCATGGTCACTTCTGATTTTGACCACTGTACTGTCTAACTCATTCTGAATTTGTTTAACAAAACTATATAAGATACTTGGGGTTTCAGATTTTTGTCTTAGGAATAACACCCAGGAATATCTTGAACAGTCATCTACTACCACAAATGTGTAGACCTTCCTACCTAGACTGTGAACTGGCATAGGACCAAAAATTTCCATATGCAAGAGGTATAGACACATCACAGAATCCTTGTTCTCAAGGCTATGAAAGGTGGATTTAGTCTGGTTGCCTTTTTGACAAACTGAGCATATCCCAACCTTTATACACTTAACTTGAGAATCATTCCTCACTAACTCTTTGCTAAAGAGTTGGCTAATTGTCTTATAGTTAAGATGAGCCAGCCTCTAGTGCCATTTAACACAATGTGAGACTCTCTCATTAGCTACAAGATAAATAGGAGAAACATTGTTCTCACATACAAAGTTAAGACAATAGACATTTTTCTTCCTACATCCTGTCAAAATGATCTTTTGATCACTTGACCTTTTGATGTGACAACCATTCTTGACAAATGAGATGTTATATCCTAAA
Organism: Platanthera guangdongensis; assembly: GCA_039583875.1. NCBI lineage: Eukaryota > Viridiplantae > Streptophyta > Magnoliopsida > Asparagales > Orchidaceae > Platanthera > Platanthera guangdongensis. Next base: position 105,434,472 of record CM077166.1, read on the forward strand.
TCACTCAGCTGACTTATGCTAATGAGGTTATGTTTCAAACCCTTTACATAAGCCACTTGAGTAATTGTAATCAGGTTACTAGAAATGTTACCAAATCCTTTGATGATTCCTTTTTCTGAACCACCAAAGGTAACTTTAGGGCCATCCTTGATAGGTGTATAGTCCTTCAGCAACCCCCTTGTTCCAGTCATATGCCTGGAACATGCACTGTCCAAGTACCATATAGGTGCATGGCCACTTGGACTCACCTGCAAAATAGATTACTTAACCTTAGAACCCAAATAACTCTTGGGTCATTGGTGCAGGTTAGTCTGACCTTTAACAAAACTACCTGTAGATCTTCTAGTAGGCAGTTTGCTACTCTCCTTGACACTTAAATTGTGCCAACAATCTAAGGCAAAGTGGCCTATCTTGCCATAACACCAGCCCTCAAACTTGTTGTACCTTTGTTTAGGTACAACCCTGGCTGAATTATCTACAGTAGGCTTTATGTTTTGTGCTGGGGATTTGCCCTTAGATTTGGACCTAGCAGTCCAGGCAGGTTTTTTAAACCCTAATCCAGTCTTACCCTTTTGAGGTACAAACTCATCTATCAAGGGTAAAACAGATTTAGGTTTAGAAAAGCTAGCCACAATATCTTTCTCCTTCTGAAGTCTAACCTCCAGATTTCTAATTTGATCATTCTTAAATGTAATAGTACCCATTTTAATAACAGTAATGTTTTTCAGTCTGGCTATTTCATTCAGTTTCTGATCAAACAACTTGTCTGAATCAGCAGCTGCCAATTTAAGACTAGCAATCTCCTTTGCCTGAGTTTTGGCCAAGGTTTTTATTTTCTTCAAGGCCTGCAACAAGTCCCTATATTCATCAATTAACTGATGAATATCTCTTTCAGATTCAGACCCACCCACATCACTTGATGCAGATGTATATGATTCTGACTCAGTACTATAAATTGAACTAGAAGAACAACTTTGTACGTTACATGGTCCAAGCTGATCCTGGATCTTGTCTCCTTCAGATAAAGCCATCAGTACCTTGCACTGATGGTCCTCATGCTCATAAATTCAGTTCATTAGCTGCATGAACTCATCTTCTTCCTCTTAAGCAAATAATCCAATGTAGGCTTCAGCTTTTGATTCTGTTTCTGAAGATGACTGATCTGTCAGACTCTTGTCTTTCTTAGCAACAAAAGACTTTTCCTTTTTCCCTTAAACTGAGTCTTCTTTTTGTCAGCTGACTCCTTCCTCTTTTCAGGACAGTCAGCCACTACATGTCCCTGTCTATTGCAGCAATAGCACAAAATCTTTGAAGATGTAGCTTTGCTTGGCTTGGACCTTCATCTGTCATTCCTTGATGACTTTCTTTTCTAATAGTAGTCATCTTTTGGCTGAGAAGTGGAAGGCTTAGACCTCCACTGCTTCTTCTTCAGAAATTTTTGAAAATGCCTAGTAAAAGCAGCAATGTGCTCATCACTTTCACTGCTATCTGAATTCTTGCTATCTGAATTATCTGTGACAGCCTCAGCAACTATTTGAGGTGGAGATGGAGACTTGCTTCTATACTTCCTAGTGGCTTCAATATTGAAGGCCACAGTCTTTTCCTTGTGCTACACTCTAGTATTCTTCTCTTTCTCCTTTCTAGCCATTAACTGCATCTCATAAGATAGCAGTTTTCCAAACAAAGTTGGAGGAGGTATATCAGCTAGTTTGGCCACTTCCCTAATGGCACAAATCTTGGTGTCCCAGTCCTTAGTCAGAGATCTTAAGAACTTGTCATTTAGCTCATAGTTGCTGAACTCTCTTCCATAGGACATCAATTCATTAACTATCCTATAGAACTTCTTGTAAAATTCTGTAATGCTATCAGACGTTCCTTGTCTGAACCTTTCATATTCCTAATTTAACAAGAACTTCCTATCTTGTCTTACTTCCTCTGAGCCCTCCATATAGACTATTAATGTGTCCCACATTTTTTAGAGGTTTTACAGTGAATTAAGTTCTGAAATGTTGCATCATCAATGACTCTAACAATTATATTCTAGGCTCTCTTGTCCATAGTGACCAGAATGATTTCATCTTTAGTCATTTCAGAGAAGTCCTTGGGAGTTTTCTGATTTGCATCCAGAATGGATACCTTCATTGAGACATATGGGCCTTCTTTGACTGTAATGTATATCCTTGGGTCAGATGCCTCCATAAAGAGTCTAACCCTCTCTTTCCATATGCCAAATATCTCTTTTCTACATATTGGCAATTTCATGGACCCCAGCTCTTTGTGATTCTCACTAGAACTCATTTTCTTGATTCTTGTTTGTTCTGAATCTGCCTACAGGATCTTACTCAGACTGTTATGTCCCTTTTTGAATAACCTCCCTCTGATACCACTTGAAAGAAATAGTGCCTAACCACCTAGTGGGGGGGGGGGCGGTGAATAAGTGTACTTTTTCTTTTTACTTTAAAGGCAGACAAACTGTTTTGAACTTTAAGCAGCAAATGCAATTCTACAGCTATTACAACACACCAACCACAGAAACAAACATTCACAAAGTGCACACAGAGTTTATAGTGGCTCCCCAAGGTCTGGGTACATCCACTTTCCCCCTTCATCTATCTAGTAGTGTATTAGATTAGGCCTAACTTCTGCACTTCTCCTCAGATCCTCAGATCTTACAGCTCAGGACCCCAATCCAGGTTCCTACAACTCAGAGTGTCCCCACTCCTACAACTGAGGCACATAGCCCCACCACTCAGTCTTCAACAAGACCTACACTCAGGCTAAACAGCCCTACCTCAGCCTTCAACAAGGCCTACACTCAGAGAATTGATTCTCCTACACTCAGGCTCAAAAGCCCTACCTCATCCTTTATAAATTTAGGCTTACAACTCAGATCCCTTAGGATCCTACAAAAGGAAAATAATAGAAAAGTTTTAGATCACCACTCAGTTTGAGAGAATGTAGAGGGCAATCTTCTTGATCAGTTGTTGATAGCATTGATTCCAGAGATCAACTTTGTCTTTGCTTTCTTCAAGTCTTCTTGAGTCTGAACTCAGTAAAGATGATCTTCTTGAAGTAGACCGGCTGCCAACTTCCTTCTTAGGATGGAGAATTAAATCTAGATCCTACTTTGCAGTCTAGTTCAGAATCTGCTTCTTAAGAGATTTGATTAACAAGTTTCTTTCTTGATTTCAGATACTGGAGTTCTCTCTCTCCAAGTAAATCTGAAATTTTCTTCAAAATACTGGTTTACAGTTTTCTCTGGATCTGTCTTGATCTTCTTAAATTTTAATCTTTTGATTGATGATTCAATAATTGTGATCAATCACTTCTGTTGAAGGAGAAAAACCTTTATATAGTCTTCCTCCAAGGTAACCGGCTGATCCGGTTTCTAACGAACTTCTGACAGCTCTGACAGTTGCAGTTGACCGGTTGAAATGGCAGCTACCAAGTCATCAAGTCACTTCTTGAAAATACTGTCTCTGTTTGAAAGTGTCGAGGCTGTTCTTCATTATGTGTCGACACAAATAGACTAATTGTCGACAGAACTGGACTAAGTGTCGACACTAGCCTTGATGGTGTCGACACAACTCCTTGTGTTGTTGTAACAGCTTCTCGACACTGCTTCTTCAGAATGTGTCGACACTGATTCTGTGTGTCAACATAAGCCTTCTGTTGAATGTGTCGACACTGATTCTGTGTGTCGACACAAGTACTTCTTCTTTAACACTTTGTTGAATTCTGATGTGTGTCGACACATCTCCTTTGTGTCGATAACATGCCTTCTTGTGTTGAAACTTGCTGATTTTCGACACATCTCCTTTGTGTCGACACATGCCTTCTTGTGTTGAAACTTGCTGAGTGTCGACACATCTTCTTTGTGTCGACACATCCCTTCTTTTACTTTAACTTTGGTGAAGCTTTGCTGAGTGTCGACACATTCTCTTGGTGTCGACACATTTGATGTCGACTAAGCTTCTCTGAGTGTCGACACTGCCTCTAAGTGTCGACAAGATATATGTTGAGTATTCTTCATAGTGTGTCGACACTGTCTGTATGTGTCGACACTTTTCTTCTGGTGTCGACTCTGCCTTTCCTGGTTTCGACACAAATACTCCAAGTGTCGACACAAGCCTTCATAAGTGTCGACACTGCATCTCTAGGTGTCGACACATGGACTTAGAAACTTTTCTGCATTTCCTACAATTACTTAACCTGCACATATAAACTCAAAGCACATCAAATACACCTTGATGTATATCACTGTGTAGGGTGAGGCTTTTTCAAATCTGGTACACATTTTCCAATGTACCCAACAGCTTGTAATCAAACTCATTTGCAATCAATGGAAAGCCCATCACAAGAGAGGCATTTAGTCCACGACGGGCAAAGTCTGGTGTTGTCGTGGCTCACGGCTTAGCTGTTCTTTTTCTCTCGCCTGCTCAGTAGATTGCTGCTTGTAGTTGCCTTTTCCCTTCCATTCCCCGGCGCTCGAACCGTTAGCTGGTCCTGCTCGTCTCCCTATCCATTTTCATGCATCAACAATTAACAGGCGGCCTTTAAATCAAGTAGTTTTTTGAAGTCCGCTGATAGAATGTTGGACAGTCCGACCACACAACGCAACCTTTATCCTGGCAAGGACGCTCTTTGGGAAGCCGTCGTACAGTTAGCTCGAGAAACTGACCAAATTTATCGAGTAATCGCTCAGCTGTTCGCGGCAACTTACGATTTCTTAGGAGCTATTGTTAAGCGGCTAGACACGCAGGCCACACCAACGCCGATTACCTCTGTCAACTCGGCACCAGCAGTGGAGGCGCCTATTAAACAGCCTGCTTGTCCGCCAGAAGGACCGTTATCCTATCTGCAAGCCTATCCACAAGTCTGCCCGCAAAACTGCCCGGCATCTTATTCTCCTGTGCAGACTGCAGCCCCCCTGCGGTTTCCAATTGTTGGTCAAGAAATGGTATGCTCTTATGAACCCGACCCCTAGTCTGTCGCTTACTCTACAAACCACACGAAGACAATACAAAAAACTAGCGCTCTACGAAAAGGAAAAAGCATGTATCAACTTTATTCCAAGTCAAACAGCTTGAGAATAAGACACTCTCATTTTATCGGCCGTTTTCAGAAGGAGGTTTCGAAAGTATGGAGGCCAATCCAGAATTGTATAAAATCGCTCTAATGGAAGGATTAAAAGAAGGACCATTCAGGTTCGAAGCCACCCTCAGAAAAGAAAAAACATATCAGGAGATAATTAATCTTGCTATCTAGTAGACTTGAGCTGGAAGAGGTAATTCTGACTATTTTTTGAAGAACAAACCAAATTTTAAGGAATCTTTTCAGCCTCTATACCAAAAATCCAAGGGCTCTGATCAATACTGTGAGTATCATAAAGGAAAGGGTCATTTAACAGAAGATTGTAGAGCTCTTAAACAACTAGTGGAGAATGATAAAGTAGTGAAAATTTGGTGATGCCATCCAAAAGATTTATGCATCTCACTCAGGAACCCAAAAAGGCAATGTCATGCTGAACATCCTCCCCGGATTGGAATAAATAGATCCAAAAAGCCTCACCTTCAATCTTGAGAGTAAATGCAAATGCATCAATTTGTTTGTATTAGCAACACATTTCCTAAAACTTCTTTATTGAATATGTTTATATATCATATTTCAAGGCCTCTTACTAACATTTTTCCAAGCGTTCCCTTTTCTTAACAGGTTGAGATATAAGGATAGCTGACTCCAGGAGACATCGCCATGTTCAGCTTGGAACCCCCTGGAATCTTTGTCGTTAGCGTAACACCACGATGACCACGTGTGGCGGGGAGATTTCGCACCGTGTAGTGGGAGCTTGCAGATTCTAGTGAGGAGGACCACTGAATTATGGATCTTGTCTGGTATCTGACCCCACCTATACATTCTGGAGGGACAGGGTGGGTGCTAACTCTACGTTGCCTTGTAAGAGATATCATTACAACTTTGATGATCATGTGTGGAAAGCAATGCTATATACACCTACCTCCAGATCATCCTAGTTTGTGAACCTCGAATACTCTTTGGAACCCTCAAGCGGTGCCTACAGGAGACCTACTACTGGGTTGATCTCAGAGTAAAGCAATGGGCTTTAAGCGCACTTGCCTGAAAGATCAACTTGGGGTGTACTCCAGGCAAGAGGGCACAAAATCCTTCCCCTTTTATTGAATGTGGATTGAGTGAGCAGCTTTTGTGACCCTGTGAGGAAAGCAATGCTATATGCACCAGCCTGCTTTGTCACCTAAGTCCGTAACTCTTACAAAAAATTCAGACAAAGGTGCGAACTAAACAATGGTGTCCGCTCAGTCCGCAAACTTTCAGTGAGTTTTCAATTCAGCCAGACTCTATTCTGTAATCGTTATAGTCCGTAGAGCGTGATTTATCAAGGCTCCAAGCCTACTTGGGTGATGTGATTTACAGTTTTTGTGACCCTGCGAGGAAAGTAATGGGCTTCGTGCGCACCTGCCTGCATGGTCACTTAAGTATGTAATCCATCTTTCTCAGATCACAAGATTAATCTATAATTCTCATTTCGCGGTCTATCAATAATTCTCTCTAGTCCGCAACATTTATTATAAACGTTTTCTTAAGTTTGCAAAGGTTTATTATAAGTTTTGGTCAATGGTATTACGGACTTCAAATGGTACACGCCAGAGTCTGCCTTAATGTTCTATTATTTTTGTAAGCTAGCAAATGACTTTAATCTTGTTCATACTGCGGCGGGCTATAGTTGAATTATTTTTAAGATATTCTAATTGGTGAGCTAAAAAATCAATTGTCGCAGACTAGTTTCTATAATGTGCAGACTGGTTTTCATTAACTGTAGAGTTCGCTCATCGATTACACCAGATTGCATTGAAACACAAGAAATAAGCAAAGAGCATTGTAGAAGACGTGCATTGATCCAGAATATCCTTTTATATTTCATCAATATCAAATTACAACTTTCATGAGATTGGCGGCCTCCAAACTTGAGTCCGCAACCTCCTTTACAAAAAATAATAAAAACAAAATACATCTTATGTCGATGACCTCTTCCGCTTCTTTTCCGTGGGAGCTTCAGGGCTCGAATCTTCAATGTTAACTTCAGGAGAGTACCTCTTTGAGCCGCTTCCTCTCGTGCTATCTGAACTTTTGCTGACCGCGGACTCGTCAGGCGAGCTCTCATCAACAGAGCTAGACATAGAGGAATCAGACTCGGCGGACTGGACTCCACCTCGCTTGCTTAAACCAACATCATCAGCAACAACCTCGGCCTCACCGCCACCTTCTTTCTCTTATTGTTCTTCTTCTTCTTCGTCAACCTCATCAATTGCTTCTTTCCCTTTGGCAGCCCGCTCCATGGATGTGACCTTGTCCTCTAACTCAGGAAAAAGTTGGAGAAATGGCATGTCATCTACGCCTTCCTTAGCGAAGCCGCCATCAACAAACCACTTAATAGCGTTCTCAACGCTTTCCCTCACAAAAGGGAGCATGACGACCTTGAAATTTTCATTCCCCAGGTCGTATGAGACATGCAGAAAGACAAAAAATAGAAGCGTCAACTTGTCGCGGACTTCAAAGGGAAAACATTGTGAGTACGAAGCTTATCGTAGCCTCTTCTTTCTGAAAAGCAACTCTTTTTCCTAACCGCTTATTTCTCTCCTTAAGCGACCTCATCTCCTTCAGCTGAAGTTGTTCATTTTCTTTAAGCAGGTCTCTGGTCAAGTAGCCCAAGAAATGGCTGGCAACGACACTATTCGCGTTAGCTTGTATGGCCAGGAGTGGGAGCTCGGCAGGAGGCACTTATTTCAGGTCGTGCAGATTGCGCTTCCCATAAAGCACGGAGATCGCGATATGTGCATGGCGGGATATCCTAGGAATTCTCCATGATGGCAGCGCTGTAGATTCGAGGACATGTTTATTTTTGCTGTGCCAGTAGATCATTGGGTTGCCCCGCAGATCCTTTTGGCGGTTTCCATAACCTTGCATCCCGAAGCTCTCTGATGAAGAGTAGTCCGCAGTGGGATCGCCCACTTCACTTCTCTTCCTCACGAGATCCTGTTTCCTTTCCGTTTGGGTGGGGGTTAGGCTGTCAGTAGTTTGCGGAGGATTTACAGGGAACGCCAAGACCGCTACAAGAAGAGAAGAAAATCAGCAAACTGCAGGTCGCGACGAGTACAAAATCAGTCCGCTGAAGCTTACTGTCTTCGCGAGTAAGACCGCCAAGGCTCGCTAGGAGCGAGATGTAATGTTCAATATCCCGTCTGGCTCCTGCGAGAAACTCAATGATGGCGGCCTACACCTCGTCAAGCCTGACGCTCTTGAAGGCGGAGTCCGGGCCCTCCTGCGGGTAGGTGTCCGCGAATCCCAGCTCGCCCTCAAAGATCAAGAACCGCGAGGTCCAGTTGTGGACCTTATTTGGCAGACCCATCAACTTCATCCCCTGGCAGTAAAAGTATATTACGCCCTTGTATGGGCGGCCTCCAGATGGAGTAATGGAGCAGGCTGAGAATATTTTTCTGAAGATATTCAAGGAAAAGGTGATCTTCTCAGATCGCAAGTAGGAGATAAAGCTGTAGATCGCAGCAATAGTGTTGGGCGTGAGGTGGCCCGACACCATCCCATAATGTTAAAAAATTTCTACTATTTCCCATAGCAGAGGGAACTTGAATCTGCTGTTGAAATGATCAACGGGCACCGTGATTTGGGTCACAGTGGAAAAGTTCAATCTTTCTTCATCAGCTGGTAGGCGGACAAGCACAGGCAAGTCAGGCATATGTTTTTTAGCAAAGGCCTCGAGATCGGCCTCCGTTATTTTGCATTTCTTGTTCTCGGCAGCGTGGAAGGCGAGCGTCGTATCAGTTCTGGCGGACACCATCTTCTTAGGCCGCAAAGACTTCTGCTTCAATCGCATTCCTACATAGAAGAGAGAATGCAACCATATTTAAAACATTTGAGGTCTGACAGCCTTTACACCAGGCCGTGCAATTTGATCATGCAGTCCACCAAGCTCGCACCAAATTTAATTTTTCATACTAGTAAAAATAAGTCATCACAGACACAACTTCAGTCCGCCCAGCTCGTAACGTTTTCAAACTGCAATCCAGCATATTTCAAAGTATTGTATAAGCGGGCACAACGCCAGTCCGCACAGTTTGCAATCACATCATTGCCCTGCAAAAAAGATCCCAAACCATGCAGATCGCAGCATTGAGTAAACAAGTGCAATATCACATTTCAAATCAGAACATGCGGACATCACATCAGTCTGCACAGAAAGCAAAGCATGGTTCAGATCACAGCAAATCACATCGCAGATAAAAATAAAGAATTATTCGGGCATACAAATTATACATCAAAATATCAAATATTTCATGACAAGCCCGACTCAACTGTCTCTGTTCTCAGATCACACAGGCCGATCTGTTTTGTCTCTGGACAGATGAGCCGCTTGGTCACTCATCTGAAGTATTTCGCCATAAAAATGATAGATATGGAGATGCATGGAGTTGATAGTCCTATGCATATGAGTGGCCTCCCGGTCTACCCCGCTCAAAGGAACCACGGGCTCGGTCGCCGGCCTTGATATCTAATATGTGGCGTGTTGGCTACTTCCTACTGGAACTGGAACTTCCGATGCAGCAGCGCGATCTGGGAATCGCGGCCTCTCCTCCGCGACCTCAGAAGTCTGATTGCCCTTATCCTCCCGGCTCCAGCGCCAAATATTTTCCTTTCTAGAAGAGGCGTCGTCAGCAAACCGCTTCTTCTCCTTGTCGCACCTCTCTAGCGCCCTTGATATATTGGCAACCTGGTCCTTCAGAGCCTTCTCGCGCTCTACCACCCTCTTTAACTCCTCCAGAATTTCTTTAATTTCATCTTGAAATCTCTTCTATAACACTGCGATTTTGTCCAGGCCGGACTGCTCACCTTTTGCGGACTCATCAAGTGAGATCACTTCAGCTATAGTATCTGGTGTAGGCACGATCTCGCCATTCTCAACAGAGCCTGGTGGCGACCTTTGTCCTGCAAAAAAGAAAGCCAAGTTCATATTCAAATCCAGGACCACAGCAGACTCAAAATGCAGAGATAAAAGATGACATTCAGTAAAGGCCACAGCGAGCTGGCGATTATCAAACACAGGTTACCTAGCTCGCTCCGAATTAAAGGCGCTTAACCGATTCCTCCATTCGCGATGGACTTTGGTTCTCTTCTCAGCCACCGAGCACGTTGAGACGACAATATCTTCAGTCTCAGTGATAATCTTGATTGGCCTCAACTTCCTCTACATCGATTTGTAAAGCCACTGATGCTTAAATTATTTTGGCGATGGTTGGAGTTTACCTCTACGCAGCAATTCCGCAGCAGCTCGCAGATCCTCCGCTTGCTTGTTGATGCGTTGGATGGCAAGTGTACCAGTCACACAAGTAATATAAAATGGGTGAATTTCCCCAAGTATCGATCTCTTCAAGGAACACAGTAAGGGGGGAGTTAATTTCGAGGAGGACTTGAGATTGAAGTCCTTTGGTCGGAGTTAACTAAGGGGGAGTTGATGGTAGCGTAAAAAATATATAAAATGATAAAAACTACTCCTATACAACGCCGCTATATGATGCTTGGCCAGGCGGGATGGAAGATTACACGGGCCGCTATGCACCGAATTGCTAGGCGGATGGACGAGTAGGCTTGCGGATGAGGTGGTTAGAACGATGGAATGAGGGTCGAGAGCACCTCCTCGCTACGCATGCCACTATCAATTGCTAGTGCGGCAAAACTGGATGTGATGGTGTATGGAAATAAAGGCGCACCTCAATCAAATAATGAAAATACAAAATCATATAGACATGATTGTATACAAATGTTTTACAAACTAGACATCATCAAATACAAGAGATTAAACTACACTATCAACAACCAAACAAGAAAAGAGTGTGCGAGGTAAACCGAATCCGAAGTCTTGCGGAGGATTCACGGAAGGAAACGCTGGGTTGTCAATCCGCATCCTAGCTCGGTCCTCAGCTGCATCCGGGGTAGAGGAGGCTATCACTAACTCCCAATGGACCCATCTTCTGCATGTCACGATCCGGTGGAGGATGGCACAAATTTCTCCTAACTTGATGGTGAAAATTAGATCAAACTCTCCTTGAAGCTAAGCACGAGCTCATGTGGGTGCAGTGGTGTGCGATGCAATGAACTAATCAAAATAAAACAATAAAAGCTTCTAGTACGCACATGATATGTGCGCGTGCAAAAGGTAACACATACATACTCTCCCGCAGACTTAAACTAAGCTACACAACAATTGAAATGGAAATTTAAATCAAATGGAGACAAGGGAAGAGGTTACCCAATGCTCAGCCAGTGAGCATACCAGAAGACGCATGAAAAACAAAAGCAGCTCCGCCATACAAAGAATCACAACCCCGCCAATACAAATATGCCATGATCACCTGCAGGGGTGAGCTCTGCAAAAACAAAAGAAAAATATAGAAAATACAAAGAAATACTAAGCTAAGATAGACATGAAAAATAAAAATGCAGGAAAATAAGATAAGTACTGGGGTTACTGTCATCCCAGCACGACTTATTCAGCTAAGGAAAAATGTTCTAGCTAATAGGTCTATGAAATAAAAAATGCACAAGTAACTATTCCAATATCCGTTTCGGTAACGGGTACAGATACGACGATAAAACAGTTACCTCTCTACCTAAATAATCATACCTGCCCAACACAAGTAGAGGAAATAAGAAATAAGAAGAGAAGGAGCGATGTTCCTCGCTCATCTTATCAAAAAATAAATACTTGTCAAGCAAGGTATCGTCTATAGGGAGATGGCAGGAGGAGAAAGCAATCAATGGAGCTTCCTCAACAAAGGAGGAATCAACCACCTTGCAAAAGAGGATGCTATCATCGATGGCTCGAGCTGAAAACTCCAAGTCCTCCTGAAGCACCCGCGGAGACTCAACCCTCATGGTCTCAGATATTGAAAGGGGATCAAGAAATTAAGGAGATGAAGAACTAAAATAATCAGAAATAGGGGTAGTGGTCCCGGTCTCACTCCCAGCAGGATCTAAGCATAGATCACAGTCGGTGTCATATGAGTTGTATCGTGGTGAATAAAAAAACTCGTGGTCCGCGGTGGTAAGAGGGACCGCCTCGTCCAATGAGGAGGTGCAATCCTCCGCTTCAGAAAGAGAACATTCCTCATCCCACCGGGCTGTGTAAAAGTGTTCCGAATATCCACCTTCTCTGTAGGATATAGAAGAATCCTCATCCCACTTCGGCGCAACCTCAGTCACCGAATCACCAATAAATACGGCCTCATCAGTCGACTCATACAAAAATGGCGTAGCACAATCAGGCAATAATTGCGGAGGGCGGAACTGCTCTCAAAATCAGGCAGAGAATGAGCAGGCCCCATCGCAAAATCAGTTGCAGACGTCATCCCATCAACATGAATAATCTCTGCGTCCCATACAGGAGTGCCCATGGATTCCTGATCCTCTTTTTACTGGCTACCACAAGAGTGATCGTCATCACTCAAGGGAAGCTCGTAAAAAGGGAGCAAGGGAACCATGATGGATCTGTATGCTGTGAAAGATTCTTCCGTAATCTCAACGGGTAAAGAATGAGCAAGATGCGCTATGTCAGTGTATGGGCCAGGCAACACCCTGGTAGGCCTGTCCACAACAGTTTTTCGCAAACGGGAGGCTATTGCGCGCACGCCCTCAGAGGGAGAAGGCTCGCACAAGCGAGGGCAGTCCTCCACCATGTGGCCTACACCTTGACATAACAAACATCTAATGCAATGTTCGGCTTTCAAATCAGCCATGACATCGATGCATCGGCGCAAAGCGTCATAAAGACGGCAATCAGTTGAATACATCGCGAACAAGAAAATTTAACAAAGTGTGCTACACAACTAAAATAAAAATAGCACGGATCTGCTATCAAAAACTAAAAATCAGAAAAGGGCAAAAAGAAATAAGCAAAATAAAAATTCTAACAACTAAAACAAAGAAGAACAATGCAATGAACAAATGGAAAAGGGCTTCGATCTACTATCTCCTTCTCCAAAAACTCACACGAATGTGTTCCCTGGAAACGACACCAAAAACTTGATGTGTTGGACGGCAAGTGTACCGGTCGCACAAGTAATATAAAATGGGTGAATTTCCCCAAGTATCGATCTCTTCAAGGAACTCAGTAAGGGGGGAGTTAATTTCCAGGACGACTTGAGATTGAAGTCCTTTGGTCGGAGTTAACTAAGGGGGAGTTGATTGTAGCGGAAACAGAAAATAAAACGATAAAAACTACTCCTATGCAACGCCTCTATGCGATGCTTCGCCAGGCGGGATGGAAGACTACACGGGCCGCTATGCATCGAATCGCTAGGCGGATGGACGAGTAGGCTTGTGGATAAGGTGGTTAGAACGGCAGAATGAGGGTCGAGAGCACCTCCTTTTAGCAATTGCTAGTGCGGCAAAACTGGATGTGATGGCGGATGGAAATAAAGATGCACCTCTAGCAAATAACAAAAATACAAAATCACATAGACATGATTGTATACAAACGTTTTACAAACTAAACATACTTCATCAAATAGAAGAGATTAAACTACACTATCGACAACCAAACAAGAAAAGAGTCTGCGAGATCGACCGAATCCGAAGTCTTGCGGAGGATTCACGGGAGGAATCACTGGGTTGTCAATCTGCGTCCTAGCTCGGTCCTCAGCTACGTCTGGGGTATAGGAGGCTGTCACTAACTCCCAATGGACCCGTCTTCTTCGTATCATGATCCGGTGGAGGATGGCACAAAATTCTCCTAACTTGATGGAAAAAATTATATCAAACTCTCCTTGAAGCTCAAGAATGAAGGAGGAGGCTGAGAGGAAGCTCAGGCTTGAATATGGTGTTGAAAGCTTGCCTGGAGCACCTCCCTAAGGTGGAAGATGAAGGGAAATGATGGAACCCTTCCTTGGAGGTAGAAAACGGCGGAGGAGAAAAGCTGTCCTTCAATGGAGGAAAATCTGCGCTTTAAATAGAATTAGGTCAGAAAATTAGGCACGCACGATTTGGGGCACGACCGTGCGTTAACCGTGCGTTATTAACTTCCAGGTCAAGCTTGCGGAAGATGTAGCGTTGACCCGTGCGTTTTACTTCGTGCATGGTCTCTTCCGCCCGTGCATGAAGGAAATCGCACGGGTAGCGACAGAAGCTGGAATTCATGAAAATTCAATGGAACCGTGCATTTTACTCGCGCATGGGCGCTTCCGCCCGTGCGTGAACAAATTGCACGATTAAACACAGAATGGAATGTTGGATCCCTAGTTGATTTGGGCTAGGTTCACTGACTTAGGATGTGACCCATCATGTATAGCCAGGGTCAATTTGTGTCCTAGAGTCTAGGTTAAGTCCTTAGGCTCAACTTCAGATGGACCAGCTTTCAACAAGACCCTCATAGACTCCAGACTCCCAAAGTTTTCAAGACTAAGTAACGTGAGTTCGACGTTCGTCGAAATCAGCTCGACGAAAGGAATTTTGCGCTCGATGATCGTGAGACAATTCTTAGTGCTGAGCTCGACGATCTATGTTCTCTGTTCGACGAAAATTCAGTTTCTACATCAAGCCAAAGTCAGAAGGACTTCAAATTTTTTCTAAGTCCAGCTTCATTCTTTGGTCGACGAATTATATTCTGAGCTCGACGAACGTGGTCCTCAAGTTTACAGCTCCTCAGGTCGACGAAGTCATCTTCTCAGGTCGACGAATGCTATTCTCTACTTGACGATTTCTGGACTCAGAGAATCTGTGTCGACACTTAGGGTTTGTGTCGACACCAGTTAACTTGTGTCGACACCAGGATTTCAGTCGACACTAACTTGTGTCGACACCAGGATTTCAGTCGACACCAGCTTATGTCGACACCAGAGGATTTGTGTCGACACCAAGATCAATCTGTCGACACCAGGCTTATGTCGACACAGCATTTCAGCAGATGCAGGATATTCTGTCTAAGTCCAGAACTTTTCTCAGGTCAACGAATTTGATTCTTAGCTCGACGAATGAAGACTGTATGTCAAATGAATGAAGATTGTCTGCTCGACAAACTCTATCAAGCTCAGCTCAACGAACTCAAGCTCAGCTCGACGAACGCAAGTTCAGCTCGACTAATTGTGTTCTGCGTTCGACGAATCCAGATTAGGTTTTCTTCAAGGCTCCCGTCCCGTTTCATGGCGCTGATTCGTGAACATTTAATGCCAGATCTTCTCGGAATGTTACTGTTAGAACGTGCATTGACTATGGACGATTACATGTCATTTTCCATGGGACAGTTAGGAAAGTCATTGATTGCTGATTCTTTCCAAGGCCGACTGTAATTACTGCTCGACATTCAAAAATTTTGAATATTCCTCAGTCAGTTAGAGACACAATAGATACACAGATACACAAGAAAAGAGTGACACAGATAGAGAAGAGAATCAAGCAGAGTTCAAGAATTACAGTACATCAAACAATCTGATAGATTTTAAAAAGTTGCAGAAGAACAAAACATTCTCAAATCTAAAGTTCTTGACTGCAATCAGCCTTGACCAGAGAACTTTTGAAGAAGAAGAAGAAGAACCAAATTCAATCAAGAGTCTTCTTCTTTCTATTCTCAGGACAACTTCAAAGGACAACAGAACCTTATCAGTCAAAAGAAGTTCCTGAAGTAGTTCTGGTCCAGGCATTCTAGGTCATTGAAGGCCTATCACACTGAAGCAGTGCTCCAGCATTCCTGACCATTTCAAGATCTCAGGGGGATCAAGCGCTACTACATCAATCCACAAGTCTTCTCTCCGACTGTTGACAGAGAAGACTCTATCACCCTCTCTCTAACTCCTGTACAGGGTTTTAAATCCCTTCAAAATTATTCTAGTTGCAAGTCTCCTTCCAAAAGACTTGAGGGTTTGGTTTTTGGGGACCTGATCAAAACCCATTGGTGCCCAGGACACCTGATCAACTCATCTTGCAGTGGATTCCTACCTAGGGTTATAGAGGAGTGGATGTACCCAGATTGATTGGGGAACCACTATAGCTCCTTGTGTCTTTTGGTTGCTTGTTTTCTTTTGTTTTCTGGCTGTGATCTGTGATTGCTCTGTGTTTAGATTTACTTTATGTTATTTGCTTCCTTGTTCACTTAGGTATACAACAACAGTTATAAAAAGTTTTTAGCAAGCACCATACTCTATTCACCCCCCTCTAGAGTATATCAGATCAAACCAGCACTTTCAATTGGTATCAAAGCGAGGTTGGTTATAAATACCACATCTCCCAGGTTGGTTAAAATACCACACCTTAGTGGTTGCACAGGCTAACAACTGAACCCACAGATCCCTCTAGTTAGATCTACTTGTTTTAAGTTTGTTGTTAGATTTATTTCTTCACAGAACATGGCCCAAAACAAAGATTATGCTAGAACCAGACCTCCAGTGTGCAATCTATCTAAGTTTGCACTTTGGAAGGCAAGGATTAGACTGTACATGAACTCTATTGATGAAGACATTTTCAATTCTGTTTTGACAGTGTGTCCAAGATCTCCAGAAAATACAAGTACAAGTGTTGTTCCACCTCCTTCAGAAACAGAAGCAGAAATCCAGAAATGGAATGTTGTAGATGCAAAGGCTATGAACATTCTAGCCCAGACTATGTCTGACTAAATATTCCAAAAGGTAGCTGAATGCAACTCAAAAAAGGACATCTGGGACAAGCTATCAGAGATAGTCTCAGGATCTGCTGATGAGAGAAAAGATAGAAGATCTCATCTCATAGCACAGTATGAGAACTTCAAGAAAGGAGAAGCTGAGTCAGTAACAGATATGTATAATAGACTCAGCCTTATAGTCAATGAACTGAAGACTTTGGACAAGGAGATCTCATTGACTGAGCTCAATGATAAAATCCTAATGTGCTTCCCAAGCACTTGGGACTCAAGGATCTGGCCAATCAAGGATGCCAGAAGCCTAAATAAGATCACAACTGAAGCTCTCTTGGGCAAGCTCAAGTCTTATGAGCTGCTCATCAAGAATAGAGAAGAAGAGCAGAAGGCTATTTCACAAGCAGTCAGAAAACAGAAGTCAATAGCTTTCAAAGCCATTGAAGATCAGCCTGAAGACAAAGTCACATGCAATGAAGAGCTGCTAAGCCTACTGGCCAAAATATTTTACAAAATGGCCAGGAAAGATTTCAGGAAAAAGTCTTCCAGAGGGCATGACAAGCCAAGGTATGACAAATCAAATAACAAAGAGATTATTTGTTTTGGATGCAGGAAACCAGGCCACATGGTGTCTGACTATCCAGAAAATCAGTACAAGGACAAAAAGGACAGGAAGGAAAGAAGAAAAGACAAAGACTACAGGAAGAACAACAATGGCAAACCCTCCTCAAGAAAGAACAAACATACAAGGAAGGGGTTTGTTGCTAAAACTTGGAGTGAGACAGAAGAAGAATCTGAGGCCTCATCCAGCTCAAGTGATGATGAAGATGATGCTGATGAAAAAGAATTCTGCATGATGGCTATCAATGCCTCACAACAAAATTCTGATGCAGAAGAATTAGAGTCAGAATCAGAGACTCAATCTGAAGAGGACCAGGTAATAAGTTCTTTTGATTTCAATTCTGAGGACTTCAAGTGTGAGTTTAAAGCACTATGTTTGGATTTATTAAAATCTGAGAAGGAAATCATTTCTCTCAAAAATCAGTTATCTGAACACAGTACTTTAAAATCAGAAAACCTCAAACTCTCTGAGGAGTTGGAATGCTGTAGGGAGCAGATAGCCTCACTGAAAAGTGAACTATTAGAGACCAAAAAGCTTGAAGAATACCTCAATGGGAGAAGTATCAAGCTAATGGACATCACAAGCACAATGAACTCAATATTCAACAATACATTGGGCTTGGGTGCCTCATCTAGCGAACCTGCAGTATTAACAACCCCTATCAAGTTTATCTCTGACAAAGGCAAGGGAGTTGTAGAGGTAGCTAGGAAGAATTCTGATCTACCTAAGAAAATCAAAGTTCAACAGAATTCGTCGAATGGAGCTCGACGATCGCCGAATGGAGCTCAACGATCTCAGGCTAAATCGTCGAACTCAGTTTGACAATCTCTGAACCCTGAACTCTGGCACAGTCGATCTTCGAAAGGAGCTCGACGATCTGACCCAAGATCATCGAACTCAGCTCAGAGATCGTCGAACAGAGCTCAGAGTTTTGAAAACTCTTTTAGAGGCAAATCAAAGTTCAATCCTAGAGGTCCTACATCTCAATGGTTTAACCCCTATACAGAATGGATAATACCTCCTAGGAGATATCATCCTGAAGGCTATAAGAGTCAATCAGAGATGTCTTTTTTTCTGAATTCAAAGGTTATCAACCTAGGCCCAAGGTAAACTGGGTCAAAAACAAATAAATTGTTTTATGTGCAGGTGAAGACCTATCCAACATCAAACCAGCAATTGTATCTGGATAGTGGGTGCTCAAAGCAGATGACAGGAAACAAGGACAACTTCACATCCTTCAAAGCCAAGCTTGGACCCAAAGTAATATTTGGTGATTCAAACTTTGGACTAACAAAAGGATATGATGCAGTCCAGATTGGCACAATTACATTCAAGAAAGTAGTCTATGTGGAAGGACTGAAGCATAACTTGATCAGTATCAGTCAACTGTGTGATGAAGGCTAGCAAGTGACTTTCAGCAAATCCTTATGCAAGATCAAATCAGAGTACAACACAACTGTGTTGACAGGTAAAAGGAAAGATAACATCTATCTTGTAGATTTCCTTTCAACTAAGGTAGATATTTACTTGTTTAATTCCATTTGTAGACCTAATGAATTATTACATAAGAGACTAGGACATATAAACCTTAGAACCATTGCTAGGCTATCCAAGTACAACCTTGTTAGAGGACTAACTTCTGGCGCCTACAAGAAGGAAGGACTCTGCAGGGCTTGTCAATTAGGCAAGCAAACCAAAAATAGTTTCAAGTCACTTAATAAGAGTGATTCACCTAGGATTTTGTATCTGTTACACATGGATCTTTTTGGACCCATTAAAGTACAAAGCTTAGGAGGGAAATCTTATACCTTAGTAGTTGTAGATGACTTCTCTAGATTCACATGGGTGTTCTTTCTGAGGAAGAAGTCTGATAACTTTAAGTGTTTGACAGAGTTTCTCAAAAGCATACAGATTGAGTTCAACACCCACATTGCCCTGATCAGAAGTGATCATGGGACAGAGTTTGATTCTCTTCTTATGCAAGAGTTCTGTCAAAGTGAAGGGATCTGACATACCTTCTCAGCTCCTAAAACTCCTCAACAAAATGGGGTGGCTAAAAGGAAAAATAGAACCCTTATTGAATCTGCTACTACATTGTTGTCAGATGCTCACCTTCCTCTATCCTTTTGGGCAGAGGCAGTGAACACCTCCAACAATGTGCTGAATAAAAGTTTAATACATAAACTGAAGGGTAAGACTCCGTATGAATTACTCAAAGGGAAGAAACCTAAAGTAGAT
This sequence comes from Platanthera guangdongensis, assembly GCA_039583875.1. Taxonomy (NCBI): domain Eukaryota; kingdom Viridiplantae; phylum Streptophyta; class Magnoliopsida; order Asparagales; family Orchidaceae; genus Platanthera; species Platanthera guangdongensis. The sequence continues at coordinate 105,454,037 of CM077166.1, forward strand.
TATTTTAAAATCTTTGGTTGTATTTGCTACATTCACAATAATGACAAGAGATACATAACAAAATTTCAAGCTAAAGCTGATGAAGGAGTGTTTCTGGGATACTCCATGATCAGTAACACTTATAGGGTGTATAATAAATCAACTCTTAAAATTGAAGAATCTGTTCATGTATCTTTTGATGAGACTAACATGTCATACGAGGAGGAAGAAATTTCTACCATAAGCACTTTGCAGGTTCCACCACTCTATGAGTCTATGGATGGACTGAACCTTACCCAAGAGGTATCAAACCATCCCACTCCACAGGATGCTGAAGATAGTGATGAGGAAAGTTAAGAGGAAGTGTCTGAACTTCCCCCAACAGTTAGTATCATTCCCCAAGAGGAATTCAATACTGAAGCTGTTGCTCAACCAACTCCACCAACTGATTTTGTCACACTTAGAGATCACCCCAGATCTCAAGTGATTGGAGACATCTTAGTAGGTGTACAGACAAGGCATCAACTCAACCAAGACTTGATGCATGCCTGTTTTCTCTCTCAAATTGAACCTCTCACCATACATGAGGCAGAGCAAAATCCCCACTGGATCATTACAATGCAAGAGGAACTCAATCAGTTTGAGAGATGTAGAGTTTGGGATTTGGTTCCAAGACCCCATAACTACCCAGTTCTTGGAACCAAATGGGTCTATAGGAACAAGTTGGATGCTCAAGACAACATAGTGAAGAACAAGGCTAGGCTTGTTGCTCAAGGCTACAGACAAGAGGAAGGAATAGACTATGACCAAACCTTTGCCCCTGTTGCAAGGTTAGAGGTCATCAGGATATTCCTTGCCTATGCAGCTTACAAGAGATTCAAGGTCTACCAGATGGATGTCAAAAGTGCATTTCTGAATGGAATACTTCAAGAAGAGGTTTATGTAGAACAACCTCTAGGTTTTATCTCTCCTACTCAACCCTCTTTTGTTTTCAAATTGCATAAAGCTCTCTATGGTTTTAAGAAAGCTCCAAGAGTTTGGTATGAGACCCTAGCAAGCTTTATTTTAGAGCATGAATTTACAAGAGGAACCATAGATAAAACACTTTTCACTAGACATCATAAGGACCAAATACTGTTAGTACAAATATATGTGGATGAAATTATTTTTGTGTCTACTGATCCCAAATTGTGCAAGAGGATTGCTGACCTCATACATTCAAAATTTGTGATGAGTAGCATGGGTGAGCTTTCCTACTTCCTTGGTCTCCAAGTGAAGCAGCTCCCAGATGGTATCTTCCTCTCCCAAGCTAAGTATGCTAAAGAGCTTATCAAAAAGTTTGGGATGGGTGATGCTTCAGGGATGAAAACCCCTATGACTACAAATGTTGTTGTGGATTCTGATGCTGCAGGGAAACCAGTAGATCAGAAAAATTATAGGGCAATTGTTGGATCCCTATTATACCTAACAGCTAGCAGACCTGATATAATGTTTGCCACATGCCTTTGTGCTAGGTTCCAAGTGAACCCTAAAGAATCTCACCTTATTTTCCTAAAACGAATTTTGAGATATAAAAAGAGTTGCCCTAATCCAGGACTCTGGTATCCTGTAGAGTCAGAGTTTGAGTTAACTGGATACTCAGATGCTGACTATGCTGGATGTAGAGTTGACAGGAAAAGTACCTCTAGAACATGCCAGTTCCTTGGTATGAGACTTGTCTCCTGGTTTTGTAAAAAGCAGACATCTGTGTTTATATCAACTACAGAAGTAGAATACATGGCTACTGGTAGTTGTTGTTCACAAATGCTATGGATACAAAACCAACTCTTAGTTTATGGTGTCAACTTAAATAATTCAACTTTATTTTGTGATAATACTAGTGCTATTGCTATATCACAGAATCCAGTTCACCATTCTAGGACTAAACATATTGAAATAAGACATCATTTCATTAGAGATAATGTGGACAAAAGAAAATTAACTTGATCCACATTCCTACTGATCTACAGAGAGCAGATATTTTCACCAAGCCATTGGATGAGAAAACCCATCTGTTCTTTATAAATCAACTGGGATGATTGATGGAGAAGAGTTAACCTAGTTTCTGTCTGCATTCGACGAATTTTCCAGAGTTCGTCGAACGGAGTTCGACAAATTAGGGAAAGTTCGAGAGATTCTCGTCGAACGGAGATCGGCGAATTCTCTGTGTGAATTCGTGCACGGTTTGTTGGAGCACTGCTTCAAACCAATCAACTCTTGTCGAAGGGATTTAAAACCCTGTACAGTTTGCTGGAGCACTGCTGGATCTCTTCAAGGAACTCAGTAAGGGGGGAGTTAATTTCCAGGACGACTTGAGATTGAAGTCCTTTGGTCGGAGTTAACTAAGGGGGAGTTGATTGTAGCGGAAACAGAAAATAAAATGATAAAAACTACTCCTATGCAACGCCTCTATGCGATGCTTCGCCAGGCGGGATGGAAGACTACACGGGCCGCTATGCATCGAATCGCTAGGCGGATGGACGAGTAGGCTTGTGGATAAGGTGGTTAGAACGACAGAATGAGGGTCGAGAGCACCTCCTTTTAGCAATTGCTAGTGCGGCAAAACTGGATGTGATGGCGGATGGAAATAAAGATGCACCTCTAGCAAATAACAAAAATACAAAATCACATAGACATGATTGTATACAAACGTTTTACAAACTAAACATACTTCATCAAATAGAAGAGATTAAACTACACTGTCGACAACCAAACAAGAAAAGAGTCTGTGAGATCGACCGAATCCGAAGTCTTGCGGAGCATTCACGGGAGGAATCGCTGGGTTGTCAATCTGCGTCCTAGCTCGGTCCTCAGCTACGTCTGGGGTATAGGAGGCTGTCACTAACTCCCAATGGACCCGTCTTCTTCGTATCATGATCCGGTGGAGGATGGCACAAAATTCTCCTAACTTGATGGAAAAAATTATATCAAACTCTCCTTGAAGCTCAAGAATGAAGGAGGAGGCTGAGAGGAAGCTCAGGCTTGAATATGGTGTTGAAAGCTTGCCTGGAGCACCTCCCTAAGGTGGAAGATGAAGGGAAATGATGGAACCCTTCCTTGGAGGTAGAAAACGGCGGAGGAGAAAAGTTGTCCTTCAATGGAGGAAAATCTGCGCTTTAAATAGAATTAGGTCAGAAAATTAGGCACGCACGATTTGGGGCACGACCGTGCGTTAACCGTGCGTTATTAACTTCCAGGTCAAGCTTGCGGAAGATGTAGCGTTGACCCGTGCGTTTTACTTCGTGCATGGTCTCTTCCGCCCGTGCATGAAGGAAATCGCACGGGTAGCGACAGAAGCTGGAATTCATGAAAATTCAATGGAACCGTGCATTTTACTCGCGCATGGGCGCTTCCGCCCGTGCGTGAACAAATTGCACGATTAAACACAGAATGGAATGTTGGATCCCTAGTTGATTTGGGCTAGGTTCACTGACTTAGGATGTGACCCATCATGTATAGCCAGGGTCAATTTGTGTCCTAGAGTCTAGGTTAAGTCCTTAGGCTCAACTTCAGATGGACCAGCTTTCAACAAGACCCTCATAGACTCCAGACTCCCAAAGTTTTCAAGACTAAGTAACGTGAGTTCGACGTTCGTCGAAATCAGCTCGACGAAAGGAATTTTGCGCTCGATGATCGTGAGACAATTCTTAGTGCTGAGCTCGACGATCTATGTTCTCTGTTCGACGAAAATTCAGTTTCTACATCAAGCCAAAGTCAGAAGGACTTCAAATTTTTTATAAGTCCAGCTTCATTCTTTGGTCGACGAATTATATTCTGAGCTCGACGAACGTGGTCCTCAAGTTTACAGCTCCTCAGGTCGACGAAGTCATCTTCTCAGGTCGACGAATGCTATTCTCTACTTGACGATTTCTGGACTCAGAGAATCTGTGTCGACACTTAGGGTTTGTGTCGACACCAGTTAACTTGTGTCGACACCAGGATTTCAGTCGACACTAACTTGTGTCGACACCAGGATTTCAGTCGACACCAGCTTATGTCGACACCAGAGGATTTGTGTCGACACCAAGATCAATCTGTCGACACCAGCTTATGTCGACACAGCATTTCAGCAGATGCAGGATATTCAGTCTAAGTCCAGAACTTTTCTCAGGTCAACGAATTTGATTCTTAGCTCGACGAATGAAGACTGTATGTCAAATGAATGAAGATTGTCTGCTCGACAAACTCTATCAAGCTCAGCTCAACGAACTCAAGCTCAGCTCGACGAACGCAAGTTCAGCTCGACTAATTGTGTTTTGCGTTCGACGAATCCAGATTAGGTTTTCTTCAAGGCTCCCGTCCCGTTTCATGGCGCTGATTCCTGAACATTTAATGCCAGATCTTCTCGGAATGTTACTGTTAGAACGTGCATTGACTATGGACGATTACATGTCATTTTCCATGGGACAGTTAGGAAAGTCATTGATTGCTGATTCTTTCCAAGGCCGACTGTAATTACTGCTCGACATTCAAAAATTTTGAATATTCCTCAGTCAGTTAGAGACACAATAGATACACAGATACACAAGAAAAGAGTGACACAGATAGAGAAGAGAATCAAGCAGAGTTCAAGAATTACAGTACATCAAACAATCTGATAGATTTTAAAAAGTTGCAGAAGAACAAAACATTCTCAAATCTAAAGTTCTTGACTGCAATCAGCCTTGACCAGAGAACTTTTGAAGAAGAAGAAGAACCAAACTCAATCAAGAGTCTTCTTCTTTCTATTCTCAGGACAACTTCAAAGGACAACAGAACCTTATCAGTCAAAAGAAGTTCCTGAAGCAGTTCTGGTCCAGGCATTCTAGGTCATTGAAGGCCTATCACACTGAAGCAGTGCTCCAGCATTCCTGACCATTTCAAGATCTCAGGGGGATCAAGCGCTACTACATCAATCCACAAGTCTTCTCTCCGACTGTTGACAGAGAAGACTCTATCACCCTCTCTCTAACTCCTGTACAGGGTTTTAAATCCCTTCGACAAGAGTTGATTGGTCACCCTCAAATTAGAGTTTGAAGACATCTCTATGAATTTGACTCTCCTCCAATTCCTTTTGAAGATCCAGAGACAGCTAATACTGCAAAAATGGCTAGGTACCAAGAGTTGATTGGTCTTTCTATGATAAATAAAGCCAAAGCAGAAGGAACAGATATTTCTGGTCTTTCAACTATGTCAAAGTATAGAAAGGAAGAGCTGGAAAGATTTGACAAAGGTAACAAATTGTTTAATGTTGATGATTACATGAAACTTCACCCAGAAGCAGTTTCCCCAGGGCTACATCATTAAAAGTTATTGGGACAGTTGATATGACCATGACAGTGGCTCAAGCTCAAAATCCTAACAGAGAAATCATTTTCAAGAAGCCAGGAGAAAAGAAAGCAGAAGACAAACCTCAGCAGAAGAAGCCAAAGAAGTAACTTTTCTTGTTTTAATTTCTCTCTGTTATTTGTTTTTAAATTGTGCTATCTGTTAAACAAAGCTGTGTGTATATATATATCTGTTGTATATGTTATAATTCTCTGCCAGATATATTTCTTTTCTTGCTTTGTTTTTCTGTCTTGAGTATCTGTTAGTGACCTCACCCAAATAGGGGGAGATTGTTGGATCCCTAGTTGATTTGGGCTAGGTTCACTGACTTAAGATATGACCCATCATGTATAACCAGGGTCAATTTGTGTTCTAGAGTCTAGGTTAAGTCCTTAGGCTCAACTCCAGATGGACTAGCTTTCAACAAGACCCTCAGAGACTCCAGACTCACAAATTTTTCAAGACTAAGTAAAGTGAGTTCGACGTTCGTCGAACTCAGCTCGACGAAAGGAATTTTGCGCTCGACGATTATGAGACAATTCTTAGTGTTGAGCACGACGATCTATGTTCTCTGTTCGACGAAAATTCAATTTCTACATCAAGCCAAAGTCAGAAGGACTTCAAATTTTTTCTAAGTCCAGCTTCATTCTTCGGTCGACGAATTATATTCTGAGCTCGACGAACGTGAACCTCAAGTTTACAGCTCCTCAGATCGATGAAGTCAGCTTCTCAGGTCGACGAATGCTATTCTCTACTCGACGATTTCTGGACTCAGAGAATCTGTGTCGACACTTAGGGTTTGTGTCGACACTAGTTAACTTGTGTCGACACCAGGATTCCAGTCGACACTAAATTGTGTCGACACCAGGATTTCAGTCGACACCGGCTTATGTCGACACCAGAGGATTTGTGTCGACACCAAGATCAATCTGTCGACACCAGCTTATGTCGACACAGCATTTCAGCAGATGCAGGATATTCTGTCTAAGTCCAGAACTTTTCTCAGGTCGACGAATTTGATTCTTAGCTCGATGAATGAATACTGTCTGTCAGATGAATGAAGATTGTCTGCTCGATGAACGCTATCAAGCTCAGCTCGACGAAATCAAGCTCAACTCGGCGAACACAAGTTCAGCTCGACGAATTTTGTTCTGCGTTCGACGAATCCAGATTAGGTTTTCTTCAAGACTCCCGTCCCATTTCTTGGCGTTGATTCCTGAACATTTAATGCCAGATCTTCTCTGAATGTTACCGTTAGAACGTGCATTGACTATGGACAATTACATGTCGTTTTTCCATGGGACAGTTAGGAAAGTCATTGATTGCTGATTCTTTCCAAGTCCGACTGTAATTACTGCTCGACATTCAAAAAGTTTGAATATTCCTTAGTCAGTTAGAGACACAACAGACACACAGATACACAAGAAAAGAGTGACACAGATAGAGAAGAGAATCAAGTAGAGTTCAAGAATTACAGTACAGCAAACAATCTGACAGATTTTAAAAAGTTGCAGAAGAACAAAACATTCTCAAATCTAAAGTTCTTGACTGCAATCAGCCTTGACCAGAGAACTTTTGAAGAAGAAGAAGAACAACCAAATTCAATTAAGAGTCTTCTTCTTTCTATTCTCAAGACAACTTCAAAGGACAACAGAACCTTATCAGTCAAAAGAGGTTCCTGAAGCAGTTCTGGTCCAGGCATTCTAGGTCATTGAAGGCCTATCACCCTGAAGCAGTGCTCCAAAATTCCTGACCATTTCAAGATCTCAGGGGGAGCAAGAGCTGCTACATCAATCCATAAGTCTTCTCTCTGACTGTTGACAGAGAAGACTCTATCACCCTCTCTCTAACTCCTGTACAGGGTTTTAAATCCCTTCAAAATTATTCTGGTTACAAGTATCCTTCCAAAAGACTTAAGGGTTTGGTTTTTGGGGACCTGATCAAAACCCATTGGTGCCCAGGACACCTGATCAACTCATCCTGCAGTGGATTCCTACCTAGGGTGGTAGAAGAGTGGATGTACCCAGATTGATTGGGGAACCACTATAGCTCCTTGTGTCTTCTGGTAGCTTGTTTTATTTTGTTTTCTGGCTGTGATCTGTGATTGCTCTGTGTTTAGATTTACTTTATGTTATTTGCTTCCCTGTTCACTTAGGTATACAACAACAGTTGTAAAAAGTTTTTAGCAAGCACCATACTCTATTCACCCCGCCTCTAGAGCTAGTATATCAGATCTAATCAGCACTTTCATGGAAAATACAAAAAAGCTACAGGAAAACCGTGTGTTTCCCTCATGCACGGTTATGATGAAATCCTGCGTCAACCATGTGCGAGGATCATCGAACTCGGCTTGATGAAATTCATCGAGCTCAACTCGACATTTCTCCTGTACAACTAAAATGCACGATCAAAAAGAACCGTGTGCTAAGAAAACGCACAACCTTGCGTTTTTCTCAAACCTGCATTCCAACCTTGTGGAAAACACACCACCTGCACAGTAAAACCAAAACATGGAGCACCAGCATCCAGCAACAAAACACAGCATAAAATAAACAAAAAGAACCATGGGGAGCACCATGTTCTTACCCCCAACAAAAGAATGCGCCATTGCACAACCAATGGTTAAAACAATGCACTTTTGGTGAAGTGAAGATCTGAACAAAAATATAACTTTTTCGATTTAAAAAGTAGTGCACACTTAGGAAAATAAGCCCAGATGAGTCTGAAAAACCCTATATAAATCGTTCTCGTCACTTGTCCGCCACAATCTGCTTCGAGGCCGCCTCCATTATCGCCACGTGGGCGCCGATCTTCTCCTGCTCGGTAATTTTCTTCCTCAGCTTTGCCTTCTCTTCTCCCTCAGCAGCAGATGAAGAGGGGTGCTCGCCAATCTTAACCCCCAATTTTTCAACCTCGGGCTGCAACACCTCCAAGAAGGATTGGTTTATGAGATCAAGTTGCTCGACATCTATAGAGTTCAGTATTTTGTCAGTTGATAGACTGATCGTTGAGAGTGAATTATTTCCCGGTATATGGGCCTCCGGTGTAATGAGGCTGCCTTCAGAAACTTCCTTTTCTAGCGGCCTGTGCAGCAAGCTTGCAGCCCCAATCCGTACCGAGATGTTCTTCTCCTTCCTCGCCCGCAACTTCTTCTCAACCAGCTCTGCGACAGTGGATTTGTCTCTCTTTATCTTCTTCGCAGAAGAGCCTCCTTTTTAAGAGGAGTCCGTAGCGACATGACCTAAGTGCGGCTGACTCTCACGAACTGCCTCTGGATTCGCAGCAACTAGTGCCTGAGATGGCACTTCCTCTTGATCTCCATCTCCAGCAGGTTGCCTATCTTGATCTAGATCGATGGTAGGCTGTCGGGCATCCAGTGAAGAAACTTCAGCTTCGATATTTATAAAGAGCGTGTCCGTTGAGTTTGCGTTTTTCTGATTGTCAGCAGTCTCAGGCTGATTCAGCGTCTTGTCTGCACTCTTTGATGCATTTGCAGAATGAGATGCATTGGCATCCCCATTTTTCTCGCGCGGAGGCTCATCACTTTGGCGGACTGCTTCCGCAGCCAGCTTCTTGCTCTGGGAACTTTCTCCAGCAGAGCGGACAGGCACTCCTCTCTTCACCACTTTTTTGGTTTTCATCGGCGGCTTTGGTTTCTCATCCTTAGAAGTTAGGCTGCCAAAGAATGCACCAAGTCTCTCCATGCCGGACTACAATGTGGAGACTGTAAGTTGTGACAAGCGCATAGTGGCGATGGCAACTTTTAGCAAATACAGAACCTCCGACGATATTTATATCGCTGGCAACATTAATGAGGGTTGCGGACTCGGAGATTAAGAAACATTTTCGAAGTTTCCAGAAACTTAAAAATGTGCAGGGATTGTGTTAACCCCAAAGTTCGCAACGCGTGAAGGTCCCAAGCTCACATCAGCGGCGGACTCGATTTGGTAGTCCGCCCAGATCGTCAAGCATCAGTGAAGGATTCCATTCTCCATTCCGCCAATATCGACAAAGCATTGGCATATTCAGCATGTCCCATGATTTATCCCCTTCGGTGGCGGACACATTGCTTAGTGCGTCCAGATCAGCCTGCCCTAGGAGATTAGCTCACAGGATTGATCCTCTTCAGACGGACTCAAAGCTCAGTCCTCCCAATCCGGGGCCCACCGGCAGGATCGCGTCTTGCATTAGCAGATGGAAGCATCAGCCCGCGAGCACAGTCTGCCCCTCTTGCGCGGACTGGCGTGTCTTTTCTTTTTTCTTCCCATCACGACTGCCCGGTTCTCATCTACCCCAGGCAGCCGATTATTTTAGCCCTACCCATTTGGGCAGGCCCCCGAACCTATAAATAGGGTGAGGTTGAACACCCAAAGCACGCTGACTCGAGCACTGGAGCCTACCTGTTAAAGGCAGTGGACTCGAATCCTAGGCTTTGCGGACTCCAACTTGCTGCGCTCTTACACTTTCCCTTTACTTATCTTGTAATCAAAATCATTTGCAATCAAAGGAAAGCCCATCGCAAGAGAGGAATTTAGTCCGCGACGGGCAAAGTCTGGTGTTGCCGTGGCTCACGGATCTGCTGTCTTTTTTTATCTCGCTCACTCAGTAGATATCTATTTGCAGTTGCCTTTTCCCTTCCATTCCCCGGTGCTCGAACCGTTAGCTGGTGGTGCTCGACTCCGTATCCGTTTTTGTGCATCCACAAATTTGTCGAGTCAAAGTGTTGATTCGATGAGTATGTCACTTAAGCATTGTGTGTGTTGATAATACCCGACGATTCATTGTGTTAAGAAGTTGATTTGACGTGTATTAGTCTCAGGCGTTGAGTGTGTTGAGTTCACTCAATGCCTTCATCGAGTTAAGGGTTGACTCAACGAATCTGGCACTTGGGTGTTGAGTGTGTTGAGTCCACTCAATGCCTTTGTCGAGTCAAGTATTGATTTCATGGGTTTGGTGTTGAGCGCGTTGTGAGCATTGAGTTCACTCAATGCCATTCGTCGAATATCTGATGGATACAAAACGATTAGTCTAATATAGTTTGTATAGTCGATAATTCATCATATATGTCATTGATACTCGACGATTCGTCGATACAAGGGTTGTCTGATCGAAAACGCTGGATTATAAGTCTCGGGTCTACGAATAGCGATGAGAGAGTTCTGTTTATTCCTTTGTGTATAAATAGAATAATTTTAGTGTTTCTTACAGAGAAGAACAATAATCCTGAAAGTACAGGAGCCGCACTATACGATATCCCAAAACCTAAAAGTCTACAGAATTTGTTCCTCACGCTGCCGATCTTGTTGCCGCTGCTTAGCCTGATTTCGACGACTGTCGTCGCTGCTTCTTCTGCAACGCACCTAGCAGTCCGTAAATACGCAAAGGTTTCTCTCCCGACCTAGATCTTTTACAACAATACTCTACGGGTTCTCCAATTCATGTGCACTTCCTATAGAGGTGCAGACACTATTCTGCACTTGAAAGTGTAGTCGCAAAGTGATTGGCTGATTTTCTAGATCATCTAGGTTGAGTATAGACTCAATCCTGCAGAGGTAAATTTTTATTTACAATAGTTTCTTCTTGATACATGTCCATTGCTAGACCAAACTTCTTTTGGGTTTTTCTTTTTCCTCATTTTCGATGCGTGCACAAGTGTTGTGTCATTCTAGCAAAACCCAACAGGGTGTTAACCCGGATTCAGCGACTAGTTCTCGCAGCTTTCAAGACAGGGCGGCCTATATTTTCTAGCCGCTGTACACAACAAGTCTTCTGGTTGTCAGAGAAGTCGTGCATTCTCCATTTCAAGCCGTCGTCAGTACCGACCCTACTCAACGTCAAGTCCCAGAGCCCAGACGTTCAGCTCGCCAGGAGGAATCAGCCAGGCCGTACGGTTTCCCTCCTTTCTCCTTTTTTGTTTATTTAATTCCCCTCATCTCTGCCCGTTATCCTGTACATCGGGCAGTCGGTAACTTTTGCCCTGCCCGTTTATGCAGCCCCCCAAGCCTATAAAAAGGGGGAGGTAGCATTCCACAAAGCATGCTGACTTGTATCGAGGAGCTCGCTTGTTAAGAGCTGCAGTCTTGAACCTAGTGCCCTACGGCCAGCTATCCGCAGGGCTTCCCTTTTTATCCTTCTTGTAACCGCTTCACTTTTAATAAAAGGAAAGCCCATCACAGGAGTGGCATTTAAGCCGCGCCTGGTAAACTCTGTTGTTGTTGCTGTTGGATCCCTAGTTAGATTTGGGCTAGGTTCACTAACTAGGATGTCTGACCCATTATGTATAGACAGGGTCATGTGTTTTGAGTCCTAGAGTCTAGGCTAAGTCTTTAGGTTCAACCATACATGGAGAAGACATCAGAAGACTCAAGACTTAGAAAAATATACAGTTCAGAAAATGAGTTTGACGTTCGTCGAACTCAGCTCGATGATAGTCGTGCTCCGCTCGACAAACTCAGAGTTAATTCTCTGAGTTGATCTCGAAGATATTCTGGTTTTCTCAGGTCGACGAACAGGATTTCTCAGCTCAACGAACTTGGATCTCAGGTCGACGAAATCTATTCTATGGTCGACGATTTCTGTGCAGTTCCAGACATAGAGTTTTCGTCTTTTCCGTAGAGATTTCATATATTATTTGGAAATAATTTCCTGAGTAATTAATAAATATATTCTATGAATATTGCTGTTATTTGGCAGCATTGGTTATGGTCTTCATCAGGTTAATTACTTGCTTAATTAATGCGACAGTTGGGGAAACTCATCAATGCAAATACTCTTCAGCCGAATTTCATTCTCCAGGCAATCAACATTCAATGAAATGAAATTCAAAATTCCAAGGAGAATTTGACAGAGACTTATAAAATTTTTTTTTCTTTTCAGAGGTTAAGAAGACAGAACAGTACACAGAGAAGATTTACAAAAAACATAATCAAGATCATATGTTTCTTCTCTGCACAAAAAACACTTTGTTTTCTCCTTGATCATTCTGAAGAAGAAGAAGAAGAACAATCACTATCAAGAGTCTTCTTCAACTTCCACTCCAGGAGCTTTCAAGGACAACTAATCTCTATCAGTCAGAAGTTCCTGGATCATCATAAATCTAGGCTAAAGACCTACTACACCCTGTGCAAGTCTTCAAGTGATTTCTAGATCGGAGAAGCCTTGACAACAACAATCCTCTTGTCTTCTCAGTTGTTTGAGAAAGAGAAGACACCATCAATCTCTCTTCCCCCTCCTATATTAAAGGCTTTAATAACTCCCTTCAAAAGTTTATTTTGGTTTTTGGGAACCTGATCAAAAGCTTAAAGGTGGCAGTCATCTGATCAAAACCTGCTAGTGGATTCCTACCAGGGTGGTAGAAGAGTGGATGTACCCAGGTTGGAGAACCACAATAAAATTTCTTGTATTGTCTGATTGCCCTTTTCCTTATTGTTCTTGTTGTGGTTGTGATAGACTAGGCTGCTATGCTGTGGTAGTTTTGTTTAGATCATTTTTTTTATTTATTACTACTACTGGTATCATCTTTACTCTAATAGTTTCTCAAACAGCTAAAAAGATTTTAACATACTCTATTCACCCCCCCTACCCTCTATAGTAATCAGATATAACCCCCATCATTCAATTAGTATCAGAGGAGGTTCCATAGGTTGTACAAGCTAACACTTGTAAAAGAAATAGTACCTAACCACCTAGAGGGGGGGGGGGGTGAATAGGTGAACTTTAACTTTTTAAATTTAAGGCAGAAACACTTGAACAAATAACACTGGATATGCAATTGTCTATAGCAATTCAGCACAGCTAGCTCAGCAATCACAGAAATAAACCAACACAGAGTACACACAGATTTTTATAGTGGTTCCCCAAGGTCTGGGTACATCCACTTTCCCCCTTCGCCTATCTAGTAGTGTACTAGATTCGGCCTAACTTCAGCACTTCTCCTCAGATCCTCAGATCTTACAACTCAGAACCCCAAACAAGTTCCTACAACTCTGAGTGTCCCCACTCCTACAACTCAGGCACAAAGCCCTACCACTCAGTCTTCAATAAGACCTACACTCAGAGAACAAAGTCTCCTACAACTCAGGCACAAGGCCCTACCTCAGTCTTCAACAAGACCTACACTCAGAGCACACAGTCTCCTACACTCAGCCTTTATAAAATAGGCTTATAGCTCAGATCTATACAAGATCCTACAAAAATTTGATAATACAAAGTAATTAACCACAACTCTAAAAGAGAGAGATGAGTTGACTGGCTTCTTGATGAGTTCTTGGAAGAACTTGGCAGAGATCAACCTCCCTTGGCTTTCTTCAAAGCTTCTTTAATTAGAATACAATAGGGTTGAATCTCCTGTGAAGATGATCTTCAATCAACTTCTATCTTGAGATTCAGATCTCAATCTGAATCTTACTTTGCAGCCTGGTTCAGCAGCTGCTCTTCTTAAAAGGAGCTCTCTCTCTCTCCAACTTCTTAGATCTTCTGTTGAAGATCTACTTCTTTTGTGTTGTTAGATCTCTTGATTAATTATTGTCAATCTTTGATTGTTATCTCTCCTTTCTGTTGAAGGAGAAAAGTCTTTATATAGTCTTCCTCCAAGGAAACCGGCTGATCCGGTTTCTAACAACCTTCTGACAGCTCTGACAGTTGTAGTTGACCGGTTGAAATGGCAGCTGTCAAGTCATCCAGTCACTTCTTGAAATCACTGTCACTGTATGAAAGTGTCGAGACAGATAGTCATTATGTGTCGACACAAATAGACTAAGTGTCGACACAAGTAGACTAAGTGTCCACACTAGCCTTGATGGTGTCGACACAACTCCTTGTGTTGTTGTAACAGCTTCTCGACACTACTTCTTCAGAATGTGTCGACACTGATTCTGTTTGTCGACACAAGACTTCTGTTGAATGTGTCGACACTGGTTGAGTGTGTTGACACAAATACTTCTTCTTTAATACTTTGTTGAATTCTGCTGTGTGTCGACACATCTCCTGTGTGTCGACACATCTCCTTTGTGTCGACACATCTTCTTTTGTTGTTGATACTTGCTGAGTGTCGACACATCTCCTTTGTATCGACAGATCTTCTTTTGTTGTTGACACTTGCTGAGTGTCGACACATCTCCTTTGTGTCGACACATGCCTTCATGTGTTGAAACTTACAAAGTGTCGACACATCTCCTTTGTGTCGACACAAGTACTTTAACTTTGTTGAAGTTTGCTGAGTGTCGACACAGCCTCCTGGTGTCGACACATTTGATGTCGACAAAGTTTCTCTGGGTGTCGACACTGATTTTAAGTGTCGACACAGATTATGTTGACAATTCTTCACAGTGTGTCCACACTCCCTATATGTGTCGACACTTTGCTTCTGGTGTCGATTCTGCTTTCCTGATATCGACACAATTACTCCAAGTGTCGACACAGCTTCTCTAGGTGTCGACACAAGTCTTCATAAGTGTCAACACTTCACCTCTAGGTGTCGACACATGAACTTAGAAACTTTTCTGCATTTCCTGCAATTACTTAACCTGCACAAATAAACTCAAAGCACATCAAATACACATTGATGTATATCATTGAGTAGGGTGAGGCTTCTTCAAATCTGGTACATATATTCCAATGTACCCAACAATCTCCCCTATTTGGAGAATTCATAACCCTTAGTCAATGATATACACCATTCATAACAAATACTCAATATGATGTATAACAGTATTATATGACAGGGTTAAAACTAAACATGTATAAACAGCACATGTATGAGCAATTATCTCAGAGTAACAATGTAATAGATTGAATCATTAAGCATTGTTATTACAACTTCCAAAAGTTTTATTAATCAAAAGTTTACATGAAGTTTAATGCAAATGATTTACAAGGTTGTAAACTTAAGAAAATTCTATCCTATGGCTGCTCTGGCTCCTTGATAACAATGCCCTTTCCAGATTGAATCTTTGCTTGAACTGGAGCATCATTGTCATCAGCAGGCTTCTTCCCCTTAAGATCTTTCTTTTTTTGTTCTTCAGCCCTTATCTTCTGTCTCTCAAAGTAATGATAAGGCTTAGGGAAATACTTGCTAGGCTCCTGTGCATTAGGAGGTAGCTTCTCTAGTTTAGCCTTTCTTCTGTATTGTACTATGGCCTGTTGCCTAGCCTCATGTTTTCTCCATTCCTGGTCAGAATACCATTTGCCCCTATCTAGGAAATTATCCTTTGCATCCTTCCAAGCAGTCAATATGATATTCTTAGAGGTTGGGCTCCATTGCTCAAAGTCTGGCCTTATATCTGCCTGTTCTCTGAACCTCTCCTTAGATAATTGAGCTTCTTGCTCCTTTAATAATGCCTCTTGCTCTTTTAATATTGCCTCTAGCACAGGCTGTACTACTTTCTCAAGAATAACATTCTGATTACCCTCATGAGGACTATACATAGATTGTACCTCCTGATGTATCATGTAAAAATCTGCAGGATGGTAGATCACTTGAGCTACTTCAGCTTGTTCTCCTCCAAAATATGCAGGATTTACCCCAGATTCTGCAACATTATCATCATCACACAAAGGTGGATATCCAAGGGTAGCTCTGATGCTGTTTGAAATCCATCTGGCATGGTCAGAGCCTGCTTTGACTAATACCCTCTCCCCCTTTATGACTTTTCTTTCTATGTGATCCCTAAGATCATCCTTCTGAAACCTTATCTGAGCATTCAAATAGTTAACTTCATCTTTATAAAAAGGTTTTAACCTTTGGAGCTTTTCAGTGATAGCCTTTTGAGAATCTTCAATAGTAGTTTGAACAGCAGTGAGGCACTCTTGTAATTGCTTGTCAAATTCATCCTTGGTAATAGTCCTTGCGGCAGTCTGAGCAGCTGCTAGATTCTGCATTTCTGTTACTGTCACATTATGTGATTCAGTTAAATTGTCATTCATTCTTATCTGGTTTTCCAGAATATATCCTCGTTTTACTGCCAGGTCATCAAGCTGTGTCTTTAACTACTTTTGGTGTGTAGCCAGATATACCACTGTATTGCCTCCCTTGTGGAAGCAATCAGTCATTTCCTTCTTGTGTTGATTCACTTCAAATCTTATAGATTTAATGTCTTGAGCCAGATCAAATTGAAGTGCTTTATGACCTTAATCCATATAAGTTTGTAGAGCCTTCCTTTGCTCATCCAGTTTGATCTGCAGAGCCACCAACAATGAATTATAATCAGCAGTTGGGGCTTGTTGTGGAACAATGGTCTGCAGTGCCTTTTTGTAGGTCTGGCTTCTTCTCTTGAAAACCTGTAGCTTTCTTTTCTTGGCTCTAGCAGCCTCTTCATCCTCTAAAGCAGAAGAACTGGCAATGTCTACCCTGTCCTTAGGACTATGAGGTAAATCCTTCTCAGTCCTTGGTAGCCCCTCAGCATTCCTTTGCTCCTCAGTCTCTTTTCTTGCAGTTTCCTCTACATGCTCCCCCTCAAGATTCACCTTCTCCCCCTCAACAGCTGCTTTCTCTCCCTCAAATTCAGGCTGTAAAAGATCAGGGAACAGCTCTTCTAGTGTAAACTTATGTTGAGGTTGTACAGGAGAATCTCTTATCTCAGGAGCAATTGATTCCACTTTATCAGCAACAGATGTGTCCTCCATGACAACATCTTGTGGTTGACTATGTAACTGTATATGCTGATCAACATCAAGTAATGATTCAGTCAAAACTTCATCCTCAATATTGAAATTTAATTGATTAACTTCAGTGATTACCTCTAGAATTGTTTGGGCAGCCCTTTCACTATCTAACTGAGTTGGCTCATCCACATGTAGAGGCTCCCCCTGGAGTGGATCCAGGTGAATAGGGCTAGCTGATGGTAGCTCCCCCTGCCTCTGGGCATCTTCTTGTCTTGCTGGTGACTGTCCAGCATTTCCATCTTCTCCATCTTCAGAACTTAAAACCACTTACTCCTCTGAGCTACTTGAGGATTCAGGAGCCATAATGGCTTTCTTCTTCTTCTTCATCTTCTGAGGTGTTTCCTTTTCTGGAGTTGGCATTTCCTTTGTCAACACTCTGTCCCAACTTGAAATAATCCTAAGATCCATTCTCCTCATAGGATTTATCTTAGAACCAGCTGCTTGGTTCATCACTTCAGGGATACTTCCAGCTAAGTATAAACTCAGAATCCTACCCAGATTGGGCTTCTTCAGACTTTCCTTGATCTTATCAAACACTACTGCTGACCAATCTGTTTTAAGTTTGAAAATTATCCTTGTCATCAAACTAAACATGTGAGGTGATATTCTATCATACCCACCAGGCTTGCTCAGTATCACCTTGCCCACTATTTCAGATAAAAACTTGCCCTGCATGTTCATGCCTTTTCTATTAAAGACTGATACAATCCTCAAGCTTGAATCAAGTCCACACCATTCCAGTGCTTCCCTTGTCTTTGATACTGGTACATCTTCCTCTTCTTTAGTTCTAGGGAGATGTAGAATCTTTCTTAGACTTTTCTGGGTAATCTTGATTTTTGCCCCATGAACTTTGGACTTAATCTTGAGTCCAGATTCATCAAGTGTAGCTGCACTAATGAATTCAAGGACCTCCTTCTTCCATATCTTGACTGTTTCTGAAACAAGATATTCTAACCAAGTCTCTGCAACTAGGGTTACCACACTTTGGATTTCTGGTTCCGTGTCATCAAAGGCATGTCGCACAAGCTCGTAACCTTCATTGATGTTCTCTTCTAGCTTAGGCGCCATTAGGGTTTGGAGAAATTTTGAATTTAGAGAAGAGAGATGTCGACACACAAGTTTGGTCTCGAAACTTTGGTGAGCGTGTCGACAAACAATTGGGAAGACCTATTTATACCTTTATAGAATTGGAGGTGAAAAGGCGCGTCAAAATACTTGAAATGTGTCGACACTGTGGAAATGTGTCGACACTAACCTCTAATGTCTCGACCACCATGTGTCGACACAAATATAGTCGACAGAATATATGTGTCGACACTTATATATCTTAGCTCGACGATTAGTCGAGACTCTACTCGACCAATTCTGTGTAAATCCTAAGTGTCGACAACACCCTGTATGTGTCGACACCTACTCTGGATGTGTCGACACTAATTCTCTGAAGTGTCGACATTTACTGTCTAGATGTGTCGACACCATTTCTTTGAAATGTCGACACCACTTCTATGTGTCGACACAGACAACTCTGTGTGTCGACACTATTTTACTAAGCCAATTTTTTTAAACTATTCTAGGTTTATCATTCCTAATTAAATTTTAAACTTATTGAATTTGGTTTAATCTAGGGGCTTAGTAAACATATCCGCTAACTGATTATCTGTCTTAACATATTCTAGTGAAATGTCTGCTTTTTCTACATGTTCTCTAAGGAAATGGTATTTAATTTCTATGTGCTTAGTCCTACTATGGGATACAGGATTATTTGCAATAGAAATGATACTTGTAGAATCACAAAATAAAGTTGTTCTACTAACTTGAATACCATAATCTTCTAGCGGGTGTTGAATCCATAAAAGTTGTCCATAGCAACTTCCTGCGGCCACATACTCTGACTCAGCTGTGGAGATGGCCACACTGGTCTGCTTCTTGCTACTCCATGACACCAGCCTTCCACCTAGATATTGACAGGTTCCTATAGTACTCTTCCTATCTTCCTTACAGCCTGCAAAATCTGCATCTGAATAACCTGTCAGTACAAAATCTTCATTCCTAGGGTACCAAAGGCCTAGATAAGGTATGCCCTTAAGATATCCCAATATCCTTTTGACTGCTGTCAGATGAGATTCTTTAGGGCAAGCTTGGTACCTAGCACAGACACATGTAGCATACATGATATCTGGTCTACTAGCAGTCAAATACAGTAGGGAGCCAACTATCCCTCTATACAAAGTCTCATCTACAGTTTCCCTACATCATCATTTCTTAGAGACATGCTTGACCCCATAGGAGTTTTCATGGTAGTGGATGATTCCATACCATACTTCTTTATCAACTCTAGGGTGAACTTAGACTGGCATATAGATAATCCATCTTCAGCCTGTCTAACTTGGAGACCCAAGAAGAACTTAAGTTCCCCCATACTGCTCATTTCAAATTGTCTTTGCATAAGTTTTGCAAACTTTCTGTAAAGACTACTTTCTGTAGACCCAAATATTATGTCTTCTACATATATTTGGACTAAGATAATCTTGCCTCTAGATTCCCTAAGGAATAGAGTCTTGTCTATTTTCCCCCTTGAGAATTTGTTCTCAATGAGGAAACTAGACAGGGTTTCATACCAAGCCCTAGGAGCTTGATTTAACCCATACAAAACCATCCTAAGTCTATATACATAATCAGGTTTAAGAGAATCAACAAAACCTGATGGCTGCTCTACATAGACTTTTTCCTTCAGATTTCCATTCAGAAAAGCTGACTTAACATCCATTTGATATACCTTAAACCCTTGGTATGTTGCATAGGCAAGGAACATTCTGATTGCCTCCAGTCTTGCTACTGGAGCAAAGGTTTGATCAAAATCAATACCTTCTTCCTGCCTATATCCCTTTGCAACAAGTCTAGTTTTATTCTTTATAATGATTCCATTCTTATCCAAATTGTTCCTAAAGATCCACTTAGTTCCAATAATGTTATGGTCCTTGGGTTTAGGAACTAGCTCCCAGACCTTGCATCTTTTGAATTGATTCAGCTCCTCTTGCATGGCCTCAATCCAATGAGGGTCTAGGATTTCTTCTTCAAATTTCTTTGGCTCTACTTGGGATAGGAAACTGGAGTAAAGGACTCTACTCAGATTCCTGCTCCTTATTTGCACTCCTTGTCTTGGATCTCTAATTATTTGATTGGGCGGGTGATCCTTTATGTGTCTATTTGCTGGAGGCAGCCTGTCTTCAGATTGTACACCTTCATTCTCTTCATTTAGTTGCACCTCTTGGCCTTCTTCAGTATCAAGTGTATCTTGTACTCCCCCTGGACAGCAGCCACCATCTTCCATTTGCTGAGTTACAGTAGAACCTTCTGCAATGGTGAGCTTGTCCATCTTTTCAGTTACACCTGTAGAGCTGCAAACACTACTTGGCAATTCATTGGTAATGAGTCTTGCTTCATCAAAAACTACATGTACAGACTCTTCTACAACTTGAGTAATCAAGTTGTAGACCCTATAAGCCTTACTATTGTTGATGTACCCAAAAGATCCCCTCTTGGGATTTGGCAGCAAACTTGGTTCGATAAGACTTTCCATTGTTAAGTATATAACACTTGCAACCAAAGATCCTGAAATAGGACAAATTTAGTTTTTTGCCCTTCACAATCTCATAGGGGGTCTTCTTGTGGCTCTTGGTGATAGTGGCCCTATTGATCACATAACAAGCAGTATTTACTGTCTCAGCCCAGAAATATTCTGGGAGAGAAGTGTCACTCAAAAGGGTTCTACCAGCCTCTATCAAGGTTCTATTTTTCCTTTCAGCAATACCATTTTGCTGAGGTGTTCTTGTTGAGGAAAATTCCTCAAAAAATCCAAATTCTTCACACAGTTTTGCCATACTTTCAGACTGAAATTCAGTACCATGGTCACTTCTGATTTTGACCACTGTACTGCCCAATTCATTCAGAATTTGTTTAACAAAACTATACAAGATACTTGGAGTTTTAGATTTTTGCCTTAAGAAGAACACCCAGGAATACCTTGAATAGTCATCTACAACCACAAATGTGTAGAACTTCCTACCTAGGTTGTGAACTGGCATAGGACCAAAAAGATCCATATGCAAGAGGTATAGACACATCATAGAATCCTTGTTCTCAAGGCTATGAAAGGTGGATTTGGTCTGCTTGCCTTTTTGGCAAGATGAGCATATCCTATCCTTTATACACTTAACCTGAGGATCATTCCTCACTAACTCTTTGCTAAAGAGTTGGCCAATTGTCTTATAGTTAAGATGAGCCAGCCTCTTGTGCCATTTAACATAATGTGAGACTTTCTCATCAGCTACAAGACAAATAGGAGAAACATTGTTTTCACATACAAAGTCAAGACAATAGACATTTCTCTTCCTATATCCTGTCAGAATGATCATTTGATCACTTGACCTCCTGATATGACAACCATCCTTGATAAATGAGATGTCATATCCTAAATCACTCAGCTGACTTATGCTAATGAGGTTATGTTTGAAACCCTTTACATAAGCCACTTGAGTAATTGTAATTTGGTTACTAGAAATGTTACCAAAGCCTTTGATGATTTCTTTTTCTGAACCACCAAAGGTAACTTTAGGGACATCCTTGATAGGTATATAGTCCTTCAGCAACCCCCTAGTTCCAGTCATGTGCCTAGAACATCCACTGTCCAAGTACCATATAGGGGCATGGCCACTTGGACTTACCTGCAAAACAAATTACTTAACCTTAGAACCCAAATAACTCTTGGGTCCTTGGTGCAGGATAGTTTGACTTTTAACAAAACTACCTGTAGCTCTTCTAGCAGGTAGTTTGCTACTCTCCTTGACACTTGAATTGTGCCAACAATCTTTGGCAAAGTGGCCTATCTTGCCACAGCACCAGCACTCAAACTTGTTGTACCTTTGTTTAGGTACAACCCTGGCTGAATTATCTACTGCGGCCTTCTTGTTTAGTGCTAGGGCTTTGCCCTTAGATTTGGACCTAGCTGTCCAGGCAGGTTTTGTAAACCCCAATCCAGTCTTACCCTTTTGAGGTACAAACTCATCTATCAAAGGTAAAACTGATTTTGGTTTAGAAAAACTTGCTACAATCTCTCTCTCCTTCTAAAGTCTAGCCTTCAGATTTCTAATTTGATCATTCTTAAATGTAATAGTACCCATCTGAATAACTGTAATGTTCTTCAGCCTGGCTATTTCATTCAGTTTCTGATCAAACAACTTGTCTGAATCAGCAGCAGCTAATTTAAGACTAGCAATCTCCTTTGCCTGAGTTTTGGCTAAGGTCTTGCTTTTCTTCAAAACCTGCAACAAGTCCCTATATTCATCAATTAACTGATGAATATCTCCTTCAGATTCAAAACCACCCACATCACTTGATGCAGATGTATCTGATTCTGACTCAGTACAAGAAATTGTACTAGAAGAGCAACTTTGTACCTTACTTGGTCCAGGCTGATCCTGGATTTTGTCTCCTTCAGATGAAGACATCAGCCCTTTGCACTGATTGTCCTCATGCTCATAAATTGAATTCATTAGCTGCATGAACTCATCTTCTTCCTCTTCAGTAAACAAGCCAATATAGGCTTCAGCTTCTGATTCTGTTTCTGAAGATGACTGATCAGTCAAACTTTTGTCTTTCGTAGCTATAAAGGACTTTTCCTTTTTGCCCTTAAACAGAGTCTTCTTTTTGTCAGTTGACTCCTTCCTCTTTTCTGGACAGTCAGCTACTATATGTCCCTGTCTATTGCAGCAATAACACACAATTTTTGAGGATGTATCTTTGCTTTGCTTGGACCTACTTCTATCATTCCTTGATGACTTCCTTTTCTGATAGTAGTCATCTTTTGGCTGAGAAGTGGATGGATTAGACCTCCACTGCTTCTTTTTCAGAAACTTTTGAAAATGTCTTGTAAAAGCAGCAAAGTCTTCATCACTTTCACTGCTATCTGAATTCTTTCTATCTGAATTTTCTATCACAGCCTTAGCAACTATTTGAGGTGGAGATGGAGACTTGCTTCTATACTTCCTAGTGGCTTCAGTCTTGAAGGCCATAGCTCTTCCCTTGTGCTCCACTCTAGTAGTATTCTCTTCCTCCTTTCTATCCATTAACTGCATCTCATAAGATAACAGTTTTCCAAACAATGTAGGAGGAGGAATATCAGCTAGTTTGGTCACTTCCATGATGCCACAAATCTTGGTGCCCCAGTCCTTAGTCAGGGATCTTAAAAACTTGTCATTCAACTCATAGTTGCTGAATTATCTTCCATAGGAAATCAACTCATTAACAATCCTATAGAATTTCTTGTAGCATTCAGTAATGCTATCAGACTTTCCTTATCTGAAGCTTTCATACTCCTGATTTAACAAGGACTTCCTGTCTTGTCTAACTTTTTCAGACCCTTCCATATAGACTATCAAAGTATCCCACATTTCCTTTGAAGTCTTGCAATGAATCAAATTATGAAATGTTGCATCATCAATTGCACTAACAATAATATTCTGAGCCCTCTTGTCCATAGTGGCCAGAATTATTTCATCTTTAGTTATTTCAGAAAAGTCCTTGGGAGTTTTCTGATTTGCATCTAGAATGGATATCTTCATTGGCACATATGGCCCTTCTTTGACTGTAATGTATATTCTTGGGTCAGATGCTTTCATAAAGAGTCTAACCCTCTCTTTCCAAATGCCAAAAATCTCTTTTCTGCAGATTGGCAATTTCATGGACCCCAGCTCTTTGTGATTCTCGCTAGAACTCATTTTCTTGATTCTTGTTTATTCTGATTCTTCCTATAGGATCTTACTCAGACTGTTATATCCTCTGTGAGTAACCTCGCTTTGATACCACTTGAAAGAAATAGTACCTAACCACCTAGAGGTGGGGGGGGGGGGGGTGAATAGGTGAACTTTAACTTTTTAAATTTAAGGCAGAAACACTTGAACAAATAACCCTGGATATGCAATTGTCTATAGCAATTCAGCACAGCTAGCTCAGCAATCACAAAAATAAACCATCACAGAGTACACACAGATTTTTATAGTGGTTCCAAAAGGTCTGGGTACATACACTTTCCCCCTTCGCCTATCTAGTAGTGTACTAGATTCAGCCTAACTTCAGCACTTCTCCTCAGATCCTCAGATCTTACAACTCAGAACCCCAAACAGGTTCCTACAACTCAGAGTGTCCCCACTCCTACAACTCAGGCACAAAACCCTACCACTCAGTCTTTAATAAGACCTACACTCAGAGAACAAAGTCTCCTACAACTCAGGCACAAGGCCCTACCTCAGTCTTCAACAAGACCTACACTCAGAGCACACAGTCTACTACACTCAGCCTTTATAAAATAGGCTTACAGCTCAGATCTATACAAGATCCTACAGAAATTTGATAATACAAAGTAATTAACCACAACTCTGAAAGAGTGAGATGAGTTGATTGGCTTCTTGATGAGTTCTTGGAAGAACTTGGTAGAGATCAACCTCCCTTGGCTTTCTTCAAAGCTTCTTGAATTAGAACACAGTAGGGTTGAATCTCCTATGAAGATGATTTTCAATTAACTTCTGTCTTGAGATTCAGATCTCAATCTGAATCTTACTTTGCAGCCTGTTTCAGCAGCTGCTCTTCTTAGAGGGAGCTCTCTCTCTCCATCTTCTTAGATCTTCTGTTGAAGATCTTCTTCTTTTGTGTTGTTAGATCTCTTGATTAATTGTTGTCAATCTTTGATTGTTATCTCTCCTTTCTGTTGAAGGAGAAAGGTCTTTATATAGTCTTCCTCCAAGGTAACCGGCTTATCCGATTTCTAACAACCTTCTGACGGCTCTGACAGTTGCAGTTGACCGGTTGAAATGACAGCTGTCAAGTCATCCAGTCACTTCTTGAAATCACTGTCACTGTCTGAAAGTATCGAGACAAATAGTCATTATGTGTCGACACAAATAGACTAAGTGTCAACACAAGTAGACTAAGTGTCGACACAAGCCTTGATGGTGTCGACACAACTCCTTGTGTTGTTGTAACATCTTCTCGACACTACTTCTTCAGAATGTGTCGACACTGATTCTATATGTCGACACAATCCTTTTGTTGAATGTGTCGACACTGGTTGAGTGTGTCGACACAAATACTTCTTCTTTAATACTTTGTTGAATTCTTCTGTGTATCGACACATCTCCTTTGTGTCGACACATCTTATTTTGTTGTTGATACTTGCTGAGTGTCGACACATCTCCTTTGTGTCAACATATGCCTTTATATGTTGAAACTTGCCAAGTGTCGACACATCTCCTTTGTGTCGACACAAGTACTTTAACTTTGTTGAAGTTTGCTGAGTGTCGACACAGCCTCCTGGTGTCGACACATTTGATGTCGACAAAGTTTCTCTGGGTGTCGACACTGCTTTTATGTGTCGACACAGATTATGTTGATAATTCTTCACAGTGTGTCGACACTCCCTGTATGTGTCGACACTTTGCTTCTGGTGTCGACACTGCTTTCCTGATGTCGACACAATTACTCCAAGTGTCGACACAGCTTCTCTAGGTGTCGACACAAGTCTTCATAAATGTCGACACTTCACATCTAGGTGTCGACACATGGACTTAGAAACTTTTCTACATTTCCTGCAATTACTTAACCTGCACAAATAAACTCAAAGTACATCAAATATACCTTGATGTATATCATTGAGTATGGTGAGGCTTCTTCAAATCTGGTACATATATTCCAATGTACCCAACAACTTGAACCAAAAGATTCTTTGTTAGATCTAATCTTAAGTTTAGATTATTTCACAGCATGGAACAGAACAAAGATTATGCAAGCACCAGACCTCCAGTCTGCAACTTGAGTAAATTTGCAATCTAGAAGGCTATCAGGCTGTATATGAATTCTATTGATGAGGACATCTATAATTCTATTTTTACAGGTCATCCTCAACCAACATCTACTACATCTACATCAACATCAAGCACACATGTTGTTCCACCACTTGAGTGGACAGATTCTAAGAAAAAGGCTAAGATTGCAGATGCAAAGACGATGAATATACTGGCTCAGACTACATCAGATGACATATTTCAAAAAGTGGCTGAATGCACTTCTACAGAAGCAATCTGGGACTCTCTATACCAGATGGTTGCTGGCTCAGCTAATGAAAGAAAGGATAGAAGATCAACTCTCATCTCCCAGTATGAGAACTTCAAGAAGGAAGAGATAGAATCTGTTGGTGACATGTACAACAGATTAAGTACAATCATCAGTGAGCTGAAGACCTTGGAAAAAGACATCTCTATCACTGTGATCAATGATAAGATCCTCATGTACTTCCCAAGCTCATGGGATTCCAGAATATGGCCAATTAAGGAGGCCAGAAGTTTGCACGAGATTTCCACAGAATTTCTCCGAGGAAAGCTCAAATCTTATAAGCAGTTGATCAAGACCAGAGAAACTATAAAATAAAGGACTCCTCCACCAGCAAGAAAGGAGCAGAATATATCCTTTAAAGCTGCAGAAGAAACTAAAGCACCAACACTAAATGAAGAACTCCTAAGTCTCTTAGCCAAGAGATTCTACAAAATGGCAAAGAAGGACTTCAGGAGAAAGTCATCCAGGCCTGATGACAAACCCAGGTATGAAAAAACACCCACTAAAGAAATTATGTGTTTTGGATGCAGGAAGCCTAGATATTTCATCTCAGAGTGTCCTGAGAATCAAAAGAAGGAATAAATACTAGAGAAGTACTCCAGGAAGCAGCACTACAGCAGACCTTCCTCCAGCAAGTATAAAAAGAAGGAGAAGGGCTTTGTGGCTGAAACCTGGAGTGATACTGAAGAGGAATCTTCATCTTCCAGCTCCAGTGAAGATGAAGAAGAAGCAAAAGCAAGGGAAGTGTGCCTTATGGCTATCAATGCCTCTTGTAACCCTTCAGATGTTAAGGAACCATCAGAATTAGACAATGAATCTTCAAAATCTGAGGCTGATCAGGTATTATCATCTTTTGATCATAATTCTGATAATTTTAAAACTGAATTTAAATCCTTGTGTATAGATTTAATAAATTCTGAAAAAGAAATCAAAATGTTTAGGGAAAAACTATATGAACATGAAAACTATATTTCTGAAAATGTTAAGTTAAAAGATGAATTAGCTTTAGCACAAGAACAAATTATATCACTAAAATCTGAATAAGCTGAGGCTAGGAAACTTGAAGAATCCCTAAATGGGAGAAACATCAAGTTGATGGACATTACAAGTACAGTTAATGCCACGTTAAATGGCAAGGTGGGCTTAGGTGCTTCATCAAGCCAACCCCCACTACTTCAGAAAAATATATTAACTACACATATAAAATTTGTATCAGAAAAAGGAAAAGAAAAAAATAGACAATAATAATATTACTAAACAAACTGAGTTAAAACCAAAGAATAAGAAAATCCTAACTATAACAATGTTCAACAGATTTCGTCGAACGCAGATCGACGAAATGTTTACAGTTTGTCGAACTCCAGTCGACGAACTCCAAATGCAGATTTCTATTATAAAAATTCGTTGAACTACGATCGACAAAACCAGTATGGTTCGTCGAACCGAGATCGACGATTTTGGGGCCCAGAGAATGGATATTCTCATTCTCTAAGTGGAGTTTGACGAACTCAACCCCATTCGTCGAACTCAGATCGACGAACTCGCTTGAATTCATCGAACTAAGTTCAACTTAACAGAAATTTTAATTCTTTCAAAACTTATAATCAACCAAGATCTTCTAATAATCAATTTAACTAATGGATTATTACACCTATGAGATATCATTCTTTAGGTTACAAATGCCAACCTGAATATTCCTTTATTTCCAGTTTCAGTTATATAAAGAAAGAAGGACCCAAGGTAACCTGGGTCAAGAATAGCTAATCTGTTTATTTTCAGGTGAAAGACTATCCTACCACAGAGCAACAGTGGCACCTGGATAGTGGCTGATCTAAACACATGACTGGGAACAAGGACAACCTAACTCACTACAAGTCAAAGTTAGGACCAAAAGTAATATTTGGTGACTCCAATTGTGGCTAGACTAAAGTCTATGGATAAGTCAAGATTGGAGCTGTCACCTTCAGGAAGTTGCATATGCAAAAATAATGGCGATTCCGGTGAACACTCTTGCTGCAATGAAATTCGATATTTGATTTAATATTGATTTTGAATCATTTGAGCACTCTGACCAGATCTTAGTGGACATTCTGAACCTGTTTGAAGAGTAAAATCTAAAGAAGTTCATGACCCAACGCATCAAGATAACAATGACTGAGATTAAAGAATGAGTCTTTACATCTATAACATCAGAGGAAGATACACTGACGGGAATAATATCTGGTAATCATATTGCCCTTTCCCCCGCTATACTAACCGAAGTTTTCGGTCTATTAAATGTAAATGAATAAATAGAGATGGATAGTGATGAGTATGAGAATATGCTGATCAAGATGGGCCACTCTGGCGAAAACCCGAACAAACTGCTAACAAAGAACCTATAGTCTGAATACAAGTTCTTAGCCGATGTAGTTGGCAAAGTGCCGCTGGGCAAACACACCACCCACGACTACATCACCAGGCACCAGTTCTTGGTGATGGGTGCTCTGGTTGAAAAGAAAAGAGTAAACTGGGAAAAGTTATTGTTTGACTTGATTAAGAAGAAGAATAATAAGAAAGTGGTATGTTTTGGAAGGATATTGGGAATCTTTCTTCATGAGAAGGTTCCTGAACTACTGGTCTCCATGACAGTGTTCATAAATGCCTCCAAAAGCCTTATATCTGCCCTGTTTGGCAGATGGGAGAGTAAAATCACAAAGCCTTCCAAGGCTTCATCCTCTATAAGGACTTCTGAGAGCACCATGGCTATGCTAGCCACTCCTCCAACTCTAGAAGATGTCCTCCCCTCCACCCGCATTCCTTCTCCTCCTCCTCCTCCTCATCAACAATAACCATCTTCTTCTCCAACACATACTCCTCAACCTCAACCTGAACAACAACCTCAATCCTCACCAGTTCAATCTCCACTTCCACCTCATTTAAATGACATACACCCTGACACATTTATGTCATCCCACACCTTCAATCTACTATTTCCTCCACCATCTCCATAACATTCACCGCATAAGGAACCTATATATTCCCCCACAACCACAGTCCAACCTTCTACTACTGCAACTCCCTCTATTCCCATCCCTCCACTCACCCACATTGACATACCACATAATGCTCCAGACTCCACACATACATATACTTCCAGTCTATTCTCTATGTGCTCTAATTGTGGACATCACACTCCATACTCATCCACTGCTCCAGAATCTCTTTATCTCAACTTCTCTGATATAGCTAAAGACCTTCTAGCATTCATTTCTCCCACCCTTAATAATCTCATAACTGATGCTATAGCTCCCCTTTCTGCTTCCATCACTATACTTTCATCCAGAATTGCTTCTTTATCATCTATTCCTTCTTCTAGAGGACTGGCTTCAGGACCCCCTGAAACCAGTCAGGGGG
This sequence comes from Platanthera guangdongensis, assembly GCA_039583875.1. Taxonomy (NCBI): domain Eukaryota; kingdom Viridiplantae; phylum Streptophyta; class Magnoliopsida; order Asparagales; family Orchidaceae; genus Platanthera; species Platanthera guangdongensis. Next base: position 105,483,581 of record CM077166.1, read on the forward strand.
AGATGCTCTGTGATGAAGAAGCTCCAGTTGTGACAGCAACAACAGAAGTAGTAGAAGATTCTGTGATGTCAGATGATTCAGAAGAAGCAGCCATTCCTACAGATATAATTGAGTTATATACAGATTCTGATATAGATATGGATGACACAATTGTGAAAAAAATAAATACTGTTGGTGATTATATTATAAATCACACAGTTAATCTGAATTCTTTAATAGATTTATTCAGTGTTGTCTACAGAAATACTCTACCTAGTTCTTCTTATTATCATTCTTTGGCTATAGTTCCATATACTGTTCTAATAAGCCCCACAGTTGCCAAGCAACTAAAGGACAGTTTTGCAGTTACAGAGATTCCAATAGTATCAACTCCCAGGATATTTCTTCTCCAGAGGCTATCTCAGCTCCCACTTACAAGATGGATGATAATCCCCTCCCTGATTTAGATGAAATCATTATGGCAGATATAGAAGAAGAAAACTTGTTAATTTCTGAAGTTGCTGAAACAATTGTTCCAGCTCTTCCAGAACCTCCAGTGCAGCCCCAGGATGAAAAGCAAATATCAAAAGATCTTCTGAAAGCTCTTGATGATCTATATGACAATCCTCAGGGATCCTCTAATGAAGACGAGGATGATGATTCTGGTGATGATGATAGCTCTACTGCCAAGAGTAAAGTCTCTAAGAAGAGAAAAATTGTTCCCATTGCTGCTCGCAAACTAAACACTACTCATGATACACCATATTATATCTTACAGAAGATCACTCCATATCCTGGGATGCCAGCGTGGATGTAGCTTTCAAAGAATGAGAAGAAATCCATAAAGAAAAGTAGGAGGTACTCTCCTCCTCCTCCTCAAAGTAACTGGAGAGGTCCTCCTCCTCCTCCACAAGCTGCTTGTGCTTCAGGAAGCAGTTCTCAAAGATCTATCTCCTATGCTCAAACTTACCAAAGACATCAAGATAGATCTTCCAAATATCAAGGAAGCAGCCAACAAAGGTATTCCAGCAGACAACAACATCAGTAACAGCAACAACAGCAGCAGCAACAACAAGCTTCTAAAACAGAAAAAGTTGAAAGCCCAAAAAGGCCTGATTCTCCACATATTCCATTTATGGATCCTGAAATTGAAAACACTTCAAGAAAGGCCAGATTCCAGGATCTTGTTGGATTATCAAAGATCAATAAATCTAAAGCTGAAGGGAGAGATCCATCTCAATACTCAACAATGTCAACCTACAGAAAGGAAGAATTAAAAAGGTATGATAAGGCTAACAGATTTTTTAATGTTGATGCTTACATGAATCTGCATAAAGAGGCTGTTGTTCCCAGAGCCACTTCTCTCAATATTACTGGAGCTGCTGATATGACCATGTCCAAGAGAGAAGCAGCTAATCCAAATAGAGAAATCAAATTTACACAGCCCTCTGAGAAAGACAAAGATGACAAGCAAAAGAAGAAGAAGAAATGATATACTTTGTTTAATTTTGATTGTCTGAACTTTATTTGTTAACTGTCACAAAGCTACTAATTGTACATATCTGCTGAATATTTCAATTTTCTGCCAGATATATTTTTCCTGCTTTGTGAATATTTTTCTTTTTATATTATTAGTGACCTCACCCAAATAGGGGGAGATTGTTGGATCCCTAATTAGATTTGGGCTAGGTTCACTAACTAGGATGTCTGACCCATAATGTATAGTCAGGGTCATGTGTTTTGAGTTCTAGAGTCTAGTCTAAGTATTTAGGTTCAACCATACATGGACCAGCCAGCAGAAGACTCAAGACTTAGATGAAAATCCAGTTCAGAAAATGAGTTCGACATTCCTCGAACTCAGCTCGACGATAGTCATGCTCCGCTCGACAGACTCAGAGTTAATTCTCTAAGTTGAGCTCGACAATATTCGAGCTCAGGTCAACGAAGTCTGGATTTCAACTTCAACATATAATATCGTCTCTGAACTTAGCTCGACGAAGACATCTTATCAACTCGACGAACTTAGACCACAGAATTGGCAAGTTATTCACTGAATACAGATAGCTGAGCCTTGGTCGACGAACTTGGTTCTCAGGTCGACGAACAAGTTTTCTCAGGTCGATGAATAGGAATTCTTAGCTCGAAGAACTTGGATCTCGGTTCGACGAAATCTGTTCTATGGTCGATGATTTCCGTGCAGTTCCAAACATAGAGTTTTCCCTATTTTCGTCCCCATTTCATATATTATTTGGCAATAATTTCCTGAGTAATTAATCTATATATTCTCTGAATATAGCCGTTATCTGGCAGCATTAGTTATGGTCTTCATCAGGTTAATTAATTGGGACAGTTGGGGAAACTCGTCAATGCAAATATTCTCCAGCCGAACTTCATTCTCCAGGAAATCAACATTCAATGCAATAGAATTCAAAATTCAAAGGAGAATTCGACAGAGACATATAAAAGAAATTTTTCTTTTCAGAAGACAAGAAGACAAAACAGTACACAGAGGAGATTTACAAAAAACATACACAAGATCATCTGATTCTTTTCTGCACAAAAAACACTTTGTTTTCTACTTGATCATTTTGAAGAAGAAGAAGAACAACAATCACTATCAAGAGTCTTCATCAACTTCCACTCCATGAGCTTTCAAGGACAACTAATCTCTATCAGTCAGAAGTTCCTGGATCATCATAAATCAAGGCTGAAGACCTACTACACACTGTGCAAGGCTTCAAGTGATTTTTGGAGAAGCCTTGACAACAACAATCCACTTGTCTTCTCAGTTGTTTGAGAAAGAGAAGACACCATCAATCTCTCTTCCCCTCCTGTATAAAAGGGTTTATTAACTCCCTTCAAAAGTTTATTTTTGTTTTTAGGCACCTGATCAAAAGGTCAATGGTGGCAGTAACCTGATCAAAACCTGCTAGTGGATTCCTACCAGGGTGGTAGAAGAGTGGATGTACCAAGATTGGGGAACCACTATAAAATTTCTTGTGTTGTCTGGTTGCCTATTTTCTTATTGTTCTTACTGTGGCTATGATAGACTAGGCTGCTGTGCTGTGATAGTTTAGTTTTGATCATTTTCTTTTTATTTATTACTACTACTGGTATCATCTTTACTCTAATAGTTTATCAAACAGCTAAAAAGATTTTAACATGCTCTATTCACCCCCCTAGAGTAATCAGATCTAACCCCATCTTACAGTCGCTGCCAGCAGCCTCTCTTTCTGTCACTCAACTAGAACCATTAGTAACCGATTATTCGACAGTCTCCCCTTTTTTCTCTTGACGGAACCCGGAAGTGCATTTCGTGCATCAATATACAACACACGACCTTCAAATATCGATTAGTGGATGCAATCAGCGGACCAGTAGTGTCAGGCAGCTCTAGCTGCTAGAAATCGGCATCCTGTTGGGCAAGCCGCAACTTCTCCGGTTAATGTTTTCATCCCGGCACATGCATTATAGAACCTGTCGTTCTACCCGCTAGCTTTCCTGCCGGTCTTCCTATCAGTTTTCCCCGCCATCTAACTGCCAGTTCAAGCTGCAACTGTTCAGCAGTCTATAAGTACAGTTTGGCTGTTTTCTCCTTTTCAAAATGAATCTTGCGAAGGAACGTGGTGAATATAATTTCTTGTCGGCTTTTACTGATTTCTCGGAGGAGCAAGGTGGTTCTCATCTTAGTGATGGTGCGCTTGACAAAAATAATAAATTTTATGCCAATCGAGTTGAACACATGTCGCAATCTATTACAAGAGAGCCCCTTTTAAAGATGAAAAAGAATTCCCTTCTCCATTCATTAACCAGATTCGTTGGGATACCATCTTCGATGATTTCAGAGTACCTCATTTAACAGAATATTCCAGATGTAATTATCTGTTTTCTCATCTACAAGCCTTTGAATCAGCTGTTTCGCTAAGAAACATTTCAGACGGAATCAAATGTAAACTTATTTTAACTTTTGGCGATCTTGCTAGAAAGTGGTTCTATAGTCTGCATCTCGATCAATCACCAGCTTTAAATATGTTCGAAGGCAATTCCTTTCAAGGTTTACAACCTATAAGAAGCGGAAAAGAGACACAGGAGCTCTCTTCCGAATCAAGCAGGGTGATGACGAGCCTAATCCTGTCTTTGTCGACCGATTCTAATAGGACAGAATGAGTCACTTTTTCATCTGAGTTTGCAAAAGCACATCCTATCGCATCTTTTGATCCTAAAACTCTAAAGCATGAAAAATGTTCAGATAGCTATGTCAAATTTAAAATCCATATGGAGCACCTCCTAACAGATCTTCAAGTAATGCCAGAGTTCAAAAAGCATTGACGCATGAAATCTAAGAACAAATATCGGCATGAGGAACTCTTTTGCAAATATCGTAAAGATATTGGTCATCTAGCGGAAGATTTGCATGGCCCTTCGGAAGTTAGGAGATCAATTTGCAAGGGCTGGGAAATTGCAAGATTATGTCATTCAATGACCCTCTAGTTCATTCTTCTCTAGCAAAGTCAATGGTTCAAGTAAAGACTAGGTTTTCTCAGTAATAAGAGTGTTTAAAATTGGAATAATGGAGCAAGACCCCCCGATAATTGGCAGTAATGGGGTTCAGTCAAGCTCCAAGTATATATCCGTTTGTTACATCCTTAATTACAAACAAGCATTTACTTTCCATCTAAATCTTATCTCTTAGCTTTTCTTTTAATACTGACATACACAAGTATGGATGCAAAATGCCTTTATATTCTTAAGCCCTACATATCCCGCTCGACATCAGTCGCATATGTGTAGTGGCAATCCCGATTGACATTAGTCGCAGAAATTACGTTCTTATCCCACTTGACATCAGTCGCAGATATTACGTACTTATCCCGCTTGACATCAATCGCAGATATTACGCACTTATCTCGCTTGACATCAGTCGCAGATATTACGTACTTATCCCGCTCGACATCAGTCACGGATATTAAGAATTTTGATCCTGCTTACGTTGTCTTTGTGTGGAAAGCAATGCCTCACACACCTACCCACATCGACACATAAGCCCATAGCTCCACCTGTTATTTGCAGGTTAGCGTGAGCTTATCAACCATCTAGCAGTTTTATGAAGCGGCCTGTGCCGATTTATATAATTCAGTTAAAAGGCCGCGCGGTTACTCATTCCGGCTTATCTTACTCGGCTTATAGATGCCTGTCTGACGGTTTATTATTTATATAATCGGGAATCTGGCCGACTTAATTCAATCAATCAATTCTTGGCTTGAGTCCGCGGGCTTATGGTATTTATTCTAATCAACCTGCGACTTGCCACTTCAAAGTTAGTATGAATTTGGCCTCTACCACCAGACGACATATTTGCCGACAAGGCATGCAGAAGTATCTCAGGTCATCGGCCTAAATGCTTATATTAGAACCCGAATGTTTTTTTTCTTTATCCTTATGTATAACTCTTACATCGGAAGTGCGGTCTACATCTGAGTTCGTCCTAGCCGCAACCATCAGTTTTCTATCATTGTTAAGGCTTTTTAGCAGTTAAAGAAATTAGTCGCGTGGCTTAATGATCAATGTATATTTTCATGTAAGCCGGAGGAATTTTTCTCTTCCCTACAGATAATTTTATTGAAGTCACGGAATTCAAAATCTCCGGTCTTCAGTATGACCTCAGACTGGTTTACATAATAATTATCTGTTAATCAGAAGCAATACTGAGACCATTCAGACTAATACAAGTAAGAAAATGAGAAAAATAGAACATGCTACACGTCATAGGTAAAGTGTTCTTTCGTTTCATTTTCAAAGAAGGTTACAGACATCAAACCGCGCGGTTTACAAAAACAGACCGCTGGTTTACAAAAGATTAAAAAAAACAAGTTGAAATTAAAACTTTGCTAAACTCTCGACTTAAGCTTCTTAGCCGCAGGAGAACGTGAAACACTGCAACCGTCAACATCGACCTGAGATTGCGAGTAACCACTGCTGCTGGCTGAAGACCCGCTCGAGCCACTAGACCCCGAGGAATCAGTCTGTAAAGTCTCCGAAGCTTGACCACCTGTCTCGGAGGTGGTGCATTCACTCTGGCCTTTTCTGGATATCATCTCCCCCGTCGTCTTCCTCCTCGTCTTCTCCCTCACCTTCACCGACCTTAACTTTACCTTTGACCTCTCGATACACAGCGGCCACCCTTTTCTTCATGATAGGGTATAGGTCGGCACAGGTGTAGTCGATATATTCGGTCGTGAAGGTGCCGAGGACTCGTAGGCAGGGAAGTGCTCCGTCAATCCCCTAGACAACATGCGGGAAGACATTGTCCTGGAACACTGGGTTTGTCGGATCATACATCTCCTGCAAGAGAAGAAAAAGGTTTGACCGAGCGGTTTCACAATTCTAACCACAAGAGTATCAGGTGATAACATACCGATTCCTTCTCATTTAGTCGTGTAATTTTTCTTCTTTCTCCTCCAATTGCCGCTCCAAGACGCTTTTGTCTTTTACTAATTGCTTGTAGGCCAGGCCAATGAAGTGGCTTGCCACGAAGCTCCTCGCTCCGACCTGCACGGCGAACTGCGGTAAGTCATCCTCGGGGACCTGCGCAGAGCTTTCAGTTTGCGCTTGCCGTACAGCGCTGCGCCAACTTCGGTGGCATGGCAGATAACTTTATCCCTCCCCAAGTAAGGGAGGGCGGTGGATACTTTGACGGAGTCACCATCCGGACTCCACAGCATGGTTGGATTGATGCAGATATCCTTCAGGTCACTGCCCATTCCATGCAGCGTGAACTCGTCGGAGGAGGCAGATTCTTCTTCTTCCTCAGTCCGCTGCGGCCTGACCCACTTGGGGCGCTTCTCCCTTTGAGTAAGTTACAAACTGCCATACGTCAGTAGTATGTTCAGCGGTACTGCCACAGCAGCTGCACAACCAAAGCAAGAAATCAGTCAACAAGATGCGTGGCTAATAGAACAGTTCGGTCGGGTTAATACTTACTATCTTCCGCTTGAATGCCCTCCAAGGATGGCAACATAGGGATGTAGTGGTTCAATTCAAGCCGTTCTCCCTTGAATAAGTTATACATTTACTTCTCCAATCCTTCCAGCACACTGCTGCCGAAGGCAGCTTCATCACGGACTTGCGGATTGACCGACAAAAGTCCTAGAGTTCCTTCTAAGATAAGATATCAATCCGACCAGGTCACGATCTTGTTCGCCAAGTTGATGATCTTTAGCCCCCGGCTGCCAAAGTACAGATGCCCACGAAAGATTTTTTCCCCGGAGTCCGGAATAGACTGGACGGAAAAGCATTCCCTGAACAGCTTGATCGTGAAGCAGACTCTCTCCGACCTCAGATAAGATATGAAACTGAATATGGTGGCTATGGAATTCGGTGGCAGCTATCCAGACACGACACCATAATGGTCAAAGATTGCTATGGCTTCCATCAAGATAGGCAAGCGGAAGCCGTAGTCAAAGTGGTCTACGAGAATGGCGATCTGGTTGATATTTGAGTTGTTATTCCTTTCATGCGGCAGCGGAAGCCACGCGAGTAGCATGCTACACTGCATAAATTTCCCCAAAACGTTGTCCAGCTCGGCTTCGGTGAGCTGGCACTCTTTGTGGTCTGCAAAATGAAAAGCGGAAGCCGCATCAGTCCTAACCGCACTTGCATGTCAGACCGCATCGACTTCGACTTATCCCACATCTTGATTTCTTGTGCAAAGTCTCCGGAGTTGTCTCTATTTATAGAAACCCTGGAAAGGAACAACAATCGATGTCAAATCACGGTTAGATATCAAGCCGCACGACCTCAACCTGCAAGGAATACAGACAAGCACCACAGTCAAACCGCAATTCAGTTTGGCAGTCCATGAGGCCAAGTTCCTGCACTTGGAAATTTTTTGTGGCAGAACATAAGTGGGAATCATACTGTCAAGCCGGTGATCTGTTCGCCAGACTGCGCGGTTAAGATCCTGTACATGGGACATTTCAGTACAAAGCAAATATGTAGCGACCATAAATTATAAACTGCCGAAACCGCAAACAATTCGCAGAAGGATAAAATAAACGTACAACAGTTGTTTACAACAACCAAATTGTCCAGCGTCCGCAAATAAAATTATATTACATCACACAGTTCAGTCAATTCACACGACTTAGCCTAATCAAATCACTCAACCTTGCTTGTCGCCCTCCGGTCCCTCTCGGCCTATCTACGTGAATTGATCACCGGTTGAACAATCACAACATACAACTTGCTAACAAAGTGGTGGAAGTGAGTGCAGAGACCGATGAACCCGCGTGTAACGCCCCGAAACTCAAAAGAGCGACGGGAGGCATTTTGAGCCTGGGATACGGGCGTGTCCCAGGGGCGTGTCGTGCTCGGGTCGATGATCTGGATGAGAGGTCGATGAATTTGGAGTCGACGATCGTCGAGCAGCGAACACAGCCTGAGACACGGGCATGTCCCAGGCCGTGTCCTTCTCTGGGTGAAGCCGGGCAGTGGCGTGGGTGATATATGCGGTCAGCACACAGGCCGTGTTAGGTAGACACGGGCGTGTCAAAATGCCAAACTTGCTTGTCGTGTACCTATTTCCCTTTCGGGTGTTTTCGGTCCTGTATCGATGGAGTAACACGGCACACTACACGGCCGTGTACTGTATGACAAGGGCGTGTCGGGTGCCGTGTTCTTTTCAGGATGCGTCGGTTTCGATAGCGAATGGGGAACACGGCCCTAGACACGGGCGTGTCACAAGCCGTGTTCGGCCCAGATTTTGGATTTTAAGCCCGAATCTTGGCCGTCCGTTTTCTTATTTTGGGATCTAACGGCTTGGGGCTATTCCTGCTGGGTTTATACTGGGAATACGGTTTTAAATCCTTCATTTCATCCAAGCATTCTCTTTCTAAGCTTCTAGAGAGAGTGGAGAGCATGGAAGAAGAACTGAGTTAGATCCGGCCACCGGCAGAGCTTCGGAGCTCCAAATCGCGAGCCGACTTCAGATCTACGAAGGCGAGGACATTGCGGTGCTTTTCATACACATAGATTCCAATGGCGCTAAGGAAAAATGCTAGGGTAACGATTCTCATCCTAGGACATGTAAAGTACTCTTTTCTTTGCATAGGAAGCCCCTCTCGCGAGTTTGTCGTGTGTTTGAGACGTTCCTTTGTGTAGACATGAATAGTCCCCATTGTTTAGCATGTAGATTTCATAATAGAGAAATGGATATAAACATGATGTGTGAAGCCTACCCGGGCAAGTTGGTATGGATCGGTGATGTTGCATTACATGAATGGCCAGAGAAGACTCCGTGTGGATGTTTGTTTTTCTGGTTTTCTACGCGGTAGATTGCAACAGGGAGTCTTGGGGATTAACTCAAAGGTGCACCCGAAAAACTGGGCAGATGCGTGATTCTGCCAAACATGGTGGCCTGGGAGCCAACCTGCTCATAACCGGTTATGTGAATTGTGTGATCAGATTGGGACTCGAGGAAGTTTGACCCACTCCCATGTCTTAAGGTGACAGGGCGGTGTGAGCAACGGGTTAGGCGGAACTGTTCCCGCTCTATGTCATTCGGTAAAGATACCTAACGGTACATGGCACTTGCCATTGGCATAGATGGATGGTCTTAGGCAGTGGCAAGAAAGACAAAATGATCACGAGATATTGTCGTCCAAGGGGCGGTGGTTAGGCAGCGGACTTTGACCGTGTTCACCGAGAATGTTCCCTGAGTGCACGGGGTGTGTGGCCGTGCGTGCCCATACCTGTGATGAAGTGTTTTTACACTACACTGCTTGGTTATGCTCACAAAGTACAGGGAAGGAGCATCGCCGCCCCGAGTTTGGGGCGGGATCGTAATAATTTGGTCAGCATAGCTGGCCGTTGCTTTTGTTTGCCACCGTGCGGTGGATTATTGTTTGCAGGTACTGCGGAGCCAAGTGGTAAATAGCGGGCAAAAGCCCATGTTGTTGAGCCGGCTCTCGAAGGCCTAATTATGAGTGTTTAATTGCTTTATTCATGTGTGACCGATCTACGTGCTGAGGATTGGAAAATGCAGTAATTTAAGTAAACAATTGTAAGGCCTTAATGCCATTGTGCTTGTGTATTGTACGATCATTCCTATTTGGTTTTGTAGTGGACATTCATGCTTTTGCTGGGTTCTTTGTTTTGCAACCTTTAAATTGCTTCCGCTAGAATGTACTCTGTGTAGGACGTTGATTCTTAGTTGGATGGTTTCCATTGAGTAACCTCCCGGTCTGTCTATGGTATGTGGCGTCGGGCCCCGGACGGACATACTACTATATGCTATGCGACGGATAGGAGGTGTTACAATTTGGTATCAGACTACTGGTTTCGGTCAAATTAAATGAATTCGTGGACAAATTCTTTTAAGGTGTGGTGAGCACATGTGTGTGCGGCATCGTTATAACATAAAAGAACCCATGAATGTCCACTTAGGAATGAAAATACACGTGTTTGAGGAACCTGCGTGTTCCTATAATTGCTTTTTTGCAATTTTGTTTGGTCGCTTAATGGTGTTTTGTACGACTATAGGTGACCAAGAGTGGTGCAGGGCCGTCAGAATGTCCGATTTCTGAGGATTATAGTGCACCCAATGACGTGCTTGAGACCCCTCCTTTGTTTGAAACCATAAGAAGTATCGTTGAAGCGGTGTTCACGGTGACTAATGCACAGTAGGGAAGCAATGTGCAACACTTTGTCCTTGAGATGGCATTTAGAAGGCCATTGGTTCAACAGCTGAATATATTCTTAGTGCAGGGTACACATTCAGTTGATGAATATTTGCAGGCGTTTCTTACGATAAGCCACCTACCCATGCTTTGAGTTGGAGAACGAGCAGTCTATAGTTGATAGATTTTATAATGGTCTGCGTGGCAAGCTGCAAATTCTACTGATAGGACAAAAACTACTGGGATTCCGAGCCTTGGTGACGTCGGCTAGATCTTTGGAAGTAGAGTTGGGGAAGACTCATTGGATGCCAGTGAGTAGGGTATCAAACTCTACAAGTCCTATAAGAGCTGCACCCCGCATAACGTGGAAAAGGAGAGTCCAAAAGAAAAAGGACTCTAGTGCTGAGAAGATAGAGTTCCAAGTGTCAGCTACCTCAAAGTCTGGTTATCGTAAGTGGTATAAGAGGGCTAGGACTTAGGGTTCAGCCCCTCCTTTTGGTGCTTCGGGGGAGACTATAGGACGAACCACGAGCGCATGTTTTAATTGTGGGAAGTCGGTGTATTTTGCTCATGAGTGTTGGAGCTGACGCCCAAAGTCTTAGAGGAAGCCTAGAGAGCACAGCCTAGGACAGCAAGAGGCCAGGAAGCATGCTGACGTGGTGACAGGTACGGTCTAAAGTTATAGCAGTTAGCTGTAAATACGAGTTGCCCTCGCGCATGTTAGCTTAGGACAGCTTGTGCTAGGCTTTGTTTTGATTTTCGATTATCCGGTGAGAGCACCATTCGATTTGGGAGTTTCACATTCTTTTTTTCCGAAGGATTTGTATCGCGCATCGGAGTACCGTCTTCGATGGCAAAGGACAAACTGGATGTATTGTTGCCGAATGGGTGTTCGATGCATCCGAATAGAGACTATGACATAAAGATTTGTATTGAGAATCAGGAGTTCGATCTGCAAGCATCGTTACTGTCGCTGGTGGAGTTCGACAAAATTTTTTGGTATGGAACTGACTCTCGGAGCAGCAGGCATACTGAAAGTGCAGCTAGATCTGATATACTCTAGAGGTGGGTGAATAGAGTATATGGTGCTTGAAAACATTTTACAACAATTGTTGTAATCTGAGTGAACAGGGAAGCAACTATTAAATCTAATCACAAAATAACCTACAAAAGAAATTAATCACAGATCTAAACTAATCACAGATCAATCACAGCCAGAAACAAAAGATTAAGACAAGCAAGCCAGAAGACACAAGGAGCTATAGTGCTTCCCCTAAACTTGGGTACATCCACTCTTCTACCACGCTAGGTAGGAATCCACTGCAGGATGAGTTGATCAGGTGTCCTGGGCACCAATGAGCTTTTGATAAGGTGATCAAAAACCAAATCAGATTTTTTGATCAGCTGTCTTGCCACCAATGAGCTTTTGACAAGGTGCTCAAAAACCAAGTACAAACTTTTGAAGGGAGTTTGAAAAACCCTTTACAGAGATGGGGATGAGAGAATTATGGAAGTCTTTGATAAGCCCGGAATCCACGACCTGTCCGCGCAGCATTCCAGACCGGGCGGCCGGAGTATTCAAACCGCCACGCCTCCGAAGCCGGGCGGCCTCCATTGCAGGCCGCTGCCAACGCCGACCCTGCTCAGCGACAAGGCTCCAGGACCCAGCCGTCAGCTCGCCAGGAGGAATCTGCCAGGCCGCGCGACTTCCCTCCTTTCTTGTTTCTTTCTCTTTTACTTCCCCTCACCTCTGCCCTGTTCTCCTGTACCGCGGGCAGCCAGTAACTTTAGCCCTGCCCGCTTGTGCAGGCCCCCGATCCTATAAATAGGGGGAGGGTGCACTCCCCAAGACATGCTGACTGGGATCCAGGAGCTCGCCTGTTAAGAGCTGCGGTCTCAAGTCTAGTGTTTTGCGGCTTGCAGTCCGGCCGGCTTCCTTTTTTCCCTTTCGTGTAACTGTTTCTCACTCTAAGTAAAGGAAAGCCCGCCGCAAGAGTGGCATTTAAGCCGCGGCGGGCGAACTCTGCTGTTGCCGCTGTCAGCGGCCCCCTTTTCCAGTCCTTTAGCCGCGACCGCTAGTAACCGATTAGTCGACAGTCTCCTCCTTTCCTTCCCTATTCCCCGGTGTTCGAACCGTTAGCTGGTGGTGCCCGACTCCCTGTCCGTTTTCATGCATCAACAGTTAACACGCGACCTTCAGATCTCGACTAATCGATGAAATCAGCGGTCTAGCTAATTAGACCGCACTATCCTCTAGAGTTCGGCTTCCTGTCGAGCAAGCCGCGACTTCGCCGGCTAAGGTTTCCAGCCCGCCTCCAGCACTGTAGAACCTGGCTTTCTACCCGCTCGGTTCTCCTCCCGGTATTCTTGTCAGCTTGTTGCACCGTCTAGCCGCCCGTCAAGCCGCCGCTATTCTGCGGTCTCTTGAAAAAGTTCGGCTATTTCCCTCTTTTCAAGATAAATCCTGCTAATGGTCAGATTAAATCCAGCAACATCTCGGTTACTACAGATCTCTCAGAAGTGCAGGATTGCTCGTATTTTAATAGTGAGGTTGTTGACCCTCATAGAGAAATTTTTGCAAACAGTGTTGAGCGTGGCCTAGAATCTGTTGCAAATGAACCTCTTTGTGAGGAAGAAGACGAGGCCCCTTCTCCATTCATTAATCGTATTCGGTGGGATACTGTCTCCGATAACTTCAGAGTACCGCGTCTCCCGGAGTATTCTGGATGTGATGATCCGTTTTCTCATTTGCAAGCTTTTGAATCAGCTGTTTCACTGAGAAACGTGTCAAATGGAGTAAAATGCAAGCTTTTTGTTATATCTTTTGGCAATGTTGCAAGAGAATGGTTTTATAGCCTCCCACCTCGATCAGTAACCAGCTTTAAGGATCTTCGAAGTCAATTTATTTCTAGATTCACTATTTACAGGAAGCGGAAAAGAGACGTTGGAGCTCTCTTCCGAATCAAGCAAGGAATCGACAAGTCTAATCTAGATTTTGTTGGTCGGTTTCAAAAGGAGGTTCTGGATGTTTGTAGCGTCCATCAAGACTATTACTTGCATGCTTTCATAAATGCACTTCAAGAAGGCCCATTGAAATTCAAGCTCACCACAAAGTATCCGAAAATCTACGGAGATCTTATTGATATAGTTAATACATTCATAATAGACGAAGAGGCAAATAAAGGTTATGTTTCGTTTCTGAATCAAATGGCTAAACAATCTCGAGGGACTTCTGGTCAACAACAATCTATTTCCTCCCAAGATATTTCGCAAGTCGAATATTGCAAGTCTCCTCCTCTTCTCCGGGGTAAAACTCCAAAGCGTGAGAAAGGTTCAGGTAAGTATGTTAAGTTCAAAATTTCTATGGAAGATCATTTGATAATCATTCAAGGAATGCATGAGTTCAAGAAGCCTCGGCGTATGAAATCGAAAATCAAGTATCGACACGAGGAGCTTTTTTGCAAGTATCATAAAGATATTGGTTATCTAGCAGAAGATTGCATAGCTCTCAGGGAATTGGCTAATCAACTTGCAAGAGCTGGAAAGTTGCAAGAATATGTCATTCAGTAATTCTCTAAGGCAATCTTCCATTTCTTACTCAATGGTTCAAGCAGGGATTTCTCTTTCTTTATATGATGAGAAATGCTTATGTTCAGAATGGTATATAACGTCCCCTTCACGATTGGTATTAATGGGGCATGCTAAAACTGCAGATATATATCCTTTGCCACATCCTTAACATCATGCAAACGTTATTTTTTCATTTGAAGCTTATTTTTTAGCTTTACTTTTTATGCCAATATGCATGCATGTAGGGGCAAGAGCCCCCTTTTGAATTCTTAAGCCCTCCACATCCCGCTTGACTTCAGTCGTAGATGTGTAGTGGAAATTCCGCTTGGCCTTCAGTCGCAGACATTGCGTACCCGTCACGCATGACTTCAGTCACAGACGGACATTACGTACTTGTCCCGCTTGACCTTCGTCACAGACATTGCGTACTTGTTCCGCTTGACTTCAGTCGCAGACGTTGCGTACTTGTCCCGCTTGACATCGGTCGTGGATATTAAGAATTTCAATCCCGCTTATGTGTTCTTTGTGTGGAAAGTACTGCCACACGCACCTGCCCACATTGACACATAAGTGCATGTCTTCATCTATTTTTGCAGGACAACACGAGCCTATCCGCTACCTCGCGGTTTTATTAAGCGGCCTGCACAGGTTGTATTACACAGGCCGCCCGGTTACATTTTCCGGCTTAAGTTATTTGACTTCCGGCCGGATTATTATTAATATATTTGGGAACTCGGCCGACTTACGTCCGCCTATCCGCTATTCAGTATCTTATTTGGCTTTCATATATCAATTGCCGGTTTATTATTCATATGGACAGGAAGTCGGCCGACCTGCGTCTGGCACTTAATTCCTGGCTTTGATCCGCCGACTTCTATGGTATTAATTATATTAGCTAATCAGCGAACTGTCGTCACAAAAATTCTCGGCTTCCATGTGCCAATATCGACCTGTATTATCGAAAGCCGAAGATTGTTCTTATTCCTTGTATCAAATGGGCAATTCGTTTCAGAGTTCGCCCTAGCCGCGATCTTATACTTCAATGTTATGGATGTTTGGCGACTGCGACAGGTAGCCGCGCGGCTTAGCGGACACGGTTTATCTATAAGTAATTCGCGGTCAATCGGCTCTTCCAACAGATAACATTGAGTGATTCATTAAGGTAAATTGCGGTTTAATTGGTTAGCCGCTCGGCTTATTGTCGACGTGCATTCCGGAATAATCCGCAGGGAAATATATGTCTCTTGCAGGTAACTTCGTTGAAGTCGCAATGTGAACTCAGACCGGTTTATGTGCTTGCATTTTATTAAATCGGAAGTTATACTGAGACCGTGCGGACTTAAACGAGTTAGAAAATGAGATGTAGTAAAGAGAAAAGTAAAGTTGCCTTCATTTCTATTTAATTAAGTATTACAAAACATTAATCGCGCGGTTACAAAAAATAATACCGCCGATTTCCAAAAAAGTTCAAAATACAAAAAACAAGATAAAGATTTTCAAATCGCCCGGTTTAAGCTTCTTAGTCGCAGGAGAATCCAAATCACCGCCATCGCCGATATCGACGGGGGATTCAGTGTATCCGCTGCTGGTCGCTGAGCTCCCTGAACTGCCAGAAGTTGTCGAGTCTGGCCGCGCGGTCTCAGATGCTTGACCGCCGGACTCAGACGATGTGCGTGCACTTGGGCTTCCCTGGCCGCCCTCTACCTCGACGTCTTCCTCCACCTCGCCGACTTCTTCCCCGACCTTGCTCTTGCCCTTGATCGACCTGTAGATGTCGGCCACCTGCTCTTTTAGGGTGGGGTAGATGTCGGCGCAAGTAAAATCGGTGAAGCCGGTCGCGAAGCTGCCAAGGTCCCGGAGGCGGTTAAGCGCTCCATCGATTCCCTGGACGAGTTGCGGGAAGACTTGGTCTTGGAAGATGGGGTTGACCGGGTTGTACATTTCCTGCAAACAAAAGATAAAGGTAAGGCCGCGCGGTTACATAAAGCTAACCGCACGAGTAACGGTAATGTCTTACCGCCTCCCTTTCCTTTAGTCGCTTGTTCTCTTCCTGTTGTTCCACTAACTGCCTCTTCAGGCCGCTGTTCTCCTTCATTAGTTGCTTGTAGGCAAGGCCCATGAAGTGACTTGCCACAAAGCTCCTTGCCCCGACCTGCGCGGCTAGCCGCGGCAGGTCGTCTGGTGGAACTCGCTGCATCGCCTTCAAGTTGCGCTTGCCGTACAGCGCGCCGCCAACCACGCTCGCGTGGCGGCTTACTTCTTCTTCCCCCCAGTAGGGGAGGGCGGTGGAGATCGTCACTGACTTGCCGTCCGGACTCCACTGCAAGGCCGGATCACTGTGAAGGTCCTTCAGGCTGCTGCCAGTTCCTTGCAGCATAAACTCTCCAGAGGAGGCCGACTCCTCCTCCTCCACAACCCGCGCCGGCTTGGCACGCCTCGCTCTCTTCTCTCTTGGAGTAAGAGTCAGGCTGCCAGGAGTTTGCGGCTTATTCAGCGGGACTGGCACAGCAGCTGCAAAGATAAAAGGCAAAGTTATATTTCAGGCCGCGCGGCTAAGAAATCAGGTCGGCCGGCTTGGAGCTTACTGTCTTCCGCCTCTATTCCTACTAGCGACGGCAACAGCGGGATGTAGTGGTTTACATCAAGCCGCTCGCCTTTGAAGAAGTTGTAGATCTCCTTCTCGACGTCGTCCAAGCCGCTGCTGCCAAAGGCGGCCTCTTCGCGGATCTGGGGGTCGACTGGCAGCAACCCCAGGTTTCCCTCGAATATGAGAAACCGCTCGGACCAGTTCGCGATCTTGTTCGCCAGGTTCACTATCTTCAGCCCTCTGCAGCCGAAGTAGAGGTGCCCCTGGAAGATCTTTGTCCCGGAGTCCGGGATAGACCGCACCGAAAAGCATTCCCGAAAGAGCCTCATAGAGAAGCGGACTCTTTCCGACCTCAGGTAGGAGATAAAGCTATATGTGGCGGCTATCGAGTTGGGGGGTAGTTGTCCGGGCAGAAATCCGTAGTGGTCGAAGACCGCTACGACCTCCATCATGATCGGGAAGGTGAAGTCGCAGTCAAAGTGGTCGATGGGGACCGCAATCTGATTTGCGTGCGAGGAGTTAATCCGCTCATCCTGTCGGGGAAGCCGCGCGACCAGCGGACTTCCCTGCATGTGCTTCTCAATGAAATCGTCCAGCTCGGCTTTTGTAAGCCGACATTCTTTGTGATCAGCAGAGTGGAAAGCGGAGGCCGCGTCAGTCCTAACCGCAGTGGCCTTGTCAGACCGCGATGACTTGGACTTAGCCCGCATCCTTTTTGATTTGTGATGAAATCTCCGGGGTCAGCGCTATTTATAGAAAATCTGTGAAGGTACAGTGCCCAACGTCAAATCGCGGCTATTCGTCACGCCGCGCGGCCTAAGCCCGCTGGAAGTACAGATCAGCTTAATGGCCAAGCCGCAGTTTAGTCCGTCTGTCCGCACGGCTGTATACCTGCACTTAGAATAATTCTATGGCGAATCATGTGGGCATCAAATATTCAAGTCGGCGTTCTGTTTGCTAGACCGCACGGCTACTATCCTATACTTAAGTTTTTCAGAACAAAGCAGCAGGCATGTGGATTATAAATACAAACCGCATAAGCCGCATTCAGTTTGCGGCATAATAAAATACAGCAGTTTACAACAATCAAATAGTTCAACATCCAGAGAAAAAATATATATTACAACATAATATTCAATTGTCCGCGCGGCTTAGTTCACTCAAGTCGCTCAGGATCGCTTGTCATCCTCCGGCCTGTCTCGTCCTATGTGCGCGACCTGTTCACCGGTCTGCACAATCGCAACGTACACCTGGCTAACCAGATTATGAAGCGCATGCAGAGACCGATGAAGCCGCGCAGTGTCGCGTTCCACTCTCGCAAATGGGATCATTGGGATCCCCTGACCCCCGAGCCCGCTTGGAACTGCGACCTGTCTGGGCGCCGCGGCCTCCGGTGGATTTGAAGTCTCGCCAGAGGCCGGGCGGCCAGTACCCGGCAACTCTCCAGAAGTTGGTAGAGCAAGCCACTGTTCTCCGCCGGTCTCCGCTGGCAGGTCTTGGTTCTCGCCGCCTTCAGCACGTGGGATCTCTTCTCTGTGTCCTTCCAGCCGCGCGACCATCAGCAAATACTTCTCCGTCCTTTCCTGCTCCAAGGCGACCTGCATCTCAGCAATCTTCGCCTCCGCGGTTTCCATCGCGGTCTGGAGCCTGGCGGTCTCTTCTTCCCTCGCGATCTGGAGCCTAGCAGTCTCTTGCTCCATCGCTGACTTCAACCTCATGGTCTCCTGCTCAAGCGCAGTCTGCAATCTTGTGGTCTCTTGCTCCAGGGTGGTTTGCAACTCTTGGATCCTTTTTTCCGCGGCCTCCTGGGCAACCCGCTGCTCTTCGTCTTTAATCCGCAGAGTTTCGGTGGCCGCGTTCAAAGCCGCCTGCAGCGTGCCGACGTCCTTCTGGAAGTCGGCCATCTCCTTCTCGCGAACACTTGGAGGCGGAGGCGGTGGCAGCATAGACAAAAACGACGTCAAGTCGCCCTGTTTCATCACGGTCTCCGGTACACTTGCAGAAGAGAAAACGCAGTCAGGTTCAGCCGGATTGTTGCAAGGTTCTAGTAAGGAAATCGGTTGGATAAGACCGCCGGTTTGATGTTTATCTCCTCCAGAGGCCGCGGTTTGGATTTTAATCACTGGCCGCCGGAGCCGTTCAGGATCTATCCTCTTTAGCTTTTCTTTCCATAGCCGCTCGGCTTCCTTGGCTCGGCTTTTCAGTTGAGCCGTGGTCAGGAAAAAGCTGGCCGGCTGATTTAATATTATATTCGCCCCCTTCTTCCTTGACCGCGACTTGTAGAATTTAATAATTCGTCCAACGTCCCGGTGTTTACCTTGCAGCAATGGAAGTGTGGTCGCCACCGGCTTCTCGGCGATCAGTTTCTTCATCTCCTCCATCTTCTCGCGAAGCTTCAGTTTCTCGGCTCCTTCAGAAGCCGCGGAAGCCGGTTCGCCAGGCTTCTCCCCAATAACCTGGATATCGGGGCGGTCAACCTCCTCAGAAGCCGCTGGTGTCGACAATAGCGCGTCTTGCCGCTGGAGGGTCTCCATGCCCTTCAGGAGCTCACTGAGTGAGTCGCTAACCGCGGGCGTACTCTCCAGTTCGCTCGGCTTGTAGTCCGGTGTGGGCGAGTTCTCGGGTACCTCCTTCTCGTGCGGCCTGTGTTGAAGACTGTCCGCGCCGGTCTTTTCAGAAATATTCCGGTTTCTGGCGTGCAACTTCCTCATCTTCCTTTTCATCCTTTCTTCAAGGGTTTCGCGCCTTTCCTTCTGCCGTTTCAAGGAACCGAACACCTTTTCAGTCCGCTTGCGCTGTTCGCCCAAAATCTGTTCGGTCTCCAGCGCCTTCTCCGGCTCGTTGTCGTCCACAACGATTACGTCGACCTTGTCCTTCAATTCGGACGGTTTTCCAGATTCAACACTTTTCTCCTCCGTCCCACCGATTTTTAGCAGTGGTTCTCCTGATGGAGAGAAAGTCAGGTCGAAGGATTTGGCAATTCCGGTTTGTGCTGGTGCAGTCTTTGAAACCGCTTTGGGATCTACTGCGGCCTGCGATGATCCGCCGACGGTCTCTGTCGGCCTCTTTTCAGGTCCAGAAGCCGCTGAAGTCTCCGGCTTCCCAGTCTTCTTGGCAGACTGTCGGGCAGAATCATCCGAGTTCTCGCTCCGGCTTTGCTTCTTTTCTGGCGGTTTCTTGTTCCGTGCTAACATTGAAGACATAACATCCATCTTGTGAAAGATCGCGTCGGCTTGCAAAATGCTGACCGCAAGTGGCGAGTAGCGACCCGTGGCTCGGCAGGAATCTTGAAGAGTGACAAGGGCCAGGGGATTTTATAGACGACGATGAGGCAGTCGCGGTCTCCGGCTTAGTTCTACATTTTCGAAGTTTTTTGGAAACTTAAAAATGTGCGGGGATTATGATAAGCCTGGAATCCGCGACCTGTCCGCGCAGCTTTCCAGACCGGGCGGCCGGAGTATTCAAACCGCCACGCCTCCCAAGCCGGGCGGCCTCCATTGCAGGCCGCTGCCAACGCCGACCCTGCTCAGCGATAAGGCTCCAGGACCCAGCCGTCAGCTCGCCAGGAGGAATCCGCCAGGCCGCGCGGCTTCCCTCCTTTCTTGTTTCTTTCTCTTTTGCTTCCCCTCACCTCTGCCCGCTTCTCCTGTACCCCGGGCAGCCGGTAACTTTAGCCCTGCCCGCTTGGGCAGGCCCCCGAGCCTATAAATAGGGGGAGGGTGCACTCCCCAAGACACGCTGACTGGGATCCAGGAGCTCGCCTGTTAAGAGCTGCGGTCTCAAGTCTAGTGTTTTGCGGCTTGCAGTCCGGCCGGCTTCCTTTTTTCCCTTTCGTGTAACTATTTCTCACTCTAAGTAAAGGAAAGCCCGCCGCAAGAGTGGCATTTAAGCCGCGGCGGGCGAACTCTGCTGTTGCCACTGTCAGCGGCCCCCTTTTCCAGTCCTTTAGCCGCGACCGCTAGTAACCGATTAGTCGACAGTCTCCTCCTTTCCTTCCCTATTCCCCGGTGTTCGAACCGTTAGCTGGTGGTGCCCGACTCCCTGTCCGTTTTCGTGCATCAACAGTCTTCACTTTCTCAAAGCAGCTGAGAAGACTATGTGGATTTGATGTTATCAAATCTCCCCCTGAGTTCTTTAGATGTTCAGGAAATGAAGCTTTGCTGTAGGGTGATAGGCCTTCAGAGATTGATCTCCAGCAATTGATGATTTCAGCAACAGCTGAAATGTTAGGTGTCTGGAGTCTTTGAATTATGTTGGCCTTGAACACTTGAATCACAAGAGATTTGAAGGTTTCAGAAGGTTGATCTCCTTGGATGTGTGTTCTTGTATGAATTCTTTTAGCTCTTTCTCTTTTTCTCTTATGAACAAAAGATGTTGAGAAAGATGTTGTCCAGGGAATATTGTAGCAGAGAATGAATTGTTCTTCTTCTTCTTGTTCTGCTTATTTTTGCTGTCTGTACTGAGAGATTCAAAAATCTTGAGTTTTATTCTCTGGTTTTGAATAGAAAATCATCCTCTGTCAAGAATAGCCGTTGGCCTGTCATTAATTACATCCTTAATTGCAAATGTCTTCTGGGGGAAAGTCCAAAGAAACATTCCTTGATAATCCCTTGAAACTTGGTCTAGAATAAATGAAAACGGCTAGAAAATCTTCTGAATTAATTGCTGAATAACTTTTTAACTGTTCTGAATTTGAATCTTGAAAAATCCTTTAACTCATCAGAAAAACGTCGAACTGAGCTATGCTATCGTCGAACTGAGCTCAGCGATTTGGACTTATACAGCAACAGAGATCGTCGATCTGAGCTCAACTATCGTCAAACTGAGCTCAGAGATAGAGAATCAAAACTGAGTCAAGATCGTCGAACTGAGCTCGCAGATCGTCGAATGGAGTTCGACGATTTGTTGAAGTTGAGCTCAGCGATCGTCGAATGGAGTTCGACGATCTATCGAAGATGAGCTAGACGATCGTCGATTGGAGTTCGACGATTCGTCGTAATGAGCTCGACGATATGACTTAGTCTTCAAACTGAAATTCCTTGGTCTTGAGGGCAGCTTCCAAACCTAGACTTCTAACCCTTAGACTCAATTCTAATTGACCTTTAGAGCTATACAGGAGGTCAAAAATAGGTTTCCTAGAGACATAGTGATCCTGACCCAAATTAGTAATAGGGTGTTCCAACACATACCGTGATTGCAATCACACGGATTTCAAGTTGGGAACTGGTCGTGAGATGACTTTTGCAGACTTGAACGGTGTCGAGCAAGACTTTGATGTCTGCTCTTCAAGTGGTTAAGGTGGTTCTTGCTGGTGCAGAGCTGTTCTTCACGCTAGTGGAGGTTGCAAAGCCTAAGCCTACCTTGGACATTATTTCATTGGTATCCGAGTACCCTGATGTGTTCCCTAACAATCTTCCTGAAGCCAAACCTCATCGAGAGATTGATTTCACCATCGAGCTAGTGCCAGGTGCGAAACCTGTGTCACGTTCTCCGTATCAGCTAGCGCTTAAGGAAATGGCGGTGCTGAAAGTTCAACTTCAAGAGTTGTTGGAGCAGGGGTATGTGCGTCCAAGTTCGTCTCCTTGGAGCGCGACGGTCCTTTTTGTTAAGAAGAAGGATGGAAGCTTGAGACTTTGTATCGATTATCGAGAGCTGAACAAGCTAACGGAGAAGAACAAGTACCTGATCCCGAGGATTGATCATCTGTTCGATCAGTTAGTTGGGTCGACTGTGTACTCAAAATTAGAACTTAAGTCCGGATATTATCCTATGTGTCGGGGACCTTAAGTCTGCACTTTGTATTAGTTAGTCGTGCTGAACAAGCTAACGGAGAGCTTTTAGTACGAGATACGGGCATTATGACTTTACGGTCATGCTGTTTGGGCTGACGAATGCACCGTCAGTGTTCATGGATCTGATGAACAGGACTTTTAGGGAGTATCTAGACCACTTTGTGATCGTCTTCATCAACGATATATTGGTGTACTCGCAGAGTGAGGAGGATCATTTTAAGAATCTGCATTTGGTGCTAGAGACGCTGAGGAGGAATCAATTATACGCCAAGTTCTCCAAATGCGAGTTTTGGTTGTCCTCGGTAGCGTTCCTTGGTCATATAGTCAGTGGAGAGGGAATTTCGGTGGATCCGGCGAAGGTTGTTGCGATACGAGAGTGGTTCTGTGTTGTCTACGGTAGCGGAAGTCCGGAGTTTTCTGGGGCTTGTCGGCTATTACAGGCGCTTCGTGGATAACTTCTCGCAGATAGAGTTACCTCTCACGACACTGACGAGGAAAGAGCCGAAGTTTGTTTGGATGCCGGAGTGAGAACGATATTTCGAGGAGCTGAAGAGTCGGTTGACCATGGCGCTTGTGCTGAGTTCGCCGAGTGGGAATGACGGTTTTGAGATCTACAGCGATGCTTCGGGCAATGGATTGGGTTGTGTCCTACTGCAGCATGGAAGTGTGATAGTGTATGGCTCATGACAGCTAAAAGTGCATGAGAGGAATTATCCGGTCCATGACTTGGAGTTAGCAGCCGTGATTTTTTTCTTGAAGCTGTAGAGGCACTACTTGTATGGGGTGATGGTCGATATCTATACCGACCACAAGAGCCTGAAATATTTATTGGTATCAGAAAGATCTAAACATGCGACAGTGTAGATGGATGGAGTTCCTGGGGGATTACACATTCAAGATTCACTATGTGCTGGGGAAAGGCAATGCGGCTGCGGACGCGTTGAGCCGTAGGGCCCCAACTAAAGCCAATTGGTTGTTGATCCATGACGAGTGGTTGGTTCTGGAGTTGGATGTAACATCCCTCAAACAATCCTAGGTGTGGTTTTGTCATGACTAGGTCATGATAAAACCCTAGGAAGCCCAAGAAGGCCTAGTGAACCTAGGAATGTTGGTGAGACCACTATGGTCTGCAAATAGTAGATTTATGAACCCAAGTTTAAGATGATCATGGGGCTTCACCAACACATCAAGAACACACCATGGCCTCACCAATCCATTGTAAGGTTCATTTGAGCCCAATGGGTCCATTGGAGTCGACTCAGTGTGACCAAGTTGACCTAGAACCACTCTAAGCCAAAATTGGGCAAGGTGCCCTAACTAAAGGCAGTGTGCCCTAGTAAAATCCTAACTGACCCTACCAGGGTCTTCCTAGACCTAAAGAGGGGTCAATGGGTCACTAAGGACCCATGGAGGGTAGTCAAAGTGGTTAAGTTCACCAAAGTCAACTCTATACCTAAATGGGTCAAACTAGCCTACTTAGGGTCAATTAGCCATCCCCTAGCCAAGTGGACACCACCCATGCCCTAATAACCCTAAGGTGAGTTCAATGGGCCACCAAAGACCCATTGGGGTCAACCAAAGAGTTTAGGTTGACCAAAGTCAACCCTAACCTTAATTGGGGCAAAGTACCCTTCCTAAGGGCAGGTGACCTCCAAAGTGCAAAGTCAACCCTACCCATCCCTACATAGACCCTAGGGGAGCCCAATAGGTCACCAAGGATCCAATGACGGTAACAAAAAAGGTCAATTTGACCTAGGTCAACCCTAGTCAAGGTTAGATCAAACCTAGCTCAAATGGGCTAACCCAAGCTCAAGCCCTCTTTCCATTTGGGCTAGCCTTATTACCATGAAAATTATGATTTAGTGGGCTGCCAATAGGCTGGAGTGGTCATCATGGTCAACCTAGATGACTAGGAGAGAGAAAACCTCAACCTCACTTTAGTGGAGGAGAGAGAGAAAGGTGAAAGGGTGCCATTGATGGCCAAGGAGGCCAAGGGCCTTTCCTCATTGGCTGATCTAGCTCCACACTCACTTGAGGAAGACCAGGGGGCCAGTTTGGAGGTTGTTCATGGCCGGAATAGTGCCACCATGCCATGGCCGAAAATATGCCTTCAATGGCCATTAATGCCCATTGAAGCATTGGCCCTTCCCCTCCACCTCTAAATGGATGGATTCAACTCCTCTTGGGAAGAGGAGTAATTTACAACTATTTCCCGGCTAGATTGAGCCCAGATTCACCCCCCCCCCACACACACACACCATGGCCGAGAGCCACCTTAAGAGGCCATTAATGGCCACCACCAGCTAGACCCCTCCCCGCCCTCTTTTTATTGTCTTAAAAGCTTCCCTAGGCTCCAGGCTTTCGGTTCCACATCTTGCCCAAAGGATTCAATCAACGTTGTAGTGTTGTTAAAGAGCGCAGGCGACATCTCCTCCACCAATGGCTTCCTGGCGATCGACTCGTCTCCAGACCGCTAGTAAGGTCCTCCCCTTCTCCCTTTTCCATGGGTAGATCGTAGGACAAATTAGGGTCGAGGTTCGGGCTCAATTGAGCTCGATCAGAGGATCGATTTTCCTGGTTTTTGGAGAAAATTAAGATTGTCGGGATCGCCAGAAAAGGGCCCTCCGGCGGCTGTGCCGCCGCCTGGCGACAGCGACCACCTCAATAGAGGTGGTGGTGGCGGTGGCCGGCCAGGGAGGTGGCTGGGTGGCCGGCGGCAAGGACTTGAAGTTGGCCCAGGAAACTTCAATTCAGGACGTTGGCGCGCGGGGACGATGACGGGATGTTGTACAAAGCTGCGCCAAGATTCGTGCTGTATAAAATTAAACTATAGGATATATTATTTCATTTTGATGAATCTGTCACACATTTATTATTTAATGTTTTAAATTATTAAAACTACTTAGAGACTCTGTATGAGAAAATGGTCAACATAGAAATTGTAGTCTGGTGAGTCTAGTTTACTGCAAAATTGGTTTGAACCAATTTGGGTGCATAGTTTGACCAGGGCACTCAGTTTGGTGGGGTCTATACCTAGGGCTAGGCAGAAATTAAAATTTATGGCCACCCTTCATCTCTGTTCCAAATGACTTGAAATTTGGAGAGGGAGTCACCCTAGATCATATCTAGGTCCTGGCCAAAAATGAGAATTTGTTTAGGAAAATTTTTCTATAGTTTTGGAAATTAGTTAATTTCTCTAGGGTAATTTAATTTAGGGACCACATGATATCCAAACTCACCCAAGTTTTGGTGAGTGGTATTTGGTGTCATTATAAAGCTCTGGTTAAAATTTCATCTCATTTGTAGGTGGTTTGAATTGAAATCATGCAAACCCTAGCCCTGCCTTAAAAAGGGTATTTTGGTCATAAGGGAACTTTAGGTTTTTGAGTGGCCAAATCACCTCAACAGAGGTTGAAATTGTAGCGACTGACTTGGCATGGCTTTTAGCACCTCCTCATGGAAGATATGGTAGATTAGAATAGTTTTGCCCAAAGACCTAAGACCAAACCCTAAGAAAGGGCTTTTGTTCCTTGTGAAGGACATGTGGTCAAAAGACCTTGTATGGACTTGCAATTAGGTAGTGATGGTGCTGGGGTAGCTAAAGACCTTTGGTAAAAATCTTAGGGGATTTGAGAAATGGTAGGCCCCACAAAACCCTAACCCTAGGTTTAGGCACAAACATTGTAGTGCTAGAATAGGTTAGTAAACTCTTTGAACAATAATGAAATTTGGGTGGTGTGGTCTTAAGAGTAGAATGAATCTCTGGAAATTTAATTTAGAATTTTGGGTCATTAATTCTGGTACTTCCTTTACAAATGCATGAGTTAGCTCTAATTATTTATCTGGATATTATGATCAAACTGCCTATTGGAAGGTCATGAAAATTTGGCAGAGGGAGTTTTAGACCTTATTGCTTATGTGAGAATATTATTAGAATTTTTGAATACATATTTGTAGTACTTACTTCACATGCTCATTAACTTGGAAAATTGTTCAATAAATTGCTTAGAGTGCATTACTTGTTAATAAATTATGAAACTTGACCTTGAGCATTTATTTGTATTTACAATCATTCTTGAATTTTCTCAGAATTTTTGGAAATATTTTTGCTGCACTTGCCTCTTAATATTGATAAAAATAGATTATATTCAAAAATTAGAATTAGAGGCTAAACCTTGCTGAAAAAATGGGTGGCATTGGATTTTATGTTAAATAGCTATATTTAATTTATCGTAAATTTTCTGGAACATTTTCTTGTCTGAAATTGGTATTTCATGTTCAACATGGGGTTTTGGATTACTAGATGAATTAAATAAATTACCAGAGAAGTTAGGAAAATTATGAAATTCTGGATTTCGGTTAAAAAGGTCAAGACATCCCCCATTAATTATTATAGGGAAACTGGATGAATATTTTGAGTACCTTGCATTTTACACCTCATACATCTTAACTTGGTCTGCATTTAGTAAAACTGCAGAAATAATGTTGGAGTATGAATTTGGGCACTTGCGTTGGGGATAGAGGTTTGCTTGTTTGAATAAGTAGAAAATGAGTTCATCATTAGAAGTTACTATGAGCAGAGTGTTGGATTGGCAAGTGTTAGGTGGTGTTCGGGATCGACAAAAGATCGTCTTCCCGTGTGGAGGAAGTGTCAAATACTCTAGGGTTAGATCCAGTACAATAAAAAGGGGTTGGGAAATTTGATAGCAACCAATAATAGTAAATGCCTTGCGAAAGGGAGCTTTGGGCGAAATCTCATCATAGTTCATAGTCCCTTCGAGAGCCCTTCACGGGGTATACCTAGGGCAGTCCTGGGCTAACCTAAGCTGTAGGTAAAACTAAATTGCAAGAGTAACTAGTGTAACTAGGGGTTCACTCTCACTCACCTTGATGTTTCGAAATGTTAGGTTGGCTCACTCGGGCAGTAGGCTCGGTGGATTTGGTGATGGGCAGGTTGGCCCGACGAGCTTTGGCTCGGTTGTTGTTTGAGACGAACGGGATGGTCCGGGGAGCTTTGGCTCGGTAGTTATACTTCAAGGTTGCATGTGCATAAAGTATAAGGTGGTGTGTCTTCGACATTGGAGAGTCGATGCACCGACGCCAATACATTGACTCGGTAAGTGTGGTTTAGCACTTGGCCAAATAAAGTCTGGTGCGCCAGCCAGCAAGAGTACGTAGGAGCTCCGCTTAGCGCACCAGCATTGAGGCGTACAATAGGTCTGAATGGTAGTGCAATTACCAGTTAAGAGGTGGGCGAGTGCAACACACCGCTTCTGTTTGCCACTACGGAGGTATCCTGGGAGGTTCGCCTCTAGAATGGGGGAACTAAAGGTCCATGTACACAGAGTCGAGTGGGTGAGTTGCACTTGCATGATCATATCATGGCAGAATTGTATTTCATGGGATAATCATTACATATAACCCGACACCTATTGTATAAGTGGTATGGGATGCTTATACAATAATCCCTGCAAAACGACCCCTTGGTTTATGAGCTCGTGTAAGCGTGCTTATAAGTTAATGTTTATTTCAGTAAATATAAATGTAGAATTGCTAAAAAACCGACACCCTATCTTATAAATTGGTATGAGACTTTTTATACAATATGAGCACTACAAAAGATCCCTTAGCTTATGTGTTTTCATATAAGTTAAGGTTACTTCTCTTGTTAAGTCTTTCTAACTTTCATTTTATCTTATATACTATAGAACTGCTAGTTTAGTTTCGCCGTCATCTGCTTATTTTGTTATTCTCCGCCTTTATGTCCTCTCCTTTCCTGCTCCCCACGCAGTGCCCAGGAGCCATGGGGGAAGGGGTGACGGATGATAGGGCTTGGTCTTTTAGACTAACGATTTTCGAACCACATCATTTTAGGGGACCGTGGAGCCCAGCATGGAGGAGCAGCACCGGAGGTCGGTATGCTTGGAGATGGGGCAATATAGTACCGGAGTTCAGACGGCTGGGACTGTGAGTCTTGTTCGCTACTAGTTATTTTATTACCTTACTTCTGTGATGTGAGATATGTAGTGGGGATTTGAAGTACTGGGCTTGAGCCCAGGATTTTAGTATTTGTTATATCTGTGGAAACTCCCTTTGTGGAGATTATTATTATATATGTGATTTTCTGTGGACCTGCCTTTTATTATTTTGCAACAGTTGTGATCGATTTGGTCGGCAGGATCGGTATTTTGTAGTGATGACCTTCCCGAGTGCGAAGGTGTCACCGTAAAGCGGCGGTTCTAGTCCTAAGACCCCGTTGTTGTTTTTCAAAAAATGGGGGGGGGGGGGGTCTTACAAGTGGTATCAGAGTAGACCTCGATCGAAAGTAGCAGTCCACAACCCCTGGGTCACCCCTGCGTGAGTTTAGTTTGGGGACAAACTAAGTAGCAGAAGCAGTGGTGTGCCCATATGGGGGATCACATGTAAATTGTCCACTTTTAATTAGGTTTGAGTCAATTACTTACAAATGGCTGAGGCCAGGGGTTCCATATCTGATATCCCTGTGGTGCGAGATTTTGCTGACGTATTCCCATAGAAGCTGTCAGGTCTACCCCCGCACTGGGAGCAGGATTTCTGGATACAGCTAGTTCCATGGGCTAAGCCGGTACCTAGAGCCTCTTACCGGATGGCCCCAAAGTAGTTGATAGAGTTTCGAAGCCAGCACTAGGAACTAGTGGAAGCCGAATTTTTCCGGCCAAGCTCTTCACCATGGGGAACCTCGATGTTGTTTGTTAAGAAGAAGGATGAGACACTTAGATTGTGCATCGACTACCGAGCACTGAACTGATTGACTGTCCGGAATACCTATCCATTGCCAAGGATAGATGAGGTGTTTGATCAGCTGGAGGGGGCGCATTTCTTTTCAAAATTGGATTTGAGGTCGGGCTACTACCAGCTGCGGATCCAGGAGGAGGACATTCCGAAAACTTCCTTTAGTAGAAGATATGGGCTGCTCGAGTTTACTGTGATGCCCTTCGGGCTCACGAATGTACTGTCGGCATTCCTGAGCCTCATGAATCGAGTGTTCGAGGCATATCTGGATGTGTTAATTATTGTGTTTATTGATGACATCCTCGGTTACTCGTGGACAGCGGGGGAGGACAGACGATATCTGACATTGACCCTGGAGAGACTGTGAGAGAACCAGCTTTATGCGAAGTTCAGCAAATACCAGTTTTGGTTGAGGGAGGTGGCTTTTCTAGGCCATATCATCAGTGGTGCTGGGTTGGCAGTGGACCCATCCAAGATTTAGGCAGTTCGGGATTGGCCGCAGCTGAAGTCAGCCTCAGATGTCTGGAGTTTCATAAGACTTGTCGGTTACTACCGGAAGTTCATGGAGGGATTTTCTCATATTCCCCTTCCACTCACATCCCTGACAATAAAGGATGTGCCCTTTGTCTGGGCCCCGTAGTGCGAGGTCGCTTTTCAGGAGCTGAAGGATCGACTCACCTCGACTCCTATACTTGCCCTCCCTTTGGGGAAAGAAGGATTCCAGGTCTACACTGATGCTTCCTAACAGGGCATAGGTGCGGTGCTGTTGCAGAATGGTCATGTGATAGCATACGCTTCTCGGCAGATGAAGAAGAATGAGCAGAACTATAAAGTTCTTGACTTAGAGATGGGAGCGGTCATATTTGCTCTGAAGGTCTGGAGACACTATCTGTACGGTGTCCACTGCGACATTTACTCTGATCACAAGAATTTGAGGTATGTGGACACGCAGAAAGTGCTGAATATCAGGTAGAGGCGATGGGTGGAGTTTCTAGCAGATTACCAGTATGAGATGCACTACCACCCAGGGAAGACGAATATGGTGGCAGATGCGCTAAGCCGGAAGGCCACAAACTCTAGAGCGGGTATGCAGTTGATGTCCTTAGAGTTAGTTCAGATGTTAGAAAAGATGCAGATATCCTTGGTGTCCGAGGATCACCCTGAGCTGTATCGGGAGTACCTAGCATTGTTGGTTGCCACAGATGACATTCGAGACCGAGTCAGAGATGGGCAGAGGCAAGATGCCCAGCTAGAATCGATATTCCGGTCCTTAGAAGCAGGCGCAGCTGGAGATTACTCACTGAGGGATGGTCTAGTGTGTTTTAGGGGACGGATTTACATACCCGAGGGAGGCCAGGTCTGGGGAGATATCATGACGTAAGCTTATTGCAGTCGGTATTTAGTACACCCGGGTGTTACGAAGATGACTGCGGACCTGAAGAAGACCATGTACTGGCAAGGCATGAAGAAGGATATCACCTACTTTGCGACCTATTGCGAGGCTTGCCAGCTGGTGAAGGCAGAATGCAGAAACCCCGTCGGATTGTTGCAGCCACTCCAAGTCCCGGAGTGGAAGTTCGATGATATTGCGATGGACTTCATACATGAGCTTCCCGGATTGTGGACGGGAAATGATTCGATCTGGGTGATCTTCGACCGGCTGACGTAGGTAGCCAGATTTATTCCGATCAGAAAGGATGACTCGGTTGGTGTGCTGGTGCGGAAGTTCGTGAGCAGTTCGTCCATTATCATGGCATACCCAGGTCGATTATATCGGATTGGGATGGACGGTTTACGTTCAGGGAGTGGAGATCAGTGCAGACTCACTTGGCCACTCGACTAACATTCAGTATAACATTTAATCCCCAGACTGCTAGGCAGACGGAACGAACCAACCGGATGCTGGAATATCTGCTGCATCTTTGCATATTGGATCACGGTGAGCCCTGGGAAAAGCTGTTGCCACTTATCGAGTTCTCATATAATAATAGCTACCAGTCCAGCATAAGGATGGCTCCTTATGAGGCCCTGTACGGACGGAGGTGTATGACTCCGCTGTCATTGACACAGGACGAAGATCCGAAGGTTTTGGGTTCGAAGTTTGTTAAGGAAACTGAGGCTCAGGTGAGGATAATACAGGACAGGATGCAAGAGGCACAGAGCCGACAGGCTAAGTATTACGATGCTCAGCATCGTTAGGTGGATTTCCATACGGGTGATTCGCCCGCGAATAGACTCTTACTATGGTTGGTTCGATGAGTCGATCGTCGTGGGCTTGCAAAGGGGAGGCAAGTGCACCTATCACAAGTAGTACTCGATATTCGGGAGAATACCGAGGTCGTATTATTCCCTGGAATGGGTTGATTACCCCTACTACTCCGAAAACACTATTATTTTACCGAAATAGTAAGTTGAGGGTTTTAATTAAAATAGGATGAAAATAGATTAAGAATATAGTAGATGAAGAGATAACTCCCGGTATCGAATTACGTTAGGATTTAAAATATATTTGAATAACTAGAGATCTAAAGTTTCAATTTAATTAAAGCGGAAACTTGGCGGTGGAGGTTCAAAATAATGAGCTCACCTATCCCTAGGAATATCGCTCACCTGGACATTAAGGCTATTCGACCGGGCTCTCGTCCGACGAAGGATTCCCCATAATTCCTGCAGTACGCTAAGAACCCCGCTATTGGGTGGGGAACCCAATCCGGTAGAGTTAGCGTGCCTCCTCTCTCGAGGGTTAGTGCGGAACTCTATTTACCCAGGGGTGATCTGTCCATACGCACGGCCTCTCGGCTAGCTAGCGTATGGATAACGAAAATAGAGCCCACACATCGATATGTGGTTCTACGCGTCGTTAACCCGGGGTAAACCTTAAGTTTTTTAATTAAATAGAAAAATTAGACATTCGGTTATTTAAAACATTTTAAATCACAAAGCTCTCCAATACCAAAATCTAAAAACAATTAGCCACTCATCGGAATGTGGATAGCTTATGAGTTTGGTTATGCGAGCGTTCTAAACTATTCGATAGCCCCAAAACTAGATCCAAACATCAGCCCTTAGCATCAAAACGATTCAAAAATTTTGAACCCTTAACTCAGACAACAGTTGCCCTTTTATAGGCAAAAATATCCAAGTACACGCCCTCCGACACGGGCGTGTCGGGGGGCGTGTCAGCATAATTTATCAACAGATTTCGGTGGTCTATGGTGATTTGACATTGCATCTAAAAATGCGGCGGTCATGCTCCAGGTCACGGGCGTGACGCTGGGCGTGTCGAGGAGGTTGAAATGGGCGCCGTCTGTGTCGAAAGTCGTCGGCGGCAGTTTGTCGGGCCAGGTGGAGAAGTCACGCCCCAGGTCACGGGCGTGACGCTGGGCGTGTCGGGTTGAGTCGACACTCGACAAACGTCGAGCGGAAATTATCGAGAGGAAAATTCGTCGAGCGGGAAATTGTCGAACGCGAATTTCGTCGAGCGGAGAATCATCGAGCGGAACATTTCGTCGAGATTGATGGAGTGGTCACGCCCCAGATCACGGGCGTGACGGGTGTTCGACGATCGTCGAACGGAAATCGGCGAGCGCGGAAATCGTCGAGTAGAAATCGTCGAGTGCTGGATACGGGTCATGTCATGGGCGTGTGACCGGGCGTGTCAAGCTATTTCTTCAAAATTGTTCATTTCTCGGGAATTTGACGTATCATGCCCTGGTCACGGGCGTGACCGACAGTATACGAGCGTGTACTATGCTAAAGTTGACTTTTCCTGAAATTTTTTAGGAAATCAAAATAGAGTAAGTTAGAACATTATTTACAAAAAAGTAACATATTTATAAAGAAAATAAACAAAAATAAAAAAAATAAAGTAAAACGACATATTTAATGTACATAAAAGTAGGTATATTTACAACTTATCAAATACCCTCATACTTAAGCTTTTGCTATTTCAGAGCAAAATTTTGAGGTGAACTTATAAGGAATAGAAAAAACTCTAAGTTTAGCTACCGCTTAATCAATTATAAGAGAGATCTAAATAAATAAATGGGGTGTAAGAGTTAAGTCCTAAATTTATGAAGATGATTTAAATAGCGCAAAAGTTTTAGCCAAAAGACTTCTTGATATAATCAAATAGAAAATAGTAATTGTAATGGTTAGATTAACAAGAATAGTTTGGAATTATATGAACTTTTAGCTTATAGGAGTTTTACTGGAAATAATGCAATTTACAAATTATGCACTCAAAAAGATTTTTGAATTAAATCTAGAATCGTGAAATTGGCTAAGGGGGTTGATGTTGGTTTATGAAGAGGATTTGAAATTTGAGGTGAGGTAATTTTTTTCTCGAACCTCCATTTTTTTTCTTTTTGGATTATTTGGAAAATGAAATCTTATTTTCCTAATATCAATTTTTTTCAACTTTATAATAAAATTTAACCCAATGTATACGTGGAGTAATGAATTTATCCTCTTACTCCATAACATATAATCTTTTTAAATTATTGGGTGTCTATGTTTACGGAACAAAATCTTATTCCCATTGACATAGGATCTTTTCAGGATAACAAATTTTATCATGCTAAGTAAGTCATGATAAGTGAGGGGAGAAAAGAAAACTAGATTTTTAATTAAAAAAATATTTGAGAGCAACCTTAATAAATTGTACGTTCTAATTTTTCAGAAAGCTAAAAGTAAACATAATTGAATTCTATAGTCATTATTTTCTAACATAATACAAATGCTTCTATCAATGAAAAATTAGAAGTAGTGCCTAAAATGAGTTCGTTATTTTTAACAAAGCATAATGAATTCTTTAAAACTTAACCCCGAATATTTAAATTTTTCAAACAATAATTAACAAACGAATAACAAACAAAGAATTAATTAAATTCACATATAAATAAACTCAAAACAAAATTTTTGGATAGCAAGATGATCAAGAAATGGAATATTTGATTTATTAGTTTCAAAACATTTTTTTTGGAGTTTTAGAGTTTTATCATTTTTTTGTGTTTTTGATCTATTATCTTTTTTTGTTGAATTTTTGTTTAGTTTTCCTCTTTTTTTGAATTTTTTTAACTTATTATCTTTTTTTTTAGATTTTTAAGCTTTTGCAAAAAGTGCGAGAAAAAGAGACGTTATTTACAAGAATGTTGGTGAAAAGGAATGGGGAGGGAGAGAAGATTATTTACAAAAATATTTACAAAGATTTTTACAAAATGAAACAAAATATTTTTGGAATTTTTGTTTTATAATTTTTTTGGAATTTTTGTTTTATAATTTTTTTGGAATTTTTGTTTTAAAATTTTTTTGGAATTTTTGTTTTAATAAAAAGAAAAAAAAATTGTGGGATTGTCATTTTCAAATTTTTTAGTGGAGAAAATAGAAATGCAATGCAGAAAATAGAAGTGCGAAAAATAAACTGAGAAAACACCCCCATACTTAAGTTCAACATTGTCCACAATGTTGTAACGTAAGTATGCAGAACAAATAGGAAAGACAATATGTACAAAAAAAAATAAAGAGGGGGGGGGGGTAGAAGCTTCCCTGAAAGGAGGTTGGGAAGGCGCAGTTTAGGAACCCTGCATTATGAAGAAAATAGCAAAAAAAGTAAAGAAATAGCGAAAAAGATAAACATGGGGTGCATCCCAGGAGCGCTTTGTCTATAGTCGTGTAGCTTGACTATTTTGGCAGTTTATATATCTAGGAGGGTTATGGATTCGAAATTACCGCCCACAGGATCGCCTGCAATGTAAAATTTTAAGCAATGACCGTTCACCTTAAATGAGCCTTTATCCAGGTGGGATACTAGTACGGTCCCATATGGCCAAACCTCTTCAACTTTGAAGGGGCCAGACCAGCGTGTTCTAAGTTTCCCGGGGAAAAGTCTAAGTCGTGAATTATAAAGAAGGACAAGATCGCCCAGAGAAAAAGTTTTTTGGGGCTTGAGTTTTCGGTCATGATAAAACTTAGAACGCTTCTTATAGAACTTATTGCTCTCGTAAGCGTTTGCACGCCATTCATCGAGCTCGTTTAGTTGCAGTTTTTTATTTTGGGCGGCTAAGTGAGCGTCGAGATTTAAGAGTTTTAAAGCCCAAAGTGCACGATGTTCTAATTATACGGGGAGATGACACGCTTTGTCGTAGACTAATCGATACGACGTACAACTAATTGCGGTTTTGTAAGCGGTACGATAAGCCCACAACGCATCGTCGAGTTTGATGTACCAATCTTTCCTATTAAGTGAAATGGTTTTCTCTAATATGCGCTTTATCTCTCGATTTACTACCTCTACTTGGCCACTAGTTTGCGGGTGGTAAGGGGTGGCAAGTTTGTGCGTGATGTCGTATCTAGATAATGTCTTAGCCATCTTGGTGTTGCAGAAATGCGTCCCCCTATCGCTTACAATAGCGTGCGGTGTGCCGAATCGAGAAAATTGTTTTTTAAGAAATATAATGGCGACTCGCGCATCGTTGGTGGGGAGAGCTTGCGCTTCCGCCCACCTTGATACGTAGTCGACCGCTACTAAAATATACATTTTTTTGAAAGACGGAGGTAGGCGGCCAACGAAATCTATGCCCCATAAATCGAAGACTTCGCATTCTAAAAACAAATTTTGGGGCATCTCGTCGCGATGAGAGATATTACTCGACCGCTGACAGCTATCGCATGCACGCACAAAATTGTGAGCGTCTTTGAATAGAGTGGGCCAAAAGAAGTCCGCCTCCAGCGCCTTCAGCGTGGTCTGGTTAGCTTGATAATGACCACCAGCCGGACCCTCTTGGCAATGCCTCAGGATTTGCGTGCACTCCACACCCGCGACACATCTTCGGACCGCTTGGTCCGCGCAGATACAAAAAATAAAAGGGTCCTCCCAAAAGAAATATTTCAAGTCAAAAAAGAATTTCTTCTTTTGCTGGCTCAAAAAGTCTTTTGGAAGCACCCTCGCAACTAAATAGTTCGCAAAATCTGCGAACCAAGGCGTGGAAGATGAACTAGTAGTTATGGCTAGGAGGCGTTCCTCGGGGAATCTGTCATTTATGTCAGATTCGATGAGTGCTTCCACAGTGGTATTTTCTAAGCGGGAGAGGTGATCGGCGGCTAAATTCTCCGCGCCCCTCTTATCCTGGATCTCTAAATCGAACTCCTGCAAGAGGAGGATCCATCGAAGAAGGCGGGATTTGGCGTCCGTTTTCGCTAACAAATATTTTGAGACGGAATGGTCGGTAAATACGATAACTTTGGATAGCGTGATATACGAGCGAAACTTATCGAAAGCAAATACTATGGCTAAAAGTTCCTTTTCTGTTGTCGTGTAATTTCCTTGTGCGGAAGTGAGTGTCTTGCTAGCGTAATAAATAGGATGAAAATATTTGTTTATACGTTGGCCAAGAACGGCGCCTACGGCAATATCACTGGCGTCGCACATAATTTCGAACGGAAGGGTCCAATCGGGTGCCACTAAAATGGGTGAATTGATAAGTTTTTGTTTTATGAAATTAAAGGCAGACTCGCATTCGCTATCAAAGACAAAATTTGATTTCTTTTCCAAGAGGCGAGTAAGCGGCTTTGTTATTTTTGAAAAATCTTGAATAAAACGCCTATAAAAGCATGCGTGCCCTAAGAAACTCCTAATTGATTTAACGTTGGAAGGCGGGGGAAGTTTTTCGATAATTTCAACTTTGGCCTTATCGACCTCCATACCCTGAGACGAAATCATATGGCCGAGAACCAAACCTTCTCGAACCATAAAGTTGCACTTTTCCCAATTTAAAACAAGGTGTGTGTCCTCGCATCGCTGAAGGACACGATCTAAATTACAAAGACAGGACGGGAAAGAGCTTCTGAAAACAAAGAAGTCATCCATAAAGACTTCCATAATGTCTCCTACCAGCTCGCCAAAGATCGCCAGCATACATCTTTGGAATGTAGCGGGCGCGTTACAGAGGCCAAATTGCATTCTTCGATAAGGTAAAAGTTGTTTTCTCTTGGTCATTGTGGGAAATGGGGATTTGGAAAAACCCCGATAATCCATCACGAAAACAAAAATACGGATGACCGGACAAACACTCTAAAATTTGGTCTAAGAATGGTAGTGGGAAATGATCCTTACGGGTGGCGTCATTTAGTTTTCTATAATCGATGCACACCCACCAACCAGTAACAGTACGAGTTGGGATGAGTCCATTGTGCTCATTCTCCACTACGGTAAGACCGCCCTTTTTGGGCACCACGTGAATGGGACTAACCCACGTACTATCTGATATGGGATAAATAATCCCTGCATCTAATAATTTAGGCCTTAACGACGTCTTTCATGTTTGGATTAAGACGTCGCTACGGCTGAATGGTTTTGCGGCAATTTTTGAGAAGGAAAATCTTATGGGTGCAGAAAGACGGGTTAATCCCTTTGAGATCAGAAATTTGCCAAGCAATTACGTGGCGATGTTTAAACAAAACTCCCAATAAATCGGAAGTCTCCGATTCCGTCAAATGCGAAGAAATGATAACGGGTAGGGGTTTGAGATCAAGGCAGGGCGGTTCTTCTAACGAGGTTTTAATTCCTATACCTTTCTTACCAATTGGTTTGAAAGGCAAGTCTATAGAGGTATCCTCATCGAAGTTAAAATTTTCGAGCGCATAAATATCGTCGTTTAAAAAAGTAGACTCAAAATAGGGGAAGAACAATCTCCGAGATACGTGTCTAAATTATAACAAAAGTCATCGCTCGATGACGAGTCTCCTATGGAGGGATTAATAGAGAAAGTAACTTCGTCATCTCCTACCCGAAGGAGGAGACCACCATTATTGACATCAATTAATGCGCGGGAGGTAGCGAGAAAAGGGCGACCGAGTATAATTGGTACATCGGTGTCCTCCTCGATGTCCAAGATGACGAAGTCTACCGGAAAGATAAACTTATCAACTCAGACAAGTATGTCCTCCACTACCCCGACCGGAAACTTAACCGAGCGATCCGCTAGTTGGATTCGCATTTTAGTAGGGGCCGGAGTGCCCAAACCTAATTTTTGAAAGAGCGAGAAAGCATCAAATTAATGCTCGCGTCTAAATCTGCTAGAGCGTATTTTACTAATATATTGCCAAAAAGGCACGGGATGGAGAACCATCCCGGGTCATTTCTTTTTAGGGGCAATTTATTAGTAAGAGCCGCTGAGCAGTCAGCATTTAGAGAAATATGCAAAATATTTTCTAATTTTTGTTTATTGAAAGAAGTTGTTTTAAGTATTTCGCATATTTAGGCATCTGAGAGATTGCCTCGCAGAAGGGAACATTAATATGAATTTGTTTTAATAATAAAATAAATTTTTCGTACTGCGTGTCCTTACGCTCACTATTGAGCTTGTGCGGATATGGCAAGGGAATTTTAATAATTTTTCATTTAAAATTAGTAAAGGCGGCGTAATCGAAGAAGGGGGAAGAGGGGTCGGAGGTGAAATATGTACCTGAGGATCGGTCTGTTTTGGATCGATCACCTCCTTTCCGCAACGGAGGGTTATAGCGTTGATATTCTCCCGCGGATTGGGCTCCGTGTTTCCCGACAGTGCCCCGAGCGCGCACTCGGACATCTTTCGCGCAAGTTGTCCAACCTAGAGTTCTAAGTTTTTTAGCGATCCGGTGATGTTCCGGATATTTGACTCGTTGGAAGCGATATATTTAGAAAACTTCTCCTCCATCGTGGAGGGTTTTGGAAGAGGGGGAGGCGGCAGAAATCCGGGCGCGAAATAATTGGGGGAGTGCTGCACATTATTCTCATTGCTCCATGAGAAGTTGGGGTGGTTCCTCCAACCCGGATTATAGTTATTGCTATAAGGGTTGTTGTTGGGGTTGAAGGAAGGTCGCCTAGCATTTCCCACGTAGTCTACGAATTCATTTGATACGCTGACATTAGGGAGAATCACCCAAGGTGGAGTGGTGGAGGCAGCAGACATCTCCTCCACCTACTTCGCCAGCCCTTCAACTTGAAGGGCTAAGTGGGCAGTGGAATCCACTTCGAGAGGCCGGCCGCCTGCTTGGGATGTCCCCGCGGGACATTCCATTGGTAGGCGTTCATAGCCATCTCTTCAATAAGAGCTTGGGCAGCTTCGGGGGTCTTATTATTCAAGGTACCCCCGGCAGCCGCGTCAATCATTTGACGCGTCTGATAGTTAAGCCCATTATAGAAGATTTGGACCTGCAACCACGCAGGCAGTGCGTGGTGCAGACACTTGCGGAGGAAGTCTTTAAAGCGCTCTCATGTCTCAAATAGAGACTCGGAATCGTTGTGCACGAACGAAGAAATGTCCGCCCGCAACTTTGCAGTTTTGGTGGGCGGAAAATACTCGCTAAGAACCGCTCCTCAAGCTCGGCCCAGGTGGTAATACATCCTCGGGGGAGGGAATTCAACCATGCCTTAGCTTTGGATCTGAGGGAGAATGGAAAAAGGCTCAAACGAATGGCGTCATCAGTGACGCCATTGATCTTAAAAGTATCGTAAATCTCCAAAAAACTAGACAAATGAACGTTCGGGTCCTCATCCGGCAGTCCATCGAACTGCACGGCAATTTGGATCATTTGGATAATGCTCGATTTGATCTCAAAATTATTGTTCGTCACTGTCGGGAGAAGAATACTGGACCCAGTATCGTCCACATTCGGCCGGGCGTAATATGACATTGTACGCTCGACGACCGCGTTCAGATTGGGGTCGACCATAGCAACGGCTGAGGGTTCTCCGACGGATTCTTCGGGATCCAAAGAGGGATTTCGGCTTTGAGACCGAATACACACAAGAGAGCGTTCGATCTCAGGATCGAAATCCAAATTTTCGGACTCCGAAGGTTGTCCACAGGTCATACACCCTAAAATAGAAAGTAGAAAATTAACTTCTTTTTTTTTGGATTTTGAAGAAAAGTTTTTAAGTGTTTTTTTGTTTTTTAGAAATAAAGGTAAAAGTAATAGACTTCGGATTCAAAATAACAACTCAAATATATCCCCGGC
This sequence comes from Platanthera guangdongensis, assembly GCA_039583875.1. NCBI lineage: Eukaryota > Viridiplantae > Streptophyta > Magnoliopsida > Asparagales > Orchidaceae > Platanthera > Platanthera guangdongensis. The sequence continues at coordinate 105,523,954 of CM077166.1, forward strand.
AACGGTGCCAAAAATTTGATTTGCCCGCGAATAGAATGTTACTGTGGTTGGTTCGATGAGTCGATCTCCGCGTGCTTGCGAAGGGGAGGCAAGTGTACCTATCGCAATTAGTACTCAATATTCGGGAGAATACCGAAGTCGTATTATTCTCGGGAACGGCTTGATTACCCCTACTGCTCCGAAAACACTATTATTTTATCGAAATAGTAAGTTGAGGGTTTAATTAAAATAGGACGAAAATAGATTAAGAAGATAGTCGATGAAGAGAAAACTTCAGGTATCGAATTATGTTAGGATTAAAAATAGATTTGAATAACTGGAGATCTAAAGTTTCAATTTAATTAAAGCGAAAACTTGGTCGTGGAGGTTCAAAATAATGAGCTCACCTATCTCTAGGAATGTCGCTCACCTGGACATTAAGGCTATTCGACCGGGCTCTCATCTGATGAAGGATTCCCGTTAATGCCCGCAGTACGCTAAGAACCCTGCTATTGGGTGGGGAACCCAATCCGGTAGAGTTAGCGCGCCTCCTCTCTCGAGGGTTAGTGTGGAACTCTATTTACCCAGGGGTGATCTGTCCATACGCACAGCCTCTCGGCTAGCTAGCGTATGGATAACGAAAATAGAGCCCACACATCGATATGTGGTTCTACGCGTCGTTAACCCGGGGTAAACCTTAAGTTTTTTAATTAAATAGAGAAATTAGACATTTGGTTATTTAAAACATTTTTAATCCCGAAGCTCTTCGATACCGAGGGCTAAAAGCAATTAGCCACTCATCGAAATGGGGATAAATTATGAGTTTGGTTATGCGAGCGTTCTAAACTATTCTATAGCCCCAAAACTAGCTCCAAACAGCAGCCCTTAGCATCAGAACAGTTCAAAAAGTTTGAACCCTTAACTCATACAACAGCTGCCCTTTTATAACAAAAATTTCCAAGTACACGCCCTCCGACACGGGCATGTCGGGGGGTGCGTCAGCACAATTTATCAGCAGATTTCGGTGGTCTACGGTGATTTGACATTGCGGCTGAAAATGCAGCGGTCACGCCCCAGGTCATGGGCGTGACACTGGGCGTGTCGAGGAGGTTGAAATGGGCGTCGTCTGTGTCGAAAGTCTCCGACGGCAGTTTGTCGGGCCAGGTGGAGAAGTCACGCCCCAGGTCACGGGAGTGACGCTGGGCGTGTCGGTTTGAGTCGACACTCGACAAACATCGAGCGGAAATTGTCGAGAGGAAAATTCGTTGAGCGGGAAATCGTCGAACGTGAATTTCGTCGAGCGAAGAATCGTCGAGCGGAACATTTCATAGAGCTTGAGGGAGTGGTCACGCCCCATATGGCGGGCGTGACGGGTGTTCGACGATCGTCGAACGGAAATCGGCGAGCACAGAAATCATCGAGCGGAAATCGTCGAGCGCTGGATACGGGTCATGTTACGGGCGTGTGACCGTGCGTGTCAAGCTATTTCTTCAAAATTTTTTCATTTCTCGGGAATTTGACGTATCACGCCCTGGACACGGGCGTGACCAACAGTACACGGACGTGTACTATGCAAAAGTTGACTTTTCCTGAAATTTTTTAGGAAATCAAAATAGAGTAAGTTAGAACATTATTTACAAAAAAGTAACATTTTTATAAAGAAAAATAAAGAAAAATAACAAAAATAAAGTAAAATAGCATATTTAATGTACATAAAAGTAGGTATATTTACAACTTATCAGTGGGGGACCAGGTGTTCTTGAAGATCCAACAGATGCATGGGGTTTCACGGGTATGCAGTCAGAAGAAGAAGCTCAGCCCAAGATATATGGGGCCTCTTAGGATCCGGGAGCGGATCGGTCCCTTTGCTTACAGGCTAGAGCTGCCACTGGAGCTGGCGAACCTGCACGATGTGTTTCATGTATCCTCTCTTAGGAGGGCTCTACTTGTAAGACCCCTCCTCCCCGGATCCCAAAACACGGCACGAAGGGGGAGTCTTATGCCCGGAACAGCCGCCTTGCGGTAGCATTAGCACACGGGCTAACCTGTACCACAAGACGCCTATTCCGCCGGCTACAACAATATCAATATATCATGCCAACCCAACCAAATAAATAAACAGAAGTCAAATCCACACTAAGTTATAATGTCCAAATACATCAATAAAGAGAAGCTAAAACATGCTTCTACCATATATCAGAGTATAGCTAAACATTGCCCAAACGGGCTACATCAGAGTAATCAAAACTAACATCAGTAACTGACGGTATCGACGGCACCGTCACCTCAGGCCCTGTCGTCCTGGCCTGGCTGTCCTGCTGCGTAGTCTGCGGCTGCTCTACCTGCGGCGTGACCTCCTAAAAAGGAAGACGTAGCAACCGTTAGTCGAAACGACTAAGTGGTTTCACATCCGCTCCCCCGGCGACTCCTCGGCACCGGGCGGAGAAAAGGAACAAGAGTATAGTATATAATAAGTATGCAAGTAAAGGAAGTACAAGCAGGTGGCAAGGTAATGTAAGAGTAACAACATCATAATCAGCATTTAAGTAAGAGCTACACTAAACTAGCAAGTATAAGTAACAGTAGGAAAGTAACTTAACTTATAAGAATGCCCATACAAACTTATAAGTTAAGGATCGGGTTACATAAAAGTAACTCATCGTATAAGAGTGCCCATACAAACTTATACGATGAGTATCTTGTGGTGCAATGATATTAAATGCTATGAATGCTATGCAATGACTCACCCATGCACACCCATGCAATTGCTATGTCGACACAGACTGTAGTTCCCACTTTTCGAGCAGGTAGCTAACCTCTCAGGCATCAGCCGCCGTGGCCAGGCGGTGACAGTAGAACGGGCACTTCTACTACTAGGCGGGTATCACACTACTTCACCTAGGCCTCCGTACGCCTCAACGCTAAGAACACAACAGCGGAGCCCATGCGTACTATGGCCCAGCGGGGTCTTGGGTAGATGTGCACCAAGAACACAGCCCGAACTGGCCTTGCGTGACCCGGAAGGGGCCTCGGAAGAAAGCACGAGGACACATCCCAACCGTTCACATGGTCGGAGGGGCCTCGGGACGTGAACACCGAGGACACAGCCCAAACCGACCAAGTCTAACTGCCAACTCCCGTCGGTGTGACGACTGGCGAGCCCGTAGACCTGCCACACTATCCTTAACCCGGGATTACGACACCGCATGTCGACTCACACCACATGCAAATACCACGTCAACATAACATGGAAGGGGCCTCGGAAGCAAACACGAGGGCACAGTCCAACCATCCATCCATACCTCATCTCAACACAACCATAACAAGTGGCGGTCAACACCGCACTTACAAACTTACACAATACTACCCATAGGAAGACGACACTCTAAGTATTGGACTATCAAATTCAATCCACTATTCAACATTCACATGGCCAAGAATTATCCTTCTATAAGTCATATCAGGTGATTTCAACACAATATATCAAGATGCACATGTATAAAAATCTACTAACTGCTAACAAGTCAAATCATTCAAGTATACTATCTTACAATTCGATCACATGAAATCCGATTAATAATCTTCATCATTTATGCAACTGAATTAATTATTCATAAGAGTTTATCCAAGCCTCAGGGTTACCTGTAATATTAGTTTCTCCGAATCCAAATCCAAATGTTATAAACCCAAATTTTTAAGTGCAGGAATAGTCTGGACAGCAACTTCGACCGGAGTTTCCAGAAGTTTCAGGAATCCGGTGGAGGCGTGTAACCCCTCGTTGGAAAGATCTTTTCATGATCTACAACTTTCATATTCAGGTCACAACCCAGATCTGACAATAACTTACTCGAAATCGGCTTCAAAGTTCACTGCGCACAGAACACAATTTCTGTGTACAGGAATTGCCGGGCAGCAAACTCGATTAGGTTTTCCCGGGGCCACAGACCTCACCTGAAGTCGTGCAACCACTCGTTGGAAAGGTATTTCCAAGGGCTACAACTTTCATGTTTAGCCAAAAGCCCAGATCTTCCCATATCCTACATACAAAGGGCCTATAAGATCGCTGCGCGCAGAATACAGATTCTGCGCGCATCTTCAAGGAAAATGAACGGCATCGGTTCGTCTTCCTCCTCAAGGCGATCGTTCCTAAATTTTCCAGAAATATTCTCCTCCCTTATTCAACCTCAAGGCCATAAACTCCTCACGAGACCATCCACCCATCGTCATATTGAAGAAAAGGGGAAGGGTTGAAGAGATCTAAAATCTAGGATTCAAATCCTAGCATGGCCAAACCTAGAAATCTTCTCCTCTCCATCAAGCTCTCTTGAACCGATGTCTCTCCTAAATATATAGGATCTAGCACCAAGGGAGAGGGTAGGAAACTCACATTGGCTCCAGCGGTACCACCATTTCTAGCCATGGATCTCGTAGTTCTCCTTGGCGGCATCTTCTCTTTCACGGCGATGGCGGATCTCCTTCGGTAGGACTTGCTCCAGCGGTCTTCCTCTCACCAGGAGTTCTCACAGGAGATAGGGGGTGAAATGAGAGTGAAAACGGCTAGGGTTTCCTCTGCCCCTTATAAGCAAAATATGACACAGGTAGGGACACGGCCGTGTCCGTACCCGTGTCCAGCTTCCGCGACACGGCGTGGCGGTTTCCATGTCGGTTCAATGTTTGACACGGGTAGGGACACGCCCGTGTCCCGACCCGTGTTCACATGACACGGCCGTGTGCCTGGCCGTGTCATTGGCCGTGTACTACTCGGGTTGCATCTCGACACTTCTCGTCGAGCCCAACTCGACGCACACGGGTAGGGACACGCCCGTGTCACTACCCGTGTTCCCCGCTCGACGCATCTCGACGATTCTCGACGATCTCGACACGGCTCGTCGAGCTCAACTCGATGCACACGGGTAGGGACACGCCCGTGTCACTACCCGTGTTCCCCGCTCGACGATTCTCGGCGATTCTCGACGATCTCGACACGGCTCGTCGAGCTCAAATCGACGCACACGGGTAGGGACACGGCCGTGTCACTACCCGTGTCATCTCCCGTATCACTCTGCACTGATTTCTCCACTTCTCCACAAGTGCAGCCCAATTCCCTGCACTTCTAAGGACTTGAGTCAACCCTCCTGAATCAAAACACACACACTAGGGGCCTAGAGCGATTCGGGACGTTACACTACTACGCCTGAAGCAGCAGATTACGACCACAGATGGGCCGGTAGCATCTGATCGTTCAGTTCACTTGGAACCAGTCCGGATCGACGACAAAGGAATACGAGTCCTGCGCCGCAAGAAGGTTCCCTGGTCAAGGCCTTGTGGAGGAATCATGGGCGAGAAGAGCACACATGGGAGCCTCAGGACTTGATACAACAGAGGTACTCAGAGCTTTTCAGTCAGGTATTACTCACAACCTCTTGGGATGTTATAATTTTCCTTTCATACTTGAAACCCCGAAAGCCTAACTAGAATTTTGAGGACAAAATTTTTTTGTTTATATATTGGGATTTGTAACATCCCTCAAACAAACAGACCCCTTGGTGTGGTTTTGTCATGACTAGGTCATGACAAAACCCTAGGAAGCCCAAGAAGGCCTAGTGAACCTAGGAATGTTGGTGAGACCACTATGGTCTGCAAATAGTAGATTTATGAACCCTGGTTTAAGATGATCATGGGGCTTCACGAACACTTCAAGACCCCACCATGGCCTCACCAATCCATTGTAAGGTTCATTTGAGCGAAAAGGGTCCATTGGAGTTGACTCAGGGTGGCCAAGTTGACCTAAAACTACTCTAGGCATAAAATGGGCAAGGTGCCCAAACTAAAGGCAGTGTGCCCTAGTAAAAGCCCAACTGACCATACCAGGGTTTTCCTAAACCTAAAGAGGGGTCAATGGGTTACTAAGGACACATGGAGGGTAGTCAAAGTGGTTAAGTTGACCAAAGTCAACTCTATCCCTAAATGGGTCAAACTAGCCTACTTAGGGTCAATTGGCCATCCCCTAGCCAAGTGGACACCACCCATGCCCTACTAACCCTAAGGTGAGGTCAATGGACCACCAAAGACCAATTGCGCTCAACAAAAGAGTTTAGGTTGACCAAAGTCAACCCTAACCTTAATTTAGGCAAAGTACCATTCCTAAGGGATGGTGACCTCCAAAGTGCCAAGTCAACCCTACCCATCCCTACCTAGACCCTAGGGGAGCCTAATAGGTCACCAAGGATCCAATGACGGTAACAGAAAAGGTCAATTTGACATAGGTCAACCCTACTCAAGGTTAGGTCAAACCTAGCTCAAATGGGCTAACCCAAGTTCAAGCCCTCTTTCCATTTGGGATAGCCTTATTACCATGACAATTATGAGTTAGTGGGCTGCCAATAGGCTGGAGTGGTCAGCATGGTCAACGTAGATGACTAGGAGAGAGAAAACCACAACCTCACTTTAATAGAGGAGAGAGAGAAAGGTGAAAGGGTGTCATTCATGGCCAAGGAGGCCAAAGGCCATTCCTCATTGGCTGATCTAGCTCCGCACAAACTTCAGGAAAATCGGGGGGCCAGTTTGGAGGTTGTTCATGACCGGAACAGTGCCACCATGCCATGGCCAAAAATATGCCTTCAATGGCCATTAATGGCCATTGAAGCATTGGCCCTTCCCCTCCACCTCTAAATGGCTAAATTCAACTCCTCTGTGGAAGAGGAGTAATTTCCAGCCGTTTCCCGGCTGAATAGAGTCCAGATTCACCCCCCCCCCCCCCCCCCCATACACACACACCATGTACGAGAGCCACCTTAAGAGGCCATTAATGGCCACCACCAGCTATACCCATCCCCTCCCTCTTTTTATTGTCTTAAAAGCTTCCCTTGACTCCAGGCTTTCGGTTCCACATCTTGCCCGAAGGAGTCAATCAACTTCGTAGTGCTATTGCAAAGCGCCGACAACATCTCCTCCACCAATGGCTTCCCGATGATCGACGCATCTCCAAACCGCAAGCAAGGTCCTCCCCTTCTTCTTTTTCCATGGGTAGATCGTACGACTAATTAGGGTCTACGTTCTGGCTCAATTGAGCTCGATCAGAGGATCAATTTTCCTTGTTTTTGGAGAAAATTTAGATTGTCAGGATCGCCGTAAAAGGGCCCTCCGGCGGCTGTACCGGCGCCTGGCGACAGCCACCACCTCAACGGAGGTGGTGGTTGCGGTGGTCGGCCAGGGAGGTGGCTGGGTGGTCGGGGGAAAGAACTTGAACTTGGCCCAGGAAAATTCAATCCAGGCCGTCGGCGCGCGGGGACTATGATGGGATGTCGTCCAAAGGTGCGCGAGGATTCGTGCTGTATAAAATTATACTATAGGATATATTATTTCATTTTGATGAATCTGTCACACTTTTATTATTTAATATTTTAATTTATTTAAAATACTTAGAGACTCTGTATGAGAAAATGGTCAACATAGAAATTGTAGCCTGGTGAGTCTAGTTTACTGCAAAATTAGTTTGAACCAATTTGGGTGCTTGGTTTGACTAAGGCGCTTATTTTAGTGGGGTCTATACCTAGTGCTAGGTAGAAATTAAAATGGATGCCCACAATTCATATCTGGTCCAAATGACTTGAAATGTGGACAGGGAGTCACACTAGATCATATCTAGGTCTTGCCAAAAATGAGTATTTTTTGGGAAATATTTCTATAGTTTTGGAAATTATTTAATTTCGCTAATGTAATTTAATTTAGGGACCAAATGACATCCAAACTCACCCAAATTTTGGTGAGTGGTTCTTGGGGTCATTATAAAGCTCTAGTTAAAATTTCATCTCATTTGGATGTGGTTTGAATTGAAATCATTGAAACCCTACCTTGCCTTAAAAAGGGTATTTTGGTCAAAAGTGCAATTTATGTTTTTGAGTGGCCAAATCACCTCAACACAAGTTGAAATTGGGGTCACTGACTTGGCATGTCTTTTATCACCTCCCCATGGAAGATGGGATAGATTGGAATAGGTTTGCCCTAAGGCCTAAGACCAAACCCTAAGGAAGGGCTTTTGTGCCTTGTGAAGGACATGAGGTCAAAAGACCTTATATGGACTTGAAATTTGGTAGGGAGGTTGCTGGGGTAGATAAAGCCCTCTGGTAAAAATTGTATGGGATTTGGGAAAGGGTAGGCGCCACAAAACTCTAACCCTAGTTTTACGCACAAACTTTATAGTGCTAGAATAGGTTAGTAAAACTCCTTGAACAATAATGAAATTTGGGTAGTGTGGTCTTAGGAGTAGAATGAATCTCTGGAAATTTAATTTAGAATTTTGGGTCATTAATTCTGGTACTTTATAAATGCATTAGTTAGCCCTAATTATTTCTCTGGATATTATGATCCCACTGCCCATTGGAAGGTCATGAAAATTTGGAAGAGGGAGTTTTAGACCTTATTTCTTATGTGAGAGTTTTATTAGAATTTTTGAATATATATTTACAGTACTTACTTCACAAGCTCATTAACTCTGAAAATTGTTCAATAAATTGCTTATAGCTCATTAGGTGTTAATAAATTATGAAACTTGACATAGAGCATTTATTTTCCTTACAATCATTCTTGAATGTTTCAGAATTTTTGGAAATATTTTTGCTGCACTTGCCTCTTGATATTGATAAAAATAGATTATATTCAAAAATTAGAATTAGAGGCTAAACCTTGCTGAAAATTGGGAGGTTTTGGATTTTATGTTAAATAGCTATATTGAATTTATCATTAATTTTCTGCAACATGTGCTTATTTGAAATTGGTACTTCATGTTCAACATGGGGTTTTTGGATTACTAGATGAATTAAATAAATTACCAGAGAAGTTTGGAAAATTATGAAATTCTGGATTTATGTTAAAAAGGTCAAGATAACCCCCCATTAATTATTATAGGGAAACTGGATGAATATTTTGAGTACCTTGCATTTTACACCTCATATAGCTTAACTTGATCTACATTTACTAAAACTGCAGAAATAATGTTGGAGTATGAATTTGGGCACTTGTGTTGGGGATAGAGGTTTGCTGGTTTGAATAAGTAGAAAATGAGTTCATCATTGGAAGTTACTATGAGTAGAGTGTTGGATTGGCTAGCGTTAGGTGGTGCTCGGGATCAACGATAGATCATCTTCCCGTGGGGAGGAAGTGTCAAACACTCTAGGGTTAGATCCAGTACAACAATAAAGGGTTTGGGAAATTTGATAGCAACCAATAATAGTAAGTGCCTTGCGAAAAGGAGCTTTGGGCGTAATCCTAGCATAGTTCCTAGTGCCTGCGAGAGCCATTCACGGGGTATACCTTGGGTAGTCCTGGGCTAACCTAAGATGTAGGTAAAACTAAATTGCAAGAGTAACTAGTGTAACTAGTGGTTCACTCTCACTCACCTCGATGTGTCGGAATGTTAGGTTGGTTCACTTGACAGTAGGCTCGGTGGATTTCGTGATGGGGAGGTTGGCCAGGCGAGCTTTGGCTCGGTTGTTGTTTGAGACGGATGGGATTGTCCAGGGAGCTTTGGCTCGATGGTTATACTTCAAGGTTGCATGTGCATAAAGTATAAGGTGATGTTTCTTCAGTATTGGAGAGTCGATGCACCGACACCAATACATTGACTCAGCAAGTATGGTTTAGCACTTGGCCAAATAAAGTCCGGTGCGCTAGTCGGTAAGAGTACACAGGAGCTCCGCTTAGTGCACTAGTGTTGAGGCGTATGATAAGTCTGACTGGTAGTACAATTACCTGTTTAGAGGTGGGCGAGGCCCAACCCAGCGCTTCCGTTTGCCACTACGGAGGTATCCTGGGAGGTTCGGCTCCAGAAAGGGTGAACAAAAGGTCTGTGTACACCGAGTCGAGTGGGTGAGTTGCACTTGCATGTTCACATCATGACATAATTGTATTTCATAGAATAACCATTGCATATAACCCCGACACCTATTATATAAGTGGTATGGGACGCTTTATACAATAGTCCCTGCAAAACGACCCCTTGGTTTATAAGCTCGTGTAAGCGTGCTTATAAGTTAAGGTCTATTTCAGTAAATATAAATGTACAATTGCTAGAAAATCGACACCCTATCGTATAAATTGGTATGAGACTTTTTATACCATAGGAGCCCTACAAAAGATCCCTTGGCTTATGTGTTTTCATATAAGTTAAGGTTACTTGTAACGTACCGAATTGCACTAGGGCCCTCGTGTGTGTTTTTGAGTCAGGAGAGCTGACTTGGGTTCGGGGGCAGTGCTGACAACTGGGCAGCACATGTGAAAAGGAGGAGAAATCAGTCAAGCATGGGACACAGGTAGAGACACGGGCGTATACCTACCCGTGTGGGAGAGGCCAGCTCTCGAGTCGACGACTCGAGAATGTCCAGAGAAGGACACAGGTAGTGACACGGGCGTGTCACTACCCCTATGATGTGACATGGGTAGAGACACGGGCGTGTCCCTAGCCGTGTGTTTGTCGAGTGGGACTCGACGAAGCGTGTAGAGATCGACGAAGTGTGTCGAGATCAACGAAGTGTATGACACTGGTAGATACACGGGCATGTCCCTACCCATGTGTGTATCGAGTTGGACTCGGCGAAGCGTGTCGAGATCTACGAAGTGTGTCGAGGCCGACGAAATGTATGACACGGGTAGAGACACGGGCGTGTCCCTACCCTTGTGTCTGTGTGTCGAGTTGAGTTCGTCGAGATGTATCCAGAGAAGGACACGGCCAAGGACACGGCCAGGGAACACGACCTTGTCATGTGGACATGGGTCGGGACACGCTCGGGCGTGTCCCTACCCTTGTCAAGTATTAAACCGACACTGCAATCATCATTGGCGCTTCGCCCGAAGCAGGACACAGGTAAGGACATGGGTGTGTCCTTATCCGTGTCACCTTTTTATATAAAAGGGGAAGTGAAAACCCTAGCTGTTTTCATGCTCATTTCATCCCCTATTTTCTGAGAGAAACTCCTGTTGAGAGAAGGAAGTTGCTGGAGCAAGTTCTAGAGGAGGAGATCCGCCGTCATCGTTAAAGAGAAGATACCGTCGAGAAGAGTCACAAGATCCATGGTCGGAAATGAGGTGAGATTCCTACCCTCTCCCTTGGTGCTAGATCTTTAGTTATTTTCTCAGGAGAGATATCGACTCAAGAGTGTCTTGATGGAGAGAAGGAGTTTTCTAGGGATGGCCATGCTAGGACATGTGTTCTAGGTTTTAGATCACTTCAACCTCCACTTTCTTCTATGTGATGAGGGGTGGATGGTTTCGTGAGGAGAAGTGGCCTCTTAAGGGTAAATAAGTGAGGAAGAATTTCTGGAGAGATTTTGGAAGGTCGACTTGAAGAGGAAATTGAACCGATGGCGTTCATTCCGCTTTAAGATACGTGCAGAATCTGTGTTCTACGTGCAGCAATATTCTTGGCTATTTTCATGTAGGATATGTCCGGATCATGGCTTTCGACTAAACACAAAAGTCTAAGCCCTTGAAAATACCTTTCCAACGAATGGTTGCACGACTTCATGCGAAGTCTGTAGCCACGGGAAAGCCTGATGAAAATGTCGTCCGATAAAACCTGCATGCAGAAATTGTGTTATGTGCGCAGCGGACTTTGAAGCCGATTTCGAATAGGATACAGTCAAATCTAGGTTGTATGCTGAATATGAAATTGTATCCCATGGAAAGACCTTTCCATCGAGGGGTTACACGTCTTCCCCGGACTCCTGTAGCTTCGGGATTCTACGGTTGAAATTGCTATCCAGATTTATTCTGCACTTAAATTCTGGGGTTTTATATAACATGGATTTAGATTCGGTGGAATCGATGTTGCAAATTAATTCGAGATTTTGGTGAACTATTTTATTTTAACCACCGTAGTGCTATGAATGATGATGTTTACTAATTGGATTTCGTATAACTGAATTTCGAAGCAAACTTACTTAAACGAAATGACTTATTAGAAATTGGTAGACTATTATATATGCGCATTATGTTACATTTTGTTGAAATCATTTGGAATGACATGTAGAAGGATAAACTATGGCCATGAGTATTTTTGATTGTTGGAATTAAATTTAGTAGTCCAATACGTAAAGCGTAGTCTCCCTACGGGTAGTATTGTGGAACGATGTAAGTGCGGTGTTGACCGTCAGTAATTGGGTTACTGTTGAGATGAGGTATAGAGGGATGGTTGGGCTGTGTCCTTGTGCTTACTTCTGAGTCCCCTACCATGCCACGGTGATGTGGAATTTTCATGCGGTGTGAGTTGACATGTGGTATCGTTATCCTAGGTTAAGGATAGTGTGGCAGTTCTACGGGCTCGCCGATCGTCACACCGATGGGAGTTGACAGTTAGACCTTGGGCGGTTAGGCTATATCCTCGGTGTTCATGTCCTGAGGCCCCTTCCGTGCCAAGTGAACGGTTGGGATGTGTCCTCGTGCTTTCGTCCGAGGCCCCATCTGGGTCACACTAGGCTAGTTCGGGCTGTGTTCTCAGTGCACATCTACCCGAGACCCCGCTGGGCCATAGTACGTATGGGCTCCGTTGTTGTGTTCTTAGCGTTGAGGCGTACCGAGGCCTAGGTGAAGTAGTGTGATGCACACCTAGTAGTAGAGATGCGCGCTCTACTGTCACTGCCTGGCCACAGAGGTTGATGCCTGAGAGGTTAGCTACCTGCTCGAATAGTGGGAACTACTAGTCTGTGTCGACATAGCAATTGCATGTATGTGATCATGGGTGAGTCATTGCATAGCATACATACCATTTCATAACATTACACAACAAGATCCTCATCGTATAAGTTTGTTTGGGCACTCCTATACGATGAGTTACTTTATGTAAACCGATCCATAACTTATAAGCTTGTATGTGCATCCTTATAAGTTAAGTTACTCCCATGTTGTAGTTAATCGTACTTGTTGGCTTGTTATTGTTTATGTGGAACTGCTAGAATAAAATGCTATTAATCTTATTGTACCATTACCACCTGCTTGTACCTATTATACTAATTATTATACTTTATACCCATGCACTTTTCTCTGCCCGGTGCCGAGGAGTCGCCGGGGGAGCGGATGTGAAGCCACTTAGTCTTTTCGACTAACGGTTGCTACGACTTCCTTTTTAGGAGGTCACCCCATAGGTAGAGCAGCCGCAGACCATGCAGCAAGACAGCCAGGCCAGGACAACAAGGCCTAAAGGGACGGTACTGTCGCTACCGTTAGTTACTGATGTTAGTGTTGAGCGACTCTGATGTAGCCCGTTTGGGCAATTTCATAGCTGTACTCTGATATTGAAGGAGCATATTTTAGCTTCTCTATTTTGTTGTAATTTGGACATATATGCTTGGTGTGGATTTGACTTCTCTTTATATTATGGTTGGGTTGGCATGTGTATATTGATATTGGTTTTAGCCGACGGAATAGGCGTCTTGTGGTACAGGTTAGCCCGTGTGCTAATGCTACCGCAAGGCGGCTGTTCCGGGCATAAGACCCCCTTCGTGCCGTATTTTGGGATCCGGGAGGGGGGTCTTACACATGGTATCAGTTTGCCACGATCCTCAACTAAAGAAGTCATTCAACAATGGTACCACCCCCGTTCGATTAGCTAGTTTGCGGACAAACTGACTTAGCAGAAGCAGTGGTGTGCCCATATGTAATTCACACTAAGTTTGTCCAACTTTGACCTTAAGATTAGCCAACCTGACCATACGTTTGTGTTTTACGTGTAGATTCCAGTGCACGCTGAGCCGATGGGGGGCACTCCTGCCCCTTCCATACCCACTCAGTTCCAACAATCCGAGTTGGGGCAGACGCTCACCGCCATTCTGGATGCCTTTAGGGCGCAGCAGCCTCCGGTGCAACAACAGACTCCGGGCTCTAACTGGTTGAGCACCTTTCGGGCTCTCTCCCCTCCCGCCTACCTCGGGACGGAGTCGGCCGTACACACAAAGGAATGGCTTGACACGGTGCAAGAGATATTGGCGGTGATCCGTTGCCCGGCCAACATGGCCGTATCGTTGGTAGTGTCCATCTTGGATCTACATGCTAAGAGGTGGTGGAAGTCACTCATGGGCTCCATGTTCCAAGGATGAGTGTATACCAAGATAAGTTGGAGCAAGTTCTTGGGTTACTTCTTGGAGCATTTCATTCCTACATCGGCTCGAGATGAGCACGAGCAGAGGTTTCTACGACTAAAGCTGGGATCAAAATCGATTATGGAATACCAGCGAGAGTTCCAGCATCTCACAAGGTTCGCGGACTCATATGACTTGGATGATAGAGGATATGCCAAACGCTTCTACAAAGGGCTGCGAGATCCCCTGAGGCAGGCTCTTTTGTTTATAGCGGACGCTAGTTTAGTAGAGATTATTGACATGGAGAAGAGATTGGAGGCGGACCACTTGAGTAGTGGTAAGAGGCCTGTGGATGGCCTGATGGAAGCTGGCCCAAGAAATAGAAGAAGGCAGGACTTTAGATGAGGAAGAAGATATCAAAGAGGTGGAGGGCATTTCCACCAAAACTATAGGGTGTAGCATCCGGTTCCGCAGCTGCCCGCGTTGCCCCCACCGCCACAGCCTCAGCAATTTTAGCAAACTGAAGGGCGTCATGGGCTGGTGTGTTTTGAATGCAACCAGCCGAGCCACATTCGACGTTTCTGCCCGTGGTTGTTTGGGAATGTCCCTCCTGCTCTCCCTCCAGCTGCTCAGCAGGGGCGGGGTTACATTCGTCGTCGAGGACAAGGACCGCGAGGAGGAAACCCCAGCCCTGCTTGGGATCAAGTGTACGCACTGGACATGGCGCAAGAACGGAATCCCCAAGATGTGATTGCAGGTATGATTTAATTAATTATCACGTTTTCACTGTTTAACTTGAAGTTGCTTGAGACATACTAGACACCTAGCAATAAGTTTTGGTTATTGGTACTTAGGCACCGTGATAGTTGGCGGGAAGACGGCCTATGTGCTGTTCGATACTAGTGCCTCGCACTCCTTTGTGTCTGAGGACTTCATTAAGGACATGGAGGGCGTATAATACATCACTGGTATAGCCCGACGAGTGCGCCTACCGGACGGCTCGGAGATGATTGCAACCGCTAAGTGCGAGTTTGAGATATTCATTGAAGGAAAGGCCTTTGATAGGCCTGCCATGGTCTTGAGAATGCCAAAGTTTGACATCATTTTGGGAATGGCGTGGTTGGACTGGCACTTTGCAAGGATTGATTGTGCAGAGAAACGAATCTACTTGAGATATGGAGACCCCGACGTCATCTTCCAAGGTATTAGCTTCGTACCTTGCATGTCGTTGTCTTCCATTCACGTTGTAAAAGCCCATATGAAGGGGGATGAAGTCTTCATGATCTAGTTTGAGTTGAAGGAGATAACATTGGATATAAAAGACGTACGGGTATTGCGGGACTTCCCTGAGGTATTTGAAAGAATTGGTTCCTAAACACCTAGAGGGGGAGGTGAATAGGTGTAATTCCTTTTTCTTCTAAGACAGAACTTGTAATTCAGTTAATTAACTAAAACAGATATTTCTACAGCTATCACAACACAGAACTAATAATACCACACACAAACACAGATTGCAGACTGATTTTAAGTGGTTCCCCAAGATCTGGGTACATCCACTTTCCCCCTTCGCATATCTAGCAGTGCGCTAGAGTCGTCCTAACTTCTTTCCTTCTTGTCAGATCCTTAGATCTTATAGCTCAGAACCCAAACAAGGTTCCTTCAACTCAGAGTGAGTCCACACTCCTACAGCTCATGCAATCTGCCCTACCTCAACTTTCAACAAGGCCTACAACTCAGAGATGACAATCTCCTACAACTCAGGCTCATAGCCCTACCTCAGCCTTCAACAAGGCCTACCACTCAGAGAACTATTTCTCCTACAACTCAGCCTTTATAAATTAGGATTACAACTCAGATCTTAAAAAGATCCTACAGAAATTAGATGTAAATCTACACTTTAACCACCACCCTGGTTTAGAGAGAAAGGATGGACAGTTTCTTGATCAGTTTTTGAAAGAATCTGACATTAGAGATCGACCTGACTTAGCTTTCTTCAAAGCTTCTTAAATCTGAACACAGTAGGGTTGATCTCCTTTGAAGTTGATCTTCAATTAGCTTCTTTCTTAAAATTCAGAAATCAATCTGAATCCTTCTTGGCAGACTGGTTCAAACTCTACACTTGAGAGATTTGTTGATGTAAGTTCCTTTCTTCACTTGAATAGATGGAGCTCTCTCTCCAAATTCTTCTGAAGATTCTTCTGAATTATTCTTTGAATTCTCTTGACAAACTCTGAGTAGATCACCACTTGATAATGTATTCTTAGATCTTCTATTGAAAATCCTCTTCAGTTTGTATGTATCTCTATATGTGTTATTCTCTCATTATTATTCTCTTATGTTGATAGAGAATGTCCTTATATAGACTTTCTCCATGGAGACTGGCTGATCTGATTTCTAACGAACTTCTGACAGCTCTGACAGTTGCAGTAGACCGGTTAGATATGGCAGTTGTCAAGTCCTCCAGTCACTTCTTGAAACTCTGTCTCTGTCAGCAAAGTGTCGAGACTGAACTTCATCATGTGTCGACACAAGTAGACTAAGTGTCGACAAAAGCCTTGGTGGTGTCAACACAACTCTCTTGGTGTTGAAACTGCTTCTTGACACAACTTCTGTAGAATGTGTCGACACTAGTTCTGTTGTGTCGACACAGTCACTTCTTTTCTTCACAAGAATAACTTTGTCAAAACTCTGCCATGTGTCGACACAAGTCCTGTGTGTCGACATAGTTGATGTCGACAAAGTCTTCTGTGTGTCGACACGGCCTCTGTGTGTCAACACAGTTGCTGTCGACTAAACTTTTCTGGGTCTCGAGACTTCCTCTGTGTGTCGACACAGTTGATGTCGACTAAACTTCTCTGTGTGTTGACACTGCCTCTGTATGCCGACACAGTTTCTTTTGGTGTCAACATAGCCTTTCCAAGTGTCGACACAGTTGACTCCAAGTGTCGACAAAACTTTTCTCCAGTGTCGACACAAGCCTTCATAAGTGTCGACACAGCTTTTCTGGTGTCGACTCATGGACTTAGAAACTTTTTCCTACATTCTTGCATTTTCTTAACCTGCACATATAAACTCAAAACAACATCAAATACACCTTGATGCATATCATTGAGTAAGGTGAGGCTTCTTCAAATCTGGTACACATTTTCCAATGTATCCAACAATCTCTGTCTATTTGCAGAAGTCATAACCCTTAGTCAATGATATACACCATTCATAATAAACACACATTATGATATACAGAAACATTATATGACATGGTAACTTATAAACAAAACATATATAAAATGATATCACAGAATAATGATGCAAACATAATGAGCATTAATCATTGTTTTGTTTAAACTTTCAAAAAGTTTCTCAATAGGTTACATAGATTTTTAACACTAAAGATTACAATGTTGT
The DNA here is from genome assembly GCA_039583875.1 of Platanthera guangdongensis. Classification (NCBI taxonomy): domain Eukaryota; kingdom Viridiplantae; phylum Streptophyta; class Magnoliopsida; order Asparagales; family Orchidaceae; genus Platanthera; species Platanthera guangdongensis. The sequence goes on from CM077166.1 coordinate 105,541,407, forward strand.
AAAATCTAATAAATCTATCCTAAGACTACTCAGGCTCCTTGATGACTATTACTTTGCCTGATTCGATCTTGGCTTGTACGGGAGAATCAGTATCTTCAGCTGGCTTCTTGCCCTTCAGATCTTTCTTCTTTTGTTGTTCATTCCTTATTCTTTGCCTTTCAAAATAGTGAAAAGGCTTTGGGAAATACTTGCTAGGATCCTGAGCATTAGGAGGTAGCTTCCAAGCTTTTGCCTTTCTTCTATATTGAACAATGGCTTCCTGCCTGGCTTCAAACTTTTGCCATTCTTGTTCAGTGTACCATTTGCCCCTGTCATGGGTCTTGTCCTTCACAACCTTCCAGGCAGTCAATATAATATTCCTTGAAGTAGGACTCCACTGCTCAAAATCAGGCTTCAACTCAGCCTGTTCTCTGAATCTCTTCTTTGACAGTTGATCTTCTTGCTCCTTATTCATAACTGCCTCTTACATTTCAACTTTCTCAAGGACAACATTTTTATTACCCTCTGGAGGGCTGTACATTGATTGTACGTCTTGCTGAATCATATCAAAATCTGCTGAAGGGTAAATAACCTGAGCAACTTCAGGTTGATCACCTTCTAAATAAGCAGGTTGTACACCTGTCTCAGCTACATTATCATCATCACAGAGGGGTGGATATCCAAGTGTGGCTCTGATGCTATTAGATATCCATTTAGCATGATCTGAGCCTGCTTTGACTAATACTCTCTCCCCCTTTATGACTTCTCGTTCAATATGATCTCTTAGGTCATCTTTCTAAAATCTCACTTGTTCATCTAGATAATTAACACAATCTTTATAAGATGTCCTTACTTTCAGTAGCTAATCAAAAATGATCTTTTGTGAAGTCTTAATAGTTGTTTGTACAGCAGCTAATTCTTCCTGTAATTGTTTATCAAAATCTGACTTTGCTTTAGCACTTGCCTCAGTCTGAATAGTAGCAGTATTCTTCAATTCTGTGATAATCACATTATGTGATTCAGTCAGATTGTCATTCATCCTTAGTTGATTTTCAAGGACATAGCCTTGCTTGACAGCTATATCATCAACTTGAGTCTTTAGTCCTACTTGTTATTTTGCAAGATAGACTACAGCATTGCCACCTTTGTGGAAGCAATCTGTCATTTCCTTCTTATTCTGATTTATTTCAAATCTAATGGATTTGATATCTTGTGCCAAGGAGAATTGCAGATCTTTATGAGTTTCATCTATATACTTCTCCATGACTATCCTTTGTTCATCCAACTTTACTTGCAAGGATACCAATAAAGAGCTATAATCAGTTGCTGGGGCAGGTTGAGGAGCAGTTTGCAAAGCCCTTTTATAGTTTTGGCTTCTCCTTTTGAAAACCATCAGCTTTCTCTTTTTGGCTTGAATTTCTGCTTCATCTTCAGAAGCAGAGGTACTGGCAATATCAACTCTTTCCTTAGGACTAGGAGGCAATTCTTGTTCAGTCCTAGGTTGCTCCCCCTGAGTCCCTTTCTCCTCCCCCTCAGTCCTGATATACTCCCCCTCAATGTTAGCTTACTTCTCCCCCTCAGTCCTGACTTGCTCCATTTCAGTCAACAACTCATCTAGAGTAAATTCTTATTGAGTTGGGACTTGAGGAACTACCAACTCAGGAGCATCTGCAATTGTAAATGTATCCTCCATGATAACATCTTGTGCTTGAGTGTTGAGGTGAGTTGGCTGGTCAACATCAACCAAATGCATAGTTAGTATTTCATCCTCATTATTGAAAATTGATTGATTTACTTCATGGATTACCTCAAGTATTGTTTGGGTAGCCATTTCACTTTCCAATTGTGTTGGCTCTTCCTCAAGATGAGGCTCCCCATGCACCTGAGCACCATCTGTAATTTCTTGTGCACGAGATTTTTCAGGAATCTCTGGCCTCTCTTCATCAGGCATGTCCTTTGTTAGTACTCTATCCCATCTGGAGATTATCCTTATGTCCATTCTCCTCATATGATTAATCTTGGATCCAGAAGTCTCTTCCATTACTTCTGGAATTGTTCCAGCCAAGTATAGACTCATGATCCTTCCCAGATTTGGCTTCTTGATACTTTCCTTAATCTTTTCAAAGATTACTGCAGACCAATCTTTGTTGAGTCTGAAGATAATCCTGGTCATCAGGCTGAACATATAGGCTGAAACCCTATCATGTCCACCTGGCTTGCAGAGAATGACCTTTCCAACCACTTCAGAAAGGAATTTGCCTTGCAGATTCATCCCTTTACTATTCATTGCAGAACCAATCTTCATGGTGGAATCCAATCCACACCACTAAAGTGCTTCCCTAGTCTTGGTTGAGGGAACTGCCTCTTCTTCCTTAGTTCTTGGGAGGTGAAGAGTTTTCCTCAAGCTCTTCAAGGTAAGTTTAACTTTAGCTCCTTAAACTGTATATTTGATCTTAAGTCCAGTTGAATCTAAAGTAGCTGCGCCATAGAATTCCAGTATTTCTTTCTTCCAAATATTTGTAGGTTCAGATACCAGAAATTCCAAACCATTTTCTGCAATTAGGGTTACTACTGCTTTAATCTCAGGTTCCACATTATCAAAAGCGTTGCGAACCAGCTCATATCCTTCGTTGACGTTATCATCAAGCTTTGGCTCCATTGGGGTTGTGAGAAGTCTTGGATTGAGAATAGAGAAGTTGTCGACACAAGGTTTTGGTCACGAAAATATGGAGAGTGTGTCGACAGAATATGTTGTTGACCTATTTATACCCTTCTAAATAATGAAGGTCAAAAGTCGCGTCAAAAATCTCTTAATGTGTTGACACAGTGGAAATGTGCCGGCACAGACTTCTAATGTCTCGACAGAAGTGTTGACTTCTATATGTCGACACAATTCTATTTGTTTTGGTCGTGTTCGACGAAGAGCCCATGAAGTCGACGATCTGAGGTCGACGAATTTGCGCTCGACGATATGTGTCGATTCTGCGCTCGACGAAATCTGTGTATTGATTCTAAGTGTCGACACCACTTATGATTGTGTCGACACCACTTATGATTGTGTCGACACTACTTCTCTGAAGTGTCGACACCAATTTTCTGGATGTGTCGACATCACTTCCCCGGAGTGTTGACACCAACTACTATGTGTTGACACAGACAACTTTTTGTGTCGACATAATTTTACTTAGCTAAATTTGTTAAACTAATTTATGTTCAACATTCCTAATTCAATTTTGAAATTATTTAATTTAGTTTCATCTAAAAGATTTGTGGACATGTCAGCAATTTGTAAATCAGTGTTAACAAATTCTAAAGAAATATCTTCTTTCTCTATATGATCTATAAGAAAATGGTATCTTATTTCTATATGCTTTGTTCTACTATGAGAAACAGGATTATGAGCAATAAAAATAGCACTAGTACAATCACATAATAGTGGAGTTCTACTATCCTGAATACCATAATATTCCAACAGATGTTGTATCCACAACAGCTGTGCACAACAACTTCCTGCAGCAACATACTCAGACTCAGCTGTGGAAATTGCCACACTAGTCTGCTTCTTACAACTCCATGACACCAATCTTCCTCCTAGAAATTAACAGGTGCCTGTTGTGCTTTCCATATCTACTTTGCAACCTGCAAAGTCTACATCTGAATAGCCCATTAGTAGAAAATCTTTATTCCTAGGATACCAAAGGCCTAGATTAGGTGTGCCCTTAAGATATCTCAAAATCCTTTTGACAGCCGTATAATGAGATTCTTTAGGGCAGGATTGGTACTTAGCATAGACACATGTAGCATACATGATATCTGGTCTACTAGCAGTTAGATATAGGATGAAGCCAACTATCCCTCTATATAAAGACTCATCTACAGGTTTTCCTGCACCATCTTTGCTTAGAGACATACTTGTCCCCATAGGAGTTCTCATGGTAGTGGATGATTACATACCATACTTCTTAATTAACTCCAAGGTGAACTTAGACTGGGATATGGACAAACCATCATCAGTCTGTCTTACTTGGAGTCCCAAGAAGAACTTAAGTTCTCCTATACTGCTCATTTTAAATTTCTCTTGCATAAGTTTTGCAAACTTTCTACAAAGGTTATTTTCAGTAGAACCAAATATTATGTCATCAACATATATTTGGACTAGGATAATCTTTCCTTTGGATTCTCTAAGGAATAGAGTCTTGTCTATTTTCCCCTTTGAGAACTTGTTCTCAATGAAGAAATTAGACAGAGTTTCATACCAAGCCCTTGGAGCTTGTTTTAACCCATACAAAGCTTTCCTAAGTCTATAAACATAATTAGGTTTGAGAGGATCAACAAAACTTGAGGGTTGTTCTACATAGACCTCCTCTTTTAAGTCTCCATTTAAGAATGCTGACTTAACATCCATTTGGAACAATTTGAAGCCTTGATATGCTGCATAGGCAAGGAATAGCCTAATTGCTTCCAACCTTGCCACTGGAGCAAAAGTCTGATCAATGTCAATGCCCTCTTCCTATCTGTAACCTTTGGCAATTAGTCTTGCCTTGTTCTTCACTATGATCTCACTCTCATCAAGCTTGTTTCTATAAATCCACTTTGTCACTATGACATTGTGGCCCTTTGGTTTTGGTACCAACTCCCAGACCTCGCACCTTCTGAATTGATTTAACTCCTCCTGCATAGCATCAATCCATTGTGGTTCTTGAATAGCTTCTTCAAATCTCTTGGGTTCCAGCTGAGATAAGAAGCTTGAGCAAAGAACTGGATTTAAGTTCCTGCTCCTTGTTTGTACTCCATGTCTTGGATCACCAATGATCTGGTGTACAGGATGATCCTTTAACTGTCTAACTGCTGAAGGTAATCTATCAACAGTTTGACCTTCTTCAATCTCTTCATTATGTTGCACCTTATGGTCTTCATTTTCCTCTTGAGTGTCTTGTACTCCCTTTGGACAGCAACTACCATTTTCCTCATCCTGCTTTGCAGTTGGATCTTCTCTAATAGTAAGCTGGTCCATCTTGTGCTGTATACCTGTGGAGCTACAAGAACTACTTGACAACTCACTGTTAATAAGTCTAGATTCATCAAAGATGACATGAACAGACTCTTCTACAACTTGAGTAGCCAAATTGTAGACCCTATAGGCCTTACTATTGTTGTTGTACCCAACAAATATCCCATCTTGGGATTTGGCAGTAAACTTAGTTAGGTGAGACTTGCAATTGTTAAGTACATAGCACTTGCAACCAAAGATCCTAAAATAGGATAAGTTTGGTTTTCTGCCCTTCATAACCTCATAGGGTGTCTTTTTGTGGCGTTTGGTGATGGAAGCTCTATCGAGCACATGGCATGCAGTGTTTACTGCCTCAGCCCAGAAATATTCTAGGAGAGTAGTGTCACTCAATAGTGTTCTTCCAGCCTCAACCAATGTCCTATTCTTTCTTTCAGCAATGTCATTTTGCTGAGGTGTTCTAGGTGAGGAGAATTCCTAATGAATCCCAAATTCTTCACACAATCTTGTCATACTTTCAGATTGGAATTCAGTTCCATAGTCACTTCTGATTTTGACCACTGAACTATCTAATTCATTCTGAATTTGTTTTACAAAATTGTAGAAGACATTTGGGGTTTCAGATTTCTGCCTCAGAAAGAATACCCATGAAAATCTAGAATAGTCATCTACCACCACAAAAGTGTAGACCTTCCTACCTAGACTATGAACTGGCATAGGACCAAATAAATCCATATGCAAGAGGTATAAGCACCTCACAGAGTCTTTGGTTTCTAGGCTATGAAAGGAGGATCTGATCTGCTTGCCTTTTTGACAAGCTGAGCATATCCCATCCTTATAACACTTAACTTGAGGACCATTTCTCACTAACTCTTTACTAAAGAGTTGGCCAATAGTCTTGTAATTACGATGAGCTAGCCCCTTGTGCCATTTGACACAACGAGAGGCTTTCTCATCAGCCACAAGACAAAGAGGAGAATTTTTACTCTCACACTAAAAATTTAGGCAATACACATTTCTATTTCTATAGACAGTCAATATGACTTTTTGATCTCTAGACCTCTTGATATGACACCCATTATTGATAAATGAAATGTCATATCCAAGATCACTCAGCTGGCTAATGCTTATTAGGTTGTGTTTCAAACCCTTCACATAAGCCACTTGAGTGATAGTGATTAGGTTGTTATAAATGTTACCAAACCCTTTGATGACTCCTTTTTCAGAACCACCAAAAATTACTTTAGGCCCATTCAGTATTGGTGAGTAGTCCTTCAGCAATCCCCTTGTTCCAGTCATGTGCCTGGAACATCCACTGTCCAAGTACCATATAGGGGCATGGTAACTTGGACTCACCTACAACAAAGATTACTTAACCTTAGAACCCAAATAACTTTTGGTTCCTTGGTTCAAGTTAGCCTGAAACTTGACAAATCGTCCTGCAGCTTTTCTAACAAGTAGATTGCTATTCTCCCTGACACTGATATTATGCCAACAGTCTAAGGCATAATGGCCTATCTTGCCACAACACCAGCACTCATACTTATTATACCTCTTTTTAGGTACAATCTTAGCTTTATTGTTAGCAACAGATCTCTTGTTTTGTGCTGGGGCTTTGCCTTTCCTATTGGACTGTGCAGCCCATGCAGTTCTCTTAAAACCTAATCCTGTTTTACCCTTTTGTGACACAAAGTTATCAATTAGGGGTAGTATAGATTTTGGCTTAGAGAAAATAGCCACTATCTCCTTCTCTTTCTGGAGTCTGTCTTCCAGACTTTTGATCTGATCATTTTTGAAAGTGATTGTGCCCATCTGAATAATAGTAATGTTTTTTAGCCTGGCAATTCTCTGAATCAGATGCAGCCAACTTAAGAGCTACAATTTCCTTAGCCTGATTTTTAGACAGGTGTTTGCTTCTCTTGAGTGCCTGCAACAAATCCCCATATTCATCTATAAGCTGATGAATATCTACTTTAGATTCAGACCCATCCACATCTATTGATGTAGATGCATCTGATTCTGACCCAATGAAGTAATCACAATCTACAGATGAATTTTTTACCTTACTGGGGCCAGGTTGATCCTGGCACTGGTCTTCTTCAGACATAGCCATCAATCCTTTGCATTGATGGTCTTCTTGCACATAGATAGAGTCCAGTAATCTCAAGAACTCATCCTCTTCTTTAGTTGCAAACAAACCAATATAGGCCTCAGCCTCAGATTCAGACTCTGAAGTTGATTGGTCTGTCCAACTTTTCTCTTTCTTAGCTACCAAGGATTTCTCCTTCTTGCTCTTATGCTGAGAATTCTTTTTATTAGTAGACTCCTTCCTTTTGTCTGGACAGTCAGCCACAACATGTCAAGGTCTGTTGCAGTAGTGGCAAATGATCTTTGATGTAGTTGACTTGCTAGACTTTCTCCCACTCCTGTCCTTCCTGGATGATTTTCTCTTCTGATAATAGTCATCCTTGGACTGAGATGAGGACGGCTTAGATTTCAACTACATCTTCTTTAAGAATCTCTGAAACTGCCTAGTGAATGCAACAAAGTCTTCATCTGAATTACTGCTGTCTGAACTGGGATTATCAGAATTTTCTGAGTTTATTTCTGCATCTTTCTTAAGAGATGATGGAGACAGTCTCCTATTCTTCCTTGTGGCTTCTACCTTGAAGGCCACAGACTTTTCTCTATGGTCAACCTTTGTATTGGTTTGTCTGAAACTCTCATACTCTTGATTAAGCATAGACTTTCTATCTTGCCTAACCTCTTCAGAACCATCCATGTAGACAACCAAAGTGTCCCACATCTCCTTGGAGGTTTTGCAGTGAATCAGATTCTGGAAAGTTGAGTCATCTATGGCACTTACTATAATATTCTGTGCTCTTTTATCCATTGTAGCCAAGATGATCTCATACTTTGTCATTTCTAAAAAATACTGAGGAATCCTCTGATTAGCATCAAGAACAGAAACCTTCATTGGAATATATGGTCTTTCCTGAACTGTTAAATAAATTCTAGGATCAGATGCATCCATAAATAATCTGACCCTCTCCTTCCATATTCCAAAAATTTCCTTCCTACAGATGGGCAACTTCATTGAACCAAGTTCTTTATGGTTTTCTCCTGAACCCATCTTCTTTAACTTAATTCTGCAATTTATTCTGCCTCACAGATCTTACTCAGACTATTTAGTCTATCTTTGAGTAACCTGGCTCTGATATCACTTGAAAGAATATGTTCCTAAACACATAGAGGGGGGTGAATAGGTGTAATTCCTTTTTCTTCTAAGGCAGAACTTGTAATTCAGTTAATTAACTAAAACAGATATTTCTACAGCTATCACAGCACAGAATTAATAATACCACACACAAACACAGATTGCACACTGATTTATAGTGGTTCTCCAAGGCCTGGGTACATCCACTTCCCCATTCGCTTATCTAGCAGTGTGCTAGAGTCGGCCTAACTTCTTTCCTTCTTCTCAGATTCTCAGATCTTACAGCTAAGAACCCAAACAAGGCTCCTACAACTCAGAGTGAGTCCACACTCCTACAGCTCAGACAATCTGCCCTACCTCAGCCATCAACAAGGCCTACAACTCAGAGATGACAATCTCCTACAACTCAGTCTTACAGCCCTACCTCAGCCTTCAACAAGGCCTACCACTCAGAGAACTATTTCTCCTACAACTCAGCCTTTATAAATCAGGCTTACAACTCAGATCTTAAAAAGATCCTACAGAAAATAGATGTAAATCCACACTTTAACCACCACCCTGGTTGAGAGAGAAAGGATTGACAGTTTCTTGATCAGTTCTTGAAAGAATCTGACATTAGAGATCGACCTGACTTAGCTTTATTCAAAGCTTCTTGAATCTGAACACAGTAGGGTTGATCTCCTTTGAAGTTGATCTTCAATCAGCTTCTTTCTTGAAATTCAGAAATGAATCTGAATCCTTCTTGGCAGACTGGTTCAAACTCTGCACTTGAGAGACTTGTTGATGTAAGTCCCTTTCTTCACTTGAATAGATGAAGCTCTCTCTCTCCAAATTCTTCTGAAGGTTCTTCTGAATTCTTCTTTGAATTCTCTTGACAAACTCCGAGTAGATCACCACTTGAGAATGTGTTGGGTACATTGGAAAATGTTTACCAGATTTGAAGAAGCCTCACCCTACTCAATGATATACATCGAGGTGTATTTGATGTGTTTTGAGTTTATATGTGCAGGTTAAGTAATTGCAGGAAATACAGAAAATTTCTAAGTCCATGTGTCGACATCTAGAGAAGCAGGGTCGACACTTATGAAGGCTTGTGTCGACACTGAAGAAAAGCTGTGTCGATCCTTGGAGTAATTTGTGTAGACACCAGGAAAGGCAGAGGCGACACCAGAAGAAATGTGTCGACATATACAGACAGTGTCGACACACCGTGAAGAATTGTCAACATAAATTGAGTCGACACTTAGAGGCAGTGTCGACACCCAGAGAAGCTTAGTCGACATCGAATGTGTCGACACCAAGAGGCAGTGTCGACACACGGAAGTATTTGTTAACATCAACTGTGTTGACACACAGGACTTGTGTCGACACACAGCAAAGCTTCAACAAAGTTAAAGTAAAGAAGTACTTGTGTCGACACAAAGGAGATGTGTTGACACTCAACAAGTATCAACAACAAAAGAAGTTGTGTCGACACAAAGGAGATGTGTCGACACACAGCAGAATTTCAACTAAGTTTTAAAGAAGAAGTATTTGTGTCGACACACAGAATTAGTGTCGACACATTCAATAGAAGGCTTGTGTCGACACACAAAATCAGTGTCGACACATTCTAAAGAAGCAGTGTCGAGAAGTTGTTACAACAACACAAGGAGTTGGTGCAACACCATCAAGGCTAGTGTTGACACTTAGTCCACTTGTGTCGACACTTAGTCTATTTGTGTGGATACATAATGAAGATCAGTCTCGACACTTTCAGACAGAGACAGTGATTTCAAGAAGTGATTGGATGACTTGACAGCTGCCATTTCTAACCGGTCAACTACTACTGTCAGAGCTGTCACAAGGTTGTTAGATACCGGATCTGCTAGTTACCATGGAAGAAGACTATAAAAAGGCTTTCTCCTTCAACAGAAAGAGATGATAAATCACAACCAACTAACAACAACTAAGAGAGAAGTAATTATACAGTAGATTTTCGACAGAAGATCTAGAAGAAGTTGGAGAGAGAGAGCTCCATCTAAGAAGAGCAGTTGCTGAACCAGGCTGCAAAGAAAGATTCAGATTGAAATCTGGATCTTAAGTCAGAAGCTGATTGAAGATCAACTTCACAGATGATTAAACCCTACTGAGTTCAGATTCAAGAAGCTTTGAAGAAAGCTAAGGGAGGTTAATCTATGCAAAGTTCTTCTAAGAACTCATCAAGAAGCCAGCCAACCCTTATCTCTCTATCTGGGTTGTGGTTAATTACTTTGTAAACATTATTTTCTATAGGATCTTAAGGGATCTGAGCTGTAAGCCTATTTTATAAAGGCTGAGTGTAAGAGATTTAGATCTCTGAGTGTAGGTCTTGTTGAAGACTGAGTGTTAGGGCTTTGTGCCTGAGTTGTAGGAGACTGTGTTCCCTGAGTGTAGGCCTTGGTGAAGGCTGAGGTAGGGCTTGTTGATGCACGAAAAACACAAGGGGGGTCGAGCACAACCAGCTAACTGTTCGAACACAGGGGGAATAGGGAGACTGCGAGTAGCGATCTACTAAGCGGATGAGAGCTGGAAGAAGAGCAGGGCTGTGAACTGCGGCAACAACAGACTTCGCCCGTCGCGGCCTGAATGCCTCTCTTGCGACGGGCTTTCCCTTGATTGAAGAAGGATCTAGTTACAAGTGAAAGGAAAAGACTGAGGGAAACAGAGCAAGGGGGAGTCCGCAAGGCACAGGATTCGAGTCCGCAGCCTGTAATAAGTAGGCTCCTGAGTCCGAGTCAGCGTGCCTTGAGTGCACCACCTCCCCCCTATTTATAGGATAGGGGGCCTGCCCAAACGGGCAGGGCTAAAATAACCGGCTGCCCGGGGTACAGGAGAACCGGGCAGCGGTGATGGGATGCAAAAAGAAAGAACACGCCAGTCCGCACAGAAGTGGCGGACTGGGCTCGCGAGCTGGCGCTTCCACTGCTGCTGGGCGCGCCCACTGGAGGGCGGTGGCCTGGGAGGATGGGATACTGCGTCCGCCGTTGGAGAACCTGTTGCCCAAAGTGCCGGCGGACTGAGCGTACTGGTCCTTGCGTCCGCTGCTGGAGTATCACCCTTGGCGCCCGACTGGTGACAGTGCCGGACTGGGCGGACGGACAAATCCTGTCCGTGCCTGCTGAATGGGGGGCTTTGGAATCTTGTAGTATGTTGCGGACTAAGGGGTTAACATAATCCCCGCACATTTTTAAGTTTCCAGAAAACTTCAAAAATGTTCTCTTAACCGCCGAGTCCGCAAACCTCGAAAACGCCGCCAACGCTATAAATATCGCTGGAGGGTCTGGATCTGCTGAGAATCTCGATCGACACGGGGCGCTATTCACCACTTGCGGTCTCCACCTTCCAGTCCGGCATGGCTAGGCTTGGAGCTTTCTTATCTAGCGTTACTGCAAAAGGCGACCTGGAGCATACAACGCCTATGAAGACCAAAAAGATTGTAAAGAGGTCGACAGGAAAAGATCCTGTCCGCTCTATAGGAGAGAGTTCCCAGAGCCAGAAGCCTGCGGAGAAAGCAGTCCGCCACGTCGATGTGTCTGCTCGCGGGGATGCCGTAGTCGACGCCAAACCATTGAGGAGCGAGAAGATGGCAACCTTGTCGGACTCCGCCCCTTCTCAGAAAACCGCAACCTCGGTGGACACTGCTGGCGAACACATGGAGACTGACATATCTTCCCCCAATTCCTCGGTGCAAATCGTTGACTTGGACGAAGAAGACCGGCGGACTGAGGTAGAGGACAAAGCGCCCTCAAAGGCATTGTCTGCTGTGAATCCTGAACCTGTCCGCGCAGACCAGCCCGATTTAGGGGGGTCCGCCGCGGATGCTGCTGAGAAGACCGCCAAGAAGAAGAAGAGGAAGAGAGACGGAGCGACCGTCGCCGAGCGGGTTGAGAAGAAGCTTCGCGCAATGAAGGAGAAGAACGTCTCTAAGCGGACTGGGGCAGCGGACTTACAACACAGGCCGCGCGAAAAAGAAGTTCCAGACGGTGATCTGGTTACTCCGGAGGCCCAAATCCAGGGAGAGAATTCCCTCTCAATGGTTAGTCTTTCCACGGATGAGATATTTGATTCCATAGACGTCGATCAACTTGACTTAATCCAGGACTCCTTGCTGGTTGTGCTGCAGCAGAACGAGGCGGAGACTACTGGAGATAAGGGTGACGAGCTCCCTTCCTTGTCCGCTGCGGAGGAAGAGGAGAGGGAGAGGCTGAAGGAGAAGATAGAGGAGAAAAAGAAGCAAATCGTTGCTCATGTTGCTGCGGTTGGGGCGGCCTCGAAGCAGGCCGCGGCGGACAAAGCTGCTGAGGACCTGCGGGTTGCCGCGGAGCTGCTGCGGTCAGGTAAACTTCAGCCTGCGCCTAAATATTTTCAGCGCAAGTGGCTTTACAGATCGCCGCCGCGGAAATCGAAGCCAGTCAAGATTATCACGGAGACGGACGATATTGTAGTGTCGACGAGCTCTGCTGCTGAGAAAAGGGTTAAGGTCCACCGCGAATGGAAAAAGCGGTTAAGCGCCTTTGACCCGGAGCGGGCAAGGCGGCCAATCATCTTCGATAGTCGGAAACTCGCTGCCGCTATATCTAAAAGTGATCTTTTATCCTCTTTTAGTCCGCCGCGAACTGCCTTTGAATGCGAAGTTGACTTTATTTGTTGCAGGTATAAAGTCGCTGCCGGGCTCCATCGAGAGTGGCGAGATCGTGGTCACACCCAACACTGGTGCCGACGCGGTCTCACACGTGGAGTCCGCGGAAGATGAGCCGCCCAGCCTGAGCACGATAAAAGAGTTAGAGAAGAAATTTGAAGCTGAAATGCAATGTGTCAAAGCAGAGTTAGAGAAAGCGGCGGAGCGCGAGAGGGCGTCCGCGGCGCGTGAGAAAGCGTCCGCGGAACGCGAGAAGGCCCTCAAAGACCAGGTCGCCAGCATCTCGCGGGCGCTGGAGAGGTCTGGAAGGGAAAAGAAAAGGCTCGCGGATGACGTCCGATACTATAGAGGCAAGCACTTGGCGTCGGCTCGTGAAGGAAAGGAGAAGCGGACTGCTGAAGTCGCTGAGCAGAGGCCGCGGGCGTCAGATCGCATTCCTCCTGAGATCGCGGCACCAGCAGGTGGTGTTCCACATGCTGCGGATGAGGAGCCGAGGCCGGCAGCGGAGCCAATGGTGCCTCTCAGCCGGGTAGAACGGGAAGCCGCCCACATGCACCGGACCATCAATGTCATCCACCACCACCTCTGTCGTGTGTATAGTGAAATTCTTCAGATAAGCGATTAGGCGGCTCATTTATGCAGAGACAGGGCAGAAAGGCCGGCGCGGACTGACAACAGGGACCGCTAAGTCCGCAATGCCTTGAACCTTTATCTGATTAATTGTATATTGTTTGTATGATTGCTCCAAAATAATGCTGTGCTGTGAACTGAATTCTATTTGATCTGTGCGGACTCAGATTATATATCCGCTATTCATGTAGTTTAATCCTTTTGACGTGGCGATTTGTGCGAATTCATGCTGTGTCTGCTTCTCGTTATTTAACCTGCAGGTGGGAAAATACGCGACCTGGGCGGATAGGAAACTGCAAACCGGCCACAACTTGGTTCTGAATTTCCCTTGGAATGTTAATTTTTGCCTTTGTATCCGCGTTATTTGTTTGGCTGCTTTTTTAATTCTTTGCGGACTGTGCGGATTGAACATGCAACCTTGCGCGGACTGGCCAAAAGGCTGTCAGAAACTTTATCTATAAATACTGCCTTCTGCTTTCTCTATGTAGGAAATTGCTGAAGTAAACGGAATCCTGCGGCCTGCAACATGGTGTCCGCGCGCACTGATGTTGCAGTCGCCTTCCATTCTGCCGATCACAGAAAATGTACTTTGACGGAGGCTGACTTGGCTGCCTCGTTGAAAAGAATATGGCGGACTCAAACATACTTGTCCGCCTACCCGCCCATCAGGAGAGGTTGAATTTCTCGATGGCGACCCAGATCGCCATTCCCGTTGACCACTTCGATAGCGGATTCAGGTTCCCGCTCCTATGGGAACTTGCTGCAATCTTTGAGCACTATGGGATGGTCCCAGGCCAGCTCGCGCCGAATACCCTTGCCGCGATCTGCAGCTACATCTCTTATCTGCGATCTGAAAAGATTGCTTTCTCGATGAACATCTTCCGCAAAATATTCTCCGTCCGCTCCATAACTGCCTCCGGAGGTCGCCCCTACAAGGGAGTAATCTACTTCTACTGCAGGGGGATGAAGGTAGTGGGTCTTCCAAACAAGATCCACAACTGGACTGTTGAGATTATATTAGCCAGCATGACACGTGTGTGTGGGACCGCATGTTTGGGCTTTCCCCATCGCGTTCCAGGTCGGGGTGTTGACCCCGGTGGGGCCCCTTGTGTGGCGGAATATCCCCGCGGTCATGTGGTTGGGGTTAATCCCACACCGCCTGCAGACTTCTCCCCTTTGTGTTCATGTACCCCGCCACCCTTCATCTCAACACCTGGGTTTTGAGATGAACTAATGGGTTGGCGGGTTCTAATTGGTATCAGAGGAGGTTGTCATGCTGCGGGGGTGTGTTGAGTTATATTAGCCAGCATGACACGTGTGTGTGGGACGCATGTTTGGGCTTTCCCCATCGCGTTCCAGGTCTGGGTGTTGACCCGGTGGGCCCCCTTGTGTGGCGGAATATCCCCGCGGTCATGTGGTTGGGGTTAATCCCACACCGCCTGCAGACTTCTCCCCTTTGTGTTCATGTACCCCGCCACCCTTCATCTCAACACCTGGGTTTTGAGATGAACTAATGGGTTGGCGGGTTCTAACTTTGATGTTAGTAAGTAGAGAAAAGAAGCGAAAAGTAGAGAACAAGCAGAATAAACTTTTGAATAATTGAAATTTTATTATCCAAAAAAAGGTATCTATTACAAAGGTATGCCCTCCCTTTATAGAATGGAGGAGAGATGAGAGAATACAAATAAGAGATGTGGGACTAAAATTTACAGGACTAGGCGGACTATACAAAACAAACCGCACAGGCCGCGCGGTTAGACAACAGGGCTAACCGCACGGCTACCACCAGAGAGGAAGAGAGACCGCCAGGGTAGACCGCCAGACCGTCCGGTCTCCAAGCCGGCTGAGACAAACCGCCAGACCGTGCGGTCTTCAACTTCAACACTCCCCCTCAAGCTGGAGCATATATATCGATCATGCCCAGCTTGTCGCAGATGTGGAAAAAGGAAGCGGACACCGGCTTGGTGAAGACATCTGCCAACTCGTTGTCGGAAGTGACAAATGGAGTGCAGATCTGTTTCTTCAATATTTCTTCCCGAATAAAATGACAGTCGACTTCTATGTGTTTTGTTCTCTCATGAAAGACCGGATTTTTGGAAATGTGTATCGCGGCCTTATTGTCACAGAACATAGGAAGAGGATAGTTGTAAACCTCTCCTAAGTCAAGCATGAGAGCCCGCAACCACTTCAACTCACAAGTAGTCGATGCCATGCTGCGATATTCCGCCTCTGCACTAGACCTGGAAACGACAGACTGTTTCTTGCTCTTCCAACTCACAAGATTACCTCCAACAAATGTGCAGAAACCTGAAGTCGACTTGCGGTCCACTTTGTCATCCGCATAGCTTGAATCAGAGTAAGCTTCAACCCTTAGGTGACCATTTTTCTGAAATAGGAGACCTTTCCCTGGAGCAGCTTTAATATACTCTAATATTCTCATAGCAGACTGTAGATGACACTCCCTCGGAGCTTGCATGAACTGGCTCACTTTGCCAACAGCATAAGAGATGTCGGGTCTGGTTACCGTGAGATATATGAGCTTGCCCACCAGACGCCGGTATCTCGTAAGATCAGAGAGAGAAGAGGTGAGTTATCTGTCCAAGTTTTGTCTTCTCCAGCAGCCATAGGATAACGAGCAGGTTTAGCACCAGTGAGTCCTGCCTCCTTCAAAAGATCAAGAGCATACTTCCTTTGTGAAAGGACCATGGAGTTGGGTTTTCTAGAGATTTCAATCCCCAGAAAGTATTTCGGGGAGCCCATATCCTTTGTGACCAGATGGTGACGAAGGTGTTTCTTGGTCATCAATACCCCATCCTGGTCATCGCCAGTAAGAAGAATGTCATCAACATAAACCGCAAGAACAACAAGACCAGATGCGGTTTTCCGAACAAACAAGGAGTGATCTGCTGAGCTTCTTGTAAAACCAATGGCCGCAACAATGCTACTAAACTTGTCAAACCAGGCACGAGGACTCTGCTTGAGGCCATAGATAGCCTTCTTTAGCCGGCATACCCTTGTCTCCCCCTGAGCAACATACCCAGGAGGTTGCTCCATGTAAACATCTTCCTGCAGATCGCCATAGAGGAAGGCATTCTTAACATCGAGCTGCGAGATGGGCCAATCCCGGTTGACAGCCACAGAGAGAAGAACCCGAATAGTGCTGAGACGAGCCACGGGAGAGAAAGTGTCAAAGTAATCAAGCCCATAAGTTTGGGTAAAACCCTTGGCAACCAGGCGAGCCTTATAACGATCCACACTGCCATCGGGAGAAACTTCACCACGAAGACCCATCGACAACCAACAACATCTGTGCCGTAAGGAGGAGGAACAAGGGTCCAGGTACCCCGTTCAGTCAGAGTAGCAATCTCCTCATCCATGGCAGCTTTCCAATGAGGAATAGTAAGGGCCTCCTGATAGGAACGGGGGGGTGGTAGTAGCGGAGATAGCCAGAGCGAAAGCTCTGCGAGAAGGGGTAAGACGATCATAGGAAACAACTGCAGCAAGGGTGTTGGGTACATGCCCGAACCCCCTTGCGAAGAGCAATAGGGAGATCCAGGTCAACAGGGGCCTCAGTATCCAGAGTATCCGTGGTGGGAGAGAGCTGGCGGGAGCAGAGAGAGATGGCAGCGGAGTGGATGGAGAAAGCGGAGTAGAGGGTGGAGATGGTGGAGGTGGTGGAGATGGTGGAGATGGTGGAGATGGCGGAACATCAGTGGGAGCAGAGGGGAGAGATGGGTTGGTAGGAAAAGTAGGAGCAGGAGGAGGAGAGGAGGAAGCGAGAGAGAAGTAAGAGACATTGTCGAAGAAGGTGACATCCGCAGAGAAATTGCTTGCGGGTAACGGGATCAAAGCAACAATAACCTTTCTGAGTGGGAGAGTAGCCCAGAAAGACACATTTGGTGGCACGTGGTGAGAGTTTATCACGGGTGGCAGCGGGAGAGTGCACAAAGGCGGTGCACCCAAAGATGTGTAGAGGAAGAGGAAAGGGATCCTTGTCCGGATAAAGAATGGAGAAGGGGGTAGCACCGTGGAGAACTGTGGAGGGAAGGCGATTGATGATATAGCAGGAGAGGAGGACAGCATATCCCCAATAGGAGCGAGGAACATGCATTTGAGTCATCATAGTGCGAGCGACATCAAGGAGGTGACGGTTTTTGCGTTCCGCCACCCCATTTTGTTGTGAGGTGTAGACACAGCTGGTTTGACGAATGACACCATGGTGAATACAAAAGGATGAGAAGTCGTGGCTAAGATACTCCTTGGCATTGTCAGAACGAAGGAGTTTAATAGATGTATCGAACTGAGTCTTAACCATAGAATAAAAGGAGGTCCAAACAGAGAACAGCTCGGAGCGATCTTTGAGAAGATATACCCACGTACATCGAGAGAAATCATCAATGAAGGTGACAAAGTAGGAACTACCCCGACCGATGGTGAGGTTAGGAGCGGGACCCCATATGTCGGAGTGAACGAGGTCGAACGGACGGGAAGAGCCCCGACTCTGCGTTGGGGGGAAGGATGATGAGCGGTGATGTTTGCCAAGTTGACAAGCATCACAGTTGAGAGGAGGATGATGAGGAGGGAGGTGCGGCAGGAACTGTCGTAGGATGCGGGGAGGAGCATGTCCAAGGCGAAGATGCCATTGAGAAGATCTGTAGAGGAGGAGGAGAAGCGGATAGAGCAGAAACGTTGTCGAGGAAGTAGAGGCCACCACTCTCTGTCCCGGTAGCAATCGTCGTTGGGAGTCCGGATCCTGAAAAGTGCAAGAGGTAGGGGTGAATATGACAGAACACCGTAGTTGCTTGCATAAAGAAGTAACCGATAGTAAATTGCACGGAAACTTGGGCACATAGAGGGTATCAGCCAAGCAGAGAGATGGAGTGACGGGAACCAGGCCCGTCCCATGGACCGGGGAGGGAGATCCATCAGCAACAATAACCGGGGGCAACTGAGCATGTGTGTCAAGAAGAGAGAAACAGTGAGGATTGCCTGTCATATGATTTGTGGCGCCAGAGTCTATTAGCCATCTTCCGCGAGTAACAACATGAGCACTACCAGAAGAGGTTACTACAGAGGCGGACAGGCCGGAGGAGGGGAAAGCCATGGAAGCAAGAGAGGAGCAAACCGCGACGATAAGAACAAGCCACGAGAAGAGAAAAGAGCACCAAGCCGGGCGAACAGAAAACAGGTCGGGCGGCTAGAAAGACCGCTACCAAGAAGCAGAGCAAAGCAGAGGGAAAGAAGTCGCACGGCCTGAAAAAGTCGGGGCGAACAGAGGAGAACAAGTCGCACGGAAAAAGAGGAAGCCGGGCGACTAGCAAGCAGGAGCGGGTGACCGCGACCAAGATGCGGGTGAGAAAGGAACAAACCGCACGGTCAGGCAGATCACAGCAGTTGCTAGAAAACGGTCAAAGGCACAGCGGGGAAGAGGTCGCGCGGACTGAAAAGGCCGAGCGAACAGAAGAGAGGAGAAGAGCCGGCGATCGCGACCAAGATGCGGGTGAGAAAGGAACAACCCGCACGGTCAGGCAGATCACAGCAGCAAACCGCGAGTAGAGAGACAACACACGCGGACAGAGACAGACCGCAACGACTAGGAAGTCGGAGCGGCAAGAAAGAACAAGGAGCGCGGCGACAAGGAAGCAGGTCGCTGCGACAATGAGCAGAAGGAGAAGAGAACCAAGAAGAAGCAAGCCGCGCGAACAGGGCAGCGGACAGAAACAAGCCGCGCGGATAGAAACAAGCCGCGCGGACAGAAGAGAAGTCAAGTCGCAAAATAAGTCGCAGAACGCGAAAAACAAGCCGCGAACAACAGAGAGCGCACAGAATCAGGAGGAAATGACCGTGTCCTCTGATACCATGTTAGTAAGTAGAGAAAAGAAGCGAAAAGTAGAGAACAAGCAGAATAAACTTTTGAATAATTGAAATTTTATTATCCAAAAAAAGGTATCTATTACAAAGGTATGCCCTCCCTTATATAGAATGGAGGAGAGATGAGAGAATACAAATAAGAGATGTGGGACTAAAATTTACAGGACTAGGCGGACTATACAAAACAACCGCACAGGCCGCGCGGTTAGACAACAGGGCTAACCGCACGGCTAAACCAGAGAGGAAGAGAGACCGCCGGGTAGACCGCCAGACCGTCCGGTCTCCAAGCCGGCTGAGACAAACCGCCAGACCGTGCGGTCTTCAACTTCAACATGGACCTCAAGGTTCCTAATTTTGAGGGAGACCTTGGGTTCGCGCAACACGTATCCGCAGGTGCGCGCGGACTCTGTCTTCAAAAATGTGCAGCTGGATGACCTGGAGTCCGCAATCGTCGAGTTCTTAGCGAACGCTAGGCTTGATATCGAATACTACCTTCCGCTGCTGGAAACTTGGCGGATGTTATGCCTGAGGACAGTAAGTAGTTTAGCGGACTCAGCTTTTGTATCCGCCGCGACCATGCTGTTTAACTCTGGTTCTCTTTTTGCAGCGACCTTGGCGGTGCCCGCCAACTTGCCGCAGACACCCAGCGGCTTCACTCCTACACAAAGGGAGAAGAAGGAAGCAGTTGCAAAAAAGAGGAAAGAGGAAGGGGATCCCGCAGCGGACTACTCTTCCTCCGAAAGTTCTCCATGACCGGCTTCGGTATCAGCAAGAGGGACCTTAGGGGAAACCCTATGGTCCACTGGCACAGCAAGAAAAAGCATGTCTGCCTATCCACCGCGCTTCCTTCGTGGAGGAGTCCGCGGATAACACGTCACGCTCATTTTGCGCTCTCCACTCTTTACGGAAAGCGCAACTTGAGCGACCTCAAGAAGGTGTCCGCCGCCGACCTCCCTCTACTGGCCTCCCAGGCTTCTGCGAACAGCGCGGTGACAAATCATTATGTTGCCACTCTGGCCAGAGACCTGTTGGGCAGAATGAACAGCTTCAGAAGGATAACAAAGTGCTAAAGGAGAAAAGGAACGCGCGGATGGGGAGAAAGGAATGCTCGGCAAGGAGAGGAGCTGGCGGTGAGTTGCATTTGTCGCGGTCTAGATTTTCTATCCGCCGCGATCGTCTGATGTTTGCAATTTTGTCTTTCACAGGTCGCCTACGACTTGGAGAACATTAAATTCCAGGCCGCCACGCTCCCTTTTGTGATGGGACTGTCGAGGCCGCTGTTGAGTGACTTGCCCGCGATGGCCTCATGAAGGAGGGAGTGGTCGGCGTCCTTTTCTGGAGATCTTCCTGAGCTGGCCCTCAGGTCGCAGCGATGGAGAGAGCTAGAAAAGGAAAGGGTGTCATTGAGGAAGGTGAAGATGAGGAAGAAGACGACGAAGAAGAAGAAGAAGAAGAGTGAAAAGAAGACGGAGGCTCGCAGGGCGAAGAGCAGGGCGCCAGGGAAAATGCGGATGATGCTGCATCGAGCCGACGAGGAGAGGAGCTGTCCGCCGAGTCCGACACCTCTGCATCTTCCTCTGCTACTAGGAGCTCGCATAGCGGGTCCGCCACTAGTACCGGATCAGGTAGCAGCAGGAGCAGCTCGGGGGGCTATTCTCCAGATGTCGACATTATCGGTGACAGCCCTGCACCTCCTGAGAAGAGACAGCGGACTTATTGATCAATGCATATGTACATTTTGTAATCTTGTTTTTTGTAAAAAGTGGCGGACGCAAGATTGCAGTCCGCCGAACATATTGAATGATGTAAATTTTTTGATGAAATAGAAAGGATATTTTTTGGCATGTGTGCTTTCTGCAATGCTCTTTTTTCTCCACGCTCACCGCACCGATACTTAGCAGTCCGCACAACACGCTTGATAAACCTGAGCCTTTGCTGATTAGAGAATTATTGTTCCACTTTGGACCAAGAAACTG
Organism: Platanthera guangdongensis; assembly: GCA_039583875.1. Lineage (NCBI taxonomy): Eukaryota > Viridiplantae > Streptophyta > Magnoliopsida > Asparagales > Orchidaceae > Platanthera > Platanthera guangdongensis. The sequence continues at coordinate 105,562,748 of CM077166.1, forward strand.
TCAGGCGGACTCTGTCGAGTTTCACTTGCAGTCCGCGTGATACATACATTATTTATAGTGAACCTTGTCGATTAAAGAATTAGACATCAACTCATTCAGTATCCGCCTCAGAGAACAGCCAGCTGATAATAATGCCAGGAGTTATAGTTGTGGTCCGCAAGCCAGACCGCACATAATATAAAAGTACATTGATTATTAACTTATCAAATAATGCGAGAATCATTCTGCGAACTGAGCGGATACAGAAAACTAATCCACTCATAATAGTGATCAAACATATATGAAAATCATTCTGCGAACTGAGCGGATATAGAAGACCAATCCGCTTATAACAGGAATACACTTGAATATGTACCCTGCGGACTGAGCGGATACAGAAAACCAATCCGCTCATAATAGAAATGATCTATAGCTTGCGACCAGGTGGGCAGGTGAGCCTGAGCGGCATACTTTCCTCACCGGGGCTACAAGCTATAAGATCAACCCAAGTCGGCGGACTGACCGGATAGAGAAAATCAGTCCGCTAAAGAAAACCAGCTTGCAATCCCAAGGAAACTTCCAAACTGTGCGGATAACGAATCCAGTCCGCCAAAGATAGAAATGATCTATATCTTGCGACCAGGTGGGCAGGTGAGCCGGAGCGGCATACTTTCCTCACCGGGCTACAAGCTATAAGATCAACCCAAGCAGGCGGACTCTGCGGATAGAGAAAATCAGTCCGCCAAAGATATAGAAATGACCTATAACTCGCGACCAGGTGGGCAGGTGAGCCTGAGCGGCATACTTTCCTCACAGGGCTACAAGCTATAAGATCAACCCAAACCGGCGGACTGAGCGGACGCTGAAGACCAGTCCGCAGATAATTCCCTGCGAAGAGCAAGATGCTCACTTGGCGGAACGGTTCTCTGCCCTCTTGCCTGGAGTACAGTCTAAGTTGTGGGTCTCCTGCAGGCACTGCTTGAGGGTACCATGGAGTGTTCAAGAGTTACAAGCTAAGATGACCCGCGGGCAGGTGAGCCGGAACGGCATACTTTCCTCATGTGATCATCGAAGTTGTAACAATATCCCTAAAGCGGTATGGTAGAGCTTTACACCCACCTTGCCCTCCATAATGCAAAGGTGGGGTCAGGTACCTGCCGGGATCCGAAGTCCAGAATCCAACCGCGCTAGAGCCTGCAAGCTCCCACTATACGGTGCGAAATCTCCTCACAACACGTGGTCTTCGTGGTGTTATGCTAATGACAACGGCTCTAGGGGAGGTCTAGCTGAACTCGGCGATGTCTCATGGTGTCAGGGAACCGTTATAGGTCTTTGGGAGAGAGAGAAAACAGTAGAAAAAATGTCAGTATGGATTCTTTGATTAATAAAATGCATTTACAAAGGAAGCATAAGAAAGAAAAAGGGAGTTCGGGTGTAGAACCGTTTTTGAAATCTCTCTTAGCGCCTTATCTGTTATGATTACAACAAAACACTCGAAGAAGTGTTAGCAAGCAGTTTTTATTCATAATAATTTTTGAAGAGGATACACAAAGTAGAAGAAGGAGGTTTTAAGAATAGAACCGCTTGAGGTCATCCCCACTCCACGTGTGTGGTATGTCCTCTCCTTCGTATGTCTGCAAGCGATAAGCGCCGCTTTTTAATGCTTCTTTGACGACAAAAGGGCCGGCCCAATTTGGATAAGCTTTCCAACTGAACCAGCTCGTGCAGCAGTATCAACCTTCTTTAGAACTAGATCTCCAACTTGGAAGTGTTTGATCCTTATATTCTGATCGAAGTAAACGGGCCATCCTCCTTTTGACCTCTTCCTGCCTTATGGCTGCTTGATCTCTGACCTCCTCGATGTGTTCCAAGCTGAACCTCATCTCCTCATTATTCAACTCAGCCCAATCATCGACACCTTCTCTTGCAAGCAGCACTCTGGGTGACGGGACTTCAAACTCAATCAGGATGAGTGCCTCTGAGCCATGAGAGAGTTTGAAAGAAGTCTCCCCGGTTGCGGATGATGGCATTGTCCTAAGGGACCAGAGGACTGATGGAAGCTGATCAGCCCAACTGCCCTTGAGATTCTGCACTTTCTTCTTGAGCAAGTTGAGGATCTGCTTGTTGGCAGCTTCCACCTGGCCATTGCTTCAGGGATGATGAACTGATGCAAAAACGCAGCTCTGTTCCGATCTGCCTGCAAAAATCTATCATCTCTGAGTTGTTGAACTGTGGCCCATTGTCAGTGATTATTGCCATTGGTATCCCGTGCCGGCAGACAATTTCTCCCCAAATGAAGTTCTTGACGATCTGAGTCGTTGTCTTAGCCAATGCCTTGGCTTCGATCCACTTGCTGAAGTAGTCGATCATTACGATGATAAAACGTCGTTGCCCGCTTGCCAAGGAAAAGGACCAATGAGATCCATTCCCCAAACCGCAAAGGGCCAAGGAGTTGCAATCGACCTGAGGGACTGAGCTGCTTGGTGCTGAAGCGGAGCAAACTTCTGGCATTGAACACACCTTCTGGCGTAGATCTCTGAGTCTTTCTTCATTGTGGGCCAGAAATACCCTTGCCGCAGGACTCGTCTTTCAAGAGTTCTTGCTCCAGAGTGACTTCCACACTCTCCTGAATGAACTTCTTGCAAAATGGTGTGAGCTTCTTCTTCTGAAACACATCGGGCCATGGTTGAGAGGAAGGTCTTTCTATAAAGGATTCCCGCCACTAGAAAGTAGTGAGCTGCTTTTATTCTGAACTTTTTCTTTTCTCTAACTGTATGATGATAATTTCCTGTTGACAGATATAGGATGAATGGGTCCATCCAAGAGGCGCGCTGATCTACCTGCATCAAATCTCCTTCCACCACTGCCGGGCGGAAGAGCTCAGAAGTTGTGCCTCCTGAAGGCATCCCATGCTTAGAGAGAAAATCAGCCTCCTCATTCTCTGCTCTGGGGATATGTTCGATAGTGAAGCTTTTAAACCTGCCGACCTCTATTTTCACAAGAGCTAGGTATTTTTTCAAGACTGGCTCCCTTGCTTCGAAGTTGCCGAGGACTTGTGACGCCATTACCAGAGAATCGGTTCTGATGTGGACATGATCGATCCCTAATTCCCTTGCGAGCCTCAAGCCTGCTAGCAGAGATTCATATTCAGCCTAGTTGTTGGTTACTGGAAAGTAAAACTTGATGGCCTGCTCCAATTTGACTCCGTTTGGATTGATGAGAACCACTCCTACTCCAGAAGAACTTCTGCCTGAGGCACCATCAACATAGATGGTCCAAGCCAAAGGTGACCTTTCTGCTTGATCAGAACTGGACTCTGGCATGTCAATCAGAAAATCTGCTAGGACTTGAGCTTTGATGGCTATCTTGGGCACATAAGAAATTTCAAATTCGCTTAGCTCTATTGCCCACTTAGCTAGCCTGTCGGAATGCTCGGGCTTTTCCAACACACCCTTCAAAGGTTGATCGGTGATGACTTGAATTGAATGTTCTTGGAAGCACGGGCGAAGCCTGCGAGCTGACATGACCAGTGCCAAGGCTACCTTCTCCAGGATCGGATATCGCGTCTCAGCACTCTTCAGAAAATGGCTGACATAGTAGATTGGGAATTGCTTTCTGCCTTCTTCCCGAAGAAGAACGGAGCTGACGGCCTCAGGGCCAACCCCTAGGTACAAGAAAAGAACCTCTCCTGGGCGGGGACTCTGAAGCAGAGGCGATGAGGTAAGCTGCATCTTTAACTGCTCAAAAGCCTGGGAACACTCTTCTGTCCACTCAAACTTGGACGCACGTCGGAGGGTCTTAAAGAAGGGGGCACTCCTATCTCCAACCCGAGAAAGAAATCTTGCAAGACCTGCTAGCCTTCCCCCTAACTGCTGAACTTCCTTCGGTGAACGAGGGGTAGGCATTTCAAGAATAGCTTTCACCTTGTCAGGATTGGGGCAAGTCCCTCTGGAGTAAGGAGATGACCAAGAAACTTCCCCTTACTCGCTCCAAAAGTACACTTTAAAGGATTGAGCTTCATCTTGGATCTACGCAGAGTAGCGAACGTCTCTGCTAGATCTAGCAAGTGCAGCGAAAACGATTTACTCTTAATCAAGAGATGTTCTACATACACTTCTAGGTTTCTTCCTTTTTGATGGTTAAACACACGGTCCATCATCCGTTGATAGGTCACGCCAGCATTCTTAAGCCCAAAGGGCATGACAAGATAGCAATAACATCCATCGTTAGTTATGAACGACGTGTGAGGAACGTCAGGCTTATGCATTCTTATCTGGTGATAACCAGAAAACGCATCTAAAAAACTCATGTAAGAGTATCCTACCGCGGAATCAACTAAAGAATCTATCCGAGGCAGGGGGTAGCAATCTTTAGGACATGCTTTATTAAGTTTTGTAAAGTCTACACACATTCGCCACTTTCCCCCTGGTTTTTTAACCATTACAACATTTGAAATCCAGGTGGGATATTGCACTTCTTTAATAAAATTCGCCTTGAGGAGTTTCGCAACCTCCTCCCTTATTGGTTCTGCAAGCTTTGTTGCCACGTCCCTCTTCTTCTGTTGGATGAACTTGCAGCTGGGATCAACATTCAGATGGTGGCAAGCTACATCAGGATCCACCCCCGGCATGTCTTCTGCTGACCAGGCAAAGACATCCAGGTTCTTTAGCAGGCAGGAAATCAACTCAGCCTTTTGATCTTCAGGTAGCTCTGAGTTGATGGAGAGTTTCCTCTCCTCCCCTTCAGCAATGGGGACTCCTTGCGTCACCTGGGCAGGTTCCAGGTGAGCACCTTCATCAGCAGTAACTTTCGAACTGGAAGAGGCTTCTGCAGCTTCTGTTGGAGCAAGGGAAGCTTCAACCATGTTGACAGTGCGGACGTAGCACTCCCTTGCTCTCCTTGGGTCGCTCCTGACCTGGCACATCCTCCCATCGGCAAAGAACTTGATGGCGAGGTGATAAGTGGAAATCACTGCTTGGTATTTGTTCAGCAGGGGCCTGCCGAAGATGGCATGGTAGCTGCTGGGGGCGTCGACCACTATGAACTGTATCTGCTTTGTTGCCCCTCCAAGCTTCACTGGCAAGGTGACGCTGCCCTCCACCTCTTTCCTCTCTCCTGAGAATCCATAGAGCGGCCCCTCAGTGGAAAGCATAGGCTTTCCGGTCCTCAGGGCCTCAAAAGTAGACTTAAAGAGGAGGTTGACCGAGCTTCCTGTGTCAACCAAAATCCTATCCACCGTGAAGTCCCCAATACCAGCCTGGATTATGACTGCATCATCAAATGGATTGGCTGTTCGAGGAAGATCTTCTGGACCAAAGGTGACGACTTCCCTTGGAGGAGCAACGGAAGAAGAGGCCACCTCTGCCTGGGTGACCCTTGAGATTGATGACTTCCGGGTGGACTCGGTCCCAGCTCCACCATGGATGAAGAAGAGGCGTCCTAGAATCCCCTCATCATTTGCATCGAAGCACTCTACCGGGACGTTGATTGGCCCCAGACGGCCTTCATCTTCTATATCTACACACTCCTGGTAAGCCTCAGCTACCTCTTTGCCCTTCGAGGTGGATGGCTTCGACGAGGAAGGAGAATCCTTCTTGGTCAGGTCAATCTTGCCCTCGACAAGCAACTTATCAATCAGCGTACGAAGGGCCTTGCATTCCTCAGTCAGATGACCCTTTTCCTTGTGGAACTGGCAGTATTGCGAATTATTCCTCGGCTTCCACAGCTTCTGAGGCTCTTGCCTCTTTTCTTCTGATCTCCTTTGCAGGATCTGGATGACTTCGTCAAGGTCCAGATCTGCAGGGTCCTCCATGGGACTTTCTTCATATTGGCACGGGGCAGGCAAGGCTGCCTGCTGGAGGATGGGAAGAGCTTGCAAAGGAACGGCGGGAGTGGCGGCCAACGGCAGTCTCTGCTCATGAAACTGTTGATGGCCTTGGAAAGGTTTTTTGTTGCGGAAGTTCCTGCCTCTTTGAGATGGAGGCTGGAAGTCTGGACGAGGGGGCCTGCCACAAGAGGAAGAAGCGGAGACATCCCTTCCTTCAGCCTTGGCTGTTAGGGATGAAACATAGGTCGGATTGGCATTTTCCCCTTCTATGAAACGGTTGACCATGGCGATCAACTCCTGATAAGTCTCGGGAGCCTTGGTCGTTGCTTTAAACTTCAGAGGGCCTTCCCGGAGGCCATGGATCAAGGCAACTTTATAATAGTCGGGGTTCACATTCCTCACCCCCTGAATTTCTCTTTGAAAGCGATCAACGAATCGTGCCACCGATTCGTTATCCCTCTGCTTGATCTCAAATAGGGCAGCTGGCCCATTCTTCCTCTTCCTTGAGGTAGCAAACCTCAGCAGTAACTGGCTACGAAGCTCGGCAAAAGAAGAGATAGTGCCCGAAGGCAGCTCATAGAACCATTCTCTCGCTTGCCCTTCGAGAGTGGTAACCAGCAATTTACACTTAATCGCATCTGAGAGGCATCTTAAAGCAACTGCCCCCTCAAATGCCTGGAGGTGAGAAACGGGATCTGTCGCTCCTGTATAGAACGGGATGCGCGGCTCCCTGAAGTTGCTCGGGGCCGATTCCCATCGAATTCGGTCAACAAAGGGAGACGGGGTGTCAAACTCTGCAGGATAGAAAGGGCGGACTGGAGCCGAGGAGTCCGCGGGCTCGGCGGACTGGCGATCAGCAAAGTGAAGTTGGCGGGCAGGAGTGCCCCTAGCAGCTTCTCTGAAGAACTCTCTGAAAGCAAACTCTTCCTCTTGAGGGCGCAGAGGGGCTGCGGTCTGAGCAGGGTTCCGAGGAGTTTCTGGCGACTGCCGAAGCGGAGTTCGGCGAGCTGGTGTCTGGCGGACTGGCGAGTTCGCTGGGTACGCTGCTGCCTGAGGAGCAAGACGCTGGGCCAAAGCAAGCAGAGCTTGGCTGATTATGTCAAGACGTTGGTCGGTCTGCCGGCGAGACTGCTCGGCCTCAAGGCGAGCTTGTTCTATTGTGTCCCAAAGGGAGTCCTCTGAAGAACTAGAGCGATCTGAAGAGCGGGCTCTACGGTCTGACATCTTTCGTCCACTGATTTCAAAACACTACTCGGATCTGAAGGTCGCGTGTTAACTGTTGATGCACGAAAAACACAAGGGGGGTCGAGCACAACCAGCTAACTGTTCGAACACAGGGAGAATAGGGAGACTGCGAGTAGCGATCTACTAAGCGGATGAGAGCTGGAAGAAGAGCAGGGCCGTGAACCGCGACAACAACAGACTTCGCCCGTCGCGGCCTGAATGCCTCTCTTGTGACGGGCTTTCCCTTGATTGAAGAAGGATCTAGTTACAAGTGAAAGGAAAAGACTGAGGGAAACAGAGCAAGGGGGAGTCCGCAAGGCACAGGATTCGAGTCCGCAGCCTGTAACAAGTAGGCTCTTGGGTCCGAGTCAGCGTGCCTTGAGTGCACCACCTCCCCCCTATTTATAGGATAGGGGGCCTGCCCAAACGGGCAGGGCTAAAATAACCGGCTGCCCGGGGTACAGCTGAACCGGGCAGCGGTGACGGGAAGTAAAAAGAAAGAACACGCCAGTCCGCACAGAAGTGGCGGACTGGGCTCGCGAGCTGGCGCTTCCACTGCTGCTGGGCGCGCCCACTGGAGGGCGGCTGCCTGGGCGGACGGGATACTGCGTCCGCCACTGGAGAACCTGTTGCCCAAAGCGCCGGAGGACTGAGCGGACTGGTCCTTGCGTCCGCTGCTGGAGTATCACCCTTGGCGCCCGACTGGTGACAGTGCCGGACTGGGCGGACGGACAAATCCTGTCCGCGCCTGCTGAATGGGGGGCTTTGGAATCTTGTAGTATGTTGCGGACTGAGGGGTTAACAGGGATGTTTACCTGAGTTGTAGGAGTGGGGACACTCTGAGTTGTAGGAACCTGGTTTGGGTTCTGAGCTGCTGTAAGATGTGAGGATCTGAGGTGAAGTGCAGAAGTTAGGCCGAATCTAGTACACTGCTAGATAGGCGAAGGGGGAAAGTGGATGTACCCAGACCTTGGGGAACCACTATAAATACTGTGTACACTCTGTGAATGATTGTTTTTGTGATTGCTGTGCTGATAGATGTAGAATTTTCAATTGCTGTTTAAATTTCAGAACAGATTGTCTGTCTTTAAAGCAAAAGAAAAATTACACCTATTCACCCCCCTCTAGGTGTTTAGGCACTAATTCTTTTAGAATGTCTTCTTAGATCTTCTATTGAAAATCTTCTTCAGTTTGTATGTATCTCTATGCGTGTTATTCTCTCATTATTATTCTCTTCTTTTGATAGAGAATGTCCTTATATAGACTTTCTCCGTGGAGACCGGCTGATCTGGTTTCTAACGAACTTCTGACAGCTCTGACAGTTACAGTAGACCGGTTGGATATGGCAGCTGTCAAGTCTTCTAGTCACTTCTTGAAACTCTATCTCTGTCAGCAAAGTGTAAAGACTGAACTTCATCGTGTGTCGACACAAGTAGACTAAGTGTCGACACAAGCCTTGGTGGCGTCGACACAGCTCTCTTGGTGTTGACACTGCTTCTTGACACAGCTTCTGTAGAATGTGTCGACACTAGTTCTGTTGTGTCGACACAGTCACTTCTTTTCTTCACAAGAATAACTTTGTTGAAACTCTGCCATGTGTCGACATAAGTGTTGTTTGTCGACAAAGTTGATGTCGACAAAGTCGTCTGTGTGTCGACACTGCCTCTGTGTGTTGACACAGTTGCTGTCGACTAAACTTTTTTGTGTGTCGGCATTGCCTCTGTTTGTCGACATAGTTGATGTCGACTAAACTTCTCTGTGTGTCGACACAGTTGATGTCGACTAAACTTCTCTATGTGTCGACACTGCCTCTGTGTGTCGACATAGTTTCTTCTGGTGTCAACACAGCCTTTCCAAGTGTCGACACAGTTGACTCCAAGTGTCGACACAGCTTTTCTCCAGTGTTGACACAAGCCTTCATAAGTGTCGACACAACTTTTCTAGTGTCGACTCATGGACTTAGAAACTTTTTCCTGCATTCTTGCATTTTCTTAACCTGAACATATAAACTCAAAACAACATGAAATACACCTTGATACATATCTTTGAGTAAGGTGAGGCTTCTTCAAATCTAGTACACATTTTCCAATGTACCCAATAGTATTTCCTGAGAAACTGCCAGGATTACCTCCTCACAGAGAGGTTGACTTCAAGATTAATCTAGTACCAGGTGCCAAGCCGGTATCCAAGGCCCCTTACCGAATGGCCCCGAAGGAACTCACGGAGTTTAGAGTTCAACTGCAAGAATTGGTGGAGTCAGTGTTCGTTCGCCCCAGTTCGTCACCCTAGGGAGCCCCTGTATTATTCGAGAAGAAGAATGATGGAACCCTGTGTTTGTGCATAGGCTATCGGGAACTCAATCGGCTGACGATGCGGAACACTTATCTGCTACCTCGGATCGACGAGTTGTACGATCAACTAGTGGGAGCGCATTGGTTTTCTAAGCTGGAATTGCGCTCAGGGTATTATCAGTTGAGAATACAAGATGGTGACATCTAGAAAACGTCCTTTAGTTTAAGATATGGGTTGTACGAGTTCATTGTAATGCCGTTTGGGCTCCCAAATGCCCCTTCAGCTTTCATGAGCCTGATGAACAAGGTATTTGAACCGTACTTGGACATCTTCGTCATTCTTTTCATCGACGAAATCTTGGTCTACTCAAAGACGGAGGAGGAGCATGTTGATAAGTAATATTTACGCGTATTTTTACTATAATATTTAGTTTAATATTTAGTTTTAATTAATCATATTTTATTTATTCTGGTTAATAAATTATATCTTTTTGATTCTGTTAAATAATTTAAGTCTTATTTATTTTTGTAGGATTTATAACTATTTTTAGTATTTATTTTAGTTTAATAATTAATATAAAATTAATAATAATTTATATATTTTCATTTATAAATCAATTATTTTATATTTTTGTTTAATAATTTAATATATATTTATTTTTGTAGGTTTATTGACGTGGTCGCACTCCCGACGTTTGCAAAAGAAATATTTACCGAAGTCGTCACTTTGGCCGAGCAATTCATGCAGTCTACATGAAACCAAGTGAAGGTCTCGCTGCACTCGTTCAAGCCGATCAAGTGTTTCACGCCGCAACCACCCATTCAGCTCTTCGTTATGTAAGCTCATGACAAATATATTATTATGTATTGATGTCGCCACGCCATCATCGCCAACTCTCAAAATGACCGGCGCCAAGCAAGTCTTTGACATTCAACTATTTTTAACATTCTCATGCACAACGCCATCACCATAGCCTTTTATGTCAAAGCCGCCACCTCATCATACAACCTACATCACCACCCCTTTCTCTCTATAAAAACCGCCACAGTTAAATACATGCACTTTATTATTATTATTACCATAACCCTTTACTTCCCCTCTTCATTTCTCCATGAAACCGCTAGCTCCTCTTTATTCCTTGAAATCACCATCTTTATATTCTTCTTCATTATCTCCTCCCTCCATTTACCTCCTCTTAAATATTTGATAAATATTTGATTTTTCAACTCCATCTTAATTTTAGTAATTATGTCCACCATTCATCTCCTATTTATAAACTATGTAACTCCCCCATTTAATTTGGTTGTTTTTTTCATATATTTGATTAATATTTAATTATTATTACCATTTTATTTTCCTCCTCTTATCCTTGGCCTTCCAACCTTTCATGTGTCTTTCATCCTTTCTTTTCTTTCCTATAAATAATGGCCAAGGGGGAATGATGAAGGGAGTCCGCCATTGGGGTTGAAATTTGTGTTGGGTGGCTTATTTTCGAGATATCTTTGGAGTTAGTTTTACTTTATGCAATTTTATTTTATTTACAATATAGTTTAGATTTTTCTTTTCATGCAATTGTACTCTTTTATTTCATAGTGATAAAATGTATTTTTCAATTATGACTAGCAAAATTTCCATAAACAGTTGATCATGATTAACTTTGGAATGAAATAAACTTTCTTTATTTTTCACAAAATTGTAAAGCTCTCTATTTTGCTCGCTAACGATTTAACTTTGATTTTTAATGTATCGAATTCATATTTTGCGGATATGTTCTTCGATCCTAGATCTGTGTCTTAAATGACCGAGAGGTTGCGGATACAAATAGATCGCTCAAAGATAAAAGGAGTTGATTGCACTCCTCGAGAGAGGACGACATAAATCTTCCGGATTGGAGTCAAATCCAATAGATTGTTTCACCTCCTAAAGCAAGCTTAGGGTTTTTGACTAGCCGAGAGGTCTTAATCGATCAACCTAAGGTTAGTCAAAAGTATGAGCTCGAGAGAGACGCTTTTGTACTGTAGGAACCTCCACGATCGAGTGAGTAATTTAAGAGTCTTGCGTACTTTATGTTCATGAAGGTTCATTTTAATCCAATGGGATTCTAGATCAAGTGCTATCTTTTAGTTTGTTTTGTAGCTTTATTTTTAATTTACCTTCAATTTATATTCCGATAAAATAATATCAATTTGCGTGAGTAGAAGTACTCAACAGGCCCCGAGTCTAATACAACAATTTCCTATACTATATTTCGATAGGTACACTTTCCTATTTCGAGATTATAGTTTGGATATATTTTCAAAATTATAAAATTCCTCATCAAGTTTTTGGCGCCTTTGTCGGGGACAATTTTTGTTGATATTTTGAAAGCGCGAATTGTATTAATTTTATCATTCTCTTTCTCTACCCCTATTCACTTTTTCATTTTCTTTTTCGAATTCCATTCTATTAAGTACCGGTTGCTTTATTTTCTTTTTACAAAACAAAAAAAATGATATCTTAGTTGGCCGCTAAGATTGCCGAGCTTACACACAAAGTCAATCTTTTGTAAGCTGCAAGACAATGTCAATTTTTTTGTACTTATTGTGGTTCCCCTCATTGGAGTGAGGAATGTTATTCTAATTTTTATCTTCAAAATTATTCTTATAATTTTGGTAATAATTATGAAAATAATTTTTCCTACTTTAATCACAGTCCTTCATCTAATTTTCAGGAAAATACCCTTTTCAATACTTTTTCTAATTTTAATGGAAATAATTTTTCAAGTTCTCATGAAAATCATTTTGATATTTTTCCTGAAAATACTTTTTCAAACTTCAATGAGAACAATTTTTCTGATTTTTGTAATTTTCCCTCTTCCTCGGATGTTAATTTCCGGCATGATCACCCGGAAAGATTCCAGAGTACTGAGGATATTTATTTAGATCCGACTTTTTATTCTTCTTCCGCACCGCAAGGTTTCTCTCCTAATTTTGGGGATTCTTCTAAATTTCCATTTGATTCTTCTCCCCAAAATTTGGATGAGACTTTTATTACTTTTAGTGATTTTTCCTCTTCCTCGGATAATGTCGCTAATGAGAAACATGACTCTTCATGTCCCCCGTATTTGCTTATACCGAAGAAGACGAAGGGCTTTTATTTCAAGAACTTGTTAAGTGTATGGACGCATTGGGTGCTGTAGAAGAAGAACATGTTTCTCCTCCTACTACTACCAATTTTTCTCCTATTTATGAATATCCAAACATAATTTATAAATATTTAGGAGCGAAAATATATGAACATGATGCGTCCAATGATTTGATTTTAAATCTTTCTATAGACGACAAATTAATATTAAAAAATAAACAACCGGAGCTTCATCAATTTCTTTCACATGACCCTCCTCCGTGTGAAATTTTCTCTAGCATGTTTATTTTTGATTTTTCTTATTCTAATAATTTTCATGTAGTAAATGAGTCGTTGCAATCAAATGTTGTCCCCGACCCATTTGCCGCTCATCTAGAAAGGTTCAACTCACCTCAGGTATGGATAGGTGTTTTGCATCTAAATTTTCAAGTCAACTGCGAGAAAGAAAATCAAGAAGAAAGCGGAGGAGTACTTGGGCCACCAACTTTGGCATCTTCGCCAAAACGAAAATTAAGGGAGTTGGCCCTTCATTTTAATTTTTATTTTCTATTCTCCTAACAATAACCGTCTAACTTAAAGACGGGAAAAAGAAAAGCGCTCTTGGGGGACACCCCTTGGTTATTTTTTAACTTTTATGAATTTATTTTTCTAAATTTTCACAAACTGTTTTTCCTTTTCCCCCTCCTACTTGACTTATAAAATTGGGGACAATGTTTATTTTTAAGTATAAGGGTGGATTCTTACTTATTGTTTTTATTTAAAAATCCAAAAAAAAAGATAAAATCTTTAAAAATTAAAAAATTTTGTTTTCTTTTTATTATCCAAAATACAAAAAATATGAAAACAAATATAATAAACCCTTACTTAATATTTTTGTGACTTTTCATAAATTTATTTTGAGTTTATTTATAAGAATTTTTATAATTTTTGATTTTCTAATCTTTTATTTCATCAAAGTTAGTTAAATTTAATTTTTAGGTGATTTGATTTTAAGAAATAAATTTATGAAGTAAATTTGTTTAGAGAAATCTATTTAGCCCTTTTTCTCTTTTATTATAATTAGTTTCAATTTCCTAGTGCTTAGTTTAACAATCCTTAGATTTTAATTATCTTCACTTTATGCTTTACGATTCTTAGGAAAGCTTAAATCACTATAGTTGCTCTCTTAGTTTTTTAATTTAATCTAAATTCTGTTAAGCCTTTCCCCTTGTTTTTAATTTTCTTGTTAGATCATATGTCATGGGGATAAGAGGATAAAATTCATTATCCCCTGGTACACATATGCAATTTTTATTTTTTTGGTTAGATCATATGTCAAGGGAATCAAGTATTCTTTGGTACAACATATCAAGGTCTGTTGCAGTAGTGGCAAATGATCTTTGATGTAGTTGACTTGCTAGACTTTCTCCCACTCCTGTCCTTCCTGGATGATTTTCTCTTCTGATAATAGTCATCCTTGGACTGAGATGAGGACGTCTTAGATTTCCACTACATCTTCTTTAAGAATCTCTGAAACTGCCTAGTGAATGCAACAACGTCTTCATCTGAATTACTGCTGTCTGAACTGGGATTATCAGAATTTTCTAAGTTTATTTCTGCATCTTTCTTAAGAGATGATGGAGACAGTCTCCTATTCTTCCTTGTGGCTTCTACCTTGAAGGCCACAGACTTTTCTCTATGGTCAACCTTTGTATTGGTTTGTCTGAAACTCTCATACTCTTGATTAAGCATAGACTTTCTATCTTGCCTAACCTCTTCAGAACCATCCCTGTAGACAACCAAAGTGTCCCACATCTCCTTGGAGGTTTTGCAGTGAATCAGATTCTGGAAAGTTGAGTCATCTATGGCACTTACTATAATATTCTGTGCTCTTTTATCCATTGTAGCCAAGATGATCTCATACTTTGTCATTTCTAAAAAATACTGAGGAATCCTCTGATTAGCATCAAGAACAAAAACCTTCATTGGAATATATGGTCCTTCCTGAACTGTTATATAAATTCTAGGATCAGATGCCTCCATAAATAATCTGACCCTCTCCTTCCATATTCCAAAAATTTCCTTCCTACAGATGGGCAACTTCATTGAACCAAGTTCTTTATGGTTTTCTCCTGAACCCATCTTCTTTAACTTAATTCTGCAATTTATTATGCCTCACAGATCTTACTCAGACTATTTAGTCTATCTTTGAGTAACCTGGCTCTGATATCACTTGAAAGAATTTGTTCCTAAACACATAGAGGGGGGGGGGGTGAATAGGTGTAATTCCTTTTTCTTCTAAGGCAGAACTTGTAATTCAGTTAATTAACTAAAACAGATATTTCTACAGCTATCACAGCACAGAATTAATAATACCACACACAAACACAGATTGCACACTGATTTATAGTGGTTCCCCAAGGTCTGGGTACATCCACTTCCCCCTTCGCCTATCTAGCAGTGTGCTAGAGTCGGCCTAACTTCTTTCCTTCTTCTTAGATACTCAGATCTTACAGCTAAGAACCCAAACAAGGCTCCTACAACTCAGAGTGAGTCCACACTCCTACAGCTCAGACAATCTGCCCTACCTCAGCCATCAACAAGGCCTACAACTCAGAGATGACAATCTCCTACAACTCAGTCTCACAGCCCTACCTCAGCCTTCAACAAGGCCTACCACTCAGAGAACTATTTCTCCTACAACTCAGCCTTTATAAATCAGGCTTACAACTCAGATCTTAAAAAGATCCTACAGAAAATAGATGTAAATCCACACTTTAACCACCACCCTGGTTGAGAGAGAAAGGATGGACAGTTTCTTGATCAGTTCTTGAAAGAATCTGACATTAGAGATCGACCTGACTTAGCTTTCTTCAAAGCTTCTTGAATTTGAACACAGTAGGGTTGATCTCCTTTGAAGTTGATCTTCAATCAGCTTCTTTCTTGAAATTCAGAAATGAATCTGAATCCTTCTTGGCAGACTGGTTCAAACTCTGCACTTGAGAGACTTATTGATGTAAGTCCCTTTCTTCACTTGAATAGATGGAGCTCTCTCTCTCCAAATTCTTCCGAAGGTTCTTCTGAATTCTTCTTTGAATTCTCTTGACAAACTCCGAGTAGATCACCACTTGAGAATGTGTTGGGTACATTGGAAAATGTGTACCAAATTTGAAGAAGCCTCACCCTACTCAATGATATACATCGAGGTGTATTTGATGTATTTTGAGTTTATATGTGTAGGTTAAGTAATTGCAGGAAATGCAGAAAATTTCTAAGTCCATGTGTCGACATCTAGAGAAGCAGGGTCGACACTTATGAAGGCTTGTGTCAACACTGAAGAAAAGCTGTGTCGATCGTTGGAGTAATTTGTGTAGACACCAGGAAAGGCAGAGTCGACACCAGAAGAAATGTGTCGACATATACAGGCAGTGTCGACACACCGTGAAGAATTGTCAACATAAATTGAGCCGACACTTAGAGGCAGTGTCGACACCCAGAGAAGCTTAGTCGACATCGAATGTGTCGACACCAAGAGGTAGTGTCGACACACAGAAGTATTTGTTAACATCAACTGTGTTGACACACAGGACTTGTGTCGACACACAGCAAAGCTTCAACAAATTTAAAGTAAAGAAGTACTTGTGTCGACACAAAGGATATGTGTTGACACTCAACAAGTATCAACAACAAAAGAAGTTGTGTCGACACAAAGGAGATGTGTCGACACACAGCAGAATTTCAACTAAGTTTTAAAGAAGAAGTATTTGTGTCGACACACAGAATTAGTGTCGACACATTCAACAGAAGGCTTGTGTCGACACACAAAATCAGTGTCGACACATTCTAAAGAAGCAGTGTCGAGAAGTTGTTACAACAACACAAGGAGTTGGTGCGACACCATCAAGGCTAGTGTTGACACTTAGTCTACTTGTGTCGACACTTAGTCTATTTGTGTGGACACATAATGAAGATCAGTCTCGACACTTTCAGACAGAGACAGTGATTTCAAGAAGTGATTGGATGACTTGACAGCTGCCATTTCTAACCGGTCAACTACTACTGTCAGAGCTGTCACAAGGTTGTTAGATACCGGATCTGCCAGTTACCATGGAGGAAGACTATATAAAGGCTTTCTCCTTCAACAGAAAGAGATGATCAATCACAACCAACTAACAACAACTAAGAGAGAAGTAATTATACAGTAGATTTTCGACAGAAGATCTAGAAGAAGTTGGAGAGAGAGAGCTCCATCTAAGAAGAGCAGTTGCTGAACCAGGCTGCAAAGAAAGATTCAGATTGAAATCTGGATCTTAAGTCAGAAGCTGATTGAAGATCAACTTCACAGATGATTAAACCCTACTGAGTTCAGATTCAAGAAGCTTTGAAGAAAGCTAAGGGAGGTTAATCTATGCAAATTTCTTCTAAGAACTCATCAAGAAGCCAGCCAACCCTTCTCTCTCTATCTGGGTTGTGGTTAATTACTTTGTAAACATTATTTTCTGTAGGATCTTAAGGGATCTGAGCTGTAAGCCTATTTTATAAAGGCTGAGTGTAAGAGATTTAGATCTCTGAGTGTAGGTCTTGTTGAAGACTGAGTGTTAGGGCTTTGTGCCTGAGTTGTAGGAGACTGTGTTCCCTGAGTGTAGGCCTTCGTGAAGGCTGAGGTAGGGCTGTTTACCTGAGTTGTAGGAGTGGGGACACTCTGAGTTGTAGGAACCTGGTTTAGGTTCTGAGCTGCTGTAAGATGTGAGGATCTGAGGTGAAGTGCAGAAGTTAGGCCGAATCTAGTACACTACTAGATAGGCGAAGGGGGAAAGTGGATGTACCCAGACCTTGGGGAACCACTATAAATACTGTGTACACTCTGTGAATGATTGTTTCTGTGATTGTTGTGCCGATAGATGTAGAATTTTCAATTGCTGTTTAAATTTCAGAACAGATTGTCTGTCTTTAAAGCAAAAGAAAAATTACACCTATTCACCCCCCTCTAGGTGTTTAGGCACTAATTCTTTCAGAATGTCTTCTTAGATCTTCTGTTGAAAATCTCCTTCAGTTTGTATGTATCTCTATGTGTGTTATTCTCTCATTATTATTCTCTTCTTTTGATAGAGAATGTCCTTATATAGACTTTCTCCGTGGAGACTGGCTGATCCGGTTTCTAACGAACTTCTGACAGCTCTGACAGTTACAGTAGACTGGTTGGATATGGCAGCTGTCAAGTCTTCTAGTCACTTCTTGAAACTCTATCTCTGTCAGCAAAGTGTAAAGACTGAACTTCATCATGTGTCGACACAAGTAGACCAAGTGTCGACACAAGCCTTGGTGGCGTCGACACAGCTCTCTTGGTGTTGACACTGCTTCTTGACACAGCTTCTGTAGAATGTGTCGACACTAGTTCTGTTGTGTCGACTGTAACACCCCCTATCCGTCGCATAGCATATAGCAGTAGGTCCGGCCGGGGCCCGACGCCATATACCACAGACAGACCGGGTG
This sequence comes from Platanthera guangdongensis, assembly GCA_039583875.1. Classification (NCBI taxonomy): domain Eukaryota; kingdom Viridiplantae; phylum Streptophyta; class Magnoliopsida; order Asparagales; family Orchidaceae; genus Platanthera; species Platanthera guangdongensis. The sequence continues at coordinate 105,580,665 of CM077166.1, forward strand.
GTTACTTATGGAAACCAACCAAGCAATCTCAACGTCCTACACAGAGAATTCTAGCGGAAGAAGTTTATAAAGGTTGTAAACAAGAACCCAGCAACAAGCACGAATGTCCACTACTACGAAATAGAAATGTTATTACAAAATACTCAAAATAAGCCTGAAGGCCTTACAAAATGTTTCACTTGAATATTACATATTTTACAAACCACGGCACGCAGGCCGGTCATACATGATTAAAGCAGTAAACACATCTACTTGGGCCTTCAAGGGCCGGCTTCGCAAAAAGGGCTTTAGCCCGCTATTGACCGCTCGGTCCAGCTGCACCTGCAAGCAACAAACCACCGCACGGTGGCAAAACAAGGCAACGGTCAGCAATGCTGACCAAATTATAATGATCCCGCCCCCAACTCGGGGCGGCGATGCTCCTTCCCTGCATTTCATTAGCATAAGAGAGTAATCTATAACCATAGCCATAACATCACAGACGTTGGCTCGTACGGCCACACGCCCCGTGCACTCAGGGCACATTCTCGGTGAACCGGTCGATGTCACGTCAATTTAAGCCATTAACATTCCAGACTCACCACCGCCACTTAGACGGCCAAACCTATGAGCAATTTGTCTTCTTGGCATGGGTCACGTCAATTTAAGCCATTGACCACCGAAGACTCACATCTATGCCAACGGCAAGTGCCACGTAACCTTAGGTCTCTTTAACCGAACGACATAAAGCGGGTACGGTTCCATCTAACCCGTGCTCACATCGCAACGACAATTTAAGCCATTTGTGCGGGTCAAACTTTCGCCGAGTCCCATTCTATCGCAAGTCACATAACTCGGTTATGTTCAAGTTGGCTCTCAGGCCACCAAGTTGGCAAGATCTCGTATCCGCCCAGTTTTCCGGGTGCACCTTTGGGTTAGTCCCCAAGGCTCCCTGCTGCAATCTACCGCGTAGAAAACCAGAAAATAACCAATAGCACGGAGTCTTCTCCGGCCTTATGCAATGCAACATCACCGATCCAGACTAACATGTCCGGGTTGGCTTCACACATCATGCCTATGTCTGTTCTCGCATATAGACTCTAAACAACGGGGACTTCACATATCTACCCGAAGGAACGCCTCCAACTCTCCGCAAACTCGCGAGAGCGGGCTTCCTATGCTAGGAAAGAGAGCTATTCGTGCTCAAGATGAGGATCGTTACCCTTGAGTTCCTCTTTGGCGCCATTGAAAAGTAATCGGATGGAAATCACCGCACTTGCGTTGCCTCCGTGGATCCGGAGTCGCCTTGCGATTCGGAGCTCCGAAGCTCCTCCAATGGCGGAATCTAGTTCTTCTTCCTCCAATGGCTCTCCTCTTTCTCCAAGGACTTGGAGAGATGATAAGGTATGAAAGTGATGGATTTCTAAGTCAACTCACGGGTATATCCCTTCAGGAACATCCCCCAGCCGTTGGATCTCAAAACAAGGAAACGAACGGCTTTGATTCGGGGCTGAAATGCCCAATCTGGACCGAACACGGCCTGGCACATGCCCGTGTCCAGGGTCGTGTGCCGCATTTGCCGTCAAAATCGAATCTCCTGGAACCTCACATGGGTATCGAACACGCCCGTGTTCGAGCTGATACGCCCGTGTTCCACTTCACACGGCCGTGTAGCCGGCCGTGTACCCCATGATTTTTCCCCATTTTCAACCCGAGCACTGCACGGGTTCTAGGACACGCCCGTGTCCTTACCCGTGTCACCTTGACACGCCTGGACCCCAGGCCGTGTACACGGGACATTTCGTCGAGGGAAGATCGACGACTTGATGACACGGCCTTGGACACGCCCGTGTCCTAGGCAGTGTGCCTTGTCTCGACGATCGTCGAGTGAATCTCGACGACTCCCCGGGACGATCGTCGACACGGGTCGACACGCCCTGCGACACGCCCGTGTCGCAGGCCGTGTGCCAATTCTCGACGAATCGTCGAGTACAACTCGATGACTCACGGCTAAGTGTCGACACGGGTCGATACGCCCGGCGACACGCCCGTGTCGTAGGCCGTGTGCCCCCTCTCGACGAATCGTCGAGTCAAACTCGACGACTTCGCGGCTAAGTGTCGACACGGCTTGACATGCCCTGGGACACGCCCGTGTCCCAGGCCGTGTGCCTGCTGCCAGAACCTAAACTGGCCCAAAACGTCCCCCTTTTGCTCCTTTGAGTTTCGGGGCGTTACAACTCTCCCCCTCTTAAAAGAATTTCGCCCACGAAATTACATAAAGGAAAGACATGTACAAAACCAAAATTTGTACCTGAGCGGAACAACTCCGGATACTCGTCAAGCATAGTCTGCTCTCTCTCCCAAGAGAGCTCCTCACGACCGCAATTGTCCCACCGGACTTTGACCATCCTGATCTCTTTATTGCGTAGCCGCTTGACCTCCGAGTCCTCAATCCACACAGGCTTGACCTTTGTCGTTAGCCCACTATCCACCGGTACTTGATCAACCGCGATCACTTGCGTAGGCTCTTGCACCACCTTCCAAAGCACCGAAATATGGAATACATCATGTAAACCACTTATCTCCAACCTATAGGCCGCTTAGCCAACTCGCTCCAGAACCTCAAACGGCCCAAGGTATCTCGGGCTTAGCTTTTTCACTCGTCGCACCCGCGAGACACCCTTGAACGGCTTGATCTTTAAGTATACCTAATCGCCCACAGCGAACTCCACATTCCTGTGCTTGGCATTATAGTACTTTGCTTATCGGTCCTGAGTGATAAGCAACCTCTCCCGAATGGTTCTCCCCAAAGAAGTAGCATCCTCCACTTCCGATCGCTTATACAACTTTGACTCACCCGTTTCTAACCAAGACAACGGCGTGCGACATCTTCTACCATATAGGGCCTCGAAGGGCGCCATCTGAATACTCGCTTGGTAGCTGTTGTTGTATGCGAACTCCACCAAATAAAGGTGGTCTTCCCTTTGCTTCCCAAAATCCAAGACACACATGCGGAGCATGTCTTCCATGGTTCTATTGACCCTCTCGGTCTGCCCATCCGTTTGCGGATGGGTGGCTGTGGTGAATTTCAGCTTTGTTCCCAACATTTGTTGCACCAGCCTCCAATCATTGGACGTGAACCGCCCATCTCGGTCACTCACGATGCTGCGGGGCACACCATGAATCTGTACTATGTTATCCACATAAAGCTTTGCTAACTTCTCCACCGGATCATCCTTCCTATGCGGAATAAAATGTATCACCTTCGTTAATCGATCCACGATCACCCAAATGGCGTCGTTCCCCTTTTTCGACCTTGGCAAACCGTGCACAAAGTCCATAGAGATGTCGTCAAATTTCCACTCCGGAATAGGCAAGGACTTAAGAAATCCTCCCGGCTTTTGGCACTCCGCCTTTTCCAAGGTGCGGGTTTGGCACTTCGCTGCATATAGCGCCACATCCTTTTTCAAACCCGGCCACCAACACAGTTTCTTCACATCACGGTACAACTTCGTGCTCCCCGGGTGAATCGAGTACTTGGTATGGTGTGCCTCGTAAAACAACTCCACCCGCAAATTACCCACACTTGGGACGCACAAACGACCGTCTCTCTGAAGCAATTTGTCCGCCACAACGAATTGGGAATTTGACCCATCCGGAGCCTCTACCATGAACTGCTTCATATGAGCATCCATATCCTAAGCCCGCCGAAAACGATCAGCCAGGTCATATTGGACTTCAGTCCAATTCAGAACTGCTTCAGCACTTGATTGCTTGTCCACACAAACGATCCCCAACGCCTCCAACTCTCGCACCAACCGCTCATCATGCACCGATACCCAATTGGCTCGAGCTGGGGCTTGGCGACTCACCGCGTCAGCAACCGCATTCCCTTTATCAGGCGCGTAGTGGATCTTGAATGTATAGTCTCCCAAGAACTCCATCCATCTACGCTGCCGTAAATTCGGATCCTTCTGATCAATCAGATACTTCACGCTCTTGTGACCGGCGTAGAGATCCATTTTCACAACGTATACAATTATGCCTCCATAGCTTCAAGGCAAAAACTCAGGGCCATACGCTATTACGCTTCCGTGTTGCAGTAGCACGCAACGCAAACCACTGCCCTAAGCATCATTATAAATCTCATTGCCTTCGGTTCCACTCGGCGAAGTCAGCACAGGCGCCGTAGTCAACCGACATTACAACTCCTCAAAAGCTCGCGCGCACTCCGGCGTCCAGAAGAACTTATGCTCCTTCCTCATCAACGTAGTGAGAGGTAACACTATCCGCGAGAAGTTCACCACGAAGCGCCTATAGTAGCCGGCAAGCTCCAGAAAACTCCGGACTTCCGCTACCGTAGCAAGCTCATGCCACTCCCGTAGCGCAACAATCTTCTCCGGATTCACAGCAATACACTCTCCACTTACTATATGCCCGAGGAACACCACTGAGGATAGCCAAAACCAGCACTTCGAGAACTTGGCATAGTACTGAATTCTCCTTAGCGTCCCCAACACCAAATGAAGATGCCTGCAGTGATCTTCCTCACTATGCGAGTACACCAAAATATCGTCGATAAAGACGATCACGAAATGGTCCAAGTACTCCCTGAAAGTCTTGTTCATCAAATCCATGAACACTGACGGCGTATTTGTCAGCCCAAACGGCATGACCCTAAACTCGTAGCGTCCGTATCCTGTACTGAACGTTATCTTAGGGATATCTCTCTCCCTTAACTACTTTAGAGTACGGCGTTGGCCCGACCAACTGATCACAAAGATCATCGATCCTTGGGATTGGGTACTTGTTCTTTGTCGTCACCTTGTTGAGCTCCCGATAATTAATACATAGCCCCAAGCTTCCGTTCTTCTTCTCACGAAAGAGGGTCGGTGCACTCCAAGGCGAAGGACTTGGACGCACATACCCTTGCTCCAACAACTTTTAGAAGTTGCACCTTCACATCCGCCATTTCCGTTGGCGCTAGCCGACAAGGAGAGCGTGACACAGGCTTTGCACCTCGTACAAGCTCAAACATGGAATCTATCTCCTGTCGAGACGGGGCTCCAGGAAGATCTCTAGGGAACACATCAGGGTACTTCGATACCACTGAAATACAATCCAATGTGGGCTTCGGCTTTGCAACCTCCACTAGTGTAAAGAACAGTTCTGCTCCGGCACGAACCGCCTTCACCACCTGAAGAGCAAACGCAAACGTCTTGCTCGACCTCTTCGAGCCCGTAAAGGTCATCTCACGACTTGCTCCCGGCTTGGCTTCCTTGCTACCGCATCTATATTGGCTTGCTGCTCCGAGAGCCAGTCCATACCAAATATAACGTCGAACTCCTGATTCCCAATCCAAAGCTAAGCGCAACAATGTCTACCCGTGCACAATGAGCACCATTGGACTATAACGTATCCAATATGTCTTTCACCATCGGAGGAGGTACTCCGACGCACAATATAATTCCTAATAAAGGAATGCGAAGCTCCCTAAACGAACGGTGCTCTCGCAGATAAAGTAAAGTCGCAACAAAGTTTAACACAGATAGTTCTAAGCTAACATGCACAAGGGAGACAAGTATTTAAGGCAAAACTATCTTTAAACCATACCTGTCGTCACGACGCCGTGCTTCCTCCAGGGCTTTAGGCACTCACGAGCATAATGCCCCGGCTCCCCACAGTTGAAACATGTGCCCGGGGTCTGACCCGTAGTCGCCCCAGAAGCACCAGAAAGAGCTTGACCCGAAGTCCTAGGCTTCTTATACCATTTACGATATGCAGACTTTGAGGTGTTCGGCACTTTGAATGCCGTTTCCTTTGCACTAACATCCTTGACTGCACCTGACATAGCTTCCTTACCCTTCCGAGCGCCATTCCAACAGTCTCGGGCAAAGTGCCCTCTCTTTCCACAAGTATAACAAGTGTAAGTAGCTTTACTAGTCGATTTCATAGCCCCTTTCTCCAGCTTTCTGCCGGATGCAGCTCTTATGGGGTTTGAATAGTTCGATACCATGGTCGCTGGCATCGGGAGGGTCTTCCTCAGATCTGCCTCCAAAGATCTAGCTGATTCCACCAAGGCTCGAAATCCCAATAACTTTGGTCCTAGCAGTAGAACTCGTAACTCGGCACGTAGGCCACTATAAAACCTATCGACTGTAGCTTGCTCATTATCCACCTCGAAGCATGGGTAGCAGCTTATCATAAGAAATGCTTGCAAATATTCCTCAACTGTGCGCGCTCCCTGCACTAAATGCATATTCAGCTGCTGCCCCAATGGTCTACCAAAGGTCATCTGCTGCATCGCACCCACCGGCGTTGAGGCCACAACAGGTGCGCAGGGTTGTACATTTCCTCCAAACTGTGCACCTGTCACAGTGAACACCGCTTCTACGATCCTTCTAACGGTTTCATACGAAGGAGGAGGCTCAAACACCTCACCGGGTGCACTATGCTCCTCAGAAACCGGGCATTCTGGCAGTCCAACACCGCTTCCGGTCACCTATAGTGGTACAAAACACCGTCAAGCGACCAAATAAAATTGCGAACAACAATTATTGGAACACGCAGGTTCCTCAAACACGAGTATTTTCATTCCTAAGTGGACATTCATGGGTTCTTTTACCGTTATAACGATGACGCACACAATGTGCTCACCACCCCTTAAAAAAAATTCGTCCAGGAATTCAGCTTAAGTCCGACCAAAACCAGTAGTCTGATACCAAATTGTAACACCCCCTATCCGTCGCATAGCATATAGCAGTAGGTCCGGCCGGGGCCCGACGCCATATACCACAGACAGACCGGGTGGTTACTTATGGAAACCAACCAACCAATCTCAACGTCCTACACAGAGCATTCTAGCGGAAGCAATTTATAAAGGTTGTAAACAAGAACCCAGCAACAAGCACGAATGTCCACTACTACGAAATAGGAATGTTATTACAAAATACTCAAAATAAGCCTTAAGGCCTTACAAAATGTTTCACTTGAATATTACATATTTTACAAACCACGGCACGCAGGCCGGTCATACATGATTAAAGCAGTAAACACTTCTACTTGGGCCTTCAAGGGCCGGCTTCGCAAAAAGGGCTTTAGCCCGCTATTGACCGCTCGGTCCAGCTGCACCTGCAAGCAACAAACCACCGCACGGTGGCAAAACAAGGCAACGGTCAGCAATGCTGACCAAATTATAACGATCCCGCCCCCAACTCGGGGCGGCGATGCTCCTTCCCTGCATTTCATTAGCATAAGCGAGTAATTTATAACCATAGCCATAACATCACAGACGTTGGCTCGTACGGCCACACGCCCCGTGCACTCAGGGCACATTCTCGGTGAACCGGTCGATGTCATGTCAATTTAAGCCATTAACATTCCAGACTCACCACCGCCACTTAGACGGCCAAACCTATGAGCAATTTGTCTTCTTGGCATGGGTCACGTCAATTTAAGCCATTGACCGCCGAAGACTCACATCTATGCCAACGGCAAATGCCACGTAACCTTAGGTATCTTTAACCGAACGACATAAAGCGGGTACGGTTCCATCTAACCCGTGCTCACATCGCAACGACAATTTAAGCCATTTGCGCGGGTCAAATTTTCGCCGAGTCCCATTCTATCGCAAGTCACATAACTCGGTTATGTTCAAGTTGGCTCTCAGGCCACCAAGTTGGCAAGATCTCGTATCCGCCCAATTTTCCGGGTGCACCTTTGGGTTAGTCCCCAAGGCTCCCTACTGCAATCTACCGCGTAGAAAACCCGAAAACAACCAATAGCATGGAGTCTTCTCCGGCCTTATGCAATGCAACATCACCGATCCAGACTAACATGTCCGGGTAGGCTTCACACATCATGCCTATGTCCGTTCTCGCATACGGACTCTAAACAACGGGGATTTCACATATCTACCCGAAGGAACTCCTCCAACTCTCCGCAAACTCGCGAGAGCGGGCTTCCTATGCTAGGAAAGAGAGCTATTCGTGCTCAAGATGAGGATCGTTACCCTTGAGTTCCTCTTTGCCGCCATTGAAAAGTAATCGAATGGAAATCACCGCACTTGCGTTGCCTCCGTGGATCCGGAGTCGGCTTGCGATTCGGAGCTCCGAAGCTCCTCCAATGGCGGAATCTAGTTCTTCTTCCTCCAATGGCTCTCCTCTTTCTCCAAGGACTTGGAGAGATGATAAGGTATGAAAGTGATGGATTTCTAAGTCAACTCACGGGTATATCCCTTCAGGAACATCCCCCAACCGTTGGATCTCAAAACAAGGAAACAAACGGCTTTGATTCGGGGCTGAAATGCCCAATCTGGACCGAACACGGCCTGGCACACGCCCGTATCCAGGGCCGTGTGCCGCATTCGCCGTCAAAATCGAATCTCATGGAACCTCACACGGGTATCGAACACGCCCGTGTTCGAGCTGACACGCCCGTGTTCCACTTCACACGGCCGTGTAGCCGGCCGTGTACCCCATGATTTTTCCCCATTTTCAACCTGAGCACTGCACGGGTTCTAGGACACGCCCGTGTCCTTACCCGTGTCACCTTGACATGCCTGGACCCCAGGCCATGTACACGGGACATTTCGTCGAGGGAAGATCGACGACTTGATGACAAGGCCTTGGACATGCCCGTGTCCTAGGCTGTGTGCCTTGTCTCGACGATCGTCGAGTGAATCTCGACGACTCCCCGGGACGATCATCGACACGGGTCGACACGCCCTGCGACACGCCCGTGTCGCAGGCCGTGTGCCCATTCTCGACGAATCGTCGAGTACAACTCGACGACTTACGGCTAAGTGTCGACACGGGTCGACACGCCCTGCGACACGCCCGTGTCGCAGGCCGTGTGCCCCCTCTCGACGAATCGTCGAGTCAAACTCGACGACTTCGCGGCTAAGTGTCGACACGGCTTGACACGCCCTGGGACACGCCCGTGTCCCAGGCCGTGTGCCTGCTGCCAGAACCTAAACTGGCCCAAAACGTCCCCCTTTTGCTCCTTTGAGTTTCTGGGCGTTACATCGACACAGTCACTTCTTTTCTTCACAAGAATAACTTTGTTGAAACTCTGCCATGTGTCGACATAAGTCCTGTTTGTCGACACAGTTGATGTCGACAAAGTCTTCTGTGTGTCGACACTGCCTCTGTGTGTTGACACAGTTGCTGTCGACAGAACTTTTTTGTGTGTCGGCATTGCCTCTGTTTGTCGACATAGTTGATGTCGACTAAACTTCTCTGTGTGTCGACACAGTTGATGTCGACTAAACTTCTCTATGTGTCGACACTGCCTCTGTGTGTCGACATAGTTTCTTCTGGTGTCAACACAGCCTTTCCAAGTGTCGACACAGTTGACTCCAAGTGTCGACACAGCTTTTCTCCAGTGTTGACACAAGCCTTCATAAGTGTCGACACAGCTTTTCTAGTGTCGACTCATGGACTTAGAAACTTTTTCCTGCATTCTTGCATTTTCTTAACCTGAACATATAAACTCAAAACAACATCAAATACACCTTGATGCATATCTTTGAGTAAGGTGAGGCTTCTTCAAATCTAGTACACATTTTCCAATGTACCCAATAGTATTTCCTGAGAAACTGCCAGGATTACCTCCTCACAGAGAGGTTGACTTCAAGATTAATCTAGTACCAGGTGCCAAGCCGGTATCCAAGGCCCCTTACCGAATGGCCCCAAAGGAACTCGCGGAGTTTAGAGTTCAACTACAAGAATTGGTGGAGTCAGTGTTCGTTCGCCCCAGTCCGTCACCCTAGGGAGCCCCTGTATTATTCGAGAAGAAGAATGATGGAACCCTGTATTTGTGCATAGGCTATCGGGAACTCAATCGGCTGACGATGCGGAACACTTATCCGCTACCTCGGATCGACGAGTTGTACGATCAACTAGTGGGAGCGCATTGGTTTTCTAAGCTGGAATTGCGCTCAGGGTATTATCAGTTGAGAATACAAGATGGTGACATCCAGAAAACGTCCTTTAGTTTAAGATATGGGTTGTACGAGTTCATTGTAATGCCGTTTGGGCTCCCAAATGCCCCTTCAGCTTTCATGAGCCTGATGAACAAGGTATTTGAACCGTACTTGGACATCTTCGTCATTCTTTTCATCGACGAAATCTTGGTCTACTCAAAGACGGAGGAGGAGCATGTTGATAAGTAATATTTACGCATATTTTTACTATAATATTTAGTTTTAATTAATCATATTTTATTTATTCTGGTTAATAAATTATATCTTGTTGATTCTGTTAAATAATTTAAGTCTTATTTATTTTTGTAGGATTTATAACTATTTTTAGTATTTATTTTAGTTTAATAATTAATATAAAATTAATAATAATTTATATATTTTCATTTATAAATCAATTATTTTATATTTTTGTTTAATAATTTAATATATATTTATTTTTGTAGGTTTATTGACGTGGTCACACTCCCGACGTTTGCAAAAGAAATATTTACCGAAGTCGTCACTTTGGCCGAGCAATTCATGCAGTCTACATGAAACCAAGTCAAGGTCTCGCTGCACTCGTTCAAGCCGATCAAGTGTTTCACGCCGCAACCACCCATTCAGCTCTTCGTTATGCAAGCACATGACAAATATATTATTATGTATTGATGTCGCCACGCCATCATCGCCAACTCTCAAAATGACCGGCGCCAAGCAAGTCTTTGACATTCAACTATTTTCAACATTCTCATGCACAACGCCATCACCATAGCCTTTTTATGTCAAAGCCGCCACCTCATCATACAACCTACATCACCACCCCTTTCTCTCTATAAAAACCGCCACAGTTAAATACATGTACTTTATTATTATTATTACCATAACCCTTTACTTCCCCTCTTCATTTCTCCATGAAACCGCTAGCTCCTCTTTATTCCTTGAAATCACCATCTTTATATTCTTCTTCATTATCTCCTCCCTCCATTTACCTCCTCTTAAATATTTGATAAATATTTGATTTTTCAACTCCATCTTAATTTTAGTAATTATGTCCACCATTCATCTCCTGTTTATAAACTATGTAACTCCCCCATTTAATTTGGTTGTTTTTTTTCATATATTTGATTAATATTTAATTATTATTACCATTTTATTTTCCTCCTCTTATCCTTGGCCTTCCAACCTTTCATGTGTCTTTCATCCTTTCTTTTCTTTCCTATAAATAATGGCCAAGGGGGAATGATGAAGGGAGTCCGCCATTGGGGTTGAAATTTGTGTTGGGTGGCTTATTTTCGAGATATCTTTGGAGTTAGTTTTACTTTATACAATTTTATTTTATTTACAATATAGTTTAGATTTTTCTTTTCATGCAATTGTACTCTTTTATTTCATAGTGATAAAATGTATTTTTCAATTATGAGTAGCAAAATTTCCATAAACACTTGATCATGATTAACTTTGGAATGAAATAAACTTTCTTTATTTTTCACAAAATTGTAAAGCTCTCTATTTTGCTCGCTAACGATTTAACTTTGATTTTTAATGTATCAAATTCATATTTTGCGGATATGTCCTTCGATCCTAGATCTGTGTCTTAAATGACCGAGAGGTTGCGGATACAAGTAGATCGCTCAAAGATAAAAGGAGTTGATTGCACTCCTCGAGAGAGGACGACATAAATCTTCCGGATTGGAGTCAAATCCAATAGATTGTTTCACCCCCTAAAGCAAGCTTAGGGTTTTTGACTAGCCGAGAGGTCTTAATCGATCAACCTAAGGTTAGTCAAAAGTATGAGCTCGAGAGAGACGCTTTTGTACTGTAGGAACCTCCACGATCGAGTGAGTAATTTAAGAGTCTTGCGTACTTTATGTTCATGAAGGTTCATTTTAATCCAACGGGATTCTAGATCAAGTGCTATCTTTTAGTTTGTTTTGTAGCTTTATTTTTAATTTACCTTCAATTTATATTCCGATAAAATAATATCAATTTGCGTGAGTAGAAGTACTCAACAGGCCCCAAGTCTAATACAACAATTTCCTATACTATATTTCGATAGGTACACTTTCCTATTTCGAGATTATAGTTTGGATATATTTTCAAAATTATAAAATTCCTCATCAAGTTTTTGGCGCCTTTGTCGGGGACAATTTTTGTTGATATTTTGAAAGCGTGAATTGTATTAATTTTATCATTCTCTTTCTCTACCCCTATTCACTTTTTCATTTTCTTTTTCGAATTCCATTCTATTAAGTACCGGTTGCTTTATTTTCTTTTTACAAAACAAAAAAAAATGATATCTTAGTTGGCCGCTAAGATTGCCGAGCTTACACACAAAGAAAATCTTTTGTAAGCTGCAAGACAATGTCAATTTTTTTGTACTTATTGTGGTTCCCCTCATTGGAGTGAGGAATGTTATTCTAATTTTTATCTTCAAAATTATTCTTATAATTTTGGTAATAATTATGAAAATAATTTTTCCTACTTTAATCACAGTCCTTCATCTAATTTTCAGGAAAATACCCTTTTCAATACTTTTTCTAATTTTAATGGAAATAATTATTCAAGTTCTCATGAAAATCATTTTGATATTTTTCCTGAAAATACTTTTTCAAACTTCAATGAGAACAATTTTTCTGATTTTTGTAATTTTCCCTCTTCCTCGGATGTTGATTTCCGGCATGATCACCCGGAAAGATTCCAGAGTACTGAGGATATTTATTTAGATCCGACTTTTTATTCTTCTTTCGCACCGCAAGGTTTCTCTCCTAATTTTGGGGATTCTTCTAAATTTCCATTTGATTCTTCTCCCCAAAATTTGGATGAGACTTTTATTACTTTTAGTGATTTTTCCTCTTCCTCGGATAATGTCGCTAATGAGAAACATGACTCTTCATGTCCCCCGTATTTGCTTATACCGAAGAAGACGAAGGGCTTTTATTTCAAGAACTTGTTAAGTGTATGGACGCATTGGGTGCAGTAGAAGAAGAACATGTTTCTCCTCCTACTACTACCAATTTTTCTCCTATTTATGAATATCCAAACATAATTTATAAATATTTAGGAGCGAAAATATATGAACATGATGCGTCCAATGATTTGATTTTAAATCATTCTATAGACGACAAATTAATATTAGAAAATAAACAACCGGAGCTTGATCAATTTCTTTCACATGACCCTCCTCCGTGTGAAATTGTCTCTAGCATGTTTATTTTTGATTTTTCTTATTCGAATAATTTTCATGTAGTAAATGAGTCGTTGCAATCAAATGTTGTCCCCGACCCATTTGCCGCTCATCTAGAAAGGTTCAACTCACCTCAGGTATGGATAGGTGTTTTGCATCTAAATTTTCAAGTCAACGGCGAGAAAGAAAATCAAGAAGAAAGCGGAGGAGTACTCGGGCCACCAACTTTGGCATCTTCGCCAAAACGAAAATTAAGGGAGTTGGCCCTTCATTTTAATTTTTATTTTCTATTCTCCTAACAATAACCGTCTAACTTAAAGACGGGGAAAAGAAAAGCGCTCTTGGGGGACACCCCTTGTTTATCTTTTAACTTTTATGAATTTATTTTTCTAAATTTTCACAAACTGTTTTTCCTTTTCCCCCTCCTACTTGACTTATAAAATTGGGGACAATGTTTATTTTTAAGTATAAGGGTGGATTCTTACTTATTGTTTTTATTTAAAAATCCAAAAAAAAGATAAAATCTTTAAAAATTAAAAAATTTTGTTTTCTTTTTATTATCCAAAATACAAAAAATATGAAAACAAATATAATAAACCCTTACTTAATATTTTTGTGACTTTTCAGAAATTTATTTTGAGTTTATTTATAAGAATTTTTATAATTTTTGATTTTCTAATCTTTTATTTCATCAAAGTTAGTTAAATTTAATTTTTAGGTGATTTGATTTTAAGAAATAAATTTATGAAGTAAATTTGTTTAGAGAATTCTATTTAGCCCTTTTTCTCTTTTATTATAATTAGCTTCAATTTCCTAGTGCTTAGTTTAACAATCCTTAGATTTTAATTATCTTCACTTTATGCTTTACGATTCTTAGGAAAGCTTAAATCACTATAGTTGCTCTCTTAGTTTTTTAATTTAATCTAAATTCTGTTAATCCTTTCCCCTTGTTTTTAATTTTCTTGTTAGATCATATGTCATGGGGATAAGAGGATAAAATTCATTATCCCCTGGTACACATATGCAATTTTTCTTTTTTTGGTTAGATCATATGTCAAGGGAATCAAGTATTCTTTGGTACACATATGCACCCCCCCAAAAGAAAGGAGTAAGTGGATAAAATTCATTACTCCTAAATAATTTTGTTTGAAGAGAAAAAAAGACATTAAAAAAAATTGTGTGGGGTGAGAGGATAAAATTCATCACGCCCAATCTAAGATCTCTTCAATTGCCTTTCTCGAAACCCAAAATCCAATATAATTGCTTTATATTTAAATTAAATTTGTAAGAGAGTATAAGTAGTAGTTTAAATTTTCCTTTAAATTTCTTTTTAGTGAAAAAGTGTAAATAATTTTTAATCTAACTTTGTTTGCTAAATACTTAATTTTGAGTTCTAAATAATTTATTAGAGAAAACTTTGCTAAATATTTAGCACTTCACATTTTACTTTTATATTTTAGGACATAAAATTTTGAATCCCTAAAATTTTATTTTTAACTTTCTCTTGATTTAATAAATTTTTAGTTTGATTTAAAAATTATATTAATGTCTTATAAGTACTTCTCATAGTTTTGCCCTGGAATAGCAAAAGCTTACGTATGAGGGTATTTGATAAGAAATATTTACGCGTATTTTTACTATAATATTTAGTTTAATATTTAGTTTTAATTAATCATATTTTATTTATTCTGGTTAATAAATTATATCTTTTTTATTCTGTTAAATAATTTAAGTCATATTTATTTTTGTTGGATTTATAACTATTTTTAGTATTTATTTTAGTTTAATAATTAATGTAAAATTAATAATAATTTAAATATTTTCATTTAAAAATCATTTATTTTATATTTTAGTTTAATAATTTAATATATATTTATTTTTGGAGGTTTATTGACGTGGTCGCGCTCCCGACGTTTGCAAAAGAAATATTTACCGAAGTCGTCACGTTGGCCGAGCAATTCATGCAGTTTATATGAAACCAACTCAAAGTCTCGCTGCACTCGTTCAAGCCGATCAAGTATTTCACGCCGCAACCACCCATTCAGCTCTTCTTTATGCAAGCTCATGACAAATATATTATTATGTATTGATGTCGCAACGCCATCATCGTCAACTCTCAAAATGACCGGCGCCAAGCAAGTCTTTGACATTCAACTATTTTCATCATTCTCATGCACAACGCCATGGCCATCACCTTTTTATGTCAAAGCCTCCACCTCATCATACAACCTACATCACCACCCCTTTCTCTCTATAAAAACTGCCATAGTTAAATACATGCACTTTATTAATATTATTATAACCCTTTACTTCCCCTCTTCATTTCTCCATGAAACCGCTAGCACCTATTTATTTCATGAAACCTCTAGCTCATCTTTATTCCTTAAAATCACCATTTTATATTCTTCTTCATTATCTCCTCCCTCCATTTACCTCCTCTTAAATATTTGATAAATATTTGATGTTTCAACTCCATCTTAATTTTAGTAATTATGTCCACCATTCATCTCCTCTTTATAAACTATGAAACTCCCCCATTTAATTTGGTTGTTTTTTCATATATTTCATTAATATTTAATTATTATTACCACTTTATTTTCCTCCTCTTACCCTTGGCCTTCCAACCTTTCATGTGTATTTCATCCTTTCTTTTTTTCCTATAAATAATGGCCAAGGGGGAATGATGAAGGGAGTCCACCATTGGGGTTGAAATTTGGGTTGGGTGGCTTATTTTCGAGATATCTTTGGAGTTAGTTTTACTTTATGCAATTTTGTTTTATTTACAATATAGTTTAGATTTTTCTTTTCATGCAATTGTAGTCTTTTATTTCATAGTGATAAAATGTATTTTTCAATTATGAGTAGCTAAATTTCCATAAGCACTTGATCATGATTAACTTTGGAATGAAATAAACTTTCTTTATTTTTCACAAAATTGTAAAGCTCTCTATTTTGCTCGCTAACGATTTATCTTTGATTTTTACCGTATCGAATTCATATTTCGCGGATATGTTCTTCGATCCTAGATCCGTATCTTAAATGACCGAGAGGTTGCAGATACAAGTAGATCGCTCAAAGATAAAAGGAGTTGATTGCACTCCTCGAGAGATGACGACATAAATCTTCCGGATTGGAGTCAAATCCAATAGAGGGGTTCACCTCCTAAAGCAAGCTTAGGGTTTTCGACTGGCCGAGAGGTCTTAATCGATCAACCTAAGGTTAGTCAAAAGCATAAGCTCGAGAGAGAAGCTTTTGTACAGTAGGAACCTCCACGGTCGAGTGAGAAATTTAAGAGACTTGCGTACTTTATGTTCATGAAGGTTCATTTTAATCCAACGGGATTCTAGATCAAGTGCTATCTTTTAGTTTGTTTTGTAGCTTTAGTTTTAAATTACCTTCAATTTATATTCCGATAAAATAATATCAATTTGCGTGAGTAGTAGTACTCAACATGCCCCGAGTCTAATACGACAATTTCCTATACTATATTTCGATAGGTACACTTGCCTATTTCGAGATTATAGTTTGGATACATTTTCAAAATTATAAAATTCCTCATCACATGTCAAGCACCTGACCCTGGTGTTGAAGAAATTGAAGGAGCACGCCTTGTACAACAAATTCAGCAAGTGCGAATTCTGGCTTAAGGAGGTTGCTTTCTTGGGTCACGTGATCAGTGGTACTAGGATAGCGGTGGATCCGTTCAAGGTGCGTGCCGTGAAGGAGTGGTCTCCCTTGAAGTCGGCGACCGATGTGTGGAGCTTCCTTGGGCTTGCCGGGTACTACCGCAAGTTCGTGAAAGGATTCTCCAAGATTGCCCTCCCACTTACATCATTGACGAAGAAAGGTGTGTCATTTGAGTGGACGCCCCAATATGAAGCGACGTTCCAGGAGCTGAAGGATAGACTTAACTCCGCCCCCATCCTTGCACTTCTGTCTGGGAAGGAATAATTTCAAGTTTACACTGACGCATCATATCAAGGGATGGCAGCGGTATTGATGCAGCACGGGCACATGATTGCTTATGCTTCAAGACAACTGAAGAAGCATGAAATCAATTACCCGGTTCATGACTTGGAATTGGGAGCAGTAGTGTTTGCCTTGAAGGTTTGGAGGCATTATCTATACGGCGTCCACTGCGAGATCTTTTCAGACCACAAAAACTTGAAGTACGTTCATACTCAGGAGTTGAAGTTGAGACAACGGCGGTGGTTAGAAGTTTTATGCGACTATGAGTTCACCATGAACTACCACCCCGGAAAAGCGAACTCGGTAGCCGATGCATTGAGTAGAAAAGTACCAGGCTCTACCCTAGAGTCTCGGTTTCTGAGTATGGAGTTGGCTTGGATGATTGAGGAGATGGATATTACATTGATATTTAAGGCTCCATCGGTAGAGTATACGGAGTACTTGGCACGCATGAGCATAGTTTGTGATATCCGGGACCAAATCAGAGCGGAGCAAGGAATGGATGCGGCCCTGGCCCCGACAATCAAGTCAATCGAAGATGGGACTACGGATGAGTATATGCTAAAAGACGACCACGTTTATTTTCGTGGCTGGCTCTACATTCCCAAGGTCGGAAAAATCCGGGAGGATATCTTGAGAGAGGCTCATTGCTCTAAATATTCAGTGCACCCGGGTATTGGTAAGATGTATGCCGGTTTGCGGAAGACCATGTGTTGGCCAGGAATGAAGAAGGATGTCCGATATTTTGTTACACATTGCGAATCCTGTCAAAGGGTGAAGGCAGAATGCAAGAGTCCCGGTGGTTTGTTACAATCATTGACCATCCCCGAGTGGAAGTTCAAGGATGTCTCCATGGACTTCATCCATGGGTTACCCCGCTCCCGCTCCGGGAATGATTCAGTGTGGGTGATAGTTGATCTCCTGACGAAAGTGGCCCGGTTTATCCCTATGAATAAAGAGGCTCACGTGGATGTCTTGGTCCGCCTCTTTGTGGAGCAGTTCATACGATATCATGGCGTGTCTAAGACAATCATTTCGGACCGAGATGGTCGTTTCACCTCAAGGGAGTGGAAAGCGGTTCAGGCATATTTCGCTTCGCGCCTCACTTTTAGCACCGTGTTTCATCCTCAGACGGACGGGCAATCTGAAAGGACCATCCGGACGTTGCAAGACTTGTTAAGATTATGTGTGTTGGATAGAGGAGAGCCGTGGGAAAGTCTCTTACCGTTGGTAGATTTCTCCTACATCAACAGCCACCAAGCTAGTATTGGCATGGCTCCTCATGAAGCTCTTTATGGAAGGAGGTGTAGAACCGCCTTATCTTGGGTGCAAGATGAAGACCCGAAGTCTTTGGGTGTTGAATACATTGATGATACCGATGCGGCGGTTAGACTGATACGAGATCGCATGTTGGAGGCTCAAAGTCGGCAGACAAAGTATTATAATGCAAGACACTGGATGGTGGAGTTTCAAGTGGGTGATAAGGTGTTCCTGAAAATCCGACCGATGCATGGAGTGTCACGTGTGCGTGGTGTGAAAAATCTCAGCCCAAGGTATGTTGGGCCTTATAATGTATTGGAAAGGATTGGCCCGTTGGCCTATCTGTTGGAGTTACCGTCCGAGCTAGAGAACCTCCACGACGTGTTCCATGTGTCGTCACTTCGAAAGGCGCTGTTGCGGCCCGATCAATACATCCCCACAACTGATGGTGTTATGGCGTCTTATAGGTCTGTGCACTAGAGCCGGTGCAGATCGTAGATAATGAGATAAGAATGTTGCGCCGCAAAAGTGTTCCCTTGGTGAAAGTGCTATGGTCTAATCATGAGAAGGAGGAATATACATAGGAGCTAATGGATTTGATGCAAAAATTCTATCCGGTGTTGTTTGCTCAAGTTAATTTTATTTAAAGCATATTATATGTTATATTATGATTGTCTCCACATAGCCTAAGTCTGATTTCGGCGACGAAATCTTTTATTTTGTTTATAGGATTTGTAACGTCTCGAATCGCACTAGGCCCCTCGTGCGTGTTTTTGAGTCAGGAGAGTTGACTTGGGTTCAGGGTGTAACGCCCCGAAACTCAAAAGAGCGATGAGAGGCATTTTGGGCCAA
The DNA here is from genome assembly GCA_039583875.1 of Platanthera guangdongensis. Classification (NCBI taxonomy): domain Eukaryota; kingdom Viridiplantae; phylum Streptophyta; class Magnoliopsida; order Asparagales; family Orchidaceae; genus Platanthera; species Platanthera guangdongensis. The sequence continues at coordinate 105,599,873 of CM077166.1, forward strand.
AGTTGGAATTTGGCAGGGGGCACACGGCCTGGAACATGGGCGTGTCCCAGAGCGTATCAAGCTGGAGTCGACGATTTGGTCGAGTGGTTGACGATTTCGGAGTCGACGATCGTCGAGCAGAGAACACGGCGTGAGACACGGGTGTGTCTCAGGGCATGTCGAGCCCGTGTCGACGATCGACCCGGGGAGTCGACGAATTTCGCTCGACGAAGTGTCGAGACGAGGCACACGGCCTAGGATACGGGCATGTCCAAGGCCATGTCAGGCAGTCGACGAACTTCGCTCGATGAAGTGTAGAGATAGTGAACACGGCCTGGAGCCCAGGCGTGTTCGAGTAGACACGGGCTAGGACACGGGCATGTACAATACCCGTGTGAGTCTCGGGTTATTTTCGGGGCTGTGTCGATGGAGGCACACGGCCGACACACGGCCGTGTCAGTTGGAACACGGGCGTGTCAGGTCGAACGCGGGTGTGTCGGATGCCTGTGTGTTGTTCCAGGCACGTCGATTCTGATGACGAATGGGGGACACGGCTCTGGACACGGGCATGTCGCAGGCCGTGTTCGGCCCAATTTTATCATTTCAGGCCCGAATCAAGGCCGTTCGTTTCTTTAATTTGGGATCCAACGGCTGGGGGTTGTTCCTGATGGGATATACCCGGGATTGGACCTTTGAAACCCTCATTTTTTTTTACTTGAGTGGTTCTCTTTCTAAGTCAAGAGAGAGGTGAGAGCTAAGGAGGAAGAAGAAGCTAGATTCGGCCATTGGAGGAGCTTCGAAGCTCCAAACCGCGACCCAACTTCGGATCTACGGAGGCAAAGAGAGTGCGATGCTTTTCATCCGCTTACATTTCCATGGCGCCGAGGAAGTACGCTAGGGTAACGATTTTCTTCTTGAGCATGTGAAGCTCTCCTTATTTGCATAGGAAGCCCGCTCTCGCGAGTTTGCGGTGAGTTGGAGGTGTTCCTTCGGGTAGATATGTAAAGTCCCCGTTGTTTAGAGTCCGTATTCGAGAACGGACATAGGCATGATGTGTGAAGCCTACCCAGACATGTTGGTCCGGATCGGTGATGTTGCATTGCATAAATGCCGGAGAAGACTCCGTGCGAATGTTTGTTTTCGGGTTTTTATACATGGTAGATTGCAACAGGTAGCCTTGGGGATTAACCCAAAGGTGCACACGGAAAATTGGGTAGACGCGTGATCTTGCCAACTTGGTGGCCTGAGAGCGAACTTGAACATAACTGGGTTATGTAATATTGAACGTTCGATTCACGGGCTTCGGGGAAACTTAACTCGTGTCGATGATATTAAAGTGTCGTGGCAAAGGAGCAACGGGTTGAGTGGAACCGTTCCTGCTTTATGCCGAGGGCATAGAGGTCAGGTCTTTGCTGTCAGTGATATTAAAGTGTCGTGACATAGACTGTTGATGATATTAAAGTGTCGTAACATCTGCCTAAAAGACCAATTTTCTCACGAGATATTGTCGTCCTAAGGATGGTGGTGAGTCAACGAGCTTAGACTGTGATCACCGAGGATGTGCCCTGAGAGCACGGGGCGTGTGGCCATGCGTGCCAACGCTTGTGATGCAATGAATTTCTATACTGCTTGGTTGTGCTAATAAAATACAGGGAAGGAGCATCGCCACCCCGAGTTGGGGGCGGGATCGTTATAATTTGGTCAACATTGCTGACCGTTGCTTTTGTTTGCCACCGTGTGGTGGTTCGCTGGTTGCAGGTACTGCTGGACCAAGCGGTCAATAGCGGGCTAAAGCCCAAAGTGCGAAGCTGGCCCTTGAAGGCCTAATTGAATCGTTTACTTGGTTTTATTCATGTATGACCGACCTGCGTGTCGTGGTTTGTAAAACATGTAATTTGAAGTAAACCATTTTGTAAGGTCTTAAGGCCTGTACCTGTGTATGTACTACATTCCTATTTGCTGTTTAGTGGACATTCATGCTTTAGTGCTGGGTTCTTAATTGCAACTTATAAACTGCTTCCGCTAGAATGCTCTGTGTAGGACGTTATGATTAGTTGGATGGTTTCCATTGAGTAACCACCCGGTGTGTCTGTGGTGTATGGCGTCGGGCCCCGGCCGGACCTACTGCTATATGCTATGCGACGGATAGGGGGTGTTACAATTTGGTATCAGACTACTGGTTTTGGCCGGGCTTAAGATGAATCCGTGGACGAATTCTTTTTAAGGGGTGGTGAGCACATGTGTGTGCGTCATCGTTATAACAGTAAAAGAACCCATGAATGTCCACTTAGGAATGCAAAATACACGTGTTTGAGGAACCTGCATGTTCCTATAATTGCTGTTTGCAATTTTATTTGTTCGCTTAACGGTGTTTTGTACCACTATAGGTGACCAAAAGTGGTGCCAGGCCGTCGGAACATCGAGTTTCTGAGGCTAGCAGTGCACCTAATAAATCTCCTGCAACACCTCCGTTGGGTGAGACCATACATTTGGTGGCAGAAGCAGTGTTGGCCATGATTAATGTGCAGCATGTAAGGCAAATGCAACAGCCCGCTCCTGTGATGGAGCAAGTACCGCTGCAAGCGGCTGAGCCGAGGAGACTGGAACAGGTAGTAGTGGAGTCATTGGTGCCAAGGAGGGCAACCGAGAGACAGCTCAAACATATTATGAGCTTTAATCCTCTGGTATTCTCGGGGTTGGGAACCCCATCTCAAGCTGAAGACTGGCTCTCCAGGGTGAAGAGAGTCATAACAGCAACGGAGACGGAGGAGTGGCAAATGACCACCATTGCTACGTTCCTTTTGGACGGTGAAGCGAGATTGTGGGGGGAAGGATTGGAGCTGCACCTATTGAGAGGTAGCCAAATTGTTGATGTCTCGATGGAGGAGTTCTCGAGATTGTTCCTGGCTAGATAACTCCCTTCGGCGCAGAGGATAGCGTTGGAGAACGAGTTCCTGAAGTTGGTTCAAGGAGACAATAGAGTGGATGAATATGTCCACGAGTTTACCCGTTTGAGTCGATATGCTAGCTCTACCATAGAGGATGAGGAGCGCAAGACGAATCGATTCTACGAAGGGTTGAGAGATGAGTTGAGGTTACTACTCTCGGGGCCGATGACGCAGGGTTTCTTAACCTTGGTCAACACAGCCCGGTCGTTGGAGAAGGACATGAAGAATGTACAAGCAAAGAAAAGCTTGGGTGATAAGAAGTCGGAGTTCAGAGTGCCGAACTCCTCAAAGTCTGTGTTCCGGAAGTGGAACAAGAAAGCTAGGATGTCGGGTCCAGCCCCCTCAGCTGGTGCTTCTGGGGCGACTACGAGTTGGATCCCGGGCACATGTTACAACTGTGGGAAGCCGGGGCATTATGCCCGTGAGTGCCGGAGCGGTCATCCCAAGTCCGAAAGAAAGCCGGGAGCAACTTATGAAGAAAAGGGCAAGGCGGTGGAGTCGATCGCGTCCCATTATGCTCCGACCCAACCAAGGGTTTATAATCTTGGCCAACAAGAGGCCATCAAGCAGGCGGATGTTGTGACAGGTACGGTTTAATTTATAGCAAGTTAATTTCTTTAAATACTTGGTATGCACATGTTACCTTACCACTGCTTGTTTAGGATTTATTTTGATTTGTGAAAATCCGGCAAGAGCACTCTTCGATATAGGAGCTTCACACTCCTTCTTGTCCAAAGGATTTATATCACGTATCAGAGTCCCCTCTTCGATGGCGAAGGATAAGTTGAATGTGTTGTTGCCCAATGGGTGTTCGATGCGCGTGGATAGAATCTGTGGTGTTAAGATTTGTATTGGGAATCAGGAATTCGATCTGCAAGCGTCGTTACTTCCGTTGGTGGAGTTCGACGTTATATTTGGCATGGACTGGCTCTCGGATCAGCAGACCCATATTGATTGCGGTAGCAAGGAAGTCAAGTTGGGAGCAAGTCGTGAGACGACTTTTACGGGCTTAAAGGGGTCGAGCAAGACGTTGATGTCTGCTCTTCAGGTGGTGAAGGCGGTTCGTGCCGGTGCAGAACTGTTCTTTACACTAGTGGAGGTTATGAAGCTGAAGCCCGTGTTGGATAGTATATCAGTGGTAGCTGAGTACCCTGATGTGTTCCTTGCAGATCTTTCTGGAGCCCCGCCTTAGCGGGAGATAGATTTCACGATTGAGTTAGTACCAGGTGCAAAGCCTGTGTCACGATCTCCTTATCGGCTAGCGCCTAAGGAAATGGCGGAGCTGAAGATTCAACTGCAAGAGTTGTTGGAGCAAGGGTATGTGCGCCCAAGTTCTTCTCCTTGGAGCGCTCCGATCCTCTTTGTTAAGAAGAAGGACGGAAGCTTGAGGCTATGTATTGATCATCGGGAGCTCAACAAGTTGACGGAAAAGAACAAGTACCCGATCCCCTGGATCGATGATCTTTTTGATCAGTTGGTCGGGTCGACGGTGTACTCAAAGTTGGATCTCAAGTCTGGGTACTATCAGCTGCGAATAAGGGAGAGTGATATCCCAAAGACAGCGTTCAGTATGAGATACAGGCATTACGAGTTTACGGTCATGTCGTTTGGGCTGACTAATGCGCCTTCAGTGTTCATGGATTTAATGAACAGGACCTTCAGGGAGTACTTGGACCACTTTGTGATCGTCTTCATCGACGATATATTGGTGTTCTCGAAGAGTGAGGAAGATCACTTCAAGCATCTTCATTTGGTTTTGGAGACGCTAAGGAGGAATCAATTGTATGCCAAGTTTTCGAAGTGCGAGTTTTGGTTATCCTCAGTGGAGTTCCTTGGTCATATAGTGAGTGGAGAGGGTATTGCAGTGGATCCGGCGAAGATTGTTGCGATACGGGAGTGGCCTGAGCTTTCTACGGTAGCGGAAGTCCGGAGCTTTTTGGGGCTTGCCGGCTATTATAGGAGCTTTGTAGAGAACTTCTCGCGGATAGTGTTACCTCTCACTACTTTGACGAGGAAGGAGCAGAAGTTCGTTTGGACGCCGGAGTGCGCACGAGCTTTTGAGGAGTTAAAGTGTCGGTTGACCACGGCACATGTGCTGAGTTCGCCATGTGGGATCGAAGGTTATGAGATTTATAGCGATGCTTCGGGCAGCGGTTTGGGTTGCGTGCTACTGCAACACGAAAGTGTAATAACTTATGGCTCGAGACAGCTAAAAGTACACGAGAGGAATTATCCGGTCCATGACTTGGAGTTAGCGGCCGTGATTTTTGCCTTGAAGCTGTGGAGACACTATTTGTAGGGTGTGAAGATTGATATCTACACCGATCACAAGATCCTGAAGTATCTGATTGATCAGAAGGATTTGAATATGCGGCAGCGTAGATGGATGGAGTTCCTGGGGGACTATAAATTCAAGATCCACTACGTGCCTGGTAAAGGTAATGCGGTTGCGGACGTGTTGAGTCGCCGGGCCCCAGCTCAAGCCAATTGGCTATCGATCCATGATGATCGGTTGATTCGGGAGTTGGAGGCGTTGGAGATTGTTTGTGTGGATAAGCAATCAAGTTCTACGCAGTACTGAATTGGACTGAAGTCCAATATGACCTGGCTGATCGTATTCGGCAGGCTTTGGATATGGATGTCCATATGAAGCATTTCATGGTAGAGGCTCTGGATGGGTCAAATTCCCAATTTGTTGTGGAGGACGGATTGCTTTGGAAAGACGGTCGTCTGTGCGTCCCAAGTGTGGGCAATTTACGGGTGGAATTTTTGTACGAGGCACACTATACCAAGTACTCGATTCACCCGGGGAGCACGAAGATGTACCGCAATGTAAAGAAACTGTTTTGGTGGCCGGGTTTGAAGAAAGATGTGGCGCTCTACGTGGCAAAGTGCCAAACTTGCGCATTGGTGAAGGCGGAATGCCAAAAGCCGGGAGGATTTCTGAAGTCCTTGCCTATTCCGGAGTGGAAATTCGACGACATCTCTATGGACTTTGTGCACGGTTTGCCAAGGTCGCAAAAGGGGAACGACGCCATTTGGGTGGTCGTAGATCGGTTAACGAAGGTGTCGCATTTCATTCCGCATAGGAAGGATGATCCGGTGGAGAAGTTGGCAAAACTGTATGTGGATAACATTGTACGGCTTCATGTTGTGCCCCACAGCATCGTGAGTGACCGAGATGGGTGGTTCACATCCAATGATTGGAGGCTAGTGCAGCAAATGTTGGGAACAAAGTTGAAATTCAGCACAGCCTTCCATCCGCAAATAGATGGGCAGACCGAGAGGTTCAATAGAACCATGTAATACATGCTTCGCATGTGTGTCTTGGACTTTGGAAAGCAACGGGAAGACCATCTTTATTTGGTGGAGTTTGCGTACAACAATAGCTACCAAGCGAGTATTCAAATGGCGCCCTTCGAGGCCCTATATGGTAGAAAATGTCGCACGTCATTGTCCTGGTTAGAAACGGGTGATTCAAAGTTGTACAAGCGCCAAGAGGTGGAAGATGCTACGTCTTTGGTTCGTACCATTCAGGAGAGGTTGCTTATCGCTCAGTACCGGCAAGCTAAGTACTATAATGCCAAGCACAGGAACGTGGAGTTCGCTGTGGGCGATTATGTGTACTTAAAGATCAAGCCGTTCAAGGGTGTCTCGCGGGTGCGGCGATTGAAAAAGCTAAGCCCGAGGTACCTTGGGCCGTTTGAGGTTTTGGAGCGGGTTGGTGAAGCAGCCTATCGGTTGAAGATTTCAGAGGAGCTTAGTGGTTTACATGATGTATTCCATATTTCTGTGCTGCGGAAGGCGGTGCAAGAGCCTTCGCAAGTGATCGCGGTCGATCAAGTACCGATTGATAGTGGGTTGACAACAAAAGTCAAGACCGTGCGGATTGAGGATTTGGAAGTCAAGCGGCTATGCAATAAAGAGATCAGGATGGTCAAGGTCCGATGGGACAATTGCGGTCGTGAGGAGCTCTCTTGGGAGCGAGAGCAGACTATGCTTGACGAATATCCGGAGTTGTTCCGCTCAGGTACGATTTAATTTTGGTACTTGTCTTTCCTTTATGAAATTTCGAGGACGAAATTCTTTTAAGAGGGGGAGAGTTGTAACGCCCCGAAACTCAAAAGAGCGACAGGAGGCGTTTTGGGCCAAAGTTGGAATCTGGCAGGGGGCACACGGCCTGGGACACGGGCGTGTCCCAGGGCGTGTCAAGATGGAGTCGACGATTTGGTCGAGTGGTCGACGATTTCAGAGTCGACGATCATCGATCAGAGAACACGGCATGAGACACGGGCGTGTCTCAGGGCATGTCGACCCCATGTCGACAATCAGCCCGGGGAGTCGACTAATTTCGCTCAATAAAGTGTCGAGACGAGGCACACAGCCTAGGACACGGGCGTGTCCAAGTCCGTGTCAGGCAGTCGACAAACTTCGCTCGACGAAGTGTCGAGACAGTGAATACGGCCTGGAGCCCAGGCGTGTTCGAGTAGACACGGGCTAGGACACGGGCATGCCCAATACCCGTGTGAGTCTCGGGTTGTTTTCGGGGCTGTGTCGATGGAGGCACACGGTCGACCACACGACCGTGTCAGTAGGAATACGGGCGTGTCAGGTCGAACACCGGCGTGTCGGATGCCCGTGTGTTGTTCTAGGCGCGTCGATTTTGACGGCGAATGGGCGACATGGCCCTGGACACGGGCGTGTCGCAGGCCGTGTTTGGCCCAGTTTTATCATTTCAGGCCCGAATCAAGGCCGTTCGTTTCTTTAATTTGGGATCCAACAGCTAGGGGTTGTTCCTGATGGGATATACCAGGGATTGGACCTTTGAAAGCCTCATTTTTTTACTTGAGTGGTTCTCTTTCTAAGTCAAGAGAGAGGTGAGAGCTAAGGAGGAAGAAGAAGCTAGATCCGGCCATTGGAGGAGCTTCAAAGCTCCAAATCGCGAGCCGACTTCGGATCTACTGAGGCAAAGAGAGTGCAGTGCTTTTCATCCGCTTACATTTCCATTGCGTCGAGGAAGAATGCTAGGGTAATGATTCTCTTCTTAAGCATGTGAAGCTCTCCTTCTTTGCATAGGAAACCCGCTCTCGCGAGTTTGCGGTGAGCTGGAGGCGTTCCTTTGGGTAGATATGAAAAAATCCCCGTTGTTTAGAGTCCGTATTCGAGAACGGACACAGGCATGATGTGTGAAGCCTACCCAGACATGTTGGTCCGGATCGGTGATGTTGCATTCCATAAATGTCGGAGAAGACTCCGTGCGAATGTTTGTTTTCGGGTTTTTCTACATGGTAGATTGCAATAGGGAGCCTTGGGGATTAACCCAAAGGTGCACCCGGAAAACTGGGCAGATGCGTGATCTTGCCAACTTGGTGTCCTGAGAGCCAACTTGAACATAACTGGGTTATGTAATATTGTACGTTCGATTCACGGGCTTCGGGGAAACTTAACTCGTGCCGATGATATTAAAGTGTCCTGGCAAGTAAGCAACGGGTTGAGTGGAATCGTTCCTTCTTTATGCCGAGGGCATAGAGGTCAGGTCTTTGCTGTCGATGATATTAAAGTTTCATGACATAGGCTGTTGATGATATTAAAGTGTCGTAACATCTGCCTAAAAGACCAATTTGCTCACGAGAGATTGCCATCCTAGGGATGGTGGTGAGTCAACGGGCTTAGACTGTGATCACCGAGAATGTGCCCTGAGAGCACGGGGCTTGTGGCCATGCGTGCCAATGCCTGTGATGCAATGAATTTATATACTGCTTGGTTGTGCTAATAAAATACAGGGAAGGAGCATCGTCGCACCGAGTTGGGGGCGGGATCGTTATAATTTGGTTAGCATTGCTGACCGTTGCTTTTGTTTGCCACCGTGAGGTGGTTTGCGGCTTGTAGGTGCTGCTGGACCAAGCGGTCAATAGCGGGCTAAAGCCCAAAGTGCGAAGCCGGACCTTGAAGGCCTAATTGAAGCGTTTACTTGCTTTTATTCATGTATGACCAGCCTCCGTGCCATGGTTTGTAAAACATGTAGTTTGAAGTAAACCATTTTGTAAGGCCTTAAGGCCTGTACCTGTGTATGTACAACATTCCTATTTGGTGTTTAGTGGACATTCATGCTTTAGTGTTGGGTTCTTAATTGCAACTTATAAACTGCTTCCTCTAGAATGCTCTGTGTAGGACATTATGATTAGTTGGATGGTTTCCATTGAGTAACCACACAGTCTGTCTGTGGTGTATGGCGTCGGGCCCCGACCGGACCTACTGCTATATGCTATGCGACAGATAGGGGGTATTACACAGGGGGAGTGCTGACAACTAGGCAGCACATGTGAAAAGGAGGAGAAATCAGTCAAGCATGTGACACGGGTAGAGACACAGGCATGTCCCTACCCGTGTGGTAGAGGCCAGCTCTCAAGTCAACGACTCGAGAATGTCCAGAGAAGGACATGGGTAGTGACACGGGCGTGTCACTACACGTGTAATGTGACACGGGTAGAGACACGGGCGTGTCCCTAGCCGTGTGTGCGTCGAGTGGGACTCGGCGGAGCGTGTCGAGATCGACGGAGCGTGTCGAAATCGACGAAGTGTGTCGAGATCGTCAAACTGTGTGACACGGGTAGAGACATAGGCGTGTCCCTACCCATGTGTGTGTCGAGTTGGACTCGATGAAGCGTGTCGAGTTCGGCGAAGTGTGTCGAGGCCGACGAAATGTATGACACGGATAAAAATACGGGTGTGTCCTAGCAGTGTGTCTGTGTCGAGTTGAGTTCGTCGAGATGTATCTAGACAAGGACACGGCCAAGGACACGGCCAGGTAACACGGCCTTATTATGTGGACACGGTTCGGGACACAGGAGTGTACCTACCCGTGTCGAGTATTGAACCGACACTTCATCCGTCGTTGACGCTTCGCACGAAGCAGGACACGGTTAAGGACACGGGCGTGTCCCTACCCGTGTCACCTTTTTATATAAAATGGGAAGTGAAAACCCTAGCCGTTTTCATGCTCATTTCATTCCCTGTTTTCTGAGAGAAACTCCTATTGAGAGAAGGAAGATGCTGGAGCAAGTTCTAGAGGAGGAGATCTGTCGTCGTCATGAAAGGGAAGATGCCGTCGAGAAGAGTCACAAGATCCATGGCCGAAAATGAGGTGAACTTCATACCCTCTACCTTGGTGCTAGATCTTTAGTTATTTTCTCAGGAGAGATATCGACTTAAGAGAGTCTTGATGGAGAGGAGTTTTTTAGGGATGGCCATGCTAGGACATGTGTTCTAGGTTTTATATCTCTTCAACCTCCACTTTCTTATATGTGATGAGGAGTGGATGGTTTTGTGAGGAGTCGTGGCCTCTTGAGGGTGAATAAGGGAGGAAGAATTTCTGGAGAGATTTTGGAAGGTCGACTTGAAGAGGAAGATGAACTGATGTTGTTCATTCTGCTTTAAGATACGTGCAGAATCTGTGTTCTGCGTGCAACGATCTTCTTCGCAAGTTTCATGTAGGATATGGGTGGATCTGGGCTTTCGACTAAACATGAAAGTTGAAGCCTTGAAAATACCTTTCCAACGAATGGTTGCACGACTTCAGGCGAAGTCTGTAGCCACGGGAAAGCCTGACAAAAATAACATCCGATAAAACCTGCATGCAGAAATTGTGTTCTATGCGCAGCGGACTATGAAGCCGATTTCGAATAGGATACATTCAAATCTGGGTTGTGTGCTGAATATGAAAGTTGTAACCCATGGAAAGAATTTTCCATCGAGGGGTTACACGTCTTCACTAGATTCTTATAGCTTCAGGAATCTCCGGTTGAATTTGCTGTCCAGATTTATTCTGCACTTAAATTCTGGGGTTTTATATAACATGGATTTGGATTCGGTGGAATCGATGTTGCCAATTAACTCGATATTTTGGTGAACTATTTTATGTTAACCACCGTAGTGCTATGAATGATGATGTTTACTAATTGGATTTCGTATAACTGAATTGCGAAGCAAACTTACTTAAACAAAATGACTTGTTATAAATTAGTAGACTATTATATATGCGCATTATGTTACATTTTGTTGAAATCATTTGGAATGACATGTAGAAGGCTAAACTATGGCTATGAGTATGTTTGATGGTTGGAATGAAATTTGGTAGTCCAATACGTAGAGCGTAGTCTCCCTACGGGTAGTATTGTGGAAGGATGTAAGTGCGGTGTTGACCGTCACTAATTGGGTTACTGTTGAGATGAGGTATAGATGGATGGTTGGGTTGTGTCCTCGTGCTTACTTTCAAGGCCTCTCCCATGCCACGGTGATGTGGAATTTGCATGCGGTGTGAGTCGACATGCAGTGTCATAATCCTGTGTAAGGATAGTGTGGCAGGTCTACAGGCTCGCCGATCGTCGCACCAACGGGAGTGGACATTTAGACTTTGGGCGGTTGGGTTGTATCCTCAGTGTTCATGTCCCGGGTGTAACAGCCCAAAGTGCAAAATGAAAAAATTATGGGTGACACGGCCTGGGACACCGGCGTGTCCTAGGGCGTGTCCTGCTCGGGTGCGGAGACATCGAGAGTTCGACAAAAAATGCGTTCGACGATGTGTTCGGGAGGAACATGCCCCATGTCACGGGCGTGTCATGGGGCATATCACGGGCATGTCTGACCCAAACGACTACTCGAGTGATTATCTTAAGTAGGTCTCGAGTAGGACTCGAGTAGTGGTGACACGGGTGTGTCATCGTTCGGACACGGGCGTGTCCCATTCTATGATGACTCGAGTAGATCTCGAGGAAATGTCTCGAGTGGGTAGAAATATCTCGAGTACCTAAGGAACACGGGCGTGTCGGTCATGTGACACGGTCGTGTCATGACTAACTACTCGAGTAGTCCTTTTGAGTAGGTCGCGAGTATGACTCGAGTGAGGTACACACCCTATGACACGGGCGTGTACCCTAGGCGTGACCTGTTTTGGTATTAGGCGGTTTGAGCGCCGCTTAGAGAACACGGCCTGTGACACGGGCGTGTGAAAGGGCGTGTCGGACCCGAAAAGTGATTTTACAGCTTTTTCATGGTCGTTCATTTTCTTCAGCTGGGATCTAAGGGCTGAGAATCCTTCCTGCTTCCTTAAGGCCGAGATTTGAGAAAGAAGTCTCATTATATTCTTGCCTTCATCTTTCTAAAAAGCTTAGAGAGAGAAAGAGAGAGGAAGAAGGAAGAAGAAGAAGAGGGGCTGATCTCTGGTGGAGCTTGAGTGTCAAGCTGAGATCCGTGGCATCTTTGCAGAGGAAAAGCTATAGCGGTTCTTTCTAGCCAGCTAGGAGTTCATGGCACCGAAGCGGTCTTCAAGGGTAACGACCTTTCTTCCTAGCCATGTGAAGGCTTCCTTTTTGGCATATGCATGATTCCCCCACCAAAGGGTGGCTGATTTTGGGAGTCTTTTGAGTTGATTCATGGAATTACCTTTTATATAGATCCGGAAATATAGTACGGAATAGGCATGCTGTGTGAAGCCTATATGGACAGGTTGGTCTGGATTAGTGATGTTGCATATATGAACCGGAGAAGACTCCGTGATGAACGTGTAGTTTAGGAGTCGACGGGTTGGACCTTTGAAAATAAGTAGCAGGAAGTAATGGAGTGGTAGTCCAGGAAAATTCCATATAATGCTTATGCTGCTTGTGTTGTTGGGTTCTACCTGTGAAAGGAAGTAGCAGGAAGTACTTGATTGGAATTTCAAGAAATACCCTTTGTAATGCTTAATGTTCATAGGGGGTACCTGTGAAATGGAGTAGCAGGAAGTACTGGCGTGGTAGCCAGGAAAGACCCGGATAGTTGTGATATTTGCGGTGTCCACCTGCGAAGAGAGTAGCAGGAAGTACTGGTGTGCCCAGGAAAGACTCACTGATATGTGACATGAAATGGGTGTCAGAGACATACCAAGGCTTGAATACCAAAACAGGATCGGTGATACCTACCCGTACCTTTATTTAGCAGCGAGTACACCGTACTCGGTGATGGAAAGGAGATTTGAGCAACGAGGGGTGGAGGATCCGACCTGCGTTATGTCCGTCCGACTTGAGACCAGAAGGTGCGGTCTGTTGGAGCGCATAGCAAGAGTCTTAGGCCTACGTGTCGTGATACAATGTGGGCCTACGGGCCAGTCCTGGTTCACTAAGACTATAAAACTCCGGCTGCACGCCATAGAGTAAATGCTCAAGTGATTTGTCATTGGGTTGCGACCCTGATACGGTGGTGGGCAACTGGTTCGCCGGTACACCAAGAATGTGCCCTGAGTGCATGGACCGTCTGGCCCGGTGCCTGATGGTTGTGATAGCATGTGTGCGTGAAAGCACATTATATGAGATATATATCCATGCTTGTGATATGCTATGCCTGCAGGGAAGAATACCGCTGCCCCGAGAAAGGGGTAGGGTCATTATAATTTGGTCAGCTGAATGCTGACCGTTGCCTCTGTTTGCCACCCTTGGGTGGAATGTCCCTGTGTAGGTGCTGGAGAACCGAGCGGGACGCAAAGGGTTGAAGTCCCTGCTGCTTTTTCTGCTGCCGCTGCTAGCCCTCGAAGTCTAAAAGAAATGAAAGTGTTATGTTTTCTTTTGATGTGGCCGGCCTGCGTGCCATGGTTAAGGCCGCTGTTTGAAATCTCTGTAAGGTCATAAGACCAACTGTTTATGTGTGTTGTAAGACATTCATATGATGTATAAAATGTGGAGGTTTTATATGTTGAACATTCAGGTGTGGAGTTCAAGTGTAGTGTTATAGGCTTCCGCTAGAATGCAACGTGTTAGGGTGCGCTGCGCTACTCTGGTATCATACCTTGGCGTCACCGCCTGTTTTGTGGTATATGTTGTGGGGCCCCGGATAGACCTTCTAGTATATACTATGTAAACGGATGGGTCTGTTACATTTTTGGTATCAGTTGTCTTGGTCTTTCCCTCTCGAAGTCGTGGTCGACTTCTTTTGTGGGGTGGCGAGCACGTGTCTGTGCGAACCCAGTTAACACGATTGAACTCCTGAATGTCCATGGTAGGAATGCAAATACCTGTGTTTGGGGAACCTGTGCGTTCCTAGTATTGCTTTTGGCAATCTGTTTGGTGCTTACTTGTGTCCTTTTACGACTGTAGGCAACGAGCGTGACTGCGTGGCAACAGGAACCCCAACACTCGATGGGAAGCATGATATCAATTGTGATACCAACATCTCCTCCATCGATAGAGACGGCTCGACTGATTGCTGATGTGGTTTTTACAGTGCTCAAGGCGTACCATGAGGGATAGGTTCAACCCTCTGATCCGGTAATGCATCCCATGCCAGTTAGTGAAATTGAGAAGACAGTAAGGGAAAGAGCATCAGCTTTATCGATGAACGTGTGTTTGAGCCAAGGAGAGGACACGGTTGAGGACTATTTTCATGCATTTGTTGTAATGAGACAACAACCCGAGTTTGTGTTTGAAACCGAGGGGATGAAAATCAATCGGTTTTACGACGGGTTACTTCAGGAACTCCGTTTCTTATTGATGGGTCCTAAGCTATTGGGATTCCAACCACTGGTGGAGTCAGCTAAACGATTGGAGATGGACTTGACAAGAGCCCAGCAGAAGCCTGCGACCAGGAAGGTGAGAACTCCAAAGGTTGGAAAGTCTGTTCACCGCAAGAGGCAGCGACTCGAGACTCGTACTTGTTATGCTTGTGGCAAGGTAGGACACATTGCTCGTGACTGTTGGGATGGTGTGCAGCAGCCAAAGAATCAAGACAAGTGCTATTCGTGTGGTAAAGCAGGACATAAATCCCGGGATTGTCGTGTTGGCTCTTAGCAGGGAATACATACGAAGGACATGTCGACGTGATGATGTACATAAATAATGGGGCTTCTCATGTGTGGTGGATTATGCATGTATTATATGTACTGTGAGTCGTGTTGGATGGTAGTTCTGTAATGATGTTTATGTTATGTGAATACAATAAATGTATGTATGGGATCAACGTGTTTGTATGATAGTCGTGAACATGAATAAATAGTTGATGCTTGTGGATTTTGCCCAACCTTATCAGGAGTGGTCGACTTCTGGTTGAGCAGGAAATAGGAGCGTCTTATATGGAGTCGGGAAAAGCAGTGGTGGAGTCCTCTGCGTCCCAGGCGCAATCCTAAGTATTACAAATATATCATAACCGTATTGATTGCTTTTTGTTTGTATCTTGTGTATGTAGCTTGTGTGTGTTATGTGCACCATAGGTTTTGCGATGATTCGGAACACGCTAGCGCGAGCACTGTTTGATCCGTGTGCGTCACAATCTTTTCTGTCTAAAAAGTTGATAACCCGGCTTGGGATACCTGATCGTGTAAAGACAGATAGCGTCAGAGTGGTGTTGATAAATGGTTGTATGATGCTTGCGGATCAAGCTTGCGGTGTGGCGGTGCAAATAGGAAGTCGGGATTTTTGCTTGACTGCATCTGTATTGCTGGTATCGGCATGGGAGGATGTGTTTCCCAAGGATCTCCCTGGGCTACCACCCCAGTGAGAGATTGACTTCTCGATATAATTGATACTAGGTGCGAAACCTGTGGCCCGCTCGCCATATCGCGTCGCGCCGAAGAAAATGGAGGAGTAGGAAATCCAACTATAAAAGTTGTGAACGCAGGGTTATATACGCCCAAGCTTGTTATCTTGGAACGCCCCTGTGCTTTTGGTGAAAAAGAAAGACGGTGGCTTGCAGTTATGTAATGATTACAGCAAACTGCGTAAAAGAAATATCCGACTCTACGGATTGATGAGTTATTGGATCAGCTAATGGGATCAACCGTCTAATCGAAGTTGGACTTGAAATCTGGTTATTACCAGTTGTGGATCCGGGAAGAAGATCTTCCCAAAAAGGCATTTGGAACACGGTACGGGCACTATGAGTTCACGGTAATGTCGTTTGGGCTGTGTAATGTGCCCTCGGTATTTATGGACTTGATGCACCGAATATTCTGCGAGTACCTGGATCTGTTCGTGATAGTGTTCATTGATGATATCCTGATGTACTCGAGAACGGAAGCCGATCATGAGAAGCATTTGCGGTTGGTGTTGAATACGTTGAGGTAGAATCAGCTCTATACCAAGTTCTCGAAGTGCGAGTTTTGGGTATCGTCGGTGGCTTTTCTGGGCCATGTGGTGAGTGAAGCGGGCATAGCAGTGGATCCAACGAATATAAGTGCCATACAGGAGTGGCCAGTGTTGTCTTCCATGGCCGAGGTCAGGAGCTTCCTTGGACTAGCGGGCTACTATCGAAGATTTGTTGCACATTTCTCGCGGATCGCTTTGTTGCTGACCACGCTGACGCGAAAAGATTAGAAGTTCGTTTGGACGGCAGAGTGCGCACGAGCTTTTGATGAGCTGAAGATTCAGTTGACCACGACGCCTATGTTGTCATCGCCATGCGGTACCGATTGATTTGTCATCTATAGTGATGCCTCAGGGAGTGGCTTAGGCTGATGGAAAGGTGATTGCTTATGGCTCATGCCAGCTAAAGGTGCATGAATGAAACTATCCCGTCCATGACTTAGAATTGGCGGCGGTAATCTTTGCACTAAAGCTATGGCGACACTATCTTTATGGTGTGAAGGTGGAGATCTATACAGATAACAAGAGCCTAACGTACCTGTTGGAGCAGAAGGACCTGAATATGCGACAACGAAGGTGGTTGGAGTTCCTCGGGGATTATGCCTTCGAGATTCACTAGACTCCCGGGAAGGGGAATGTTGTCGGGATGCCTTAAGTCGGGGAGCTCCGGCAAGGGCGAGCTGGTTGCAGCGGCATGATGAACGTCTCATCCAGGAGTTGGAAGCATTGAAGATCTCGTGTGTTGATAAGAATTCCACCGCCGATGCATGTTTGAACTGGACGGAGGTGCAGTGTGACCTTACAGACCGGATTCGACGAGCAACGGGGTTAGATGAAGATCTCCTACGCTATGCTAAAGATGGGCCAGAGGGCAAGTTCTCCTGGGATGACGGTCTTTTACAGAAAGAGGGACGTTTGTGTGTCCCGAATTTGGGTAAATTGAGGGAAGAACTAATGTATGAAGCGCATTATACGAAGGGCTCAATCCACCCTGGGAGCACGAAGATGTTTAGGGATATGAAAAAGCTGTTCTGGTGGCTAGGGCTAAAGAAAGATGTTGTTCATTATGTGGCCAAATGCCAAACATGTGCTATGGTGAAGGCGGAATGCCAAAAACCGGGCGGTTATGTGAAGTCATTGCCGATTACGGAGTGGAAATTTGACGATATTTCCATGGATTTCGTGCACGGGTTGCCCAGATCTCAGCAAGAAAACGATTCCATCTGGGTGATTGTTGATTGGCCAACGAAAGTGGCACATTTCCTACCAAACAGACGAGATGATTCGGTAGAAAGTTTGGCAAAATTGTATGTTGACCAGGTTGTGCGGCTACACGGTGTTCCTCGGAGCATCGTAAGTGATCGAGATGGGCGGTTCACATCGAATGACTGGAGGGTAGTTCATCAATTTTTGGGCACGAAGTTGACATTCAGTACGACCTTTCATCCCCAAACTGATGGCCAAACTGAATGGACCAACAGAATGATGGAAGACATGCTTCGGATGTGCGCCCTCGACTTTGGGAAGATATGGGAAGATCATCTCTATATGGTTGAGTTCTCTTACAATAACAGCTACCAAGCGAGCATCGGCATGACGCCATATGAAGCTCTGTATGGTCGAAAGTGTCGTACTCCCTTAGCTTGGATAGAAGCAGGCGAAGCCAGCGTGTATAATCGTAATGAAGTCGATGAAGCAAATTCAACAAAACGCACTATTCAAGAGAGGTTATTGATCACTCAAGATCGACAAGCGAAATACTACAATGCCAAGCACCAGAACGTGGAGTTCGCGGAATGCGATTGGGTATACTTGACGATCAAACCCTTCAAAGGCGTATCCAGGATTCGACGCCTGAAAAAGTTGAGTCCAAGATATTTGGGTCCGTTTGAAGTGGTTGAGCGAGTCGGAGAAGCTGCGTATCGGCTAGCTCTGTCAGCAGATTTGAGTGGATTACATGATGTGTTCCACATATCAATGTTGCGAAAATCCATTAAAGACCCAGCTCAAGTGATCGCGGACGATCGTGTGCCGGTGGTGTATGGGCTAACAACGAAAGTGAGACCCATTGAGATCGAGGACCGAGCCGAGAAACAGTTGCGGAACAAGATGGTCGGGATGGTCAAAGTCCGATGGGACAATTGCGGCCGTGAGGCGCTTACATGGGAGCGAGAGCAGACCATGCGAGCGGAGTTTCCTGAGCTATTTTGTAAAGCGATTACCTAGTGAAAACCTTTGTTGTAACATGAACGTTGACTGTTATCACTTTTTAGTTGCTGGTTGTGTTCCCGTATACGAATTTCGAGGACGAAATTTCTTGTAAGAGGGGAGGGTTGTAATAGCCCAAAGTGCAAAATGGGAAAATTGTGGGTGACACGGCCTGGGACACGGGCATGTCCCAAGGCATGTGCTGCTCGGGTGCGGAGACGTCGAGATTTCGACAAAAAATGCATTCGACGAAGTGTTCGGGAGGAACACGGCCCATGTCACGGGCGTGTCATGGGGCACGTCACGGGCATGTCCGACCCAAATGACTACTCGAGTGATTATCTCGAGTAGGTCTCTAGTACGACTCGAGTAGTGGTGACACGGGCGTATCATCCTTCGGACATGGACGTGTCCCGTTCTATGATGACTCGAGTATATCTCGAGGAAATGTCTCGAGTGGATAGAAATGTCTCGAGTACCTAAGTATCACGGGCGTGTCGGCCATATGACACGGGCATGTCATGACTAACTACTCGAGTAGTCCTCTCAAGTAGGTCGCGAGTATGACTCGAGTGAGGTACATGCCCTATGACATGGGCGTATACCCTGGGCATGACCTGTTTCGGGATAAGGCAGTTTGATCACCTCTTAGAGAACATGGCCTGTGACACGGGCGTGTCACAGGGCGTGTCGGACCCGAAACGTGATTTTACATCTTTTTCGTGGCCGTTCATTTTCTTCATCTGGGATCTAAGGGCAAAGAGACCTTCCTGCCTCCTTAAGGCCGAGATTTGAGAAAGAAGTCTCATTATGTTCTTGCCTTCATCTTTCTAAAAAGCTTAGAGAGAGAAAGAGAGAGGAAGAAGGAAGAAGAAGAAGAGTGGTTGATCTCTGGTGGAGCTTGAGAGTATCAAGCTGAGATCTGAGGTCATCTTTGCGGAGGAAAAGCTGTAGCGGTTCTTTCTAGCCAGCTAGGAGTTCATGGCACCGAAGCGGTCTTCAAGTGTAACGACCTTTCTTCCTAGCCATGTGAAGGCTTCCTTTTTGGCATATGCATGATTACCCCACCAAAGGGTGGCTGATTTTGGGAATCTTTTGGGTTGATTCATGGAATCCCCTTTCATATAGATCCAAAAATGGAGTACAGAATAGGCATGCTGTGTGAAGCCCATCTGGACAGGTTAGTCTAGATTGGTGATGTTGCATATACGAACCGAAGAAGACTCCGTGATAAACGTGTAGTTTTGGAGTCGACGGGTTGGACCTGTGAAAGGAAGTAGCAGGAAGTAATGGAGTGGTAGTCCATGAAAATACCCGTATAATGCTTATGCTGCTTGTGTTGTTGGGCTCTACCTGTGAAAGGAAGTAGCAGGAAGTACTGGATTGGAATTCCAGGAAATACCCTTTGTAATGCTTAATGTTCATAGGTGGTACCTGTGAAATGGAGTAGCAGGAAGTTCTTGCGTGGTAGCCACGAAAGACCCCTGACATTTGTGATATTTGCGGTGTCCACCTGCAAAGAGAGTAGCAGGAAGTACTGTTGTGCCCGGGAAAGACCCGCTGATGTGTGACATGAAATTGGTGTCAAAGACATACCCAGGCTTGAATGCTAGAACAGGATCGGTGAGACCTACCCGCACCTTTATTTAGCCGCGAGTACACCGTACTCAGTGATGGCAAGGCGATTTGAACAACGGGGGGTGGAGGATCTGACCTGCGTTATGTCCGTACGACGTGAGACTAGAAGGTGTGGTCTGTTGGAGCGCATAGCAAGAGTCTTAGGCCTACGCGCCGTGATACAATGGGGGGCTACGGGCCAGTCCTGGTTCACTTAGAATATAAAACTCCGGCTGCACGCCATGGAGTAAATGCTCAAGTGATTTGTCGTTGGGTTACGACCCTGATACGGTGGTGGGCAACTGGTTCGCCGGTACACCAAGAATGTGCCCTGATTGCACGGACCGTCGGGCCGGGTGGCTGAGGGTTGTGATGGCATGTGTGCGTGAAAGCACATTATATGAGATATATATCCATGCTTATGATATGTTATGCCTGCAGGGAAGAATACCGCTGCCCCGAGAAAGGGGTAGGGTCGTTATAATTTGGTCAGCTGAATGCTGACCGTTGCCTCTGTTTGCCACCCTTGGGTGGAATGTCCCTGTGCAGGTGCTGGAGAACCGAGCTGGTCGCATAAGAGCTGAAGTCCCTGCTGCTTTTGCTGCTGTCGCTGCTATCCCTCGAAGGCTAAAAGAAATGAAAGTGTTATGTTTTCTATTGATGCGGTCGGCCTGCGTGCCAATGGTTGAGGCCACTGTTTGAAAGCTCTTTAAGGCCATAAGGCCAACTGTTTATGTGTGTTGTAAGACATTCCTATGATGTATAAAATGTGGAGGTTTTATATGTTGGACATTCAGGTGTGGAGTTCAAGTGTAGTGTTATAGGCTTCCGCTAGAATGCAATGTGTTAGAGTGCACTGCGCTACTCTGGTATCATACCGTGACGTCACCGCCTGTTTTGTGGTATATGCTATGGGGCCCCGGCTGGACCTTCTAGTATATACTATGTAAACGGATGGGGGTGTTACACCGGGGCCCCTTCCATGCTAAGTGAACGGTTGGGCTGTGTCCTCATGCTTTCTTCCGAGGCCCCTTCGGGGTCACACCAGGCCAGTTCGGGCTGTGTTCTCGGTGCACATCTACCCGAGACCCCGCTGGGCCATAGTATGCATGGGCTCCGCTGTTGTGTTCTTAGCGTTGAGGTGTACGGAGGCCTATGTTAAGTAGTGTGATGCCCGCCTAGTAGTAGAGATGCCCGCTCTACTGTAACCGCCTGGCCACGGCGGTTGATGCATGAGACGTTAGCTACCTGCTCAAATAGTGGGAACTACTAGTCTGTGTCGACATAGAAATTGCATGTGTGTGATCATGGGTGAGTCATTGCATAGCATACATACCATTTCATAACATTGCACAACAAGATCCTCATCGTATAGGTTTGTGTGGGCACTCCTATACGATGAGTTACTTTATGTAAACCGATCCTTAACTTATAAGCTTATATGGGCATCCTTATAAGTTAAGTTACTTTCCTGCTGTAGTTAATCGTACTTGATGGTTTGTTATTGTTTATGTAGAACTGCTAGAATAAAATGCTATTAATCTTATTGTACCATTACCACCTGCTTGTACCTGTTATACTAATTATTATACTTTGTACCCTTGCTCTTTTCTCCTACTGGTGCCGAGGAGTCGCCGGGAGAGCGGATGTGAAGCCACTTAGTCTTTTCGACTAACGGTTGCTACATCTTCCTTTTTATTAGGTCACCCAGCAGGTAGAGCAGCCACAGACCTTGCAGCAGGATAGCTAGGCCAGGATGACAAGGCCTGATGGGATGGTACTGTCGCTACCGTCAGTTACTGATGTGGGTGTTGAGCGACTCTGATGTAGCCTGTTTGGGCAATTTCATAGCTGTACTCTGATATTGAAGGAGCATGTTTTAGCTTATCTATTTGTTGTACTTTGGACATATATGTTTTTTGTGGATTTGACTTCTCTTTTATATTATGGTTGTGTTGGCATGTGTATATTGATATTGGTTGTAGCCGGCGGAATAGGCGTCTTGTGGTACATGTTTGCCCGTGTGCTAATGCTACCGCAAGGCAGTTATTCTGGGCATAAGACCTCCTTCGTGCCGTATTTTGGGATCCGGGAGGGGGGTCTTACATTACTTCTCTTGTTAAGTCTTTCTTACTTTCATTTTGTCTTATATATTTTAGAACTGCTACTTTAGTTTCACTGTCATCTGCTTATTTTGTTATTCTCCACCTTCATGTCCTCTCCTTTCCTCCTACCCGTGTAGTGCCTAGGAGCCATGGGGGAAGCGGCGTGGGATGATAGTGCTTAGTCTTTTAGACTAATAATTTTCGAACCACATCATTTTAGGGGACCGTGGAGCCCAGCATGGAGGAGCAGCCCTGGAGGTCGGCACGCTTGGAGATGGGGCAATCTAGAACCGGAGTTCATATGGCAGGGACTGTTAGTCCTGTTCGCTACTAGTTGTTTTATTACCTTGCTTCCGTGATGAGAGATATGTAGTGAGGATTTGATGTACTGGGCTTGAGCCTAGGATTTTAGTATTTGTTATATCTGTGGACACTCCCTTCGTGGAGATTGTTATTATATATGTGATTTTTTGTGGACATGCCTTTTATTATTTTGCTACAGTTGTGATCGATTTGGCCGATAGGATCGGCGTTTTGTAGTGATGACCTTCCCGGGCGTGAAGGTGTCACCGCAAAGCGGCGGTTCTGGGCCTAAGACCCCGGTGCTGTTTTTCAAAAAAAGGGGGTCTTACATTGGAGGCGTTGGAGATCTCTTGCATTGACAAGCAGACAAGTGCGAAGCGCTATTGAACTGGATGGAAGTTCAGTGTGACCTGGCTGATCAGGTTCGGCAGGCTTTGGATATGGATGGCTGCATGAAGCAAATCATGGTTGAGGCTTTGTGATGTAGACATACGCGTTTGAGCCGAATTATAACTACAGACGCGCATGACTATCTCTTCACGACTAATTCTATTCTCACACAATTGTTCTACGCCGCTCCACGCTATTACATTCATTCAATTTCACGCTAGCGTACGGGTAGACAATCCGTTTCGAGATCAAATAAGGGTGATAGGCTGGAATCCGATCGAGGTAAAAGGACCAATATTGGATCCGGACGAGCGAAGGTTGTACCCAAAGAGATATACCGAAAATAATCACGAATTTGGAAAAGGTAGATCTCTCCCAAGAAAAGAAAACGAGGGTTCGACAAACCCTTTACGAAAATTAAGTTGATCAAGAAAACAACGCAAAACAATTAAAGCTAATCACGAAATTTCAAATGATTTCAAAATTTATTGCCAGAAATTCCACCACAAGATTATTTAAGGAAAGAATCACACGAAAGTGGAAAGGTTCGTTATCCAACCGGAATGGATGATTCTGATTCACTCGACGAGGATCGTTCTTCAACGGCTCCACCAGAATCACGCCGGTAGGAGTGAAATTAGTCCTGCCTTCGTCGCGTTACGCTGGAAATGGAAAGTCCCGTCGAAATCTTCTTAATATGGAAATAAATATCTTCAAGTATGGCAAGAGAGAAAAAAAGTGGTGGATTGGAGATATTAATGGAAAGAGATATTCCCAATATGGAGGGTTAACGGAATTTATGGTAGGTGATATTTTGGTTATGGTAAGAGGAGGGAGAATATGGTATGATTTTGGAATGAGCTTCGAAGGGTATCTTTTGGATTTAGGAAGGAATTTATGAGGGAAAGGGTCGATTTTGTTTTTGTAGTGGAGGTGGCGGCTTGTCATGGTGGAGGCGGAGGTGGCTTGGGTTGGGCCTGATGGTGGTGTTTCAGGTAGGAGGAAGGAGGAGGGTGGTCGACTCGTGTTGGAGGGAAAAGGAAGAGGTGGGGCCTTGGGAGTTGTGGATGGTGGCTCGGGTAGGAGAGGAGTGGTGGCCGGGTTGGAGAAAGAGGGAGGGTCCGAGTGGATGGTGGTGGCTAGGGCTCAGGTTTTTTTAAGGGAGTAGAGGGGAGGAGGAGGGAGGAGGAAAGCCGAGATTTGAGAGAGGGGATGAGAGGTGGCTGGAGGCCAAGGAGAGAGAAGGAGGAGCAAGAGAAAGTTCGGCCAAGAGATGAGGAAGGAGGAAGCTTCAAGAGGGAAGGGTTTTCAAATTACCTTTTCATTCAATCTCCTCCAAATAGGGGGGTGGGGGACATGCCATATATAGGCTACAACAACAACAACACTCCAACTGGCTACATGCAGCCCAAACATGAAAACACGAAAATAAAACACACACATACATCATGATTTTATATCATAACCATAATGTACATATTACATGAAATAAAAGTGCAATTATTAAAAATAAAACACACAAAGCATGGATTAATAATTAATAATAATTTGATAACAATTATTATTAATTATTAATAAATCGGCTTGCGATTCGGACGCCTATTATGGCGATGCTCTTCACGGTCATTTGTCAGTGCGCCGTCTTCAAGTTGTTGTGCGTCGTAGTCTCCATCAATCCTCTCCCGCTCGAAAATACTCATCACCGATGAGTGGATTTGACTGCACCAGGGCGGGAGAGCTACAACCAAATGAGCTACCCCCAATCCAAACGACCAATGGACATCGGAGACTGGACGATCACGCAAATGACGCAGGTAGTGGCCAACATCGCCACAAGTAGAGGAGAGCACTTCAACCTAGAGTATCCTGTAATGCAAAAAAGATGGTCCTAGGGAACCTCAGAAAAGCATTAGGCAATAAAGGAAGAAAAATTTCAACATCAACTACAAACGTACCTCCAGTGAAAACTGAAAAAGAAAGCGATCCAGGCACAAACTCACTACCCAACCCATAAGAGAACGAAGTGTAGCCAAACAGACAGGCAAATAACTCAAGTGGTCGAAAAATGTGCAGCGTTAAATCTGAAACATTAAAAATAGGGGTATCACCCCAATTAGTGAAAAACCTCAAAAGTAGTGCGCGTTCTCCTAATGTCATTAAATTCCGCAAATGGTCCAGCTCGCCAACTCGCCCACTTTCTATAGTGCCCGAAGGTAACCGTTCAGGGACGAGACGCACCAAGTCAAAATCACAAATTATACCGTAAGACGCTCTTTTTTGTAAGCTAGCAAGAATTTGAATAGATTGTTGTAACGTGGTAGGCGCTTCACTACAGTGCTTGCATAAATAAAATTCATTGCGAGCATCATCATGCGCAAATGTACTTAGTGCATTCGGTGATAACAGAACGACATAAGGCGGCACCAACGGAACTAAATCTGGTGGCACCGAGGGAATCTCATCAGGAGGCACTATAAGAGGCCCTATCAGAAACGTATAATTCGATAAGTGATTTTCCTTAAAACTCATGGAGGATAAAATTAGGATAAAGGAGATAGTCGCCACAGAAATAAAATCTAAAACATCCGAGGGTGTGACCAATGATGGACTCGTAGGGTAATAGGCGTAAAAGGGGACATGTCCAAAGGAGGAGGTAAGTCCTTCTCAACGTGGAAATACGGGTTTAACGTCCAAGAAAGATCACCCGGTTGAAAGCCATTAAAGTCATATGAAAATTCAAACAATGGATTCGCCCTTACAGAAAATTCGTCTGACATGTCTACCAATTCATTAGATATATCATGTAATTCAGAATCAGTGGTCGGGTCATAGGTCGGCAACAATAATACGAGATCTGGAGGCACTAACGGGACCTCATCTGGGGGAACTGGCAGAATGAACTCAGGGGGCACTGTAGAACTCCTGAAATCAATCGTACCACACTCATGTCCTAAATGATCAGTACGTCGAGTCAACGGGTCAGGGGGACGAGTCGGTAAAATCAAACCCGGGGTACAATCCAAAAAGTCGTCCAATAAAGCAACTTCCTTGATTACAATTTCTTCTGACACACTATCCAAGTTATTTAATTTAGAATCAATTAGGGTCTCAGACAAGGGTAGAATTGAGCCCAACGAAAGCTTTAAATCAGGAACGTCAGATAAAGGTGCTTGCATCAAAGAAATATCGTTCGGGCTCATAGCACTAAAATCATCCAAGCATAACTCGTTCACCAACGATAAGTCTTCCCAATCAGTCGGAACGTCCAATATATCAGGATCATCAGAACAGTCCTCAATATATCTCGGTCTAAGGGGAACCAGCTCGAGTCCGAACAGATAATCTCCTAAGTCACTACTAAGTAAACTCTCATCATCTGGTAAAATGCCTACCGACTTCAGGTGTAATCTCAGCAGGAGTAACCATAGGCTCCAAAATGTCGTCGACGGGGAGTGGGGATGATTCCTCAATGGTGGAATCCTCATCCAGGTCACTAGGGTAACCAATATACTCATCGTCGCTATAATCGTCAGGGACATCAACCTCATCCTCAGTGACGGGCACCATCCTAAGCCTTTCCTTTGACTCATCAGAGGAGTCAATAACAAGAGCAGGCAACTCACGGGAAGACTCAAAAGGTTCTATGGGCGTAATCATGGGAGGACACTCAATAGAACCAAGATCGGATACGCCACTAGACTCAAAGGTAATAAACTTCTGAGGTGAGTGAAACTTTCTCCTAGGAGGTCTTTGCTTCTTAATCTCCAAAGCCGTACTAAAGGTGAGGTCTAGGTCGGTGTGATAATAATGTAATAATATACCCTGGATGTAGGGGTCTAACCCCCTACGAAACCTAGAAAGGGTGACCTCAGGCAACTCTTTCACACCGCTCCTAACTGTCACGTCCTTAAAGAATTTCGTATAATCTGAGACCGACTTGTTCCCTTGTTGAAGGGGATCCAAATATTCAGTTTTGTGCTATTGGATCTGGGCATTTGGTTTATAGTTAGTCCTACAGCTTGGTATGGAACTAGTGCCATAACGATACACACTCACAGGCTTGGTGTTGGTAGTACGGAGATAGGCGGGATCAAATTGATCCGAAAGGAGGCTACGCTTCGCCTGCCAATTATGTTGATAACCATCAACACGACGCTATTCGTTCATCCAAAATAACTGGGCCTGACCTATTAACCGCTCTCGGGCAAAGTGAATCTTTTGGGGGTCATCCCATCCGTAACACTTAAAATGAAGTTCTATACCCTTAAGACAATCCCTAAAAATTTTAGGACACCCTAAACCGTCATAAGTAGGACAAGTGTGACATTGCCTAGGGGGAAACTTAGTCATGGATTTATCATACCAAAAGTCCAACCGGGAAACGTGAACGTCATAGGCCATAATTACAAGTGCATAAAATAACGCTTTTGGGACAAAATATTTATGACAGTTGGAATTGTCCCGCTTATCCACTAGGGTTATACCCATAAAAAAATAGGGTTCTTACTGGAAAATTATGAGGATTATTAAAAAAAAATCTGGATTTTTGAAATTGGAAATTTGAAATTTGAAATTTGAAATTTTGAATTTTGAAATTTGAAATTTGAAATTGGAAATTTGAAATTTGAAATTTAAATTTTGAAATTTGAATTTTGAATTTTGAATTTTGAATTTTGAAATTTGAAATTGGAAATTTGAAATTTGAAATTTGAAATTTGAATTTTAAATTTTGAAACTTATTTGTTTTTAATTTGAACTTTGAAATTGTGGAATTTCAATGCATTTCATGAAAACTAATTTTCTAAATATTGATCTGCAACGAAACGGGTGAGTGCGTACGTACATGCCACGTAAGAGGGGGAGGAGTGCCAATTAGGAAATTGATGAGAACCTCGCTTTGATACCAAAATGATGTAGACGTACGTGTTAGAGCGGAATTATAACTACGGATGCGGACGACTATCTCTTCACGACTAATTCTACGCTCACACAATTGTTCTACACCACTCCACGCTATTACATTCATTCAATTTCACGCTAGTGTACGGGTAGCCAAACCGTTTTGAGATCAAATAAGGGTGATAGGCCGGTATCCGATCGAGGTAAAAGGACCAATATTGGATCCAGACGAGCGAAGGTTGTACCCAAAGAGATCTACCGAAAATAATCACGAATTTGGAAAAGGTAGATCTCTCCCAACAAAAGAAAACGAGGGTTCGCCAAACCCTTTACGAAAATTAAGTTGATCAAGAAAACAACGCAAAACAATTAAAGCTAATCACGAAAATTCAAATGATTTCAAAATTTAATGCCAGAAATTGTACCACAAGATTATTTAAGGAAAGAATCACACGAAAGTGGAAATGTTCGTTACCTAACCGGAATGGATGATTCCGATTCACTTGGCGAGGATCGTTCTTCAACGGCTCCACCGGAATCACGCCGGTAGGAGTGAAATTCATCCGCCTTCGTCGCTTTACGCTGGAAATGGAAAGTCCCGTCAAAATCTTCTTAATATGGAAATAAATATCTTCAAGTATGGCAAGAGAGAAAAAAAGTCGTGTATTGGAGATATTAATGGAAAGAGATATTCCCAATATGGAGGGTTAAGGGAATTTATGGTAGGTGATATTTTGGTTATGGTAAGAGGATGGAGAATATGGTATGGTTTTGGAATGAGCTTCGAAGGGTATCTTTTGGATTTAGGAAGGAATTTATGAGGGAAGGGGTCAGTTTTGTTTTTGTAGTGGAGGTGGCGGCTTGTCTTGGTGGAGGTGGAGGCAGCTTGGGTTGGCCCTGATGGTGGTGTTTCGGGTAGGAGGAAGGAGGAAGGTGGTCTGCTCTTGTTGGAGGGAAAAGGAAGAGGTGGAGCCCTTGGGAGTTGTGGATTGTGGCTCGGGTAGGAGAGGAGTGGTGGCCGGGTTGGAGAAAGAGGGAGGGGCCTGGTGGATGGTGGTGGCTATGGCTCGGGTTTTTTTAAGGGAGTAGAGGGGAGGAGGAGGGAGGAGGAAAGCCGTGATTTGAGAGAGGGGATGAGAGGTGGCCGGAGGCCAAGGAGAGAGAAGGAGGAGCAAGAGAAAGTTCGGCCAAGAGATGAGGTAGGACGAAGCTTCAAGAGGGAAGGGTTTTCAAATTACCTTTTCATTCAATCTCCTCCAAATAGAGGGGGGGGGGACATGCCTATATATAGGCTACAACAACAACAACACTCCAACTGACTACATGTAGCCCAAACATGAAAACATGAAAATAAAACACACACATACATCATGATTTTATATCATAACCATAATGTACATATTACATGAAATAAAAGTGCAATTATTAAAAATAAAACACACAAAGCATGGATTAATAATTAATAATAATTTGATAACAATTATTATTAATTATTAATAAATCGGCTTGCGATCCGGACGCCTATTATGGCGATGCTCTTCACGGTCATTTGTCAGTGCGCCGTCTTCAAGGTGTTGCGCGTCGTAGTCTCCATCACTTTGGGGCTGTCAAATTCCCAATTCGTTGTTGAGGATGGATTGCTGTGGAAAGACGGTCGTCTGTGCGTCCCAAACGTGGGCAATTTGCGGGTGGAATTGTTGTACGAGGCGCATCATACTAAGTACTCGATTCACCCAGGGATCACGAAGATGTACCGCGATGTGAAGAAATTGTTCTGGTGGCCAAGACTTAAGAAGGATGTGGCACTGTACGTGGCAATGTGTCAAACATGCGCCTTAGTGAAGACAGAGTACCAAAAACCAGGATGATTTTTGATGTCCTTACCTATTCTGGAGTGGAAGTTCGACGACATTACTATGGACTTTATGCATGGTTTGCCAAGGTCGCAGAAAGGAAACGACGCTATCTGGGTAGTCATGGATCGTTTGACGAAGGTGTCGCACTTCATTCCGCATAAGAAGGAAGATTCTGTAGATAAATCGACAAAGTTTTATGTGGATAATGCAGTATGGCTTCATGGTGTGCCCCTCAACATCGTGAGTGATCGAGATGGGCGGTTCACGTCTATTGATTGGAGGTTGTTGCAGCAGATGTTGGGAACAAAACTAAGTTTCAGCACAGCCTTTCATCTGCAGACGGATGGGCGGACTGAGAGGGTCAATAGGACCATGGAAGACATTCTTTGCATTTTCGTCCTGTGCTTTGGGCAGCAGTGGGAAGACCACCTATACTTGGTGGAAGTTGTGTACAATAATAGCTAACAGGCGAGCATAGAAATGGCACCCTTCGAGGCCCTTTATGTTAGAAGATGTCTCACGTCGTTGTCTAGGTTGGAAACGGGTGAGTCAAAGTTGTACAAGCGCCAAGAGGTGGAAGATGCAACGTCATTGGTTCGAACTATTCGAGAGAGATTGCTAATCGCTCAGGACCGCTAAGCTAAGTACTATAAAGCTAAGCATTAGAACGTGGAGTTCGATGTCAGCGACTGGGTGTACTTGAAGATCAAGCAATTGAAGGGTGTATCACGGGTGCGGCGTTTGAAGAAGCTAAGCCCGAGGTACCTTGGACCGTTTGAGGTTCTTGAGCGGATTGGTGAAGCAGCTTATCGATTGAGGCTATCAGTGGAGCTAAGTGGTATACATGATATATTACACATAGCGGTGCTGCGGAAGGCGGTGTAAAATCCTTCGCAAGTTATTGCGGTCGATCAAGTGCCGGTCGATAATTGGTTGATGACGAAGGTCAAGCCTATATGCATTGAGGACTCGGAAGTCAAGCGGCTATGCAACAAAGAGATCAGGATGGTGATGGTCCATTAGGACAACTGTGGTCGGGAGGAGCTCTCGTGGGAGCGAGAGCAGACCATGCTTGAGGAGTACCCGAAGTTATTCCACTCAGGTACCGTTTAAGTTTTGTGTTCATCTTTCCTTTATAAT
This sequence comes from Platanthera guangdongensis, assembly GCA_039583875.1. Classification (NCBI taxonomy): domain Eukaryota; kingdom Viridiplantae; phylum Streptophyta; class Magnoliopsida; order Asparagales; family Orchidaceae; genus Platanthera; species Platanthera guangdongensis. The sequence goes on from CM077166.1 coordinate 105,630,421, forward strand.
TTTGGGACGAAATTATTTTAAGAGGGAGAGAGTTGTAACGCCCCGAAACTCAAAAGAGCGACGGGAGGAATTTTGAGCCAAGTTTGGAACTTGGTAGGGGTCACATGGCCTGGGACACGAGCGTGTCCCAGGGTGATGTCATGCTCGGGTCAACGATATGGCCGAGAGGTCGACGAATTTGGAGTCGATGATCGTCGAGCAGCGAACACAACCTGAGACACGGGCGTGTCCCAGGCCGTGTCCTTCTCGGGGTGAAGTCGGGCCGTGGAGGGGGTGATACACAGGGTCATCACACGGGCCGTGTCGGGTAGATATGGGCGTGTCAAAATGTGACATGGCCGTGTCGGGTACCCGTGTCCCTTTCGGGTGTTTTCGGTCCTGTGTCGTTGGAATAACACGACACACTATACGGACGTGTACTGTTTGACACGGGCATGTCAAGTTTGATACGGGTGTGTCGGGCGCGCGTGTTCTTTTCGGGATGCGTCAGTTTCGACAGCGAATGGGGGACACGTCCTTAGACACGGGCGTGTCACAAGCCGTGTTTGGCCCAGATTTTGGATTTCAAGCCCGAATCATGGCCATCTGTTTCCTTATTTTGGGATCTAAGGGCTTGGGCTGTTCCTGCTGGCTTTATACCAGGAATAGGGTTTTGAATCCTTCATTTCATCCAAGCATTCTCTTTCTAAGCTTCTAGAGAGAGGGGAGAGAAAGGAAGAAGAAGGGAGATAGATCCTGACACCGGCGGAGCTTCGGAGCTCCAAATCACGAACCTACTTTGGATCTATGAAGACGAGGACATTGCGGTGCTTTTCATCCACATAGAATCCCATGGCGCCAAGGAAAAATGCTAGGGTAACAATTCTCATCCTAAGATATGTGAAGTCCTCTTTTTTTGCATAGGAAGCCCTCTCTCGCGAGTTTGCCGTGAGTTCGAGGCGTTCCTTCTGGTAGACATGAATAGTCCCCATTGTTTAACATGTAGAGTCCGTAATCGAGAAATGGACATAGGCATGATGTGTGAAGCCTACCCGATCAAGTCGGTCTGGATCGATGATGTTGCATTGCATGAATGGCCAGAGAAGACTCCGTGCAGATGTTTGTTTTTCGGGATTTCTACGGGGTAGATTGCAACAGGGAGCCTTGGGGATTAACTCCAAGGTGCACCCGGAAAACTGGGCAGAAGCATGATTCTGCCAAACATGGTGGCCTGGTAGCCAACCTGCACATAACCGGGTTATGTGAAGCGTATGATCTGATTGGGACTCGAGGAAGTTTGACTCACGCCCATGTCTTAAGGTGACAGGGCGGTGTGAGCAATGGGTTAGGCGGAACCATACCCGCTCTATATAGTTCGATAAAGAGACCTAACGATACATGGCACTTGCCGTTGGCATAGATGGAGGGTCTTAGGTAGTGTCCAGAAAGACCAAATGCTCATGAGATAATGTCGTCCAAGGGGCGGTGGTGAGTCAGCGGACTTTGATCGTGTTCACCGAGAATGTGCACTGAGAGCACGGGGTGTGTGGTTCGTGCGTGCCCACGACTGTGATGAAGTGTTTTTACACTATACTGCTTGGTTATGCTAACAAAGTGCAGGGAAGGAGCATCGCCGCGCCGAGTTTGGGGGGATCGTTATAATTTGGTCAACATAGCTGACCGTTGCTTTTGTTTACCACTGTGTGGTGGATTATTGTTTGCAGGTGCTGCTAAGCCAAGTGTTAAATAGCGGGCAAAAGGCCATGTTGCTGAGCCGACCCGTGAAGCCTAATGATTGAGTATTTACTTGCTTTATTCATGTGTGACCGGCCTGCATGCCGAGGTTTGGAAAACGCTGTAATTTGAGTAAAGAATTGTAAGGCCTTAAGGCTATTGTGCTTGTGTATTGTACGATCAGTCATATTTTTTTTGTAGTGGACATTCATGCTTATGCTGGATTCTTTGTTTTGCAACCTTTAAATTGCTTCCGCTAGTATGTACTCTGTGTAGGACGTTGATTCTTAGTTGGATGGTTTCCATTGAGTAACCTCCCGGTCTCTTTGTGGTATATGGCATAGGGCCCCGGCCGGAGCTACTGTTATATGCTATGTGATGGATAGGGGGTGTTATACCGCGAGGCGTCACGCTCCACGCGGATAAATAGAATCATCTGTAGAGCCCGACACTCTACCCTGGTGGAGGCTGCGGCCTGCCCAGCCGTACATGTCCAGTTTCTTTGTCCTCTCTTGCTCCAAGGCGGCCTGCATCTCTAGTATCTTCCTCTCAGCGGCCTCCAATGCAGACAACAACTTTGTTGTCTCTTGCTCCAAGGTCGCATAGAACTCTTGATTTCTTCTCTCAACGGCTCCCTGTGCACCCTGTTATTCGTCCTCCTTAATCCGAAGGGCATCGTCGTGCACCCTCACCCTTGCCTGCAAGGCGTTGACTTCCTTCCGGAATTCGGTCATCCTTTCATCGTGGACACTTGGAGGAGGCAGTGGCAGTATAGGCAGGAGGGATGTCAGATCCCCCGGCTTCATCGCGGCTTCTTGTTCACCTGCAGCGGATAAATCACGGACAGATTCAGTCAGATAACTGCGACCTTTTGAGAATATCGGTAGGATAAGACCACCGGTTTGGTTTATATCTCCTTCAATAGCCGCGGTATGAGATCTAAACACTGGCAGCCTGAATCGTTTGGGATCTATCTGCTTTAGCGTTTCTTTCCATGACCGCTCGGTTTCCTTAGTTCTACTTTTCAATTGAGCCGTGGTCAGGAAAACGCTGGCTGGCGGATTTAAAATTGTGTTCACCCCCTTATTCCGTGACCGCGACTTCTAAAAATTTATAGTTCGCTTAACTTCTCCATGTTTACCTTGCAAAAGAGGAAATGCGGTTGCCACCTGTTTCCCGACGATTATTTTCCTCATCTCCTCAATCTTCTCTCTGAGTTTCAGTTTTTTGTCTAATTCAAAAATCGCAGAAGTCGGCTCACCAGGCTTCTCCCCAATGACTTCGACATCGGGGGAGACGGTCTCTTCAGAAGCCGCCTGGGTTGTCAACGATTTTCTCCTCCGTCTCAGCTATTTTTAAGAGAGGTTCACCTGATGGCGAGTAAGTTTTCTCAAAGGATTTGGCAGTCTTGGTTTGGGGTGGAGCAGTCTTAGAAGCAACTTCGAGTTTGGTCGTGGCCTGCAAAGATTCTCCGATGGTCTCCATCGACCTCTTTCCAGAACCAGAAGCTGCTGGAGTAATTGGCTTCTCAGTCTTCTCCACAGGCTGTTGATCAGAGCTTTTCGGTTTTCGGCTACTTCTCTTTTTCTTCTCAGCTTTCTTCTCGCGGGCTAACATCGAGGACATGACGTCCATCTTGCGGAAAGCCGCGTTGGCATGGAAAATTCTGACCGATAGTGGCGACTATCGACCCGTGACTTGGGAGAGATCTTGAAGAATGACGGTGTTTAGGGCATTTTATAGACACGGATGCATTAAAGGCAGTCGAGGTCTCCTCCTTAATTCAACATTTTCGAAATTTTTCAAAAACTTAAAAATGTGTAGGGATTATGTTAACCTGGAATCCGCGACTAGTTATAGCAACTTTCAAGACCGGGCGACCTGTGTTTTCTAGCGACTGCACACAGCAAGTTGGCTGGTTGTCAGAGAAGCTATGCGGTCTCCATTTCAGGCCGCCGTCAGTACCGAACCTGCTCAACGCCAAGTCCCAGGTCCTAGACGCTCAGCTCGCCAGGAGGAATCCGCCTGGCCGTGCGGTTTCCATCCTTTCTCCTTTTTTGTTTATTTTATTTCCCCACACCTCTGCCCGGTTCTCCTGTATCATGGGCAGCCAGTAAATTTAGCCCTGCCCGTTTGGGCAAGCCCCGAGTCTATAAATAGGGGGAGGTAGCACTCCCCAAAGCACACTGCCTCGTATCCAGGAGCTCGCTTGTTAAGAGCTGCGGTCTCGAGCCTAGTGCCTTGCGGCCTGCTATCCGAATGCTTTCCTTTTTCTCCTTCTTGTAACTGCTTCACGTTTAGTAAAAGGAAAGCCCATCACAGGAGTGGCATTTAAGCCGCGGCGGGCAAACTTAGTTGTTGATGCTGCCAGCGGCCTCTCTTTTTGTCCCTCAACTACAATCACTATTAACCAATTAATCCACAGTCTCCCCTCTTTTTCTCTTCACGGAACCCAGAAGCGCAATTTGTGCATCAACAAACGGTATCAAAGGGAGGTTGTGGCAATGATCATGGTATCAGAAGTTCTAAATCCATGCATGTAGATCTGGGAATTTAGAAATGTTCTAAATGCCCAAATCTATTCTTGCAGTTCCGTTAAGAAAGCATGCGATTTTGCTGTAATATCAGAGTTGATATATGTTGTTGTGCGGAAACGGAGATGGGAGAAGGTTTTCGCGGGCACAAACAGCTAACGAGTGTGTTCGATCTCACAAGCTAAGATGAGGTGAAGAGGTTGATTGAAGAAGAATGTTGCAGGGATAACAGAGAGGTTTTTGTGGATTCAAGGAGAAGCTTCTGAGTGCTCGAGAGTGGACCAAGTGCTTAATCAAGGGTTGTGGGGATAGAGGAGAGGAAAGGAGGTTTTTGATCTGAGTGTGGAGATGGCAGAGAAGGTTGATCAGGAACTGTCGAGCAGACGGTTACTTTGATGGTTATGCTTGCAGGTTGATGCCGAGAGAAGTGACTTGAGAAGATTTGGGGGCCGCTAGCAGCGGCAATAACAGACTTCGCCCGCCGCGGCTTAAATGCTACTCTTGCGATAGGCTTTCCTTTGATTAATATTGAGATATTACCTCTTGAGATGCACCTTTACATAGAAAGCAAATAAAGGGTACATAGGGGGAAGCTGACGGCTATGGAAAGAAGGTGCCAGAGGAGACAGCGCGGACTTAGACGGGAAAGGTCGGCAGGCCGCGCGTACTGAAAAGCAGAGTCCGCAAGATTTGATGATTGACCATGCTGGAAGTTTCCCTCGTGTCTCTGTCTCCCTGAATGAGAGGTATGGGGGACTATTTATAGGACAGAGGAGGTAATGGCTTTTGGCAACGTCACCCCAGGTGAGGCGGTGAGTTGTGCGAGTAGAACTTGTAGTCTGCGTAGTCCGCGCCAGATCGCGCTGTCAGGGACATCTTCCGGAGTTGATCTGCTGCTTGATGGGCTGGGACGAGTCCGCCACTGTTGTGCTGAGTGAGCCCGCGCTAAGGTGTGCGGGCTGAGGAGTCTTCTCCTTACTGGAAAGGAGCGGTTGGAAGGCTGATTGGCGGGCTACGTAGTGAGTCCGCCTCTGCTGTAGGGAAGTTTGCTAGCAGAAAGCTGGAGGGCTCGGTGGCGGACTGGAAGAGTCCACCTAGCCCGCATCGGACGAGACAAGTCCGCCTCTGTAGAAGGCTTCTCTTGGCGAGTTGAAGATCTAGAGGACTGAGGACGAGTCTGCAAGATATTTGGATTGACGCTGGTCCATGATCCTTAGGCGGACTGAGAGAGTCTGCGAGCTGTAGGCTGGTGAGTTGACCGACTGAGCGACCTGGTGGGCTGAAGAACTAGGATAGACACCTTTGCTGGAGTCTGCCTCCTGTTGGATGGGAAGGCTTTTCGCCCCTGCTGGGCGGCCTGGAGGTTGTCGCCCTTGCTGGAAACCTTGAGAGCTGTCATTGTTGAGCGACCTGGAGGCAGGTCGCCTAGCCTTGAGTGACATAGAGGCAGGTCACCTAGCGTAGAGGCCTGTGAACCCTTATGCAGCTACATGGTGATCTCGGCGGATTGGAATCCGAGCACGCTACAGCTAGGTGGTCCTGTCAGAATGGGGAAAACCTTGATGTGGTTAGCTGACCAAACCGCACTACCTGCATGGTTGGACTGAGGAAGCAGTCTGCACCCCTTACAGAGCATGCGGCTGCTGCGCGACCTGGGCGGTCAAACTGACGAGACCGTACTAGAAGCGCAGCTTGGGCGGACAGAGAAGTCTGTCTGCGCAAACTTGGACTGGTCGCTACCTCTAGAGAGAATCTGGAGCAGGCCGCGACAAGTAATCTGGCTACCTTGGGAAGGATCGCCGATTTCTGGGTTAACATAATCCCCGCATGTTTTTAAGTCCAGAAGGGAACTTTGAAAAAGTAGGAGACCCACGGAAATTGTGATCCACCCCTTAGAAAAGTAAGTGGTAAGGAGAGATAG